>CAOKZL010000654.1:0-624909 GCA_948472985.1 Iguana delicatissima
CGCTAAAATTTCAGATGCTGGAAATCAGACACTGGAATCAGACAGTTTCCAGAGAACAGAGGCTTGGCTGCAGTGACCCATCACTCCATGAGAAAGCAGAATTATGCAACACCTTTTTATTAATTAGAGAATAATAATAATAACAATAATAACAATAATAATAGTAGTAGGATTTGTTTTCTGCCTCTCCTCAAGCTCGAGGTGGGGTACAACAAAGGTTAATATACAATTAAAACCAGCATACCAATTAAAAACACATTAAAATTAAAACACATTAAAATAAACTAAAGGCATAAAACTATTCAAATACCATAATTAAAAATACATCATAGTTAAAAATAGGCTGGGCAGGCCTGCCTCTCAATGCATTTCCTTTAATTTAAACCATTCCTTTTCCTCCCTCACTAAGCAGAACTAGTACAGTCTTTTGATTCATTTTAGCGCATAGTACATGAACAGGTAAATATTCACTTATGAATAGGACATGGAACTGCTGAGGTCCCAGAGAAGCTTTTTGATCTTAGGCTGTGTTTTAGTATTATTCAGCTTCAAAAGAAATCTGACACAAAAAATTGGATTCTAAGTTTTAGACAGCCACAGTTTGGGAGAGTGGGATTTTCTTGCAAGTCAGTCTCGCCAGTGATTTTGGAGGTCTTCGCCCTCCTATCATTTTTAGTGCAGGTACAGATTGTTTAATTAAGCCATCTGTATTTATTTTATGGGTGCTACTTGCTTAGGAGAGATCCTTGTTTTAAGATACATGCTGGTCATTCCTCCCTCTTCCATTTCAAATACAGGCATTGTCATGGGCTAGGAATCAGTTTCGCCAGGTGAACAGGAGCCTCAAAGGAGGCCAGGCAGACACAAGCACATCAGGAGCTAATCAGGCTGGGATGAGAGCCAGCTGACTTTAGCCTTTATAAAGAAGGCAGTGGCTTGATGCCAGAAACAACTTGTGTGTTTTCCAGGCCTTGCCTTCCTGTGTGCTACAGATTTCCTGTTTGCCATCTGCCCTGTCTTGTCTGGCCTTGCTGCCCGCTGGATTCCTCACCTTTATACTGACACTGGATGTTGCTTCTGCTTCACCCTGACCAGGCAAGCTTTATTGGACTGCTGAGCTGTATCTGTTTGCCTGCTGAGTATCTTGGCACTCTGTTGCTTGACAAACCTACTACAACCATCTTCCCACATTTACTGGGTTTAGGAGCGCAGGCCGCCATGAAAGTATAAAAACCATGAATAACTCTAGCCCCCTCAACCACAAAAAGGTATGATCCATTTATTCAACCCACCATAGGTGCCTTTGGGGCACTGGGGTTCCTTTGCCAGTGGAAGTGGGTGGCTGGGTGGCTGGCTGGTGAGGCTTCTGCTGCCTCCACTGCTGCCCTATGCCATTTTAAATTGGGACTTACAAGCTTACAAACTTCAGCCAGAGTATCTCAGTCTCACAAGGCTTGTCTCACAAAGCTTGTCCCATGAGGCTATTAAAAATTTGAATAGGTCAGCAGTGGAGGTGGCAGCAAATAATCTGTGAATAATCAGATCTGCAAAAGTGAAACCCACAAATGTGGATGCCTGACCGTATATTGTTCAGAAGGACATGAAGGTTGGTTGTCTAAAAATCTGCTGAGATATGGACAGTCTAGACTCAACTGTAAGGGAGACCAGGAGGCTGCCTCTTCTAGTTGTACAAACTCTGATATCTGGTTTCTTTGTGGGGGGTGGGAGAGAGCTTGAAAGCATTAATATCACCACTCCCCTCAAATTCTCTCCAGTGCAGCCTCTCTTGTTTTGTTAACTAATAAATCAACTTTACAAAAGTGCATTTTGGCTCAGCTTAAATAAACAGCTGAAGTGAGGGCCACACAGACAGCTGGAATGGAATCATTTGGGAGGAAAAGAGAAAAGAAAAGAAAGCAGCAGCTGCAGGCACTTTCAGACCTTTTCTTCTCATGTTCAGTAGAGTCTGCAAGGAAATCATGTAGAGGAGTTTGTATATCTTTTTGTTTACCAAACAGAAGGTTAACATCTTGATGGCTACAATGAGGAAAGGCCACTTGGCAGTGATTCCATGAATTGTTATTCATTATTGGATCTACCACATTCTGAGAATGCTTTTGAGCAAATGAGTATCAGAGGTAGCAGCTATTTATATGTTGATGATTTAAAATTATTGCCATTTAAAGACATGCTTATAAGCTCATATTATTTGTGCACACACACAAGAGCTTCCTTCAATGTGATTGAACTTTGTTTTTATACCACCACCACAACTGAGACGTTTCTATTGCTCTTTCTATGTAGAATACTAGCAGATGAAGTTAATGGAAGATGGTCAATCTGAGTGATGACTTCTATTTCCTGTCTCAGTTAAACATGTTTTCAGGGTATTTCCCATATGTAACATTTAAAAAAGAGTAGAAATAAACATCAACCAAAATTCCACCTCTCAGCTTTTTCAAAATACACGTATTCTTTCACTAGCATTGTTTCTCTAGTGTGCACAAATGTGTGTGTATGTGCCCTCAAATTGCCTATCTGTTTATGGCAACCCCATGAATTTCATAGGATTTTCATAAGCAAGGAATATTCACAGGTGGTTTTGCCGATTCTTTGTTCTAAAATACACCTGTTCTTTGTTGGCAGTCTCCCATCCAAGTGCTAACCAGAGCTGACCCTGCTTAGCTTCCAAAATCACACAGGATCTGGTGCCTGTAGGGTTTAGGTACAAGTCTACAGATCATGAAAATCGGCTGAATGCAGAAATTATTTTTTTAAAGAAATTGTTTAATAAGGACATAAGCCTATGGTCCCTGGGAAAATGTCCAAGGGGGCCTAGGATATTGCTGGCCTTTCCTCTGCGTGGACAGAAATGATGAAAAACAGTCAGCAGAAGGGTTCTGGGTTCAGAAGGCAGAAAGTTCCACTTCTGGAGCTGAAAATGGGTGTGGGAATAGAATAAAAGAAAAACAACAGAGTACCTTTCATTGTATCATCATGGCTGTTACAAGGGTAGACTTTTGAATTAATAATCATCATCATCACCCTCTCCAAAGACTTATCCTAAAATCTCACTTCCACAGTGACCAACATTGTTGTTCCAGTGAAAACGGGCCACATTTTCTGTTTTGTATCTTTTCTTCCAAAATTGAGGTCAAGTTCAAACAACTAGGCCACAGAAACAGCCACAAGCTACCCACCTAAAAATCCTGGTTATGAACTGTATTTTTAACAAAGCCTGTTCTTTAAACTGAAAGAGAACCAAACTGTCAGCAAAACTGGCCCCATTTATTTTGGTACAAGCTCAGCAGCAGCAAAGGGTTTTTAAATTCTCCTCTTGCTTGTGCAAACAGCAACACGCTTTATCAGTCGTTGCCTTACAATGCACTTATTATTTATTTATTTATTTATTTATTTATTTATTTATTGACTATCTCACCTTTCGCCCAAGTGGGATCCAAGGAAGCTTAAGTCACTTATCTCCAAAGAAAGAGCAGGACTGGAATCCTCTTGGTCACTCATGAGTGGTTAACGACCAGGTATGCACCTAAGCCCAACCCCTCCCAATTCCCACTTACAGGCGGCAGCTACTGCAATCAACCAGGGTCTGTTCCCCTGTTGCTTGGGAAATAGCTGACTCATGTTCTCAACCCCTCCCATGAGCAATCTCCATTGCAACAGGCAGAAGCAGGGTCCCTGTCTCAATTTGCCCCCGCACTGGATACTGCTTGCCCATAGGAGAGGGAACGTAGGAACTTCATTCAGGTGTTTCCTGAACGAAAAAATAAACTGCCCCCTCAATCACAGCTGCTGCTGCCCAGTAAGTGGGGATTGGGGAGCCTTGACAGTCCCAACGACTACCCTGAACTAGGGCATACATAGAGATCATGAATACAAAACAGTCATGAATGTGTAACTCCAGGTTACACATTCATACCTACAAGTGTGGATTCTGTTCCAGTGCTTTAATTTCTTTATTTCCCCATTATGGGGACTAGCACCAAGCAGTCACTGTGACTATCAGGTCATTCTCCGTAAGAACATCAGCTGTTGCTTCTTTTTGTCTATATACCGGCTTGCATGCGAGAAAGCAGCTACATACGTAAGTAACAACGGCACAATTCTTGGAATGACGAACTACACAGAGATGACATGGGAAGTCTCTGTGGGCTGGACTGAGCCCCTAGGTAACCTCTCCCTCACTTGTTATGTGGTGTGGCATAACTGGGTATGGAATTCCTCTGGATCATCTGACCATGCAGGTAAGTCTAGTGTTATTCTGCTTCCCTGACTTTCCAATGGTTATATCTCTACATAGAAACGCAAACAGAAATCAATGAGGTTATATTTAGCCCTGGGTTACTTCACTTTGGCTTGTTATGCGGTGCACCACAGCATAGTATGGAAGTGATCATCAAGATCACATGGCAATGCAGTTAGGACCCAGTGTTCTTCTGCTTCCCTGGCTTCCAGATGGCTGTTATTCCTCAATATGGACACATTATGGCAACAATTATCTAAACCCAAACAGTTCCACACTATTTCTGAGAAGGATCAGTATCTTTTCAAGGAAACCCGACATCCAATTTCACTTGTAAAACACAAGAGAACTGAAGCATGTTCCATGAGGAAAAACATGAAACTTAAATATTCATTATGATGTTAATCAATTTATTATTCATATCTGTAGAACTTTACCTCAACACCACTTGACATCTTTGTCCTTTGGTGCTGAAAAAGGTCAGACTCCTAACATTTTTCAGCATGATCAAAGTTTCAGTTTCCTGGACTGTGGATTTGTTCCAATTATTCTTTGCTATTGCATTTCAAATTCCTTAGGTCTGTAGCCATAGCACTGTGTTTTGAAAACTTATTGAAGATTTGCTGTGCTTCCAAAACTTATTAAACTTTATATATGGGAACAAGAATGCAGACAGCATGGTATTTTTTGATATCTTAAAAGAAAGGTGCAAGTCATAGAAAAGGAAAGCATGTGCTACACAGAGCAACTTTGGCCACAAGTAATGGGATAACATAACTGTTCAAGAATTTATCAACTGGAAGGAAAATTATGAATTTTACCTTTTTCGTTCCAGATGATACCATTCCAGATGAAATCATTCAGCGTTCAAGATTCCCCAATGAAATCCCCTTTCTGTATGCCTGCATTATCTCTCCAGACACAGCCAAATGCTGACTCTCCTGTAATTAACTCAACTTTGGGATATCCTCCCCTTACTCTAAATCAGGGTTCTGTACTATAACTCTGAAAGGACAAGAAATGGCCAAATGCTGTATGGATCACTATGGTTTTTTATTGCACATTAATATTGCACACCTGGCGGTTAGGGAGCAGGTGAGGAAGCAGGGGAAATGCGGCACATAATAGGTAGAGAGGAGGTACAGGAATACCTGGCCACACTAGATGAATTCAAATCTCCAGGGCCAGATGAATTGCATCCTAGGATATTAAAAGAGCTGGCAGAGGTCATTTTGGAACCGCTTGCTATAATCTTTGAGAAATCTTAGAGGACAGGAGAAGTTCCAGCAGACTGGAAGAGGGCAAATGTTGTCCCTATCTTCAAGAAGGGAAAAAAGAGGACCCAAATAATTATCGCCTAGTCAGCCAGACTTCAGTACCCGGAAAGATCCTGGAGCAGATCATTAAGCAGTCAGTTTCTAATCACTTAGAAAGCAATACGGTAATCATGAGAAGTCAACATGGATTTCTCAAAAATAAGTCATGCCATACAAATCTTATCTCTCTTTATGATAGAGTTACTAGCTTGATGATGAAGGGAATGCTGTGGATGTAGCATATCTCGATTTCAGTAAGGCCTTTCACAAAGTTCCCCATGACATTCTTGCCAAGAAGCTAGTAAAATGTGGGCTGGACAGGGCTACTGTTAGTTGGATTTGTAATTGGTTGATTGACCATTCCCAAAGGGTGCTCACCAATGGCTGCTTTTTATTCTGGAGAGAAGTGACTAGCGGGGTGCCACAGGGTTCTGTCCTGGGCCCAATGCTGTTCAATATCTTCATCAACGACTTGGATGAAAGAATAGAGGGCATGCTCATCAAATTTGCAGATGACACCAAATTGGGAGGGGTTGCTAATATGCCAGAGGACAGGATCAAAATTCAAAATGACCTGGACAGATTGGAGAGCTGGGCCAAGGCTAACAAAATGAAATTCAACAGAGAGAAGTGTAAGGTCCTACACTGAGGTAGAAAAAATGGAACACAGGATGGGGGACATGGCTGGATAGCAGTACGTGTGAAAGGGATCTAGGAGTCTTCATAGACCACAAGCTGAACATGAGTCAGCAGTGTGATGTGGCAGCCAAGAAAGCCAATGCAATTCTTGGCTGCATCAATAGGAGTATGGAGGGAGGTACTGGTACAACTCTATTCTGCCTTGGTTAGACCTCATCTTGAATACTGTGTCCAGTTCCGGGCACCCCAATTCAAGAAGGACATGGTCAAGCTGGAGCAAGTCCAGAGGAGGGCGACCAAAATAGTGAGGGGCCTGGAAACCATGCCCTATGAGGATCGACTTAGAGAGCCGGGTCTGTTTAGTCTGCAGAAGAGAAGGTTAAGAGGGGACATGATAGCCATGTTTAAATATCTGAAGGGATGCCATGTAGAGGAGGGAGTGGGCTTGTTTTCTGCTGCTCCAGAGACCAGGACAAGGAGCAATGGATTCAAGCTGCAGGAAAGGAGATTCCACCTGAACCTCAGGAAGAACTTCCTGACAGTCAGGGCTGCCTGGCAGTGGAATACGCTGCCTCGGAGTGCAGCGGAGTGTCCTTCTTTGGAGATTTTTAAGCAGAGGCTGGATGGCCATCTGTCGAGAGTGCTTCGAGGGTCTTCCTGCATGGCAGGGGGTCGGACTGGATGGCCTGTGTGGTCTCTTCCAACTCTACATTTCTATGATTTCTGTGATTAACAGAAAGTGTTTCTTGCTGAAGACTACAGTGTATTCTACCAGCGGGTTCTTCTGAACTGGCCATTCTACATAAATGTGTGGGGTAACTTCCTACTTTCTACCGTACCTTAGAATTACTTACACATAACTGGTTTGGAAAGGCTACTTTTGGACTACTCCTCTCAAAATCCCCAGCCAGCATGGCGACTTTCAGGAAGTTATTGCCCAAAAGTAACTTTTCCCAAACTTTCTGAAAAAAACATGGCTAGAATCCTGTATGTGAGTTGTATCTATTTAAGTGGACTTATGTATGTGGGAATTAGAACTGGTCAGTTTAATAACATCCGTATCCAGTAGCAGGCTGCTTGTTATGTCACTATATAGCAGAGCTAGCAAAGTGTCCAATGAGCATTGCACACCAATGTATAGCATGCATCGACGGCCATGTGCAATGCATATTGTGCACTGATGCATATTGGTCTTGATGCACATTGATCACTCTTACCGGTGTCCCGATATCCATATTCTTCACTAACAGGGTTTTGTAGCACCTCTGCTACTTAGCTAATTATATGTAAAGTTATATTAAGTAAAAGGTAATATAGGATTCCAGTGATTGTTTGCTAAAATGGAACTAGAAAACAACTGTTTTAGATAATTTAAAATGCTACCTATAATCACAACCAACTACTTTTTTGGGGGACTAAACCTGTAATTTCTTTTTAAAAAATTTAAAAAGTTTTTAAAAGTAACTTTCCAAGCTCCCCTTTTCAGGGGGTAAAGATATAGGAGAAGGAAACTTCATGAATTTATCTTTACAGGCAGTCATTCAAAAATTTAAAAAATATATGCAATCACATTTTGTATTATTAGAAACTGAATACCTGTCGCATGTATTATACTTAACAAAAGGACACTAAATAAAATAATCACTTGTTCTTCCCCTGCCAACCTATCTTCCATTTCCAGTCCTCCTTTCTCCTGTTTGCCCCACATATATTTTAAATCAAGCCTCTTATAATACTGACCTGTCATACTTGTACTTTGAAAAGTATCTTTTAGAAGTACTACATGGAATTAGTACTAGCAGTGATATAATACTACTAATACTAGCAGTTATAGTAGTGGTATGTAGAGACCCAAGCGGAGCAGATTTACTTGCTTTCAATGGTGCACCAGATGCTGGAACATAAATTTTCTGTGCCTGGAAATGTCTAGATTACTGTAATGTGCTCTATCTAGAGCTGGCCTTGAAAACAGCTAGGATTTTCAAGTAGCTCAGATAGTGTGGCCTGACTGTCTAAGTAGTAGGCAGAGGTTGATGCAAACATACAAGGCTTGATTATAAAGCCATTTTGATTACACACTATATAGAAAAAACAGTGCAATATTTTTATTATGAAAAAATAAAGATTGCATTTCCTACTTCTACATTATTTCATAGGCTACTAATTTTCTTCAAAGTTCAATGCAAGGTGCTCATTTTGCTTTTAAAAGCCCTAAGCAATGTAGTTCCAAATGACCAGGAAAGATGCTTTTAAGTGTACTTGGTTCCAGCTAGTTCACTAGGCCTCTTTTTGTATCAGCAGGCCTACCCAGTCTATTTTTAATTATGATGTATTTTAATTATGATTTTAATTATGACATATTTGCATTGAATGGTTTGATGTTTTAGTGTATTTTAATTATAATGTGTTTTTAATTGGTATGCTGGTTTTAATTGTATTTTAACCTTTGTTGTACCTCACCTTGAGCTTTGAAGAGAGGCGGGTACAAAAATAGTAATAATAAAAATAATAAAAATAATAATAATTATTAATATTATTATTATTAATATTATTATTACCTCTTAGGTTTAATTGTGTAGCTGCTCCATATTTAATTAAGTTGTAAAACCTTTTGGGTATCAAAAAGAAAAAAGAAAAAGAAAAAAAGGTAGAATACAAGACTATGATACTAGACTTCCACTGTAAACTGGCCTGGCATTATTATTCCAAAGTGCATTTTAAGGCCACTTTGAGCTAAAAACCAAACTGTAAACATATAGTTCTGGCAGTAAGCCCTATTAAATCCAAGGGGACCCATTAAAGCCAATGAGATTGAGCTTCTGAAAATACATCAGTATAATATTATGGAAGAGTTTCCATCTGAGACTCCAGTACAGTAGTCCAATCAGTTCACATGTACATGGAATAAAAGTCTTTGAACCATACCTTCATGTAGCTTTCCTATGGAAATCCTGTGGATTTCCAGCATTTCTAGGGGTTGGACTAGATTTGGGTTCTTTTCCAGTTCTGGAATTTTATGATTCTGTGTTACAGAGAATTTCCTACACATATACTACACTTGTATCAGGGGAAAAAAAACATACAATTATGTGTATTTTCTCATGTACAACAATTTTATATGCAACTATTCTGTTGTACAACTAGCCACAGCTTTCCCAATAAAATGGATGCATGTGAAACTGCCACTAGAGAGAACAACATATAAATGATTGGATTTGTATATTCCCCAGAGGCTGAACAGCACTTGAAACATTATTTGAAAGCCTGAGTAAAGTGAAAAACAGAAGAGATATTGACACCAAAAGCAACTCTTACCAACCAAAATAAGAGAGCTTTACCAAGCAAGGTTTGAGTGGCACTGTGATATGCATATATATCTATCAGCAGCCTCATTATTGCATTGCTTACTATGTGATGATAACTAGCGTTAAAAATTACTGGACATGAGGGAATATCAGATTTTGTGATGGGTTCTTCACACATACTATTTTGCATTTAACAAGCATGTGTGAACTGTTCACTGATGTACACATGAATCAGAATTAATCAGTAGTAACAATGTCAATGAGGACTTTCTCTGGAAATCCTTCATTTTCCAAGCTTTTGTTCTGTACCCCTCTGTTTCCAAATTCTTGAGCTGGAAACACAGCAGTAAGAGAACATTAACCACCACATCACACATCAAATTCAGAAGTGTAACCAAGAAGGAAAGGTTCTGTAGACATCTTGTTTGTAACCTCTATTCATTCATGGTGTGTGTTTTGTGACCTAGCCCTGTTTGGATGTGCATCTGCCTATATGGAAAGCTAAATGGATGGATAAGTGGGCAAACATACAAGCTCCACACCTGAATGTTCCTGCACCCCAGCAGCATCTGGGACATTTGCACATTGAGCATAAAGGTCTCCATAGTTGTTTGTGGTTCCCAGCCATGGGTGCCCTATAATCACATTCAGCCAAACACAGTCACAAAGCCCCCTGAAGACTTTCATGAGTCCCTGACACTGGTAAATGCATGCAGATGGGGAATCCTACCCCCAACAGTGACTGGCAAAGGACTGTGGGAGCTGCAGTCCAATCTGAAAAGCTGGCATGTTCCTCATCCTTGTTGCAAGAATAAAATTAAGCAGGAACTATGCATCCTTCCCTGGAGTATATTAGCAAAAAGCAAGACATAAATTAAATAGCATGGATGACATTAACAGTTTGCCAGATGAACTAAAAATGAACTGCTTAGTTCAGATCTGTTGAACTGACACTGACCTGAACAATTTACTTCACACATTACAATTTATATGTCCTTTTCAGTCTACCAGCAACCACCTCAGATTTGCTTTCTGTACAGGAAACTTCTACATTCTGAAGTGGTCCTAAGTTCTGACCACTTGGCCAGAACTTGTACTAATATCAATTCTTAAAAATTTGAACCATGAAGAAATTCTGTATTTTAGGTCAGTTGACAAGAAAGATGTGCCAGCACTTTGAAGACAGATCACAAGATACTATCAGAAGGAAATGAAACTTGCTTATTAGCCATTTGTGATAGACAACTTACCCAGAAGAATCTGAGAAAGCAATATGCTTAATACATCCTGTGACTTTTTGACACTTGGGTGGATTTTGTTTGTTTTTTTCATAAGCAGGCAAGCATTTTGTTGTAAGCTTTTGAGATGTAATTCACATGATGCAGTTTAGGTATAACTGTGTGCATGTAGTTGGCTAAATGTGTGAACATCATACAACGTTTGATGTTTCTGCACCGTATGGAAGATAGAAACAGAAAACTTTCTTTTTCTCCTGTCTCAGACAGTTTTGCTCCTTCCTTTCCTCCCTCCACCTGCTCTTTCATCCTCTCTTGATTATTCTTTCTCCTTGGTATCTTTGTTCTCTTTTCCCCTCTTTTCCTCAGCCTTCACCCAATCTCCACTATCTCAGTTCCTTCACATAAGTTAGTACTTGAAAAGAACCTGATATCAGATCAGATAATGTTAATGTTGTGCCATGTTCCTTTACTAAACTTTTTTTTTAAAAAAAATTGTCCCACAAGGATTATTATAACACATTTATTCCAGGCCATTTCTGATTTTTTTTCTGCAGTTCTTGGATGTGCTTTCTGTTGTTGTATGCCTTCAAGTCATTTCTGACTTCCGGCAGCCTTAAAGTGAACCTATCATGGGGTTTTCTGGGTGCTGAGAATGTGTGATTCGCCCAAGGCTAACCCAGTGGGCTTCCATGGCTGAGTGGGAATTCGAACCCTGGTCTCCAAGGTCATAGCCCAGCACTCAAATCACTATACCATGCTCCTGTTTCTCCTTTTCAGTTCAATATTTCTGTTCTTTCTAATCTTCACTGATTATCTTTTCTACATCATATACTTTCAGGTACTTATGTTCTTTTAGCTTCCTGTTTCTCTTATCATTTCCTTCTCACATCTTCACCTTTTTCTGTTTCTATTCTGTACCTGTGGAATCTTCTACTTCCTGTCCCTGTATTTTAAATTAAGCCATTTCCGCACTACACTCTTATAGCACGATTATTCCACTTTCAATATCCCATGGAATCCTGGGGTTTGCAATATTGAAAGTGGAATAATCACACTATAAGAGGGTAGTGCGGAAATGGCCATAATAGGTACCATCATCACATGGATTACAAACCCTTTAATCCCTAACCCTTCGTGTTCTCTTTTCCTCTGTCCTCCCCACCTCCCCAATCTTTTTCTTTCACAGTCTTTTTCCTCTCTATCTTCTCCCTTGCTTCCTATTTTTCTTCCCATGTACCACGCATCAGGAATTTATTCTCTTTCCCTGCTCTATGAACTCTTTTGAGACTTCTGGACCCTGCAGAGGAAAATAGTGCCTAGAGTTGTCTAGAGGCCCTAAGAAGAAATTAATCATCCAGGCTTACCTCCTGCCTTATCTCTTGGGATGCCTGGTGTCCAAAAATAGTACTACAGGCTACGGACAGGTTTTAAGTAATTAAAATCTATTAATATGCCTGAAAAACAACATAACCAGAAGATGTGCATTCCTAGAGCCCCTTAGTATCCATGCCAAAGTTCAGGTGGCTAGTATTGGAAATGTGCTTGAGAGAAACAAACACATTCATATATCAGAAGATTCACTCTTCTCAAGATTTCCCTCCCTGATCATCGCCATTCCCTTACTCTTGTATACTATGCTCTCCTTCCATGCTTTTGGCTTCTCTTAAATTGTAAAGTGCAGGCAGAAAGGCTTTGACATGAATATGTAGGTAAGGTAATTATTTCTTTTGTACAGTCTATATTCTATATTAGAACTTTGGACCAGAGACATTTAGTTAAGCTGGAGGTGCTACTGGTCCTAGAAAAGTTGGCAACAAACTTCTTTCATAGGGCAAATGACAGGTGATGTGCTGCCATCTCTATCTTTTCTACAAGATGTAGAGTCAAGGTTGATAAAGACTCTTCAGGTAGCTTGGCAAAACAGACTTTGGTCAAATTGAATCACATAGCTGGAAGAGACCACGAGGAGCATCAAGTCCAGCCCCCTACCATGCAGGACTACACAATCAAAGCATTCCTGACAGATGGCTATCCAACCTTTGTTTCAAAATCTGCAAAGGAGGACTCCACCACACTCAGAGGCAGTGTATTCCGCTGCTGAACTGCTCTTATCATCAGGGAGTTCTTCCTAATGTTTAGACGGAATCTCTCTTCCTGAAGTTTGAAGCCTGTGCTTTAGGGCTTTGAAGCCTCTGTGCTTTAGGGCCTTTTGCCCTACACAATTACAGTGCTATTATTTCACTGTCAATACTTTGTGGAATTCTGGGACTTGTAGTTTACTGAGACCCAGGAGTTCTCTAGCTGAGAATTCTAATGCTCCTCCCTAAACTACAAACCTCAGGATTCCATAGTATGTTGCAAGTGGAATAATAGCACTATAACAGTGTAGTGCGGAAAGGCAACAGAAAACAGGCTTGCTCCATCCTCCATATGGCATCCTATCAAATATTTAAGCAAAGTTATCATGTCCCCTCTTAACCTTCTCTTCTCCAGGCTAAACATATCCAGCTTCCTAAGCCACCCTTCACAGGGTTATGGTTTACATGCCTTTTACCATTTTGGTTTCCTTCCTCTGGACACATTCCAGCTTGTCAATATCATTCCCAAACTGTGCTGCCTAGAACTAAACACAATATTCCACGTGGGGTCTGAGCAAAGCAGAATAGGGTGCTACTAACACTTCCCTTAGCCTAGACGCTATATTCCTATTGATGCAACCTAAAATTGCATTGGCCTTTTCAGCTGCTACTTCACACTGCTGCCATGTTCAAGTTTGCGGTCTACTACTAGATCCTTTTCACATGTAGTGTGGTCAAGCCAGGTGTCACTCATATTATATCTGTGCATTTAATTTTTTCTGACCAAGTACAGTACCCCACATTTCTCACTATTGAAATTTATTTGTTAGTTTTAGTGCAGCTCTTTGGTCTGTTTAGGTCATTCTGAACTCTGATTTGTCTTCTGGGGTGTTGGCCACCTCTCCTAATTTAGTGTCATCTAAAAATCTGATAAGAATGCCTTCTATTCCCTTATCCAAGTCATTGATAAAAATGTTGAACAGCACTAGGTCCAGGACAGAACCCTGTGGCACCCCACTAGTCACTTCTCTCCAGAATGAAGAGGAGCCATTGGTGAGCACCCTTGAGGTTCGGCTGGTCAACCAGTTACAAATCCACCTAACAGTAGCATTCTCTAGTCCACCATTTACTAAACTGCTTAAGTAATTAAATAAGAATATCATGGGTGACCTTGTCAAACCCTTTACTGAAGTAAAGATATGCTATATCCGCAGCATTTCCTTCATCTACTAAACTAGTAACTCTGTCAAAAAAAGAGATAAATTTAGTCTGGCATGACTTGTTTTTGAGAAACGCATATTGACTTTTAGCGATCATAGCATTCCTTCTAAGTGCTTACAGACTATCTCTTTAATGATCTGCTCTAGAATCTTTCTTGGTATTGATGTCAGGCTGACCGGGTGGTAATTATTTGGGTTTTCTTTTTTTCCCCTTTTTGAAGATGGGGACAATACTTGCCCTCCTCCAGTCTGCTGGGTCTCCTTCTTTTTTCCAGGAATTTTTCAAGATTATTGCCACAGGTTCAGAGATTACTTCTGCCAGTTCTTTTAATACCCTTGGATGTAGTTCTGCTGGCCCTAGAGACTTTAATTCATTTAGAACAGCAATGTATTCCTGTGTTACCTCTTTACCGATACTGTGCTGCATTTCCCTTACCGTCTGTGTGTGCACGCCCCCACACACACACACACACACAGTATTTCCTTAAGTTTACTGAAACTAATGCCTTTTTAAAAGTTAAGCTTGCTGAAATCTTTTAAAATAAACCACCTCCAAGCAGAATGCGCCTATGAGGAGAACGAATTGAACCTCTACTTCTCATAAAGACCATTTAGGCTTTATTTATGTTATTTAGGGAAGCTGCAGATGAAGACTCAAATTCACAGGCACTGCTGTCTTGGGAGAAAACAGTACGTTAACACCTCACACATTTCACCATCTAGATTCTGTTGTGTGGAGGGGGGGACATCCACACACATTCATTCTTCTCTGAGCAATTTATTTGTCCCTTAAAAATGTTTTTAAAGGTCTTGTTTGCTGGTCTAGCTGAAGGGCTTGCTGAAGAGAAAAGTATGTTTTAGTAAGTTAATTTGGAATAAACTGAATGAAACATGGACGACATTATCATACAGGAAGCAATTAAAACCCAACCAGGTTTGTAAAGCAGGGAAAACTAAAAATAACTAAGAGATGCAGCTGTGGGAGACTACGGCGGAAGAGTCACTGTTTGTGGCAAATTCAAAACACAAGTTGGAAGAAATGACAAGGAATGGAAAAAAACAACGACTATTAAATCTAGCAGGTGTCAGACAAAAGCCAGAAATGCTACCCTATGGAAAATATGGAACTGAACATATAGGATATGGAAAATGGAAGGGGATTCAAGTGAGGGGCAGGAAACTAACAGATTTGCCACTGAGGGATGCCAGTAATCCCACCACACTCCACCACGAGAGGGCAGTGCTACTTCAACAGATCTCTGCCCGTGAACGCAATCTATCATTCACAAACAGGGCAGGTGGAAAACTCTCTCTTAATAACCCTTATTGCTTGCATATAACGTTTAGCACTCTAATCCACCCATCATTATCCATTACCAACTCCCTAGGGGTGGGAGCAAAACATTGGCATTTGTTATGATCCTAACCCTCAAGTTCCAGTGAAAGATGGTTGAGAGAAAGAACAATGAATTAAAAGAAAATTTCCTCTTTTCTAATACTAGGAAAATACTGAGAAATAAGAGCATGGTTGACCTTGATAACATTATTTAAATTTTTTCACAGCAGGGAAATGTCAAATTACAAGATAGTAACAACTCATAGTTCTGGAATTTAAGAAATGCTTCTCACTGACAGAAGTGCATCCCATACAAACCATAAGATTCAGATTAATGGAGACAAGGAGGTATAAACGCTAAGGAAGCACATCCTATCCAAAAGAACACCCACAGGTTTATATGAAAGCGCAAGGGGATGGGGATAAGCTACTCTATCTCAACGCAGAAATGCAAGAGATTGATGTCTAGTGATTAATAAGGTACATACAGGGTGGGAGGAAAAATAATGATGACCATAAAGAAAAAGGAGGATGTGTTTTGGGATTTTGCTGAAATGAGCAGTAGAAAAGGAAGGGAAATGATACAAAAGGCTCAAGTTAGATGATCATCTAAACAAGGAGTGGGCAATTTCTGAGGCCCCTACGGTCATACTTACTTGCGGGGGGGGGGGGGGAAGAGAGAGAGAGATGGTTTTAGCTCAGTAATGCTGGGGATGAGAGAAAAGCTGAAGATTAGGTCCTGAACCTAAACTGCTCAGGACTGCTAGGATGTAGGAGAAGGCTTAAACTCCTCCCTCCTGTTACCACCCCCTGGTGTCCCCCAGACGGCAAGATAGCAACACTGAGGAGGGATATCATTTTTATATAAATCAAACACATTTATGGCTGGAACTGCATGACCGGATGCATGCTGGCCTAGGAAAGAGTTGTTGTTAGATCAAGCTGCTAAGACATAAGCGGGCCATGACATTTGAAAGGAAACTAAGATGAAAGCCCTGGCGTCAAGGGCCACAAGCTAATCTCTTTTTCCTACCAAAAGCGCTTGCATTCCCGAACAGACCTAGGGACATTTAGAGATCATTCTTTTGATCAAAGACTGTTACCTTTGGCTTCTCACTCGAATATTTCCCCTGCTAGTCTAAACTTCAAGAGCTACCATGATTCCTACAGTTCTGTCAACCTGGTGTCAAAACAATCTCCTGTCAGTTACTTCCATGAGAAAATGTTAAGTTTTGCTAGAAGCTTCACTTCAACATGCAGAAAGGGTATTTAAGCCCTGACTATTTTGCAGTTCCTTGCAGGCCCCTGGAAGCAGGCTGTCACTGTGTTTGCTCTCTGGTCCTTCAGGTTTGAGCCTTCCAGCGCTGGTCCCCCTCTTCAGGATTGGTCATTATTACCCACTTCTCCCTAAGAGTATCTATCCACATTTTTCCTTCTTTTTCTTCAGTTAGCCTCGTGTGATTGTGAGACTGTTTGGATCTTGCGTGCTTGATTAGTTCCCCAATAAAACATTTTAAAGATATTGCTTGAATCTCTGACAGGTGTTCCCACATGAGTACTGGTAGACACAGGTGGGAAGAACCTACCAGGTTACCTCCCTCTTGCAGGCCTTCTTTTGAGCTAACATTCCCCACCATTTCATGGAGGCATGGGTACTGTTGGAGGACCTCAAGGTCCCCCACCTTTTGGGGTAACACTCCTCCCAGTGATTGTTTTTGCAAAGAAGGTATAGAGGATTAATTCTCCTGGCTCTCAGGGTTTAGAGTTACTGGCTAGTGCCCGTTCTGCTGGATAACAGGCTGTAGGGAGATGACTGTCCTTGAATGTTGCTCATTCCTGACTTAAATCATGTTTCAAATAATTAGGAACAAGCTCCAGAGACACTACAGCTTACACCCTGTCCCTTGTTAACCTTCTCTGTGTAAAAGTTGGAGAATGAATACTTCTCTTTTTACCTTTGTTATTTTGTTAGATTTTATTACTCGCAGACTTTGGGGAGATATCACATGTTCAAACCATGGTTTCCAGATTACAGTATGTCAACTAACTATAGTTAGAACATACCACAACTCTGTGTTCCTGAGTTCACATGTAACATGAAACTGTTGCTCTGAGACAGGGATGAGTATGATGAGACATTTCAGATGTTTGCAAACTACAACACCATCAGCAACGGTGAGAAGACTGCGAATTGCAGCCCAGCAACATCTGGAAAGCCACATGACTCCCAACCCTGTTCTAAAGTGAAGGCAAAATCTGTCACTTTTCTTGGGTATGGAGTAACAGCAGCAGTGAGGGAAAAGCACACAAGCCTAAGCTCGCTGTGATTTGTTCCTGATCACCTAAACAAGAAGTGGGAATCATACAGCTGGGAACCACACAGCTTAAGAGCCTGCATAGGGCACTTAACATCACCTCACCCTTGAGTGGAAAAAAATCTGGTGAAAACCTCAGTGGTTTCAACTGAAAAGAATGCCTCAGGGCATGCAATTTTACTTTGAAATGAAGCATATGAAAGAAAAATCAGCAAACCTAAATTTAATAGGGAAGAAAAGGGAGTGTCCTGGAAGAAGTGACATGGAAATCACTAAGAAATACAGACACTAGCAACTCAAAGTTTGCAAGTAATCTCTAACTAGAAAGAAAGCAATTAGGATGAGTTCACACAGAGGACACTAAATGTGGTACCAAACTGTCCTGGCAGTATGAGTGAAGATGTCCAGAGCTATTGCTGTAGCTTGAATTTAAGAACCCCACTCCACTCCCAGCATCAAGCACACAAAAATTATCCATGATGGCATACTTATGAAGTTCAGTCTCAAAAGAACCAGTTATCAGTTCTTTATGTAAAACAACACAAAGTCCTTAACAACCCTGTCAGGAATGCCTTGATTGTGCACTCCTGCATGGCAGGGGGCTAGACTTGATGATCCTTGTGGTCTCTTCCAGTTCTATAATTCTACATGATTCTATGACCTGCGTTTGATACTGAACTGTGTGTTTGGTCAAGGATTCATTTAAGAGTTTATATATAAAGGCTTTGGCTTAACCCATTTCTTGTCTTAGGAAGTTTGTATTTTCGAAATGGTTAAAAAAATCTGCTTACATTTGATCCATTCTGCACAAAAAGATCTTACTCACAAGTATATAGAAACATAAACACAACTCTTCCTGCATTTTCATCTGTGCTTTGAGGATTGGGTCCTATATAAGCCAGGAAAAAGTCAAGCACTAAATCAGATTTTATAGATATTATACTGCCTTCAACTCATAAATTAATAATGCAGTAGAAGAACGAAAGTCTCCCACAAGTCAAGCAAAGTCTGGAAGAAATTAGCTAGAAAAACTCTCCCTTTTTGGTTTCTCTCCATAGACCTAAGTCACAGTCACCCTAATCAAGCAACAACACCAAATGTTGTGAGCACAATTCCCTATCGTAATTTCAAAACTCCACTATGAACTCATTTCATGTTATAAATGGTTTGACTCTGAAATGCGTAATTTATTTTACAGATGTTTATTTTTTTTTTAGGAAGAAAAAGAAATCTGCACAGCTTTATTGAACACCAATTCTGAGTGGAGTACAATGCTGTTACATATGCATTTGATTTAATCCTTTCATATACAAGCCTCATATGAAGGCAAGTTCGACCGTAGTTTGGATAAGCCACTGCCCTGTGCGATAGATTCCAGAATCAGACAAGAAAAAAACTTGCTGCTTCTCAGGAAGGAGAGAGCAGCCTAAACTCTATTTAAAACATAAGCTTGCTGTTTTCACACACACACACACACACACACACACACACACACATTAAAAACAGAGCTTACTAAAGTAAATTGGATTAAGTTCTTCAAAGCCTATTTTGTAATCAGGTACCCTCATGTTACATCTGGTTCAGTTACGAATACACACAACCAGAGTATATGGACTTTGGGCACCGGTCAATGGAACTGCTTGTTGGTTCTGTGCTTCTACTTCCAAATGCTTCTCTTCTCCTTGAAAATTCTGTTGCATTTTGCCAAATACATCCCATCTGCTGACTGCCTAGCAACCCACCCACAAAGTTCCTGCAACCCACCATGTGGGAATTAAAACATAAACCACAGCCCTGCATCAATTAATAACTTGGCAGACCAGCCCCAATCCTCACAAAACACTTCTTCTGATATCATGTTCTCCATTCATCTGCTGTTCTCTTGTTTATTTATTGCATTTAAACCTGCTCTTCCTCCAAAGAGCTTAGGAAAGCATGTATGTCTTTCTTCCCTCTTTCTATTCTCACATCAACTGGGAGAATTGGCTGTTATTTACTCCCTGCTTCATGTGTCTCACTTGACATCACAGGTTAAGTAAACATAGCCACCCATAACATTCAACCGGGGGAAGCATGGGTACCCAAGCTTCCATGTTTGTGCCTTGCAGAGGTAATTCTAGAGCAATGGAATGGATGGCCAAACAGAAGAGAGTTGGCCTTGCTCAGGAAAGGGTAGGATCATCAGGAGACTGTTGAAAGGAAGAGTTTCATTCACATCCACCTGACAGACATAAAACTGTTCCGCCTGTCTTGCCTCAACATTTGTAATGAAGCCATTCATACCTTCCCTCCTTGTTTTCTAGCTGGAAAAAGGCTACAGTTAGTTGGGTGTACACTTGATAACAGAGTGTTCCTTCTTCTGTGGCCGTATGTAGTTTAGGGGAACTGGGACTGCATGGTCCATATCTCTAGTTGGGTGGGGGAAATATTATTTAAGGGGACTTGGATTTAAGGCAACCAGAGATATGCAAAGTTCGAGGGTGTGGACCTGCCTCATTCGTAAGTGACAGGGGAACAATACAGTGGCTTTTGCCAAGGTGGACTCTCGCTTCTGTTACATTCTGTTGGAAGTATCAGGGGTTACCTACCAGCAAGTGGGTCAGCCAATGAAGGGACCCTTGCTCCAGACTAAGCCAACCTTCTCAGCTATAACCCATAAAACTGTGACCTGTTTGTTCTAGCCAGTTGTAGTTGTATTTTTAATACCACACTCTGCTCAAAATGGTAGCCAATTCTGGAATAAGCCAGGATTCAAAACCAATTTGTAACTATGGCTTTAGATTCTGGTTTGTTCTGAAGCTGCTCATCAAAGTTTTCCAATTTCGATACAACAGCAAACTATCGTTAGTTATCCTAGAAGTCTTCAACTGTGATATATGAGATGTACGCATGTTTTGGTTGATGTAATTCTTATCCTGTCTCAATTCTAGGTTCTCCTAGCATATGAAGGGGAAAAACCCCTGCTCTGCCTGCTTTTTCAACTGCCTGATATTTGAGTGCTAAGGCCTGTGAAAGCTCCCTCAGGCACTAGGAGAAGGCTCATAGCTCCCCTCCAAGGCTAGAGTTCTTCCTCCACTCTGAGAAACAGAGGTTCAGTCTATCCTATGACTCCTGGGATTCCTTCCCAGGAAGTAAAGATTATACTTTCATTTATTTAAAATATTTATAGGCCACCATTCAAAATAAAACCCTCACAAGTCAGCTTGCTTTGTATATAAATTTGCAAGTTTAAAGTCATGTTTAAAACCATAAAATATCATAAAATAGATAAAAACAAGCCAATAAGACTACCAATCACAAGCAGCATTCACCCAGTAAAACCAATAAAATCCAAATAAATAATTATAAACTACAATACCATCATGTATTATATACAGCAAACTAAAGAGGTTTCCCATCCAAACAAATGACCACCACTACATCTTGTGATAGTGATTTTCAAGGGGTCAGCTGATTCATATATTCCAAGAAAAAAAAGTTTACACTAAATTACAAACCTGACTTAAAGAAACTGAAAACCTGTTGAGGCCCAAAGATGCATCTGGTGAGAATCCCCACCCACTTCATAAATCAAAGGTCTTTGCTGAGGGAGCCACGTGAGATTCTACTGCTTAAAGCTCTGATCCCACGGAAGTTCATACAAGTCCCTTCTAATAAAAGATTCCAAATGAGACACTTCAGCCAACAGGTACAAATTCAAGGCTTCTCAGAACCTTGCATACACAGCCCTATAATGCAGTGGTTGAACTGGATGTGTTGGAAAGAATATACTTTTAATTTAATGTTTCTTAATTTGTACATGCAGGTTAAGTAGAAGGATAAGCAGAACGACATTACTATTAAGGACAGAACAGTCTAGGGAAATAAGCACCATAAGAACTTCAGAGCCCAGCATTTGTCAGCTCTTCGTTCCCAAGCGGTCATTTTCATTGCTACATCTGACTAATGATCTTTTTACAGTACTGAAGGCCTCCTTTCTGTAGGATTAGTGCACAAATATCACAAATGTATCTTGGAAACCAAACAAACCCACTCTGTTACTACAGTCTTTTAACTCAACTTGTCTGGTATTCAGGAAGTGAAACTCTGATTAGCTATCTTCTGAAAAACTACTTAAGATGATGAGTAACTTTATTTTTTCCCCATCTGACTGGAAAACAGCTTATTAGCTTAGAACAAAAACCCCATCATTGTAGGAAGAGACTATAAACTGGTATTAAGACAGAGGTATTTTCTAAGTGTCCCACATGATTCAAATTCACCTTGTGACTTGGAAGCTATATACATCACTGCAGCTAAGTAATCCTCATGTGCAATTATGAGCTAATTCTACTGATGCTTTTGTCCACCAGAGATTCTGAAATCACTTTTTCTGAACAATGGACTGGCCTATGATCCAAATGTATATCAGACCCTTCCCATGACTTAGTTCCACATGAAATTTAGTGCAAAAGCATAATGGAAAATGAAGCTAGCCAAGTGAATCACTCCTAAACTTTGGAAGCAACCACAAAGGGTCTAGGAATTTATGGGCAGCCCTCATTTATAAGCTAAGGAGATGAGGTAAGGGGAGCTCTTTCTTTAACACTTAAGATTACATGTAGAACATGTAAACTAGAAGACTGCAACTAAATCTACACTCTGTCACTTGCATAGTTAACTAATGATTTCCCGTAATGCTGAAATAAACTTTAGAGCATTATCTGGGCAACTGAGAACCTGTCTACTCTCCCTGAGCCTGCAGGAACCTGAAGAACTCCACTTGCCTTTCCTCACAGCTCAGCTAGGCAGTGGCAAAAAGAATGCTGCCCCCAGTGCTGCTATTAGAACTAGGGCAGTGATCTTGGAGGGGTTTGCCGTTATGTGTGTATGTTAGAGGGACATCAGTCTGCCCCATTCTAAAATGTTCCCATCTCATCATGCAGAGAGGGAAGATTTAAATTGCCACTTCACTGTACGCTGTCACAAGAGTGGGTGACAAGGAAGTGGAGAACTCCTTCTATATTTGTGTCTGCATGTATGTGTGTGTGTGTGAGTGTGCATGCTTATGTATTTAGGCATTCATAGAACCATAGAGCTGGAAGAGACCGTGAGGGTCATCAAGTCCAATCCCCTCCCATGGAGGAATACACCTCAAAGCATTCCCAACACATGGCCATCTCGTCTCTGTTTAAAAAGCTCTAAAGAAGGAGACTCCATCACAGTTCAAGGCAGCACATCCTACTGTAGAACTGCTCTGTCTGGAGGTTCTTCCTAATGTTTAGATGGAATCTCTTTTCCTGAAGTTTGGAGCCATTACTTTCTGTCCTAGTCTCTAGAGAAGCAGGAAACAGGGTTACTCCATCCTCCACATGACATCCTTCAAATGTTTAAACATTTCTATAATGTCACTTCTTAACCTGCTCTTCTCCTCTCTAAACATACCCAGCTCCCTGAGCCTTTCCTCATGAAGCATGTTTTCTAGGCATTTTATTATTTTAGTCGCCCTCCTCTGGACACATTCCAGCTTGTCAATATCCTTCATGAACTGTGGTGCTCAGAACTGGACAGAATATTCCAGGCAGCGTCTAACCAAAACAGAATAGAATAGTAATACTATTTCCCTTGACCTAGACACTATACTCTGGTTGATGCAGCCTTTTTTTCAGCTGTCGCATCACATTGCTGATTCATGTTCAGTTTGTGATCTACTAAGACTCCTAGAACCTTTTCACATGTATTGAGGTCAAGCCATCCTTTATTTATGCATTTCATCTTATATCTGTGCATTTTATTTTTTCCGCCCATGTGTAGTACCTCACATTTCTCACTACTGAAATTCATTTTGTTCGTTTTGGCCTACCTCTCTAATCTGTTTTGAATTCTGATCTGTCTTCTGTTTTCTGGGGTGTTAGCTACCTCTCCTAATTACCCCTCCTAAGAATGCCCTCTATTCCCTCATCCAACTCATTGATAAAGATGTTGAATAGCACTGGGTCCAGGATAGAACCCTGTGGCACCCCACTAGTCACTTCTCTCCAAGATGAAGAGGAGCCCTTAATGAGCACCCTTTGGGTTCAGTTGGTCAACCAGTTACAAATCCATCTAACAGTAGCATTGCCTACCTACCATTTACTGGCTTGTTTGCAAGAATATCATGGTGAACCTTGTCAAAGGCCTTAATGAAGTCAAGATATACTATGCCCACAGCATTTCCTTCATCTACCAAGTTAGTAAATATAAAAAAAGAGAGATAAGATTAGTTTGGCTTGTTTTTGAGGAAGCCATGTTGACTTTTAGTGATCATGGCATTCCTTCCTAAGCGCTTAGAGACTGTCTAATTATTTGCTCTAGAATCTTTCCTGGTATTGATGTCAGGCTGACTGGGTGGTAATTGGTTTGGTCCTCTTTTCCCCTTTTTGAAGATGGGGACAATATTTGCACTCCACCAGTCTGCTGGGCTCCTCCCTTTCTCCATGAGTTCTCAAAGATTTTTGCAAGTGGTTCTAAGATTACTTTTGCCAGTTCTTTTAATACTCTTGGATATAGTTCATCTGGCCCAGGAGACTTCAATTCATTTAGAGTAGCCATGTATTCCTGTACTATCTTTTCACTTATGCTGTGCTGCATTTCCCCTATCCCACCATCTGCTCCTTTTTCCCCAAGTGGAGCACTGTTTTCCTTCTGGGAAAAGACCAAGGCAAAGAAGGTGTTCAGTAGTACTGCCTTCTTGCTGTCGCCTGTTAACATTTCACCATCCTCTCCTCTGTCCTTCAACTGGGAAAAGAGATGAAATGGCAACCTGTGCAATCATATCCCTGTGCAGCCCTAACCTTTAATTGCCTTCAACACTGGGGCCAAGAAAATACACCTATCATTTTGAATCAAGGGGGCTAACAACATTTAAAACAATACATTTAAAACAATACAAATTAAAACAACACATTAATTAAAACAAGCATTAGTTTACCACTTATATACCAAAGACTACATTGCTATTACACTGTAGCCTTAAACTGGTTTAACAACCACTCTTTCTCCTTTCAGGTAATTCTGAATTGAAATTTTGAAAAGGAATGGAGATTACCAACAAAGAGTTCACACTACTCTCAAACTACTCCCACTATTTTGGGGGAGAAAACTAAGGGCTAGATATAAATGAATAAAATTCTTGTTGTTGTTGCTGCTGCTGTTAGCATGCTAATGTAAATCTTAAACTTACCTATGCACAGAAAGTCAAATATAGTGCCAAGTTTGTTCTTCCCAGTGCACATTCTTATACCTAGAAAAATGTATAAGATATCCCTCTGGCACAGAAAAAGTACCCTTATTAACTTCAGCCCTGTCACTGCTGATGTCAGAGTAACCTTCACTCACCCAACAAGAATACAAAAGTGGCAGTCCTAGTGGAGATTTTGTTCTCTTGATCAGTAAGGAGAAGTGCAAAAGCACCTCACACAAGGTGTCTCAAATGAGGACTACAGTTCATTTTCTCAGCAGAGAGAAGACTTTCAAAGAGCTGCAGAAATGAAAGAAAATACCATACCCATTGCTTGAATCAGCATCAAGTTGAAAGCAGTGCTATTTCAAACAAGACATAACCTTCAGTGTGCTAAGGTATCAAAGGCTTATATTAAAGTAAGCAATGGTATCAAACTTTGATTTTCCAATTTGTGTGTCTTCTTTGTTCCAAAAACTCAGTCTTTCATTAAATCATGTCACCTATCTCCTTACACCATTACAAAAATAAGCCTCTTTCTCATTGTCCCTCTAATAAAACACGTTGGTTAGTGATCTCTCGCATTGACAACTGCCACCTTCTTCACCCTGTTCTTCAGTTGTCATCTTCATTCACTCACATTGATTTGGCTGCCAAAATAATTCACTCATCTCATTAGCAATAGCAACAGTATATGTATTTCTATACCGCTTATCAGCTAAGTGCTCTCTAAGCAGTTTTACAATGTGTTAGCTAATAGCCCCCAACAAGCTGGGTACTCATTTTACTGGCCAGCGGAAGGATGGAACGCTGAGTCAACCTGGAGCCCAGCAGGATCAAACTCACAACCTTGTGGCTGCAGTACTGGCATTTAACCTTTGTGCCACCAGGGCTCCCTCATTCCTCTGACAATGACTTTTCTCCTAAATCTCTTTGCTGACTTTCTGTCCATTCCTTGATCCTCTACAAGTTTATTTTCTTCACCTTCAGATACTGCATAGTCTTGCTCCACCTTGCCTCTCTCCACTTATATCCCAACACATGTGTCCTTTGCATTTCCATCTCTACCAACCAGTGATCCAAAGGTCTCCTACTCCATTAAACAAGCACTAATCCCCTCCTATTCTGCCCATTTTCTCTTGGTTCCCTTGATGCATGGAACTATTTTTTTCAATGCTTCTGTGCAACAACTTTCCTGATTCCATCTTAAATTCCTGCTCAAAACTTAATTCTTCTGGGAAGCTTATGAAATACACCTCTAGTCTCTGCCTCTTTATTACACAGTGTGACTGAAATATTCCTTATACTTCTAGTCACCCATCTCTCCAGTTTTCTCTGCATCTGTCAACGCCCAGGCCTGGCAAGCAGCCAAGGGAGCCGGCTACAGGTCTCTTGCAGATGAGGCAGAGAATAAATTAAAGGGCTTTACTTCAGCAGAACAGAACAGGAAAAATAGCAGTAAATACCGGCAGCAGGGAGACTCCCTGGCTGTTACGTCACAGCCAAGCGAGCACACAGTCAAAGTCTGTCCGAACAAAAAAGTTACCAGAGCTGGTCCGGGATCAAGAGGTGGCTACGTTCCAGCAGGTCGGGCAGTGTTTCAGGAGGCCAAGCTGAGATCCACAACAAGCACTTCGCCCAGAATGGTCAGTTGTGAGCCGACAAAAGATCCAAGGCTGAGTGATTGCTTTTATAGGCAGATCACTCCTCCAGGTGTTATCGCAGCTGGGCCCTGATTGCCTGGCGTTTTCTATTTAAACGTTCTGACCTCCTGAGAGCACTCTTTTGCTCCCGATGCTGCTGGTAAGTAGGCACCTGCTCTTGAAACTCACTATCCAACTCCTCTGGCTGGGCTGGGTCTGGGTCAGCCCCTGGCTCTGCTGCTGGGACTACTGGGGCCAAGGGCTCTGTGCCTGGGGCAGCCTTGGGAGTGGGCTGTGCTGGTGCAGCAGGCTCCAGGGACTCTGGCTCAGACTCAGAGCTTGTGTCCTGGAGTTCCAGGGTCCTGACAGCATCTTTTTCTTACGCCTCTTCCACATGGGGCAAATGTGCCAGAAGAGCTTTTTTTTCTGTAGTTCATTAAAAAAAAAATTCAAAATGTTATTTCCGATTAAACAAAATGAAACTTATTGTTTAATTTCAAAGTTAGCTTGCTAAATTTAATTGAAGGTGATACTGTATTTATTTATAATTTATGCATAATCCATAACCAATAGCTAATTGATATTCTAATGCAACTTTTTTATGTTATAGTTTAGTTTAATGTTATGGTCTCCTCTGATTTAATGATGTGGCGTATATATATACACACACACACACACACACACACACACACACACTCTCTTTTTTCTTTTTTTAGTATATTTATTGTTCTACATAAAAAATAATAATTAAAAAAATCCAAATGATATTTTGTAGTCCTGAATAATCACCTGGTAATGCCAAGCACCAGTTGCAGCATTGTATTAGTTCAACCCTCATGTGGGTTTCTTTTTAATTCCAAGACATCTCAGAACAAAAAGTTCCCTTCTCTTCTCCTTTTTTCAAAAAAATCAATTCTTACATTTATAGTACATCAATATAATAGCACTTCTGCACTATAACACTATAATTCTAAGAAATGCTTTTTTAAATTTGCTGTTCAATTCCACAGGATCACCTCAGCAAACCATGACCCAGTTTTTAAAACTTTTTGGGAGAACACTAGCACAGATCTGAGAAATCACTACAAACAGCCCCTCAAATGAATGAGAGAAGTAGGTGCAGAGGAGACTGGCAAAACCTAAGGAGCAAGAACTCTCAGTGTTTTAAGGATTAAGTCTAAATTTCTTTAAGAGAGTTAGTCCCTTGGGAGAGGAGCCTGACACATCTGTTCTTTGAAAGCACTATGCACATAAAAGGCACTGCATAAAGAGACTATTATCAATGTTTACAAAAAGAGTAAACAAAGTTATCCATAGTTTAGGCTCCATTTGCACTCATATCAGAATATATATGCACTATGTTTCCACTGGCTTAACTGACAAGACATTATCTCATAGAACCCTCCTTATAGTTTTATGAAATTACCAAGAATATTTTGTTTATACCCTGGGTTTATGCAGAGAATTTGTTTTCCAGAATTTCTTGGTTGAAAATCCTAACATTCATGAAGTTTGAAAAGTGGCTTAAATGTATATATAAAATGCAGAATTGTGGATGACATTTGGTGACATAAAAAATAGCAGTGTTCCTATGTAACAGTAAACCAGAAAACCCGGTTTTATTAAACCATCATGTGCACAAGCAAGAAAACAAAATAAATGCAAACTTCTTAGCATGCACCCAAACAAACTTGGATTGCAAGCCAGCTTTAAAGCAGGATTTGTTTTTGGCTTATGTATCCTGGTTTGCTTGGGCATAATTGAGCATAACCTTGGGTTCAGACATAACACTAAGTTACATAATCTGGTTTGTTTACATGTTCACACAGGGAGAAAAAATGAAACAAAAACAAATGTGCTGTATGTATGAGCATATAGTTCCTCTACATTGTGGTAAGCCAGGATTCCTGATCTATCATTATACATGGAAGTGGTCCAACATATAAATTCTGAAGAAAATAGGATTCTTTCCCCTACACTGTTCACTTTTTTTTCTTATGCTTTTTGGAGCTCTTTATCTTCCCTTACTTTGAGACAAGGAAACTTCAGCCTCTTACAAACTGTGGCTTGCTAAGTCTATTCACACTAGGGTTTCATAAACCAGGATTGCCTGGTTTACTGGCTTATTATTACATGTGAATGCAGCCATTGTGCATGTACAATAGAAACAGAAAGAGATGCTGTGCTGACCCATTTAACAGAACTCATCCATTTCCTGGGACAACTAGGAACACGGCAACATAGAAGCTTGTGTTTAGTCAGAACAAGGGTCCATCTATCCCATTATTGTCATTGTTAACAGGTAGCAGTCCTGCAGCAGGATTCTTTCCTACTCTGCCTGGAGATTCTTGGAATTGTCTAGTGATCTCCCATTTAAGAATTAACAAGTTCTACCTTGCTTAATTTTTGAAATTAGACAAAATCAGAGGTCTTCAGGTTGCTATGGTGGTAATGACAGAATAAAATGAAAGCCATAAAAGCCAATGGAAGAGTTACAATGGGGTGATTGAGAAAAAAAAAACTTGTTACACTGCAAAAATAATCAAAGTGCATATTTTTATTCACATTTACCAAATGAAATAAACAAGTTCCAAAAATATCAATGTATAACAAATTTACTGGGCTAACCCAGTGAATCAATTCCTGAATGATGAGTCAATATTTATCTAAGTCCCATTGTTCCAATAGGTCTACTCTATTTGGGAATACCAAATAGACTCAAGTTAATAACTCTGAAAACCTAAATGAAATCCATGCTGTAAACACAAACATCTGAAAAGCATCAACCATCTTGCAAAGGCAGAACACAGAACCAGGGTTTGTTCATCTCTGTTTCCCTTTTTGATGCATCCTAACCATTATCTCATCTTTGGTTCCTTTTGATGTTCTCTCTCACCACCTCTTATTTCAAAAGAACAATTATAAATTATGGTTGCTCACTTATAAGAGAATATATATATCAAAAGCCTTTAACAAGTCTCTGAAAAAAACACTAAGGGATAAAATATGTTTCAGCTGCCTTTGTTCCTTCGCTACAGTTGCATTTAGAGTGTCATCCTGCAATAAGAGAGAAACGCTTTATTCAAGATTGTAGCTCAAGAGTGGGCAAGTCTATGAAGAAGCATCTAGAGCAAGGATGGACAACTTGCAGGGATCAGAGGGAAGCAACAGTCCCCCCAAATCTTGGAAGGCCACACACATGCTCCTCTAAAGATGTCTACTCATACCTGCAGAAGCCTCCAGACAATGCAATTGATCATTCTGGGCTATTTCTAGTCAGATCCATGCCTATTTTAGTCTTGGATAGCATAACAAATGCTTGCCAAAAGAGAAAAATCTTAGCAGTCGTGGAGGCGGGAGGGGTCGATTCACTCCAGGCAGCAATGTTTCTGGGGCATCCTGGCCCACAGCATGCCCCTGCATACCCTGGCTAAGCCCTGGCCACACCCCTCATGCCATAGCCCCTCTCTCTCCCTGTCATACTGGAGTTTATGCCAGCCTCCCAAGGTTGACTCTCATCCTTGAAAAAGGCTGGTAATTCCTCCAGCGTTATTAATTATGCTGCCACCACCCGCTGAACTCTGAATATCTGAGCAGTACAGCGGGACCCTGCTCAGTGGATTACCAATCCCTGTGGTTAAGGACCTTTCCCTCCCTCTCACCTCCCCTCTTCTGAGTGAGAGAAGTCCTATCTAGCATGTGCCGAAGGATGGCATGGGAATCGAGAGGAAACAGAGGTTTTACAGAAAGCATTTATTCAAGGCATGCAAATAAACAAGACAATAACACACATGAGAGGCTCGCCACTCCCAGGCACACTTAAGTTACAAGTAGTTACAAAAACAGATATAAAAACATAGATACATTCTTTAGATCAGCCAACTCCAAAATAATTAAAAGCCTAACGCGGCTAACTACTTTATTCTAGTACTCACAGATGTTCATAGGCTTAGATCTGCTAAGAGAGAAGAGAGATCCAGGAGGCGTGGCATGCCTGCCTGCCTGCCTACGACTGGCCAGATTTCATCTCTCAGAGATTCCTTTGTTCTCTCTCTCTCCACATGGCCTTCTTCAGAAGTTTTATAACTTCTCCCAAGAAGCATCTCGACGCATCTCCAAGATGCCCACCTCTTCCCTTGTAGTTGGTCAGTTCTCAACCTGTGACCTGTGATGTTGACCCACACTAAAATGTAATCTAATCCCAACACCTCATTAACCCTTGGTTTACCTGAAGAGGGAAGTATCCCCCTTTTACTAAGTCTAGATAATGGGAAGCCCCATTATCACACTCCCACACACCCCTGCACACTCCAAACTCCGCCACTGGGTCTTAGCCTACTAATAGAAAGTCAACAGACGGTGCAAGGCAGCCCTCCTTAGCCAAGGAGTTAATTCCATAGCAGCTATAGAAAAAGTTCTCTCCTGAGTCTCAAGCACAGTTTAGTTGTTGAAAGGACACATGGGTGCTTCCCTAGATTTTAAAGAACAGGAGAAGAATCAAGGCCTCAAACTCTTCAACACTTTGAGGTCATAGTGACTTCTGAACTGGACACAGACAGGAAGACAATTAATAAAGGAGATATCTGTCCCTGATAGCCAGCTCCAGTAAACAGACTACTCATTCTGGACTACTAGAAGTTTCTGGATATTTTTTTAAAAGCAATGAGCATGTTGCTATAGTTCAACTTCATAACTTCACAACTCTTAATCTCCGTTCAATTTGGAGACATGTTGTAAGAACAGAAGAAAACTTGCTATACCATGCTTGGTAAGGGTCGAACTAGATGAGACACTACAGTTACAGGTATGGATACATTTAGAAGCACATAGCACATTTTCCCTCTCATGATGCAGTTTCCTTAGAGCTGGGTGTTGAACAAATCAGACTTGCAAATTAAGCCTGTTTATCACCTGATGACAAATCTTAAATCAAATAATGCTAATTGAAAGACTGGCATTATGTGCCTTCAAGTCATGTCTGACTAGGCAACCCTAACGTGAACAGGGTTTCCTTGACAAGATTTGTTCAGAGAGGGTTTATTTTTGCCTTCCTCAGAGGCTGAGAAAGTGTGACTTGCCTAAGGTCACTTTCCATGGCAGAGTGGAGATCTCAAAGACACTGAAAATGGCGGGGGGACCTCATGCTAAGACAAACAGATGTCTTCGTGCACTTGGGGGAGCATTGCTTTGTAATGCAAGCTATGCATATCTTCTAATTTCATTCTAACCTAAGAGTGTATACTCCTATTGCAGAGATGTCTGAAATTTGATTAATGATTCAGCTGCTGAATTGTTCTGAATTCTGAAATTAAAACTATATACTCAAAGAGTTTCTTCATCTTGAGAAATTTAGGATATTTTACAATCCAGAAAAGGTTTGTCCAAAATCCACAAATATAAGGAATGTCATTATGTTCTGTCTGCTGTTATGTATGTTTTTTAAAAGGTCAAAATGACTTAATCCCATGTCGACTTTACATTTAGCAAAGAAAAACAGTAGAGAATTGAATATTTCATATGTAAAACATGCAAGTGCTGAACAAAAACAATGGCTTTGAGAAAAGTACCACAAAATACATTGCTTCCTCATATAAAGTTCCAGCTAAGGACCTACTGACTGTGATCATAAAACTCATTAAATGACAAAAGAATGATTTAAGCTGATTTACCTAAGTCCTTACAGTTGGATGTATGCTAACAGCTCTGCCAAGGCAATGTCTCAGATTATGTTGGCATTGCAAGAACATTATGCAAGCATTACAAATACATCAGCCCAAATAATGTAGGAGTTGTGTTCCAAACCACTTTAAAGAGCTAAGGACAATAGCCAAGAGACCTGAAATCCTCTGATGTATTCAGGATCTTGAATAAGTATAACCGTATTAAATTAGTTGTTGTATGCCTTCAAGTGATTTCCAGCTTATAGCAACTCTAAGGCGAATTTGTTCCATGCATGGTATAGTAGTTTGGGTACTGGACTAGGACTCTGGAGAGCAGGCCTTCAATCCCCACTCAGCCATGAAAACCTACTGGGTGACCTTGGGCAAGTCACCCTCTCTCAGCCTCAGAAGAATGCAATGGCAAACCTTTTTTGAACAGATCTTGCAGGAAAAAAAGCCATGATAAGTTTGTCTTAATGTCAGCATACATTGGAAACAACTTAGGGTCTTAGGGTCACCGTATATTGGAAACAACACTGTACATTGGAAACAACAATAACAACAGCAGCAGCAGCAGCAGTAAATAAGAGTGAACCATTCAAGAATTCAGTTATTTTTTGTATGCACATTAAAATGAATATATCAATATACCTGACGGTAAATATTTCACACATTATTCCCAGGATCATTTGCAATATTATATGATCGAAAACATGGAATTAAACATAAAACCATATCAACTTGATTCTTAAAGTTAAATGTCTTAAAAATGTATAGTATAGTCTTGTGAACATTTTATAGAGTTCAGTGGGACTTATTTCCAAATAAATGCACATACAATTGCAGCTCAGAAATCTTCTTGTTGTTGTCGTGTGCCTTCAAGTTGTTTCTGACCTATGGCGATGCTAAGGTGAACCCATCACAGGGGTTTCTGGGACTGAGAATGTGTGACGTGTCCAAGGTCACCTAGTGGGTTTCCATGGCTGAGTGGGGAATCAAACCCTGGTCTTTGGAGCTGTAGCCCAAGGCTCAAACAACTACATCATGCTGGCTCTCCAGAGACCTATCACTGCATAAGTAAATTCTATTCTGTTCAGTAGGACATAGGCCAGGACCTGAGATTATAATTTCGTAGATTCCTGTTGCTACTAGAATTGGTAAAGGAAATCCTAATCCTGCCAGCACTAGATACTGAAGTACACCTTTGGATTTTGGTCTTACAGTTGTTATAAGTGAGGATAACAATGTTAATTTCCAACATTGTTGCCTCCCCCTCTTCCATCCCTCTAGAAACTGGCAAGGAGGCAGAAAAACAATTTCCCAGGAAGTAAAAGGCAAGAAATAAAAAGTGTAGGTTTATTAAATGAACAGAGCCCACCCAGCATACAAAATAAGGAGCTGGCAGCTATGAATGAACTCTAAACCTAAGTACTGAGAATAATTAAAGAAGAAATGACTGGGCTGAATGGTGGAGTTTCTACAGGTTTCATACTCTGATTTGCAAGTTGCTAAATTTACATGTTTTTGTGGCACTGATCAACTCTTTTTTCCCCATTCACTGGATATTCTTTAAAATCAATACCTAAAGTGCACTGAAGATTAATTAAATCCCTGGTCCTACATGCATGAAAACCTAGCTAGAGTGTAGCCCAAATTTTTCATATGAAAGATCTGCTGTGTGTCCACTGAAACCATAACACATGAAACACAAACATTTTCCCCCTCATAGTGAGACATTGGAGCAGCCCTTGCCAAAGGAAGAGGACCAATAGTGATTGCCTGCAAATGTATTATTATGTAAACAAGTCCGTACTTTCAAAACTTCTGCTTTAGTGAATTTACTATATAGCTTGCAACATTACTGCAACTATTTGCACATTTACTCTTGAAGCAATTCCTACAAAATTCTATGGGACTTTCACTCAACTAAGCATGTAAAAGTGGTACCCTAAAACTAAAATATACAAAGCACAGGTATGGAAAACACCGGCCAAGGAGTACACAGGTTGCTAGTAGATTTTCTGCATTTATTTGTCCCATTCTGACAGCCCAATGCTATGAAAATGTTCTGCTTTTGAATTAGGAATTGGGAAGCCATTTGTGATTTAAGTGGCTGATCAAATTAGATGGTAGTCTGGAGTGGCTGCATGTACAGAGTCAAACTATGTCTAATGTTAGAACAGATTTGGGGAAAGTATAGTCTGTGAATTGCATGCAGCCCCCCCAGACCATTTTTGAATCTCTAAAGAGCTCCCCCACCCCATTTTTTTAAAATAGATATATGCCCTTATATGCCTTCTATGGGACATAGAGGCAATTTTGAGGGGATAATTTGAGGGGAGCATTTTCCCCCCAAAACCCTTAGTTCAATTCCTGGTGTGAAAAAAGTTATGCCCCTTGGCCTATCAGAGTACAGGGGCAGGGCATTATATCTTTTTTAAAAATTAAGATTTTAAACATTAAAAAAATTGAGGACCAGACACGCAGAGTACGTCTCTTGAGTGCAATTAGGAGTTTTTGCCAAGTCCTTGGATCTTGGGCAGTTGCCTGCTGCTTTATCAGACGCATTTTAGAATCCTCTCTTTAGGATTCCTCTCCTCTAAGTGCTTATCAAACCATGCTATTCTCCTGTTACAGTGGGAGATTAATCCCATCTTCATCTCAATCTTATCATGCAATGTTGTGGCTCACACTCTGTTGTTGTGTTGTAGAGTCTCTGGGAAATTGTTTCTGGTACCAAAATGAAAAAAATCAAACTATTAATGACTCTATTTTCCACCATGATTCAGTAACCTGTCCCAGTGCAAATGTCTCATTCCTTACCATTACAAGAACGGTTGTATAGCGGATGTGGTATAGCTGCCGGGCTGTGTCTGCCTTGGAAATTCCCAAGGAAATGTTTGGTGGGGAAGGTCTAGACTACATCTGGTACTTGGGCAATGAGGACAAGACTTCCCCGGAAAACTGCTGTTTCCTGATCTGATCTGTTTTCTATGCTCTTGAAACCCTTTTGAAAGACATTTTCTATTTTTTTTATGCAAATGTTTTGCTGTTATAGTGCAATAAAGATACAGCCCTGACCTGTTAACCTTTGGACGTCACTACTCAGACATCTTTAATGCAAAGAGGGTGTTTTCCAAAGTTCTCTCCACTGCCTTTCTGTGGTAGAACACACACCACAGTGTTACATTTTTAAGAATTATTTTTAATAACTACTAATTTTATTTTTAAGGCTATAATAGCAATATTGCAGCTCATTGTGGAGGGCTGGCAAGGGAGCAAACAGACCAGGCCTGCGTTTCTTTCTCTCTCACTGGAGCAGCAGCAGCACCCCTTTTAATCTTACTATCACACCCTGGCTCTCTCCCTCCCACTGATTCACAACTCTGCTTTCCCTAAAACCCACAACTTTAGGAAAAGAGCAAAGCTCATCAATGGTTACTCTCAAAAGTGATTGATAACTTGTGGCGGCATGCTATAAACGTAAAACTGAAGAAAATACTCTGTTGAGGCAGAACTTACAAAAATAGAATGAAATCTTTATTAAAATAATAAACAAGGAAAAAGTTATTATGGTTTCAGGAATATTCAAGCAAAAATAACAATTCCTTAAAGATGTTTAACTAATTTCTTCAAAACACCAGTGTTCAACAGCAGAGCTTTCACACATACCCCTTTGGCTCCCCTTGGAGCCAAATACACAAGGGTGTACTTCAGTGGTTCTCAACCTGTGGGTCCCCAGATGTTCATGGACTTCAGCTCCCAGAAGCCCCAGCCACTATGGTCAATGCTCAGGGCTTCTGGGAGCTGAAGTCCACAAACATCTGGGGACCCACAGGTTGAGAACCACTGGTGTAGTTCCACACTCAGGGTTCTGCTCTCTGACTCTTTCAGAGGTGGATTGGTTTCTCCTCTGCCCTCTTTCAGATAACCTTCTTTTAGACAACCCCCTTTGGTTGACTGAAGCCCTGACTTAAAGTTCTCACTACAAACCTCACTGAAGGAAGCTCAAATCCAACTCACACTCCCTGTTTATATACCTTCTGCTGTCTCACCTATAGCCCCTCCCTCTTGCTAGGGCAGGATTTTGCTCAGACAGAGCCAATCTAGTTATATCACCATCTGGTACAAGGGCTGCTCTGCAAGCCACACCCCCAGGTTCTGTCACACTCATTTAAAAAAAATTTTTTGATGGGAAACCAAGCATGATGCAGGAGGTAGGGCAAACTGGATAGCACAGATGGCATTGTTGCTATTGAGGCCTTATAATGCAGGAGAGAAAACAGCAGAAGTAACACTACTAAAGAGCAAACATAGTAAGGGTGTGATATACAGCATGAGTAATCAGATGTCTTCATGAGTACAGGTGAAGCAGTTTTTGAATGGGGCAAGCTGAAACAACTGACTCATGTGATAAGCACTTCTGTTTTTCACAGGAGAAAATGCCTTAAAAATGGTAAAGATGGGCGGTGTGGTCCCATTTCTGTTCCTCTCTCCTTTCTTGCAGTGCAGATCTGGGCAGTGATGGGTGTGCTTAATGTCATCAAACAGTAATTGCATTTTTACAGTTTTTTTTAATGTCAAGATAAACCAAGCATGAAGCGAGACAAACAGGGCAGTGATAAAGGCCTTAGTGCAGATGAAAAAAATGGAAATAATGCTATCAAATTGCAAATATGTCAACAATCAGCTGTCATTGTGAGTACAGCTGAAGAGGTTTTCAAAGAGAAGCCAGTAGTACAATGACGTGGTGTGATAATTAAGAGTGGTTTCAAATGAAGAAAGTGAAAGATTTCATTATTCACTGAATTTTACAAGAGCTTGAAATGATGCTCCCCTTCCCACAGAGCCCTCCCCGCATCACCTTGGTTTTCTCTTGCCTCTTCAATCTTACTTAGCAAAGAAAGCCCAGTGTGGAGAAAAAGACAGAATAGCTGTGTAATACATCCTAATGACAAGCATAAAGACCACTCTGTCTGAAATCACTCTTTTAGGGCAGCGGTGGAGGTGCCCAATTCAATTTCACAATGAGGCACAGGACAATGGAGACCCATCCACTGTTCATGTGCCACACACAACCACACCTAAAACCACACCTCCACAGCTGCTATTTGTCCCCAGACTGTTATTTGATGCTGATAATACTTCAGGGAGAACTAGTTGGAGAGGAGTTTTTCAACAGAAAAATGATGCAGAGGAAAGATCTGTCCTGTTTTCCACTTGCATTGTAGTCATGATCAAGATTGTTGGTGTTCTCTGCAGCCACTCTTATTACAGTTTCTTTTTTTTAAAGAGGAGAATTGTAAGATTTATAGGATATTTTTTAATATTTTATTTACTTGATTAAAATATTTACATTCAGCCCTATATCATGGGATCTCAGGGAAGGGTACAATAAAACAACTTCAAACAAATTGAAGGCAATTTAAGTCAATTAGATATAATTTAAACATCACATCCTATTATATTTATTCTACTATCCCAATATTCTTCATTATGGAACTCAAAATGATACCCACTGTATTCCAAGGTGATCTTGAATCCAAGTTCAAACCATATCCAGAGATGCTTCATTTGAGCACAGTAGTTGGGCCATGTTTCCTCAGATCAGAGCTGCACTGCAATTAGTTATCTACAAGCAGCTGAACAATCAGAGCTATCTGTATAGCTCTTACCTTGATAATAGTGCTAATTGGCATACTATTGGTTGGAAAGGTAGGACCCAAACTAAGAGGTTCACACTTAATCAAATGGGGGCTTGTGTAAATACCGGGACAATCTACATGAACATGCATGTTGCTTGACGATGGGGGTGGGGGAAAACCACCCTCAGAAGATGGGGGATGCTTCTTCATTTTTAAACAGAACCAAAATGGAGACCTATCAAAGAAACTGTACCAGCAGCAGAGGCCGTGCAATAGCATTTAACGTCTGTTCCAAATCTATCATTTTATATGGCTGTATGAATCCTCAACCCAGGCTCTACAACTGGGATGGGCTACTGGCATTCTTCAGATATTTTTGACAAAAATGAAGAACTGTAGGAGTTTCAGTAATCCATTCCTTTCTTCTCATTGCTGGGGGCCTTCAAGTCATTTCCAACTTATACAACCCTAAGGCAAACCTATTATGGGGTTTCCTGAGGCTGACAGTGTGGGACACACCCAAGGTCACCCAGTAGGTTTCAATGGCCAAGTAGGGAATTGAACCCTGGTCTCCAGCAGTTGTAGTCTAATGCTCAAACCACTACACCACACTGGCTCTATTTCATATTAATTAATAAATCTGTAATTACTATTTCACATCTATTCAATTCAAATATTCATACCACATGTTTTCATTTTGATAAGAGTTAATAAAGTTCTATATACCAAAACATTACACACAGACACACAGACAAGAAATGAAATAGTCACAGCCTTATGTCATTAAAACAATTCTTGAGCCCTTAAAAAGTTGATGTGGAATACACCTTTCAGAAAAAAACAGTTTGGGAAAGCTACTTTTTTCATTTTTTAGTACAGCTCCCAGAATGCAGAAGCCAGCATAGTCAGTGGCCAGGGTGGCTGGAGGATTCTGGAGATACGGTCTGAAAAAGTAACTTTCTTCCAGGACAGGATTCAAAACAGCAATGTTCCTCTCAAAGTTATGCATTCCAGTTGTAATTGAAACAGATATTGATTTATTTTTATTCCAGTAATGGTAAAGGCCCATCAGGGGATTATAATAAGCCTTAACAAGTGAAATCACCCTACTAGCTGGTAATGGAATAAAAAGAAGAAAGAAGAAGCTGAGGGGACAATACAATTTGCTAAGGATACTGGCAATATCTTTTGAGAAATTACATCGAAGTCAGAATTCCATAATACGGGTCTTAGCAACAGATCTGCCATCTTGTATAATAATTCCAAATTTGTTCACAGATAACCCACAAAAGAATTTAAAACCATATTACAAACTTTTGTGTCTGAGCCACAAAGATTAAACCCAAGACTAAACACAAGATGATCCAAACATGTATTAATATTTAAGCTATTTAATCCTACAGTGATTACACATGAATCCAACTAAAGAATAATGCGTCACTCACCACATACTGATGTCTTGGTATATAGAAAAACGTTATCTGCTACAAATTTCCTTCAGCTGAACATGGACTAAAATTTGCAGCTCTGTGTCTGGAGTACTGTACCAGTTCCAGCCAGGGTCTGTTTCAAACTTTTGGTTCTGGTATTCAAGGCTTTGTGTTCTAATCTCCTCCAGTATCTTGCAGTTCAGCTAGTATGGTATGTTCCACCAAAGAATTTAAGATCTACAGGCAAAAGATTACTGTTTGTTCCACCCATGTGCACAGCTCTGTCAAGGCTGTGAGCCCTTCCAGATCTGGTTTCCATTTGTGGAACTGTCTTCCTTTGGACCACCAGCTGGAGGAGGATCTCATCTGTTTTCGTAAAAAGCCAAAGATCCTCCTCTTTGATTCACCAGCTTTAAGTTACTGAGTGGTGTTTAGGATGCCGAGATGGGTAGTGACTGGTGGGGTGTTGATGATTTCATTCCATGTGTTGCTATAATGTTATTTTGATCGTCCTTGTCCCTGACTGTATATGTTGATGTTCCACCCTTTGGTGAAAAGGGTGTTATTGTTGTTCTTAGCAGAGAAGCTATTATTTGTTACCACTAGTTATTACTATTCATAGACCATCCTTCTAGAAGCAATCCTGAAGGAATTATTGGAATAAAGAATCATAATGTTAAATTGTTTAAATGTATTTCTCCTCTCAAAGTCAGAAAGCCACAACAAACAATTCATGTGACTCGTATATTTCAAGCAACGCTTTATAGGTGGTATTGTATCATGTTTCCAAAAGTTGTGTTTCATAAGTGCAACCAGCAATTCACTGAATAGCCATTCAACACAGAAACCATGGTAGAATTAAATAATTATAAATATTAAATAAGCAAGACAGTAAACAATACCCCTTTTTATGCAGCATGTCCTTCAAAATCAAAGGCTAATATGAGGCTTTATCACATGGAGCAGGTAAATCCTAACTGCAGCATCTTTAACAGCATCTTTGGCTGAGACTTATCACATGACATCATTCCTCTTCTGATGATCTCCCAGTGGGAGACTTTTTGGAAAGTGTTTCTTTTACAAACACACACACATACAATTGCTAATGACCTCCTTTGTAAAAGAAATGCTTTCCAAACACAGTCTCCCACTGTCAGTATGACAGAAGAGGAACAAAGTCATGTGATAAATCCCAGCCAAAGATGCTACTGTCCTGCTGTAAATGTGATTTACTTTTCTTGTGTAATAATGCCCATGGATTCATTTACTGTACCTGCATACAGAGTATAATGATTTTTATTACTATTACTGGGTGAAAATCTCTGTTACCACACTTTGTATTATTCTGTATTCCCTCTCACATGAGAAATTTATCCTAGTTTGCACAAGCAGGCTATAGTGGAGGGAGGTTATGAAAACCTTTCCCAGTCTTAAGATTTCTACCACTCTGTCGCTGTGCATAAAGGGTACGGAGTTTTTCTGGTAAGTCATCTCCACAGAATAACAAAATTTTGATGCTTCTGTAACAGTGCACCAAGAATATCGCAATGACACCTACTGTGATATATGACAACAACATAAACATCAAACAAAACATGAACAACAGGGGGGAAAATACTGTTTCCAGTCTAGAGGGGGTCCAGATTTAGAGAAAAGTCTGCAATGTATATCATGTAATCATGCACAGAAAAATGATGTAAACAAATAGTGCATTCTCTTACAGACAAGACTTCTTAAGTCCCAGATGTTAAAATTCCAAATATTTTCAACAGATCTGTGCTTGCAGTATTGGCCTAATGTGTTGGCCAAAAACAGTGAGAGTCTCATTATGCCATTGTTGTAATATGTAGTTATATATTCCTTATTGGCAAAAAGATGTAATCACAAGTAACTCATTATTTGTAACTGGTTATTTCCCAACTGAACCAGTCTCAGAATTGGGCAATATAAGTGTGCAAGCAGATGGCAATGGAACTGTTTATCCAGCGTGAACTATCATTCTTTGACACAGATGAGATTAACAGTAAGGTGACCAAAGGAAAAAAAAAGATAATGTGGAAATAATATACATAGAACTCCACCTGGACAATGCAGTGATTTCCTCTTGATCTGCTTTTTAAATTATTCCCACTCACTCTTGCTGCTCAGGGACACAAATGGAAATATTTAGATGTTTGTATAACAGCTCAATTTAAAATGCAGATGTTTTTGACATTGTTGAAGAGGTGCCTCACTTATTAACGATGTCACGTTCTTTTACAGGACAATCGGGATCCAAGTTTAAACATTTAAATATTCCTGGTATTTTACTCAAAACAAAATGTGGCAACCTGGCATCCTTTTGTTCCGTGTGTTACTCACATACTCCATTCCATTTCCCCTCATCCCTGACTTTTTACCCTGACTTTTTATCCTCAGTCCTCTCCCCTTCTCAAAAAAACTCAGTATTTGTGGCCATTAAGCTTGCATAGTCTTTATGAGCCTCTTCCAAAGCTTAAAAAAAAAAAACCCACCATTTTTGTCCCTAAGTTTTTTTTTAAATACCTCTGTGAAGGCTGGCATTCCCTTGAGCATGTTAATATTGCTACAGTTCTCTTGGCATTCAGCAATGGCGGACTGTTGGAATGATCAGGGAATGAAGTGAATACAAAGCATTTAAAACGGTGGCTCCCCAACTGGAATTCTCAGGTATCTTCTTAGAATCCCTAACCACCAGCCACATTGGCTGGAGCTTCTGAAAGACAACATCTGGAGACTCAAGTTTGGGAACTACTTTATACACATCTGCATGGTTACTTTGAATACTTATGCACACTTTTTGTCATCTTATCTTGAAAAAGGAAAAGGAAAGGAAAGGAAAGGAAAGGAAAGGAAAGGAAAGGAAAGGAAAGGAAAGGAAAGGAAAGGAAAGACAAAGACATGGCTTTAAAATGAAGTGAGACAAATCCAATGGATACTCCATGGTCAGAGACTGAGAATCCATGAGTTAACAGTTGCTGGGAAGACAAGCAACAAGAGAAAGCACTATTGCTTCCATGCTCTATTATGGGCTTCCCAGATCCATCTGGCTGACCATGTTCAGGAGGGACCCCAAGCCTGATACACTACAGCTCTACATTATTTGCTAAGAAATTTAGTATATCACTTTTCTTAGATCACACACTTTCAGTTATACTACTGCTCATCCAAGAACATGTTTCATATGATCAAGTAATAATGTATATTTGTTACATCAGCTGGCCAGAGATCAAAGGCAGAATCCATATGGCTATGCTACACTTTTTAAAATTAATGTATCATACTCATAAGTTAGTCAGTCAAACAGAAAAACAGACAGTACTCCGTGGAAGTAACATAATACCCTTGATCTTAGAGAATAAGCCATCATATACATAATTGAGATCTAACTGACCTTGGGATACCTGCTCCACTACAGAAACTCACTGAGAGACCTTGGGCAAGTCACACTCTCAGTCTCAGAGGAAGGGAATGGCAAAACTTCCTCTGAACAAATCTTGCCAAGAAAATCCCATGGTATGTTCACCTTAAGGTGGCCATAAGTAGGAAGCAACTTGAAGACATACAACAATTGTAAAAACATTTATGAAAGCAGATGAAATATAACGAGACTTGAATTTTCAACTTTATTCTAAAGGATGAACTATCACCTATTAAGAACAGAAAATCTTCATTAATCCCATTTCAGAAATGGATTTAACAACATGGAAAACACTAACAGCCTGTTTGATGACTCCTGGAGTCTAACGTTTGAATGCTTGCTTAGCCATGGGATCCTACTGGGTGGCATTGGTCTAATCACACTTTCGGCCTCAGAGGAAGGCAATGGCAAACTCTTTTGAACACATCTTGCCAAGACAGGTTTACTACGAGCTGGAATCAATAGAGCTGCCATCAGTCATAGCTGACTTGAAGGTATATAAAAACAACAATACCTCTGCTTCACAAAACTTTGGACACACAGAGGCACAAATATTCAAGATTAAAATAGATATCTATATATTTTTCCATCACTTCAAGCTTATCACTGGCAACAGTCCCTGGATGTCCCTGGAAAATCCCTGTCCCCCTCTATTTATTGTGCCTTCAGATATTACTATGGTGAAGATTTCTTTTAAGAAAAGGGTTAAATCTGAATTCTTTTTTCCTTGCAGAAGCATTCCCTGTGTAGAGGTCTACACAAAATACTCTTGCCAGCAGAAATGAAAGCAGGAAGAGAAGAAAAAATCTTTGGTGATTTCCAGTACCACCTCCTCCACTGTTTTTAAGAGTCACCCAACCCTCTGGAGCAGATTTTCTGACCAAGGAGATGACGAAAAATAGTGAAGACAGTCTCCTTCCCATTTCCACCAGTGAAAGCGCTCCACTGGACTGGGAAGCTTCCAGAGGCAGACAGACCCCTTTTGCTAACAGAAGAAAGATTTCAGATCCATAGGACAGTTTGTAAGGACATTTGTGTGAAGGTTTTCCTTCTGCTTCCCCTCAGTAACTGTCAAGATCAGAAACACTCAGTGCTGTGTATGTTGGAATTGCCTCTACAGTAAGTACAGCCAGATCTACTGTTAGATGAAATGTTCCATTAAATATTATTTTAAAAAATTAATCTGCAATGCTCATTTTATGAATAATGGCATCTCAGGGGGAAGGAAAGGAAGAAGAAAATATTTTCCCATTCTCAATCACCAGAACTACCACTATTGCTGTTGCACAACTATAAAATGCTTAAACTCAGGACTCTTGTGCTGTTTCCTCATTTTGGATGATTTCCTCACAGGGCTTTCAGGGTAAAAGACATTCAGAAGTGGTTTATGGTGACTCTGTCTGCATACTGCTAACAAGTATCAGCTCTGGTGCCACTGCCATTGTCTCTGAGAGATTCTCTGCCACAATCATCCTCCACTACTACTGCCATTTAGTAGCTGTGTGGCACATTTAGTCTGGCTCCTCCGCAAAAGCTTGTCTGACATGGGAGATCCTACCAGCAGCACTGCTACCGTCAGAATAGCCTCTTGCCTCCCAGGAGCATGCAATCCCATAACCACAATGATAACACCATGATGCTAACAGGGTACCTTGGAAGTCTCTTATTCATAGGGTCACCATTAGTTGAAGTCAATTTGATGTCAAACAACAACATCTCCCCTCAGAAGCCAGAATAGGACAGGGGCATTCTTCTCCCTTTCTCCCTAGCACAGTGGTTCTCAACCTGTGGGTCCCCAGATGTGTTTGGACTTCAGCTCCCAGAAGCCCTGAGCATTGACCATAGTGACTGGGGCTTCTGGGAGCTGAAGTCCACAAACATCTGGGATCCACAGGTTGAGAACCACTGCCCTAGCAGAAGCCACATCAGGCTTAAGCAGGATTGGAAGATTAGGGGTCTGGCCACAAGTTGCACCATTTTGTTGCATTTTCCACTTGTTTAATAGCCATATCGATTATTTGTGAAGTACCTAAAAAGGCTTAGGCATTATGCATAAGAAGAAAGGCCCTGTCTAACAGAATTTCAATGTAATTTAGATTTACTGTTGTAGGCCAAAGCCTTGTTAAACAGGGGAAATGTAAGAAAATCCATTCTACTTCAGAGAAGCTCTACAAAAATTACCTTTGGGGTTAGAATATAAATCATTCTGGGTAATTTACTCCCTAGAACAATGGTGCTTTAGCAGAGGTACAATAGATAAAATTTAATAAACTCCTTCCTTTCTTTAATTTCCAAGACAGTATGCCTTCATACAATAACAAAAGCTGAGTCCGAATGCAGCTGGTATGCCTTGTGAAAGGGAGGAGTTATTATACTTTGTCTTGATTTGCTTGTGGGGAGCAGCAGCCTCCCAGCTGTACAAATGGCACTCTGGCTGCTCTCCACATAAACTTTTCCACCTGGTCTTGATGGAGTGGGGCGGGCGGTGGTGGAAATGATGTCATTTCCAAAGCACTAGCAGAGTCAAAGCCAGGCAACCCATCAATCAGACCTCAGCAAGCCCATACACAAGACCTCTCAAATTACCACTTCACACCAAGAACCTGCTGAAAACGTCCCCTCTTAGCATCTGCTAATCAGATTGCTTCTTAGGAGCCTGTGACAATTAAACCTGTTATTGCAGGGAGCAATGTGGAAAGAAGGGGGATGTGACATGTCTACAGCTGGGCATTTAACAAAACAGATGGACTGTATCTGAAGCAATGACTCTCTTTGAAAATCCACTTATTAAGCAATGAGAATGAAGCCTAAATGAAGCTGGCTGAAAAATATGAACCTTGAGCTTCTCATCAGTTGTTGTTAGAGCACAGTCAACCTGGAAGTAGGCCTGAGAGCCAAAACTCAGTCAGTGCAATTCAACTGTTGTGTTGTTGTGTACCTTTGAGTCATTTCTGACTTGTGGTGACCCTAAGGTGAACGCATCGTGGGGATTTCTTGGCAAGATTTGTTCTGAAAGGTTTTGCCTTTGCCCTTCTCTGAGGATGAGAGAATATGACACGTCCAAGGCCACCCAGTGGGGTTCCACAGCTGAACAAGGGTCTGAACCTTGGTCTCCAGAGTCATAGTCCAATGCTTACACTACTACATCACACTGGCTGTCCTTAGCCAAGAGAAAGATCAATAACAGCAGTGATTGCAATATATGCCCATATATATGTACTGAATAGTGTGAGATGTAATGTTGGGAAAGGGCAGATCTCCACAAACCTGATGGAGCCACATTTTTCTCTTGTGGAAAGTAAATCTGTTTCCATCCAAAGGGCTGCCTTTCCTTTTTGCTCCAGTTCAGGCAGTGACTCTACCCTCTGTGCCTGGGACTGGCATATGTGTTGAGAGTGGCAACCTTTGCATGTTAAATTAACTGGCTAGTTAGTTTGCATGTCTATTGTAGGCATAGAGTGGACTGCCAAGAGTAAAATTCTGGTTGGTCAACACCCACTTCCCCTTCCATGTTCTCTTCCTCTTCCACTTTTGTTGTTTTGCTTCCCTGCAAGCATGTGCTCTTCAATCCTCTAGCAAGCATGCTTCCCTGTAAGCATGTGACTGCTTAATTTCTTCCTACCTTTCTTCAAGAATTTGAACCTGTGTAAACTATGCACAAGATTATGTGAGTAAATCCTTTTTATATACTTTTAACTAAACTGTTTGTGTTTTATTTTGAGCTAGATTAAGTGTGTTTGAAGTGGAGTGATAGAAGTGGGGCTGGTAATCTGTTCAACTTCCATTTGTGCATTTACTAAATGCTCTGCTGTTGGGAGACCTACCAATCTCTCAATTTTAATATTTCCCAACAATATACAGCTGCCCAACCTGTTATTTGTAGCCACAACCTCCTCCTCAGACCACCCTTAATTGCTTCTCCTACAAACCTCCAAAAGTAGCCATTTGTCTTTTAAATAGGTCACAGAGAATCCCAGCACTGTATAACTTTCAAAGAAACTCCTTGTCTTCAAAACCAGAGACCATTTCACATGACACAGTTATAGTGCTATGATTCCAATTTAACTGCTATGGCAACTTTCTATGGAATTCTGAGATTTGCAATTTAGGGAGGGGTACTTTGAATTCTCAGCCAGAGAGCTCTGGGACCACACCACTGTTTAACATTTAGGGAAACTTCCTGTTTTCAAAATCAAGGTCCCTTTCATACTACACAATTATAGTACTTATGATTCCACTTTGACTGCCTCGGTTCCAAACTATAGAATCCTTGAGTTTGTAGTCTGGTGAGGCACTCGAGCTTTCTGGTAGAAAATTGTAAGCATCTTTCTCTAAACTTCGGATGGTGCCATGGCAGTAAAGTGGAATCATAAAGTTATAATTGTGTAGCATGAAAGCGTCTCAAAGTCAACTACTAGTTACTTCTATATCATCAATATTGGTACTTTATATGTATTAACACACAGGCTTCCCTTATTTTAAAAGTTTAGACCTCAGTCCTCCCAAGGTTGCTCATCTCTACTCTGTGCTAAGAATGAGAAGCCTCTTTTCAGTTCCTAGTAGAATTTGATTTCAGGATGGTTGTCAAGTATCACGTTCCAAGAGTCATGGGATCAAAGGAGGGGGACACAAAAAATTCATCACCTTTCAGCTTAAAGATTCTTCTTTTCAGTAACTAAGCCTCAGGAGAGGCATTTCAAGTCTTTTAGAATGGAGTGGGAAGGGAAATGGTACAATAAGTGGGAAATCACCAGATGATACTGTCCTGGAGAAAGTGGCATGGTTTTCTGGTAAATTCGAGAAGGATGGGTTAAGGAGCTAATAGGGATGGGTTACTTCCCCTATGTCCACATGTCAAATCTGGGCAAAGGCCCCTACTGTGCCATGTATTAGTGCAGAACTACCGATATATATTGTGAGGGATTGTGAGGGGGATATGAGACTAAGGATGGCTTCTTGTTTGGCATCCAAAGATCCAACAGAGTGTCCTTTTTTCCTTGGTCAACATTCAAACCAGCAAAAACAGGTACTAAAACTGTGTGAGACCATCAAGAGGTAAGCGGAACAGAACATTTGCTTTGCACGACATGCTGCTTTTGCACCTGGAACAGAAGTTTGCATAACAGTGTCTAAAATTTTGGCTAACACCAGGCTGTCCAACATCGAAAAAATATGTCTTGACCTTAAAGAAATGAAGTTTAGATATGGTGGCTTGCAGGAAGGCACACGAAAAGCCAGTTACCAGGGACAGAATGCAACTAAAGCACATTTTATGAACATCTATGTTTAAAAAAAAACCCTGTTGCTTCAGCATGTGTGCCATTCTCCTCCCCCAAGGACCTTTTACTACCACATTCATAATGAATTTGACAGCCTCAGGAAGTGACCTGAAATTCATCCAGTCTCCAGGAAGAAAAATGCTTAACTCGATCTGGAAAACCAGTTTGAATTCAATAGCTGTTTTCAACCTCCCAAGTATTGAATTTCCTTTTGTTCTCCCCAGCCTGACTTTTCCCAATAAACAAACAAAAACACATTATCTGCAGGGAAGAAAGTTTCCCTTATTTAGCAAATGTTTCAAACTCTTAAAAAATTATTAAACTTCCTTTCAGTTTTGAAGTGTGTTAACTTTTGCGAGCCTGCACACACTCTCACGCACAGGCCTCGACGAAAATATTTTCTTTTTTTTTAATCTATTGTTTTTCTAAGATATAGATTTAATAAGGATCTAATGAAAGACTGAATGGCAGGACTCTAAACAGATAGACACAGCATAGAACAAAACAGCATTGACATTCCAAGCTAAACTACACTTATAAAACTAATTCTTAATGAAAAGCTTTGCTCACGTAATTCATGGTTTTAATATTTATCTGTATCCCTTAGAACTTATTAGTGAGAACCACCAGTATCATTCCACAGATGGAACTATTTCTGTTGGTGGGACTGGGGAAGGCAGGGATCTCTCTTCTTTTTGTAGCATCCAAATACCCTCGAAAAGGATAGGAAAAATCTCTGACATTTGTAAGACAACTGGAAAAGCCAGTGGAGTGGTGAGAATTTCACTGTGCCGTGTAGGGAACCTCCACAGGCAGGGGCCAGAGTTTCCCCCCTACAATTTAGGCCTATCTAAGGGCCAGGATGGCTTAGTGATCTTAGGACTCTGGAACACTTGAGGCCCTTTCACACTACACAGTTTTAGCACTATGATTGCACTTTCACTGCCATGCCAATATCCTACAGAATCCTGGGATTTACAGTTTAAGGAGTGTATTTGGAATTCTCAGCCAGAGAGCAATAGTGTCTCCCTAAACTACAAATCCCAGGATTCCACAGAATGCAGCCATGGTAGTTAAAAGAGAAGCATAGTGCTATAATTGTGCAGTGTGAAAAAGCCCCTTGGTTGGAATCCCCACTCAGCCATAAAACCCCAATGGGTGACTTTCGGTAAGTCACAGCTCTCTCAGCCTAAAAGGAATACCATGCCACCTCTCCTCTGAACAAATATGGGGGGGGGAATGTGCACACACGCACACACATGCATGCACACACACACACAAACTATGACAAGGTCACTGTAAGGTGAATTCAGCTTGAACATAACAACAAACATAAGAACAAACACAGCCTCAGAATTGTTATCACACACTACCATGCACACATCATCCTATTAATAATGCTGAGCTACCAAACACAATCAGTCATTTGAGATAAAAAAAAAGTGTTAGAATGTCTGGGAAACAGGCACAGAGAGGAATCAAAATGCTACAAGAGCTTATTATCTAATTGCGGTCCTGTAAGTGGGGTCTCTAGAGGGTAATTTCCATCATTAATCAGAACAACACCTTTTCAGAAGTAGGGGGAAAGAAATGAGAGGAGACAACCTTTGTGGCTGCTCCCAGGGTGTGGAACTCCCTTCCATGAGTGGTCTGACTGGCCCCTTCCTTGCGGTTTTTCTGCTGGCAGGTGAACATCATATTATTCAGGCATGCCTTTGAGATTTAAATTACATAACAACAGTTTGCGTGTGTATGAAGTGGTGTACTGTGCTGTATTTCTTATCTTTTATTAGCCATTATGTTTTAAATGTGTTTTGAATGTTTTCAACCATGTTTTTAAAGTGCTTTTTAATTCTTTTTAAACCTAAACTTGTTTCAGATTATTGGAAGCCACCATGGATCCCAGTCTAGTAGAAGGCAGGATAGGTACATTCAATAAATAAATGAACCATGTGAAAACTGCACAGAAGGCTAAAACAACTAAAACCATGAATATGTGAATGTTTAAATAGAGATTAGGCCCCAAAGCTTTAACAAACAGCCAGGTTTTAATCTGGTACCTAAAGAAACTAATGTTGGTGCCAGTCAGACCTCTGAGGGGAAGCCATTATACAAATGGGGTGCTGCAAAAGACAAGGCCCCTTCCTGTGTTTCTATGTGATGTCTTGATCCCACTAGAGGGATGTAGAAGAGAGTCCCTCCAACAACTCTCCAATCTTGGGCATGTGCATATACAGTCACCCCTCCACATTCATGAGGGTTCAGAGTGAAGAACCCTCATGAAAATGGAAAAACCATGAATAACTCCCCCTCCTATTCCCTTGCCTCTGGCCCAGTGCTCCCAGGGTGAGGGGAGAAAAACGTCAAGGTAAAGGGCTTGTGGGTACTTTCCCCTCAGAGGGAGAAGAGTGGAACACTGGGTTCTGGCATTCTAGCTACTTCTGGTCACCATCTTGAGAAAGGATATTCCTCCCAGAGGGGAGGGGTAGGAGCAAAGAGAGCACCTGACCAATTAGTGGCCATTACACAGCTGAATGTGCAGCCACATCACAATGGGGAGGGGTTTGCTCACCCAAAAGGAATAAACGTACATTTTAAACAAGGTTTGCAAATCTGGGGTGAGGAATGGAAGGGAATGGGAGGAGGAGAATGGTGGTGGAGGCAAGTACGTGCCTTGTCAATGATCAAATTCACGAAGGTCAAACTCACAAATCTGAAGGGAGGACTGTATAAGGAAATGCACTCCTTCAAATATCAAGGTCCAACCTGTTTATGGCTGTGGATGCCATCACCAGCACCTTAAATTCAGATCAGAAATCAACAGGCAGACAGTGCAGCTCCTTTAAGATTGCTGTTATGTACTGTCTATAGCAGAGCTTTCCACACTGTGTGTTGTTTGCAGCATGTAGGTGTGTCATGTAAATGTAATGAGTGGAGGGGCTGCCGCTCCTGCTGCCACTGTGGGCCAGGCCTGGGTGAAGAGGCTGCCTCTTCCACCACCACCCCGGGCCAAGGAAGACCTCAGTGAGGGCAGCAGTGGTGGTGGACCAGGCTCAGATGGAGGGACTGCCCCCATGTAATGAACTACTGCGTCACGAAATAATGCATGTCTAAAAAGTGTGTCACCAACAGGAAAAGTTTGGAAAGCTCTGGTCTATATGATCCTCGAAGCAAACAACCTTGCTGCTGCATTTTGCACTATTTGCAGCTTCCAAGTCATCTTCAACAGCAGCTTCACACAGACAATATATTGTAGTTGAATCAGGAAGTTGCTAGTGCATGGACTCCTCTGACAAACTTATCCCTCATCAGGAAAGGGTGTCGCTGATGCCACCAGTCAGAGCTGGCACCAAACACTTCCAGTGACAGAGAAGGATCGAGGAATACTCCCAAGCTATGTACCTACTATCTGGTTCCCAGTTTTTGAAAACTTTTATCAGATTTTCCTCCCAAATATGATCTGAGAGTAGGGGGCATTTTCCCTATATCTTCATTTGAGCCCTAGGATAGGTCTCAAATGGTCCAAAGGGACAAAATGGATGGTGGAGGCCCTGGGAGTCTCCAAAATAAAGACTGAAGGAGGACAAATGAATGCATTTCTCTGGCCCAGCCTACAAATATATCCAACAACAGATAAGCAGAGTTCTGCTTATACAGTAGAATTTTTCCTGCCCCACCACCACCATGTGGCACCTGAAATATACTCCAATGGAGCATATCAGGGTGGGAAACGGGAGGGCAACTACATGCCTTATAGAGCATATGTACTTCAGTGGCAAATTATAATAATTAAAGGTTGCATCCAATAGCTTCTGTTCATTAATGGAATTAGAGATGTAAAATTCGCAGAAATTTTGAAGTCATGGGGAAAAAACATTTTTTTCTGTTTTTTTTTTCAGAAAAAAATTGAAACTTTCGGAAAAATTGAAAAAATGCAACATTAGCACTTTTCACAGATCAAAAGTCACTGTTAATTTAGTAACGTCAAATATGACTATGTACAATTTGATTTGTCATAAAATCATCACAATTGGTGTATTAAAAATACACTGTATTCAAACAATTATTACAAACGGAATTTACTTTTTTTTGTAATATATGGAGCAACAATCTCCTGAACTGTATGGAACCTCTTTGGTTTTGCTAGTTTATGTGGAACAAGCAGACAGATAGATAGATAGATAGATAGATAGATAGATAGATAGATAGATAGATAGATAGACAGACAGACAGACAGACAGACAGACAGACAGACAGACAGACAGACGGATAGACAGATAAAAAATTAATTTTTTTTTAAAAAAGAGAAGAAATCATCAACGTTAGTAACAAAGAAAATTATTTATGTTAAGTCGAAGGCTTTCATGGCTGGAATCCATAGGTTGTTGTGGGTTTTCCAGGCTTTGAGGCCATGTTCTATTAGTATTTTCTCCTGATGTTTCACTTGCATCTGTGGCTGCCATCTTCAGAGTATCTGCTGGCATGGAAGTGACTCAGCCACAGATGCAGGTGAAACGTCAGGAGAAAATACTAATAGAACACGACCTCAAAGCCCGGAAAACCCACAACAACCTAAAAATTATTTATATTTCCTCTCCACAGTATCAAATAGACATAAAGCACCCATTCCTATAAAAAGAACTGAGGGGGGAAAGTGTGTGGAAGGGAGGAGGGAGGGACTAAGTGCTCCCTAAAGCAGTGGTTCTCAACCTGTGGGTCCCCAGATGTTTTTGGACTTCAGCTCCCAGAAGCCCCAGCCACTACGGTCAATGCTCAGGGCTTCTGGGAGCTGAAGTCCAAAAACATCTGGGGACCCACAGGTTGAGAACCACTGCCCTAAAGGAAGAAATAACTCCTACTCTTGCATTGGGGAGTTCAGTTTGCAACATAGGACTTGCTTGTCCTCTGTGCACAGAAATTAAAATAATCTGATACTGTACATAGTTTTTAGAAATGGTTTCAAAAACATATGAACGCCCTGTCTTAAAGATTTTATTCATCATGCTAAAATAAAACATTCCACAATAGATTTTCTTCCTTTTTTGAATTTTTCCAATTTTTTGGAAAAAAAACAAAAAAGGCTTCAGGAAAAAAACGTAGGGAAAAACTTTTTCCCCCCAAATTTTTCTGGTTTTTTTCCTGGGGTTTCACATCTCTAAGTGGAACAGCAGCCAGGAGCTCTTCATCGAGTGCTAGTGGGATGGATTTATTTGCTTATTGTGTCTTCTGCATCGCGATACAATAGTTATTTGACTATCAACAATGTGTTATTCTTTAACCAGCCAAAACTGTCAAAAAGTCAACAAGCCCAAAAGAATAAAAGTCAGCTTTTTTTACAGTAACAAGGTATATGAGTGGTACCCAGAATATGGTTTAAATTACTGTATGGTATTTGTCAATTTATTATCACTCAAGTAATGTTCATAATTCTGGTGAAGAGTTTGTTTTTAAAGAAAAGCTGGTCTGATTTATTGTTGGTAATTAAGGAGTAATTTTCTGCTGCATGCAAGATGCTGATCTCATCTCACACAACACAGCCTGAAATATACTCTGAGGGGACTTCCATGCTCAAGATATTAAGAGTTATAGGCTACAAAGATTGGACGAAGTCCAAAGATGAGATCATTTCTGTCCCATATTGCTTAGGTCACTCCTTTCCAAATATCAGAGTGTTTGGCATCTGCAACACGAGATACATGGGGCTTTTAAAATACATTTTCAAAGACTGTAAGTGTGTGAGACAAGAATTCAATGAACCCCTCTATAGGAATAAAAATAAAATATGTATCAGAGAAAACAAATAAGCAAGATGTGAAAGCCTTCATCACAGCTTTCCTTTAAAATTGCAATCTGACCCTAAAGGCACCCAAATGTGAAGCCACTGGACCTGAAACCAATGCAGTTTATTTGCAAGCAAATATATTCTAGATGAAACTGCTAATGTTTTTTACATTTCTTCCTTCCATTTGCAAACAAAAACAGCCCAGGCCAAAAACACTTTATTTTTATAATGTTACTAGGCTGTATATAGTGCTAATCCCAGGGAGGGGGGAAGCATTTTCACTCTTGATAGATAGATCAAGTTATTCTCATTCAAAAATGTATGTTAATTCTTAAATACCTTCCACTCCAAAAATCAGGATCATTTTCTAAAAAATCCTAAAATACACATTTTTGCATGAATTTTATAGTAAAATATATTTTGTACATATTTTATTACCTTTTTAAAGTTCTTTACCAACATGGTATAATTGTTTCAGCATTAAAATACAACTCTGGAGACCAAGGTTCGAATCCCCGCTCAAGCACGAAAACCCACTGGGTGAACTTGGGCAGGTCACACTCTCTTATCTTCAGCAGAAGGCAAGGGCAAACCCCCCAACAAACAAATCTCGTCAAGAAGAGCCAGTGATAGGTTCAACTTAGGGTCACCATAAATCAGAAATGATTTCAAGGCAGACAACTACAAGAAACCATTACATTGCTTTGTCGCTAACAAAGTTTGAAGCCAGGGCAGAGTAGTTCAAGGGACAGGATTACAAGGCCATCTCCTCCTCCTGCTATGCAGCTCTGTCACAGACCGGGAGAAGGCAGACCCTCCCCCTGAGGGGCTGAAGGGCTGTACCATTGCACGCCTAGGGGGTTCTCAGAGGCCATGCATTCAGATGGGGAGACTATTATGTGACCAATTCCAGCAGCTGCAAAATTGTGTTTGAAAGTGTGGTGTATCAAATCAAAGGTTATTGATTATTGAGGGCCATTATCTGTCATATAAAGTCATATAAAGGTTATTTTAACCCATGCAAAGCCATCTATTTGCACAGATATTTAAATAATATATTGCTGAAACTGGATGCTGATACACAACCGACACAGTTACAGAAGAAGGCAAATGGGAGAAGAGGGAAGATCTTGAAACGGAATCCTGACATATGTAATTTTAGAGGCCACCATTTCAGAACAGGGCTGGGAAGACCTCAATTCAAATCAGTATTCAGCCTCGGAGACCTTGGGCTAATCACAGAAGGCCCAGACCAAAAATGGTATAGTAACTGACTGAATTGCTTCCATCTGAGAATCAGGAGGAAGGAGGGATGGATGGACGATCCCACCCTCCCCACTGCAGCCCCATTTGACAAAGGTTGCAGAGGAGAAACTGAGGGAACAGAAAGGGAAGAAATCTCCATCCTTCTGCAGTTTCAACACCATGTTGGATTTACACCATTATGAGGAAAAAACAGGAACAAAATAGGTCATCCTGAGCCCGCTGAAGAAAAATGGAATGAAAACTAATAATCATGAAATGATTACATAATCTAAATAAGTAATATATTAATCATGAAACAGCCAGGCAAAAATAAGCACAATATCAAAATGAATACTTTAAATATCTATGTGGGTGCGACTCTGAAAACTCCTTGTTAAAAAGAGAAGGAAGGACAATGGATGGGACAACGCCCTGGAAGAAGAACAGCTCAAGGCCTCTGCCAGGACCAACCACACTATTTTCTGCTACTTGGCACATATCTACTCAGTCAAGCAACTTCCAGGTTCTTCATATTTGGAAACCTGGGAGGCGGGATTCTAGAATTTACAAATGAAATGTTATTCAACTTTCTGTAAATAAACTTCATGACTGTCAAAAGACATCTACAGTGCAGAAGATACTTGCCTTATTTTTATCACTCTTTGTGTAATCTGACAGATTAATGCTGCTCACTGCTGGCAATCAAGAGAGGAGTTTCCATCTCCCAAGTTCAGAGTTATTCAACTTATGAAAATGTACTCTGTGTTTTACTCACCTGTTTTGTAAATCAATGTATTCCTTCCCTGGAAAATTTCAGCACTACTTCAGGAATGCGGGATATACCTGGAAAAATCATTGAAGAGCAGTGTAAGGAATAGGTATACCACTCAAGAAGTTACTCAGTTCCAGTCTCACATTCCACAATCCCATGCTGAAAAATGATAAAATATTTCATTGACACAAAACTTTTACTTCACTGAGAAAATTAACAATCTGAATGTTCTGCAAGATATGAAGTTCTAGGCTGATTCATTTAGTTCTCATGTTATACTTAGTTCTTCCCCTTAGAGTACTTGATTTTAACAAGTTGATTTTTCAAATGGACCACGATGGCTTGAAGAAGGAACAGTATAATCCTCACCACCTGGGAATCAGTATTCAAAATTCAAGTTTTTGGTGCAAGATGGCAATAGTTGGTTGTACCCTGAGGCACAGAATCCAAGGGAATAGAAGCACATGGGATGAGGCCCAGTGAGGCTGGACCAGAGATGTAATTCCAACAGAGATCATGGGCCAAAAACTAATTGTGTTTCCTGTGTTGCACTTCTTCTAATTGCAATGAGAATAAGTATTTATTTTAATGTTACTAAATATTGTTTGTTTAATAAAAAGCAAAGGATGTGCCTTCAACTTCCCTCTCCATTTATGAAGACCCTAACAATTTAGCAATTAAAGGGGTACTGTGTAACCATTTCTGCATACAGCTAAGCTTAAAAGTAACATTTGTATTTCTGGATTGATAGTGTTGCTGTTTCTGGTTTTTGTTTTTCCTCCTGTTTTCCTTGTTCTTATTTTCTTTTCCAGTTGTATTAATTTGGTTTTATTGCATATTGTTATACATGAAAATTAATGTTACTAAATATATATAAATTGAAAATACAAAGGACTCCTTGTTTAGTCTGAAAATCCACATGGCGCTTAGTTTAGACTGTCAGTTTTAGCTGTTTAACTCAACAATCTGCAAGTATGCAACAGTGTAGCTTTATCTGATGACCACATCTTTCTATTATTCAAAAACCATTACAAAAACAAGCAAAGGGAAATGTTATATGTCCATATCAAGTGTCTGCTTTGCTCTCACACTCTACATTGTGACTGGCTTAGCTTCCTACCACATTAGAAAATGAAGGAGGGGTGTTATCTTAAAGTTGAAGGTAGTGCAATCCACATTACAAAATGCCACATACCACAGAAAAGTGTACACTTAAATGCTCTTCCATTTACATGGGCAAATCATTTCTCAACTCAGCTTATACCTCATATTGTATTCTGAGGAACAAAAGCAACACTCAGCTTTCATGTTTATAGGAAACATCTGTCTGAAGCTTTTACCTACACACCTCAGACTAAACATGTTCTTTTCAACTACCAGGAGGCATGGCAAGAGAACTGATGTACTGCTTAACAAACAAGGAAATAGCACTGAACTCTCTGTAACCCTTCCAGAAGACTACAGGGAAAGGCAATGTTGAAGCACTCTGTCAACTACTGATTTCAAATATTCTCATCAGAATATTCTGTCTGAAAGCTTATCACATCTAGCATGAGACTTACAAGGAGGGACATCAACAGCTCTATACAGGGAAATTCCACAAATAAAGTTGATGCTCTAATTTTTTCTGAGGTTGTCATAAAACTTTATGAAGGTAGCTGACCATCTGCCCCTTTCATACTTTCTAGGGAGCAGAAATAGCTTAACTTCAACCAAACCAGCGTGGAAACTTAATTTAATTAACTGAATTTATATCCTGCCTTTCTGCCAACAAACAGCACTCAAGGAAAGAAAAAGTGGCAAAATCAAATACAAATAAATTTAAGTGAAACATAAAAATAAAACATAAAATAAACTAAAAACAAAGTTAAAAACACATCACTGAAATGAACACATCCCAAATAGGAGTATTTCAATATGAATTTACCATTTTTTTAGAAGTATTTTTAAACATATTGAACATAATCCAGTTCAAGTTGAATATTTAAATGAATGGGAACTGAAAGATCCTTAACTTTGTCTGGGTCCAGCGATGTGGATTTTTCAGAAATAGTAGAAATTTAAAAAAAATATATCTGGAAATCTCCAAATTTTCTGGAAAATGTTGCGGTGGTATAAAGAAGGATATCTGATTTTGCTTAAATATCAAATACACTGAAACCTCTATATGGAAATTATTTTATTGAAATACTTGTAATAACATAAGGAGGACAGCATATACTTCCCTTGTATTTAAGGAAAAAATGATTGTAACTGAAAGAAGACTTTTTAAATGACACATGTCTAAAGAAAGCTGCATCTGATATATCTTGTATCTATCAATTCCATTTCAATATGAGAAAAATCTGATTCAATACAACTAGTTGAACATTCTGTTTCACCACAGGATGGTATGAGTCTGGAGGCATACGCTGCTTATCATATTTTGTCGTAACCGCCTATACTTTTGACTGATTGAGAAACAACAGATATTGTGAAACAGAAACAGGCTTAGCGGTGTGCTCATCTATTAGTCTATTCCTCTGAGCAACAGAGTTTGTCAACCCTTACCTCATAGAATACTTATTAGAACTTCATACCCTACATTTTGCCCATCTAATATGACTGACCAAAGTAAAACAGTCCAAACAATTATGGATAAACACAGACTATATGTATGGTGAGGAAACAATTTCAAAAGAAATATATAGCATTAGAAAATTTTCTGTTTTTCATTCCTCACATTTCTGCCTGGGCAATGCCCAACTGGCAGAAACAGTCAACCTGGAAGTAGCAGCAAGAGCTGAAACACAGTCAGTGCAATTCAATTGTTGAATTGTTGTGTGCCTTCCAGTTGTTTCCAACTTACGGCGACCCTAAGGTGAATCTAACACAGGGTTTTCTTGCCAAGTTTTGTTCAAAGCGGTTTTGCCTTTTCCTTCCTCTGAGGCTAGAAAGAATGTAACTAACCCAAGTTCACTCAGTGGCTTTCATGATTGAGCAAAGATCTGAACTCAGGTCTCCAGGATCATAGTCCAGTGCTCAAGATACTACATCATGCTAGCTTTCATGACCAAACACAGTTGTACTTCAAAAATCAATGCGCAGTCCAATGTACAAAAGAAAAATGGAGTTAGTGGGGAAAAACTAGAAGGTGTTTCATACATTTCAGTTATACTGCAAGAGTATGATTAACAAACTAAAAGAGTGTGTTCTGTTTTCTACTTCTCTGGCATTTCTTCCTTTGGAGAACTTCCCTTAATTTTCACAAATCTCGAAACAGGATGAGAAAAGATTTCCACTACTTGCTCAAGCTACTGTTCTGAAAAAGTCTGCAAAAATGGCACTCTTCAATACCAGCAAGAGAAACTAGAGCTTCTAGTGCCACTGTTTTGAAGGAGTTAATACAGCACTTATTTTTGTAGATGGAGAAAGACCCAGCCCCAGGGAAAGTGGGAATGTTAACTGTGGTTTAGAGTTCACCACAAAAGACCTTTTCTTTGTTTTTCAATTTCTGTGTTTGTGTCATTCGAGGCCCATTGTAGAGCTTAGGGTTTTTCAGTACTGCTAGAGTCCATCCATTACTTTCACAAAAAAATTACAGTCTGTTCATTTTATAATAAAATAAACAGAATCTTTATGGTTTCATTGGCTCTTTGTCATCAGCTTTAGAAAGGTGGAAAAGATAGATGTTCTTTTTCAAAAGCTGTGGCAAAACATTCTGCCAAGCTAAATTTTATTCGCTGACATGGATCTGTTTGGCCATTTTGCCCGGTTAAAGCAATTCTGTACAAATGACAAATGAACTACATGAAGTATTCCAGATGAAACCATGTTATTTACCTTCGTGTTTATTCTTCTCCTGTCTATCCACTGTTCCAGAAAGTCTGCTAGCTTATAATAGCCATCACATATGCACACAATATGAATGTAAATATGCCACATAGGAAGAGAAAGAAAGTCTGTTTTCCACCTCATATTCTCTAAGCAAGTTACCATCAACAATAAAATTTAGGGCCATTTTAAAATTCTTCCTAGGTTCCTACTACTTCCAAAGTAGGCATTCTTTGTTGCATGCTAACCGTAGAAGCTCAAGCCAAGCTTGAGTCTTTGTTTCTTTATGAAACACACCCTGATTTGGTGTCTAACTACAAATACATTGATTTTATCTAACTACCAGGAAACAAATAGAAGCACTGGCTAAATTCAATGCAACTCCTATGTAGAATAGACCCATTGAAATCAACAGAATTTATATCAGTTAAGACATACAAGATTAATTTATTTCAGTGGGTCTACTCTAGACGGAATTAATGTTGCGTTTAGTCCTAGTTATCTAGGCCTGCTGATTAAGTTGCTTTATTCCAAAACTGCATTCTCAAATCAAACACGATAGCCTGATTTGTAATTAATTAAACATTTTAGAGATACTGCAAAGGGGTATGTAATATGCAAACCTCACCACCCTGTAGCATGGCTATGCTATATGAACATTTACTATTTTCTTTTCCCTTTTTAAAAAAGCAAATTTTCAAAGGGCTTCAACAGCATGTGGAATTTACTTTTGCCCTCCTGGAATTTTTCACTGAAAGACAAAAGAGGATGTTTACCTGACCCTAAAAGCTTCATAAAACTAATGAAAATGCTGTTGTTTTTAACTCTCTGAAATCTCCAGGAAATCCCAGGAAGGACAATTGTTGGCTCACCCTCAACTGTCTGATGCTGAACATAATTTTGTTAGATATAACCATTTCTTTAGATTTCCTGCAAAACTAAGAAGGCCTTCTAAGTCAATGTTGGAAGGCATTTTAAGTAACATTTATATGTCCAAATGGACACCTACTTCTAGCTTTTGAACTCCCAGTGGAAATAAACGGTCACAAACAATTTAATCAGTGAACTCCATGGTTCTTATGCCTATTTCAATGCCTTCCGCAAGTTACTGCAAACCAAAATACAAATAATTTCCAGGTCCATATCTCTTGCAGGCCCAGATCAGTTGTATTTTTAACCAATTTTTTTAAAATTTTGATATCAGTTTTAGAGATTTTCCTTCTTTTTTATTCAGACATTTCCTAGTGATGGCTAGGATAAGAAAAATTGCTAGGATTTTGATGTGTTTTACATGCATTTGCAGCTCCATATTGGCTTCCTCCTTTTTTAAAAAATGAAAAAAGAAATCACATTCAGCACAAACTAAATGTCAGAACTATATGCAGCAGAGAAGCGTCCACTCATGATCCTTTTGAATGGATCCTGCATGGAGCAGTGGGTTAGATTTGATGGCCCATAGGGTCCTTTCCAATTATATGATTCTATGATACCTCATAACCATTTATTTGAAAAATGTCCTGCAAATCTGACAAACATCCATAAATGTGTAAGTTTGCCCAGGTGCTAAAATAATAGATAGATCACTCAAAACAAAACAAAACAAAAACAAAACAAAAGCCTACAAGCCAGGGATGCATAAAATCATAAACTAAGCTGGATGCCACTCCCACAGTTAGGGTCCAAAAGCGCAAGAATATAAGAAGAGAAACACTGAATCAGAACTAGACCAACATTCTGTCTTCATAATGACTGACTATGGGAAAGCCACAATCAGGACATAAAGGCAATAGCATATTCCTTCCACTACTAGAAGGAATATGTGTACTTTATAACTCACACACACTGATAGCCTCATTCTCTATGAATCTGTCTAACTTGCTTTTGAAGTTGGCCAAGCTGGCAGCCATCACCACATCCAGTGCAACAAATTCCATAGTTTAATTGTGTGCTGTGTGAAGTAAGGCTTCCTTTTATCTGTCCTGAATTCCCAGCATTCTGCTTAATTGGATGACCCAAGTGCCTAATATTAAGAAAAAGGAAGAGAGACCCAAGCCACTTTCTCTGCACTATGAATAATTTTGTTCAATTCTACAGCATATCCCTTTACTCATATTTTTTCTAAGCCAAAAAGTCCCAAATGTTATAACTTTTCCTGATAGAGGACGCACTCCAGACTGCTCCTCCTTTTAACTGCTCTTTTCTGCAACCTTTTCCAGCTATCAAATGTCACTTTTTTAAGGTACAGTGGCCAGAAAGGCATACAGTATTCACACTGCTATCACAGCCTAGATTTGTAAGAGTATTACAAACGTGGCACTTTCATTTTGAACAGGGCTTCAGGCTACACTGTAGGGAGAGTACTAATTCAAATTATTTCCCCGTGAAAAATCACTCTAGGGCCATTTCCACAATAAACTGTTATAGTGCTCTTCCACTTTCAACATCCTATGGAAACCCCAGCATTCAATAGCATGTTGAAAGTGGAATAAGAGCACTATAATAGTTTAGTGCGGAAATTGCCTAGAAGTAAAAATAATGTTTCAGAAAGAAATGCTCTTACTCCTTCCTCTGCTAGTTTTCCACATTCAAGGTAAACAAAGGAATACTGGAAATTTCACACACACACTGTTTAAACTAATATAACCACGAGGAATATTGACAATTACTATTTTGTTACTGAGTTTGAAATTAATTTGGGGGGAGTAGCTATCATTCTGACTTTTATAAATTACTTTTAATCTGTTTCATGATTATTTTCTGTTGCAAACTATCTTCCAAGGAACTGTTTTGGCTCTGAAAATACCTAAATAAACAAATAATATAGTGGCAGCACTTTTTTCAGTGGTGGCAGTCTGGTTTTGAACTCCTTCCTCTTACAGATCTGGTGATCTCCCACAATTGTTTTTCAGGTGTCAGTTAAAGCTCTCTATTTATAACAAGCTTTGGGAACCAAACGTCTGACCTTTTACTATTGTTCACTTATACTGCTTTTACTGCAATTTAGGAAATATTTGTAATTTGTAATTATTTTAGATATTTGTAATTTATGGTTTACTTGTTTTTTAAATATAGATTATTGACCTCCTTGAGGTCTTATGGGGAACTACAGTCTGTAAATCAAATTGATGATGACAACAGTGACAATGTCATTGTGGGAATAACTAGTTAACTAACTTCTTAAGTTATTACTTTGATGGTCTTTTCTAACAATTTTCCCAAACGCATTATATCCCCAAATTAACACTGAAGTTAAGAATATGCTTTAGTGAATTAGTTCATTAGAATTTATTAGAATTCATAGAGGGCTGCCTCTCTCTTTGTCAGGTTCAGAAAAACAGGCAGGTCTCCTGCCTCAGGAGAAAAAGTTTTAAGATTGGAGGAAATGCATCATTTGATTTTATTATTAGGCAGAATAACCAGGAGGACATGAGGGAGAGCAGAGAGAGAAAAAAACCTTCTGGGGTCCAGGTCAGAGCAATAGAAGAAACAACAATCAGAATGGGAAAAAAAGAAAAGTGACTCTTGGAATGGAATAGAACAGGGCTTTCCAAATGGTGTGCCGCGACACGTTAGTGTGTCGCCTGAACTGTGTAGTTGTGTCACCTACAATCTTGGAAATGTATGTTATTATTTATAAATCATATATTTTTAAAAATATATGAAAGGTTTTCATGAGATATGTTGTGCCCCCATACCTTTTGTTATTACAATATATGTATGTATCTGTATTTCTTATAAGCGGTTAGTTTCACCTCTGGTCTGCTGGTAAAACTGAATTACTGTGTCGCGAAATGATGTATGTCTAAAAAAGTGTGTCACCAACATGAAAAATTTGGAAAGCTCTGGAATAGGGATAACATGGGCAATTTATTTGGATACCAAAGTCCTCACACAACCAGGGCCCCTTCGGAATGTTAGTTCTGAAAGAACGGTGACCACATCCCACCATGGGGCTGTATGGTATACTGTATCTCCCAGTGTGAGTCTGTCAATGTTCTCAGATCTGCAGAAGAATGCTTTTGGTCCCACCCAGACACATCTGGTGAAAACATGAGAGACAGCCTCCTCCGCAGCTGCTCCCAAGTTATGGATCTCCCTTCCCTAGCTTTTGATTTAAGAAAGTTTTTGGTTTTCAGTGTATTGCAGCAGAGAAAAGCTTTTAATGGGAGATGTAATGTTTTTATTTTATGTTTTAAATGTCTTTTAATGCTGTTTTTTACTTGTGGTTTTTAAAAAGAAATTTTTGTAGTGTTTTTTAATTGTATTTTGTGTTTAATATGTTGTACCCAGCCTTGGATCCTGTGCTAGGAGAAAGGCAGGATCTAAATTAAATAAATATACAAACAAATAAATGGAAAGAAAGTGTTTGGAGTCTTTCTAGGAGGTGTGGGTGCATTATAACTATCCTCAATAATGTCTGCCCCTCTACTGTTTACATTTTGAACTGGCTTCTTTTGTATATTATCATATAGTATACTATCTGGTGTGATATTATTTGGGGTGAGCAGCATTGAATCCCTTTGTAATCTTATTATTGTTCACACAAGGCTATGGATTTGGATAATGAAAATGCAAAGTTTTCCTCCCATGCTTCCATTTCCCTTTCTTTTAGCTTCTCTCTCTCTCTTGCTTCCATTCTGAATTTTATCCACTCTCATTTTCTTTTTCTGCTTGTTACCCATCCACTTTTAATTATACCATTAATGTAAAATAGTTGCCAAGAACAGTGGGATTGTTATATACCAGATAATTTTAACTGATACTGAGAGATATTGAATTTGGAATCCCTGCATGTCAAGCTTGTGATCTACTATGAATCTTCACAGACTTACACTTTTTACTGAGGTCTTTATCACACTACCTTGTTACAGTGCTATATTCTGCTTTAATTGCTGTGGCAACATCCTATGGAATTCTGGGTTTTGTAGTTTACTGAGGCCCAAGAGCTCTCTGGTTGAGAATTCTAAATGCCTCTTCCTGAACTGCAAATCCCAGGTTTCCATAGGATGTTGCCCTGGCAATTAAAGTGCAGTAATAGTGCAAAAATGTTGTACGATTGTACAATTCTGTCATGCAAAAATGTTCCACATATAATCACAGGCTCTCAAAATGTTTCTGATTAAGAATTTTCCACTCGATTCATTGATTGATCTTTATAGCTATCCACTTATGCTGAACTTGTGATGGATGCTGTTTAACTGAAATAAATCATTTCTTATTAATCTTTAATAAACAAGATATTGTATAAGTGAGTGCAGTGTACATATTTGCAGGGGCGGAATGTAAGACAGATGCAAATGAGTGAAAAACTTAATTGAACTTGCTAATTGGATCTGTGAGGCTGGCTAAGAGTGAGAGAATATCAGTGACCCAGGTCCATCTGTTTTATGGTTAAGTGGGGATTTAGCCCCAAGACTTTACAGGCCACAACTCACACTCTTCACAATGATATCACATTTGTTCACACACTTAATATTACCACTGAAAATTATTTTAGAACATTTCAAAAATTGACAGCAAGAATGTAGCAGCTTCCACATATTACCTGCATGAATTGAGATGAGAGAAACGCCTTTAACAAACATTGCAGTTCTATGCAAATGAATCAACAGATCAGCTGTCTGCTCCTGATTATCTTCATCACATTCACAGAAGAATAAAATATTCAAATCGTTTAATGAAACCTTCTATAATGGAGATATGGAGGTACTTTGTTTTTTAAACAATGCAGTCTCTTACATGAGTGCATGATATCTACAGGCTAAACTCCATTTTCTACATTATGAATGCTTACATCTCTACTGCCTTCTCAGAACCCCTCAACAACAAAAAAAGTTTCAAATGTTATCATCTAAAATAGGAATCCGTTTGTATCTTAGAAATTAAGAAGAATAAAGGAAAAGAGAGAGAGGTTCACTTTAACCCAGTGTTCTAAAACAGCAACAACTCTAACCATTTTAATTTGTGTGTGGGTCCAAAATAAACAATTAAGGGTACATTAATGTAAACCTAATTCTGCTGTTCAGAAGTCCTTGAAGATCAGATTTTTATTCTGCAGAAAAATAATCCTTATTAGCATTTGTAAAATCATTCTGATTGTGGGAGAAATATGCTTAGCAATGTTATCATTCCAGACTACTGTTGCAATCAGGAAGGATCAAATAGAAGAAAAGGGCAAGGATGGAAGTCTGGCATAACCAACAGGAGTACTCCATGCTGCAACATTTTTTTGTAGATTCCATGTTAGGGTTGTGGTGGTGGTTGTAGACAATAGCACACAAGTATTGTGAATATGTCGTGTAAGTACAAGCATACCTCAGTTAACAACCCTCTGACAAATAAGCTCCTTTTTGCAAAGTCTTTTTCTGCCTTCCCCACCCCTCCTGTTTTCCTCTTTGTCTTCGTTTAGCTGAAAGTTTTTAAACAGCACTTGGAGGATGATGGAGTACTGGAAAAACACAGACTCTCAGTTGCTGAGTTGCAGCAATGTGTTTGCAATAAACAGTGCAATAAAACTTGAGATAGGAAAGAATGAACTTCTCCACAGCTGATCCTACTCTAACTATGTGTGCCTGCCTACAAAAGGCAGAGTAAGTAATAGTTTCTGGAAGTCTTAATTGTGCATGCATGAAAAGCAAAAAAACAGAGAGAAAGAGGGAAAGAAAATTAGCTTGCCACACCAGCTACACCCAGCATGTTTTTTTTTTTAAAAAAGCACAGATCTGTAAGTATGGAAATGGAAATCACAAGAAAAGCCGAAGCTTATGAAAGAAAAATAAATATCCCTGGAGGCATTTTGGACATGGTCAGTAGAAGGTTCAAATGGTCTCTAGAAATGTAGAGTCAAAGGTTTTCATGGCCAGAATCCATTGGTTCTTGTGGGTTTTTCAGGCTTTGAGACCGTGTTCTGGTTGTAATTTCTCCTGACGTTTCGCCTGCATCTGTGGCTGGCATCTTCAAAGGAATGGTGAATTGGAATCTCCACTCCACTTCCAGTTCACCATTCCTCTGAAGATGCCAGCCACAGATGCACGCGAAAGGTCAGGAGAAATTACAACCAGAACACGGTCTCAAAGCCCGAAAAACCCACAAGAATCAATGGTCTCTAGAAAGTTCAAAATGTTATTGGATACTCAGGTGAGGCTGACATGATCTGGATATTTCATTTCACATGTGCATAGTTAGTTCTCAATAAAAAACCTGGTGAAACATATTGAACTGTTTTCCTTTTTGTGGAATAGGAACCTATTCCTATTCTTTCTGTGTTATTTCTACTTCTGATACTAGCTGTTTTGTTAAGGATGTCAGGAACACATCTACTTCACCAACTGCAGTATAACGGTACAGAGGACTGAATCCAAGTAAAAAATTGGCTTATACTGAGTAGAACCAAATAATTTTCACATAAAAATCTGAATTTGTTTGAATATTATACTAAGATGTGCTTTCTTCGTAATCCAATACTTCTAGGCTCTTGAGACATCTGGAAGCTTGCTTACTAAATAGCTCAAACACGCCAAATCAGGTCACAGCACCTGTTGTTCCTGTATTTCACAAAATTCCCTGTGAACTCTGTGATTCTACAAAATGCTTTAGATGTGGATTCCTGCACTGGCGGGGGGTTGGAATAGATCAGCAGTTCTTGTCCAGATGTTTACGAGTTCAGTTTCTTGAATATCGACCATAGTGGGTAGGGCTTCTGGAACCTGAAGTCCAAAACATCAGGAAGACTGAGAAGAGAAATGGACCTTGTGCTGCCTTCCAACTCTACAATTCTATTCTCTATTTAGGGCAGTGGAAAATTTTCCAGAAAAATCTCCAATTTAAAAATCTCTTAAGTTCTTTTCCAGAAAAACTACCATCATTTGTGGACAGTAGTCTCAGTCTTTTTCCAATCTATCCTTCTTTCTGTGCACACACACACACAATTTTTAAATGGGAGATTTTTCTGGAAATATGTGTGTGTGTGTGTGTGCGCGTGCGTGTGTGTTTGTGTGGAGGTATACACTAGCGTATATACCCAGCATTGCCCAGGATTTTATTTTCTCATAGGTAATAACTTGTTAGAAAGATTTAAGATCCTGTGTCTCTAATTCCCCAAACTGCCTTGTCCAGTACCTGTAACTTTTCCCCATATTTCCCAATCCAATCTGTATTAAGAGGTATTGGCATACGGAGGTTGGGTTCCTGAAGGGATATACTGCCCTCCTTCTGCTTGCTGCTAGGCCTTGTTTCCATAGCAACCAGCCAGGCCCAAGAGCTGTTTGGCTGAGAATTCTAAAGGCCCTTCCCTAAACTGCCAGCCCCAAGATTCCATAGAATCTTCACAGGCAGCCAATCACATGAGGTCTTCTTGCCCAAAACAGCCAATCATATGAGGTCTTTGCCTGCCAAACTCACAAATTTTGACTTTTAAATATTAGATACACACACACACACACACACACACACGCCCCTCTACTGTTACCCTTACTGTTCTCACTCCATCTTGCTCTTCATCTTTTCCACTTTCCCCATTTTATTCATCCATGAATCACTCTCACATATGAACATTATTTTCTTTTCCTGTATTTTTGTAAGAGGCACACAAAAGTGTGGTCCAGAGTGAGAACAATCTAACATTGAGCTAAAAGGAGGCCATAGTGGGTGCGCGGCAGCAGGTATAGGCCTTGGGTCATATGCAAAGCACCACAATCCTGTTCTGGGCTACAAGATGGCAGCCTCTCTCCCTGGTCTGCAATGACTTATAAGGATCTTGCAGTACACATTTATAGCATTATGACCACACTTTAACTGCCCTGGCTGCATCTCATGGAATTCCAGGGTCTATAGTCTGATGAGTCACTAGAGCTCTGCAGCTGAAAATTCTAAATATCTGACAGAATTCTAAATGCCAGTTTTTCTGTAGGATAGTGCCATGTCATTCAAAATGGAATCATAATACTACAGTTGTGCGATATGAAAGGGCCACAGGATTTTGCACATGATCTTTCCCAGTTCTTCCTGGACATGCCATCTATTGAACACAGAAACTTTTGTATATGATGTGCTTCACAGATGATTTCATAACTTAAAAATGAATGATGAATCTGTCAAAATAATTTTTTAATATCTAAGCTCAGACAAGAAATCAGAGGAAGACTAAGACTTGGAAGGACAGCTATGAAGGAACTAAGCAAGATGTTCAAGCGTGAAGACACTGTTACCATACCCTACCACCCTCTTCCAAAAGATATACAATTATCATAAACTGGACTTATTAATGACTGGAGAACATGATCAAAGTCACACTGACCATCAAAGTCACTCTGACCAGAGAATGTTTCAGGGTCAAACTGGCCTGAGATGTATTCAGGGTCATAAGTTCAGAGAAGATTAAGCAGAAAAATCCAACACTGAAGGGTTTGTGCTAATTGTTTTACAACTCCAGGCTCTATACAGTTCTAAATACAATGAAAGACAAACTGCCCAGATTGGTGAGCAATCAGAGACCATCCCTCTATCTTATGTTACAGAATTCTTCCCTAAACAGCCTACCTGGCTGAATATTAGGATATCATTATGGGTCCCATCAATATTTTGTCACTCCAAAATTAAAGAATCAGCCCATTCCAGACCCTTTGTCAATTCCATGGGAAAGTCATTACAGCTTTGTCATCACACCCCTCTCAGGGCGGAAAATAGGGTATATAAACCCTAGCTTTGACCCCAGCATTTCTGTAGTACATTTGATGTGGTACATTGGATGTAGTATGTTCTGCCCCACACTGCCATTCCTCTGTGCTATTCTCAGATGCTGTCTGAGCCACTCTGCTGTGACCCCTTTTTCAGGACTGGTAACTATCACCCTTTCCACCTAATCTCGCTCTATCCAACCTTTCTTGCCTCACTTTCTGACAGTCCTGTGTGGTTCTTAACAGTGTCTGACTTCTTGTATGTTTGTCAATTCAAATAAAATACTGGCATACATAGGTGAAAACATCCTGTTGTTACCCTCTGCAGGCCTCCTTTGAGCTATAATTTGCCCAAATTGTAAGGAGACATTGGCATTGAGAGTGGACCCCAATGTCCTCCACCCCTTAAGGTAACAATATATCGTTATGTAGCAAAGTCAGAATCATCCATGCCACAGTATTTCCAATTTTTATGTATGGTTGTGAAAGCTAGACAGTGAACAAAACTGACAGAAAGAAAATCAATTTATTTGAAATGTAGTGCTGGAGAGTTCTAACAGGAAATTCCAAAAACAAGTCAAGCCTGAACTCCCCCTCAGTAACAACGCCACTTCCACACTAGACTGTTATGGTGCTATTATTCCACTTTCAACATCCTATGGAATCCTGGGGTTTGCGCAGTTTAAGGAGGGGCAGGATTCCATAGGATGTTGAAAGTGGAATAATAGCACTATAACAGTCTAGTGTGGAAATGGCCCAAATGAATGAACTGTGGCTATTGTAGTTTGGACATAAAATGAGATGTGACTGGAAAAGGTGACTGGAAAAGGTGATAATGCTTACAATGGTAAAGTGGAAGGGAGTAGGAAAAGAGGATGACCACATAACAGATGGGTAACCTTGATAATCAGGACTCCTGAAAGTCTCTCATTCACAAGACTGCCATAAGTCAAAGCCAACTGGGCAGCAAACAACAACTTTCTTTAAAATTCAACCTTTTGAGCAAGAGAGAGAGAAAATGTGACACACAGGATAGTTCTGAGTTCAAGGAATTGAGTTTATTGGTTTCAAAAGCTTTATTCAGGAATGTTGAAGAAACAAGAGCATATTTTGACACTGCCAAGACTAAAGGAATATTGGATATGCAGCACTATATGAACCATTACATTTCAAAATTTATGTGTGCTAAGATCTCATTTGATGGTTTACCCGAACAACAGATTTCCCAGGCTTTCTGTTCCCCTCCCATTTCCCCACTCAGCTTGCCAACATTCTGACCTTGCAGTCATGCCTGCTTACTCTCTCATCACAGATTTTTACAATACCATTTCCATATTCCCAGTTCATCTAGCCATCAATGGATCCCATCATCCCCACCTATACAGCAAAGCACACAAGCATTAAAATAAAGTCATCTACCTAAAAACATGGCAGGAAAAGCTCAGCCAAATTGGATTCTCTCAATTATCTTCAGATTTTTCTCATCTCTGAAGAGCATGCATCTTTCATACTCAATTAAGAAGGAGTAGACATTCAGAACTACTGGAAAGCAGATCATAACACAGAATATAAAATACAGGACCTTTTTCAGAATGTACATTTAAACATTTTACTGGCAAGCCCCTATCATTATAGTACGTATAATTGCTACATTGTCCCCTTTCTTTCTAGCTGCCACTATGATGCAAATAACCTGAATGAAACTCAATACATACAATAATCCCAAGGGCACTGTCCATTCTGTAGCAAGCTCTGTCTCAAGTCTTTCTCAGAACATCTGGAGCTGACAGTTTCTGAATTTGTCTGGCTAAACAAAAGATCTCCCTTTCTTTCCTGCCAACACAAGGAAAGATTTAATGTATCACCAGGGACCAGAAGTCTGAAACTAGATCCAACATTTTCATAAAATGATTCACAGGCATTTGCTTCTAAAGGAGAATATAAGAAACTCTTTAAAAAATATGAGCTGAATAAGAATGGAGTACTTTAACTGTTTTTCCCACCTGGCTTTTGCAGGTATGTTATGGTACTTATCTATAAGTTATCCAATCAACCTGTATTTGGCACCCTTCGTTTTGGCAGACCTGAAACTAACAGGAAGATTAGATCACAGACAGCTATCCATTAAAACTGTACAAAGAATTAGATATGCTCAGAATGTAGAAATAAATAGTTAACCTGTTAAAATAAAGCATTAGCTTGTCCTTCAACATGCCTCACTGTAAGTCACTAGAATTACTGATTAGTGCTGAACCAAATCCTATGTTTTAATGAGTTAATTCACTTTAGCTTGTTAGAATCTATTAGGGCAGGGTGGCTTTCCCTCCATCAAATCTGCTTGCTGTATCATAGCTTTCTTTGGGAAAAATGAGAGAGACAAAATAATGTTTTGGGTAGAGGAAGATTAGAGAAGAGACTGACAGCTGGGATTGAAAACCAATGCGAAATTGGAAAAGAAAGCAAAAAGTGAGTCTTGTTCTAGACTGGAAAGTAGGCATGGTAGAGTGATTAATTTACTTAGCAGGAAACTCTCAAGGCCTTTTCAGAATGTCAGGTTCTTTAATCATGAAAGGCTGGTGTCCTGTACCACCCCCTATTGTCCTATGTGAAGCTTGCTGAATTCTTGGGGGAGGAGGTTGTGACTCTCTTAAACTGTCCTCCTCTATGGATTTAACTGTGATTCCAACTGTATAATATACAATAAAGTATATTATTTGGAGTGATCTATAATTAACCTCTTTGTACTCCCTTAGTGTGTTTATTACTGCTCATACAGTGACAGGCACTTGGATATTTAAATGGAAAGTCACCTCCCATTTCCTACCCACTTTCTGCATTCCAGCCTCTTCCAACTAAAGTGGAGCTTGGCCACAGGGTTAGAACTAATTTGGATTTTAATAAACATGTGTATTAGTCCCTGGGCTACTCTGATTCCTTCCTGAACATTTGTTTCACACATTTCATGCAAAACAAACACAGTATAAAATGAATAACTGTAAATATCATTTTATTTCATCATAGAATCACAAAATTATAGAGTGGGAAAGGGCTTCATGGGCCATCAAGTCCAACTCCATGTTCTATGCAAGATCTCTAGCGAAAACATTCCCAACAGAATAGCCTCTTTTTGAAGACATCCAGAGAAGAGCCCACCACCTCTCTATGCAATTGGTTTCACTGTCAAGAAGTTTATTTAATATTCAGTCAAAACCTACCCTCCTGTAATTTAAAATCATTATGCCTGCTTTAGCCCTCTGGAGCAGCAGAAAAAAGGCCTGTCCCCTCCTCTCTGTGACAGCCCTTGAAGTATTTAAAGAGTGCAATCAGGTCACTCCTCAATCTTCTCTTCACCAAACTGAGCATGATCAGCTCCTTCAACCTTCAACCTTTCCTCATAAATTTTGTTCTCCTGGAAACTGACAAGTGAACTATTTTGAGTATTCTTCCTGGTACTAGGGTCAGGCTGACTGGTCTGTAATTTTCTGGATCTTCTTTGTCTTCTCCTTCTCCTTCTCCTCCTCTTCGTTTTTAGAGAGAAGGACAATGTTTGCCCTTCTCCAGTCCTCTGGCACCTCCCCGTTTGCCAAGATTTCAAAAAAAAAAAAAAAGTTTGCAAGAGGTTCAAAGTTCACCAGAAAGCTCTTTCAGTACTCTGGGATGCGGTTCATCTGGCCCTGCAGATCTGAACTCATTTAGGTTAGCTAGATAATTCCTGACTAACTCTTTATCATTCTTGATTTGCAATCCAGATGTCTTGCCAAAGACTCTCTTGCTGTATGGAAGCATACAGTTCTCTTTTTGGGAGAAAATTCAAGCAAAATAAGTATTGAGTCATTCTGCCCTTTCATTGTGATTTGTTGGCATTTTACCATCCTTACTGAATAGAGGTCCCACTGTCTCTTAGGTCATTCTCATGCCTCTAACGTATCTGAAAACCCCCTTTTTGTTGCTCCTTGATTGCCTGGCCGGTCTCAGCTCATTCTGAGCTTTAGCTTTTTTTGTACTATTCTTGCAAGCTTGGGCTACAAATCTGTCCTCTTTCTTGGTGATTTGTCCCTTCTAGTCTTTATATATACCCCCCCCTTTTTTTAACTTCCTTCAGTTTGCTGTGCAGCCACATTGGCTTTTTCAGATGTTTTCCATTTTCCTTCTTCCATGGGATTGTTTTTGATTGTGCTTTTTGCAACTCCAACTTCCACACATGTTGGGTATCTTTTTTCCTTTAGCTTGTCCCTGAACTTGTTAAAAATCAGCTTTCCTGAAATCCAAGATCCATGTTTGATTATACTCTTCTTTGCCCTGTCCCATAATTGTGAATTCTAACATTAATTAATTAATATACCATTTTTCCCCGTTACATGGTTGCTTTCTCTAAGAAATGAAGACCATAGTCTTAGAAGCCAAACCTCTCCTGTCTACACCCTCTATATAGCTAGTTGTTAACCTTTAGTACCTTCCTATCCCTATACAGCCCTCAGAATAACAGAATCAACAATAACCACTAGTGCCTCAGAATCATTCAACTTCCTGCCAGAGCTTCACAGTCAGAAGTGATCTGCTGAAAGGTGTTCTTGGCCATGTCATTGGTGCCCACATGAATAAGGAAAATGGGGTGTTCACTGAGATCTGTGTTCCTGATGAGTTTTGGCAAGTTGTCAGTGACATCCTGGATATGTGTTCCAGGAAGACAGCACACTTCCTGATGCCTCTATACCTCTGAGCAATCGGCAATGAGCCCCCAGTCACCAGCACCCTTCTTTTCTTCTTGTTGCCGTTGACGGTTACCTTGACTCTTTCTTTGGCATGCCATACCCCTTGTTGCTGGTTTCTTCTGTAAACATTTTCACTGCTGCAATGCTCATGAAGATGTAAGGAGTGATTGCTTAGTTGGAGAGGTTCTGAATCCCTTCTGCATGGTTTGCTTCTGACAGTGATTGTTCTCTAGGGTGTTTCTTCACTGTTACAAGCCATTTTCCTTGGCAGTTTTTTCCTCTCAGTTCTGTAGGATCAGTTCTCCCTGTGTTCTATCCAGGAAGCTCTCATGTTCTCTGATGCACTGAAGGGACTCAACACATAGCTGTAGTGTTGTGACCTTCTCTTCCAAGAGAGCTATCAGTTTGCACTAGCTGCAGGTGTAGTTAGTGAGGTTTTTTTGGAAAGAAGACAAATCCTACACATACATTGCAGCAGACAACTATGGATCCTTCTGCCCCCATCTCTGCAGTTTAATTCTCTCCCCTTCCTTCCTGTAAGATCTATATGGGATATAACTGCACATGCTACAAGGCTGGATCAAAACCTCACTGCTTTACAGTACAAGATTAAGAGATTTAAACAAAGAAGAATCAAGACACCTGCAAAAAATAGTGAGCTTTTTAGATACTTGGTCTTTTAAACTGGAGATGGCAGTGACTGAAGTCACTGCTGTATGCAAGACATGCATTTTACCACTGATCTTTGCAGCTCATGTATCATGACTCGAAGTGGGGAGGAATCCTTCCTTAATCTATATTAAGTTTCTTCAGAGAAATGCCAAATAGAGGAATGTACACAGGGAAGTCTGTGCAAGAACGAGTATTTTTCCTGAGCTGCTTTAACCTGCCTTTTGAAGTTATTGTTCCAGCTGCTGTGTTCTGTGATTTGAGTTCTTTGGGGAAGGTAGCTAAATGATAAGTCTGAAGATAACATGGAGGTTCAAAAGAAATTGAGAAAGACAGGGAAGCTGGGAAAAAGTTGTCTGAGGCAAGAAAGACCAAAAGCTGCCCAACAGTTATAAAAAGTGGTCTGTCTTAAAATTCAAAAGAAATATTAAATAGCCTAAGGGAATGAGCTTCTTTTCACTGAACATATTCTCAGTCTTAAGCAAAGATGGTTACACATTTTAAACCCCTGGTGGTAACTCTAACATTTAGTTGTGTTTTTGTATATTGGAACGAAGACTAGAACTTTCTGTCTATCCAAGACTGTGATTGTTATATGAATTTTACAGAAAGTTTTTTAAATAGGATGTGCTGTATTTTTTCATCATTATTTTATTTCTTTATTTCTTTAAGAACACCACCTTTCCCATGGGATGGCACACATCAGCAATTATTATGTTTTAACTTCTTTTTAAATTATTGTAAATTATTTGTTTTAATTTAACTGATTATTCATCCATTCTAAAACTTTGTATTATGCCTTGTTTTTACTGTATTTAACTCTTATTGTAACCCATCTTAGGTCCCATATTGGGAGAAAGGCATAATATAAGATAAAACAAGGAAAGGAATAAGTAATAAACAAAGGTGATACTTTACTTACTTTCAGATTATGTCAATTTACACTTGAATTAACCAGCTACTGATTCTGCTTAATGTCATAATAATGAGAATCAATGCTGGGAGTCCCCTTGCTTTAATTAATAAAATCTCAGGAAGATCTGTCAGTCTGCTGTTCAACTGAATATTTGAAAATTCCAACTTGCAGTCCATTTAGTAAAATAATCTAGAATTGTAGTTTCTTGCAGGTAATATCAATTCTAAACTATCTTAAATGGGTGTTTCAGTTACAGATTATAAAGATATTTGCTCATACACACTGAAAATGTCACCATGCTATCTATCATAAGGTAGGTATATAACTCCTCCTTTTAAAAAAAATTTGCTGCTTTTTGGTTAGGAAATGAACTAAAACATGCAGATTGGGTTAATGATACCTCATCCTTTTAGGGGGAAAGACCGGGACAGATATATTGCTAAAGGCCAACTTACAGCAACTCTAAGGTGAACCTATCACAGAATTATCTTGGGAAGATTTGTTCAGATGGCATTTCCCACTGCCATCCTCTGAAGCTCAGAGAATGTGACTCATGCAAGGTCATCCAGTGAGTCCTAGTTCAACACTCAAACCACTACACCACACTGGTTCTTGCCCAGTATCTACCTTGCTTTAGTCTTTATGAATGAAAAAACTATGAGTTATCTAACAGCACTAAGGAAAGGTCAAAGATTAGCATAACAAAGGTGTGCATAGTTTGTTTTGGGGGAGGGTGAAAGAACAATTTAAATTAATTGAGGTACAGGTTGCTCCTGACTCTAGGCTATTAACTACACAAGTCAGAGAGTTCCCATTAAATATGAGAAACAGGAAAACCTGACAGAATATGATATACTTTTCTTTAAAAAAAAAGTAGGGGAGTGGGGATGTTCCAAACTACAGACTTCTCGGCTTACTTTCAAAAATCTAGGAACCTCGCTGAACTAACAATAAAGCTAATTAATAATCTTTTTTTCTAAAGGAGAAAAAAAATGGCTGATATCAGTTAACTTTACAATATATAAAAGGAGGAAAGGTGATACTAGGAATATATTTGTTTCCTTATTTGATAAAGCATGCAACGTGAGAGCAGCTGATACAGAAAGAACAGTGTGCCCTGGTGTTCAACAAGGCTTTTGACCTCATTCTCCCACAGGACATGCTGATGAGATACTTGTGCAGCTACAATCACTTTGCCTGTTAGGTTAAGAAGGCTGCATCCGGTGCTCAATGTAATGCCCAGAATTTGTTCCCAATCTAGGCTGTAGTTTGAGACACAATAGCCCATTGTTATATGTGCACTTCTGTTTGCAGGAATATGGAGGAGTGCTGTTTTTAAATATGGAGTTATAAAAAGTAAATTGCAAAGTACCAACTGGGTTGAATGGAAATCAGGGATACCCTTTAGTCACAAAGTCAAAAAGCTTAAGTTTATGAATGAAACTGGACCTGTTGGACCACAGCTTGTCAATAACATAGCTCAATATTCAACTACTGCAGGCACACAGTAAGTATATAGCATGTCCCTATTTTTCTTTTTAAGCAAGCAAAACATTACCACTCATACATCCAAAGGAATCTAATTTTGAACCTGAGTTATGTAGTTAACAAGACTCATCCTTTCTTGTGACCTTTACCAATTTCCAGCAGATATATAGAAGGGAGGGCACAGCATTATTTTTAATTTGGTTTTCCAAAAAAGAGGGAATGGACTGTTTTCCTTAACAAGGCAAACTCTCCCAGATCCATTATATGTCTAAGATGTATCCAAAGCAACAATTTACTTAAAAGCATTTGGACTGATTTGCGGGTCAATTAAATGAACAGTACCTATCAAAACCTTCTTTCTGAGTAGTAGTCTGGGCTCCTGCTCCATCATAGATGAGGAGAATCCTCATGAGACTAGTGGCACCAGAACGACAGATACTGGAAATGGACACAGGCCCCACAGTCGTGATTACAGAGGCAACCTGAATTGAGGGACCCTTGGAACTGGAATCTCTACCACTAGAGCTTGCAGCATCTGATATCATCATCATCATCATCATCATCATCTTTATTTTTATCCCGCTTTTCTCCCCGAGGAGACTCAAAGCAGCTTACAGCCATTAAAAGAAACATAATTAAAAACTGTCCTATACAAAAGTTAAAACAAAGATTAAACTACAATAATAATTAGAACATGTTAAAATGCATATAAAAACAGCATTAAAATATCAACTAAATAACAATTAAAATGACCGGCACCGATAGAAATTACATATAAAATGCCTATTGGAAGAGGAATGCTTTTAGCTGTTTCTTGAAGGTAGTCAAGGAGAGTGCCAGTCTAACCTCTTTGTGCATGGAGTTCCAGAGCCTGGGAGCAGCCACTGAGAAGGCTCTCTCACGTGTTCCCACCAAACGCACCAAGAGAACGGCCTCTTCCGCAGATCTCAATGTCTGGGCCAGTTTGTAGGGGAGGATGCGGTCCTTCAACTAACCTGGACCTGAGCCATGTAGGGCTTTAAAGGTCATCACCAGCACTTTCAATTGTGCCTGGAAACAGATCAGCAGCCAGTGGAGCTGTTGCAGCACACTGTAGCATATTAGCAGTCCACATCCTGTTAACTGAGACAACAAGCCTTGTGGGAAACATCAACAGAAGCTTGCTTCTTTAACAGCTCAAGGAGAGGGCTAAAAGTGAGAGGGACTCAATATTCCTGGAAAAACAAACAGCTTAGGTTCACTCTAAACATCTGTGAAACAAGTTGCTCTCTTAGAGTTATCAACTGTGTTGTCTTGCCCCTGCTGTGCACAATGAGCATCTCCTCTAGACCATAACAGGACAGTATCTTAACATTTAGGAGTGTCACTTTTACAGAAGTAATCCCATTAGAAGATAAGAATTTCTCTTGGAGTACTCTGTTTTATTTGGGTAACCACAAAATGACTCCTGTGGGGTATGTTGGTCAATCAGAAAATGGTGGTGGCATCCAACATTTTCACTTAGAAATATATCTTCACCTGATCAACTTTAATGAAGGAAAAGTTTCTGTATGGCTGATTCCAGAACAGATGCCTATTTATACCGATAAGTAAGTAAAAGCTTGCATTAGAGTAGTATAATGTAAAAAAAAGTACAGTAGTATAATGTTAAAAAAAACCCACCTCAACTATAAATCCTCCCATTAATTTTTAAAAAATACAAGAGACTTTGTTTCACAAAAATGCATCTAAAGAGATACCACTACACTTGATTTTGTTCTTTTGTAAGTTAATTTCAATTTTGATTTAAATAAAGAACTCAAAAGAAAAAAGGTTTGAAATCACTGAAGTCAATGGAGTAATAGAAAAAAAAATACATTAAACTGCCTCTGGTTTACACTACTCAGTTACTTTATTAGATAAATTAGCACCGTTTTAACTACTGTACAACATTCTCTAAGGGGGAAATCAAATATATATACATATTGAGAACACACTTCCTTGGCTTAAGTGTTCAGCACGTAAACAGCTTTTAAGTACAGTGGCAAACCCTAATTTTGCAAGACAAACACATTATAGTATTCAGCAAAAGAAAAAAGAAAAAAAGATATGTGCCTTTTTCCTAGTTCAACACAATGTTAATGGGATTTCCATTTATTTCCTGTTTGAATTTTTAAGAATGGATCTCCTGATAAAACCTTTCCTTCTGCTGTTTCTATTCCTGTACATGCTAAAAAAGGTCAAGGATTTGTTCTTGCTAAACTGTGCAAAAAGTGGACAACAGCCCCCTTAAAAAAAAATTTTAACAGCAGCTCAAGAATTAGGGCTGAATATATAAATTATTCAGTTACAGTCAAGGTTATTTAAGATGGGATCTTGTACATAATTACATTCACATACACTGAAAATCAATGAGACGTGTGTGTGTGTTGACTGTGTGGAGAACTGAAGACACAATGAGTAATGGTATTTTAATTGATCTTGGCTTCTCTTTTAAAGGAGTAGCCCTCAGAGAAATTGGCTTCATGCACTGAAAACAGAACACAAGATATTTAGAGCCAGATATATCTTTGAATCTTTATACTGTAGGGAAATTACATTTTGCCTACATGGAAGGACCACACTTGTTTTCAGTTCTGGCACCTGGGTCGGTCGGTCGGTCTGTCTGTCTGTCTTTCTTTCTTTCTTTCTTTTTTTCTTTTTGCAGACAAAGCATTTTAAATATGAACCACAATCATACAAAACCTGTATCACCACCACAATGGTAAATGTGTTATAAATGTTTTTTACAGCTATTCATAGAAGAAATAACTTTCTTTTTAAAAAAATGTTATTTGGATCAGAATCACATGTAATGACCAGATGGAGAACGGATTAGCCTTGCACAACTATTCAGCTCCTGCTTCCATCACTTCACCCTATTTTCTTCTTCTCTTCGTAGTTCTGAGAAATTTCAGTGGGCCTCCAAACCAGCGTTCAACAAACATGAATTCCAGTTTGGATATGGAGGCAAAATATGGCTTGGCGAAACCTGGGAAGCAATTGATTGCGAAAAGCAAGTTTGATGATAGGCACACATGAACCTCCATTATGCTCACAACTGGCAAATCATGGTTTGCCCATTAGAGCCTGGGCTTTCTTTCACAGAGAAGATCCTTTTTAAAAATATCTAACATCAAAACAGTGCACATCCACTGCATTACTTTCTTATAACCTTTCTATGCCAAGAGCTGCAGTCTCTTCAGTTCAGTGTTCAAGAAACACTGCTATCAGATTAAGGAAAGGAAGCAAACATTGGTAAATAGCAGAAGGGCAACAATCGGTAGACTGATAGCAACAGAAGTGAGAAGAGCTCTACAGAACAGGCAGACAAAATTTCATCAAGCAAAAGCATTTGTTTTACTATTCTACACTGACAGCACCTAATCATATAAGTGTGTAACTGATAATATTAATAACATTTATTTTACTTGGTCCTCAAACTGATACTAACTACATGGTTGTAAACTTGATGGGAAATATAATCCGGTTTAGGTGATTCTGTTGTTATCTGCCTTCAAGTCATTTCCACCTTATGACAACCTCAAAGGTAAACCTATCATAGGGTTTTGTTTTGTTTTGTTTTTTGGCAAGATTTGTTCAGAGGGGTTTGTCTTTGCCTTCCTGCTGCTGAGAGAGCATGTCTTGCCTCAGATCACTCAATGGATTTCCACGGCTGAGCAGGGATTCCGATGACGGTCTCCAGAGTCACAGTCCAACACTTTAACTGCTACACACTGGTCTCTAAGTTAAATGGTGATTTAAGCTGAATTCACATGACTGCATATAATCCTTTGATGATTACAAGCACGTATAATGGTACAGTTGTTTAAAATGTTTATCAGGGAATAGCTGTAACAGGGCTCTTCCCACAGCTATCAGTGAAAGGAAAGCTTGCTGACAGTAAGCTTACTGCATGAGTATCACCAGCTTCATTCAGTCACGTGAAAGAACCGTGGTGTGTCAACAAACCTGGCATGATCAACTGTTTAAAAATTACAAGATGGACAGAGCCTTTTGTAAAGAAAATCAGCAAAGCCTAAAACAAAGCCTATAAAACTCCAGAATGTAAACAGCAAGTATTTGAACGGCACTAATGATTTACACAAACTGAAGCTTGCAATGCTTATATTGGGACCTATGATCCCCAAAATTCTGCAGCCAGCATTGCCAAGGATTCTGGAAAGTACAGTCAAAAAAGTTATGTCTCCAAATTTTAATTAACTGCTATTGTAAACAATGTCAGACACATAAGTAGGTCTACCACACTGATTGTCTTGGGTCACCATTCACCTGTTAAGATAAAATTAATACCACTTTCAGCCAGGGATAGGCAACTGTGGCAGACTAGTGGGGCACTTTAACCCTCCAGGAGACGTTGCAGGATCCTACTCCCACTGCGTCTGCTCCTACAAGAAAAGAAAATCATTCTCCCCCCTGCCAACAAAAGAGCCATGTTTTGAGGCCATTGTGGACTCCAGAAGGTATTTTGGGGATTCTGATAGGGATTAAAAAAAAACTGTGCAAAATTTCCTTTTGATCTCTAAGAAGCCGGAGGGAGGGGGACTGCAAACGTAGTAGAAATGCCCTCCACATCCCCTGAAGATCATTTTTGAGCATTTCAGAGAGAAAAAATTGACCATGGGGGCCCTGGGGGCCACAGGTCAAATTTTGGCTACCCCTTCTTTAGGCAATTAATTTCTACATAAAGAGTGTTCCAGCAAACACAGCATGGTTAAAATTCAGTGTTAAAATATCAGGCCCTCATACTAACCTATTATTAAAACAAGAAACAGTTTCCTTTCACAGTTTTTCCTATTAATGAGACATAGCTTGGGTTATAGCTCTCCTTCCAGATGTTTTATTCTATTTGTATTTTTTTCTCCCCCCTCCCCTTTCTTGGCCCCAGAAGTCTCCTCCTCTGCTATAACTTAATGCCAATGTACTGTTATTACACAATTGAACATATATCAGCAAATGCCAGTAGCTGCTAAGTAGACTGCAGCAAAGGTCATTTCCGCACTAGCCTGTTATAGTGCTGTGACTCCACTTTCAACATCCTCTGGAATCCCCTCCTAAAACTGCAAACCCCAGGATTCCATAGGATGTTGAAAGTGGAATCATAGCTAGTGAGGAAATGGTCAAAGATTACTCATCATGTAACCAAGCATCCTTTCCAACTGTTCTACTGTTTTTTGAGATGTGTCCGTTTTCCACTATCTTAAACATGGAAAAGGCAGTGACTGGCCCTGGGGGAACTGATTGACAGTTTAGGTTAGGTGCTCACTATTTTGTTTAAAAATTATTTATTTTTCATTCTTTTACTTTTTGTTGTTGTTGTTGTTGCAACTGAAACCTGTATATTCTGTTTGGAAAACAGAACGTGCTCTCATCCAACATTCAGCATGCATGTCAAAGCCTTAGTTAGAAAAAATCTTAGTATGTCAAAATTATATACCTTAATAAAAAAAAAGTGAGCTTAAGAGAATAGTTTGAAAGAATGTAAAAACTATGAAGAGGAGGGTGCAGGCTTGTTCTCTGCTGTCTTAAAGATTACTGTGTCTAATGGTTTTAAGCTACATGTGGGTAGATTTCATCTGAACATTAGAAGGATCTTGTCGGCAATGAGAGCAGATCAGCAATGGGATCATTTGCCTACAGAGGTGGTGAGATCTTCTTCTCTGGATGTCTTCAGAAAGAGGCTGGACAGTTACCTGCTGGGGAATGCTCTAGCTGGAGATCCTGCACTGGAGCAGGGGGCTAGACACCAGGGCCCATGGAGCCCCTTCCAATCTCTATGATTCTCTGTGATTCTATATTTCTTTTTAAAATAGTTTGGCTTTCCAAAAGGGTTTGCTGCTGCTTTAGATTACTACACTTTGGATTATTACAGCACATTATACATAATGCAGCATTGGAAAACATCCCCAAAGCTTTAGATGGTCCAAAACAGGGAAGCTAGACTGTTAACTGAAGTTGCCCAATACTGGTGATATTTGCCGTCTTCATTGGCTACTAACCCATTTCTCAATTCAAGGTGCTGATTTGCAGGGGTAGAGCACACAAAGGCAACAGCAGACCACTTTAACCATTTCTGCTGCTTGAAGACCATGTTCGAAAAACAAAATGCGGGAGCAAAAAGGAGAACTGCTGCTCCTGGAAGACTCTGGGAGAAGCAATGCTTTGTTGAGGCAAAGCACTGAGCCTCTGCTTTAGGTTGGGTGTGGGTGGGAGGGGGTTTTGGGATTGTTTTTCCCTCATAACTGGCATTTCCTACCTTCTGTACCAGGTGAAGGTCTCTCTCTCTTTCTCTCTCTCTGAAACATTTTAAGAACTGTTACAGTATTCTGTTTTCCTTCTGGTGCGATGGTTCTGTGTGATCGATGGTTATAGATTGTTAGCTGCCTTGAATCTCATTATTGCAAGAAAGGCAGAACATAAGCAAATAATAACAACAATATTCTCTTATTACTGCTTTTATTATACATGCTGGTTTTATAACCATTTATTGTATTGTATTTTATGTTTGTAATTTACTTTTAAATCACTCGGGTATCTATGGTTTAATTAATAAAGATTACTTTGTAATTGCTTTCTTGTGGGTACTCTGAAAAAGTCTTCAAAGAAGTCTATACAGATGTTTGATATCTCAAGGTTCTCTGAGCAGTTCTCCCAGCACTCTTTTTTTTTAAAAAAAGCTATATTGTTTCATCATAGTTAAGATGAATGTTCCAGTTTTGCCACTGAGAAAAATGATTTCCAAGTTTAATTCTTTATCCACTTTTCAAATCTGCCTTGAAGGCTTCAGTAGACAGCAAGTTCATTGTTCTGTCCGCTGCATGCAGCACAGCACTCTGATCCAAAGTAGAGAGAATTCAGCTTCCCACTTCCCTTCCCCTGATCCAAGGGGTGGGAGAATCCCACAGACTTGTTATTTCCTGCCTGCCAGAGTTTTCCAAAATGTGTAAGGGGAAACTAGCAACTGGATAGGTGAAGAAAAACATTTTCTTATGCAATCGTTTGGTAGCTCCTTTAAGTTATAGTTCATATGAATTCTCTTCTCACGTTCAATCTGTTTTTTTCCCCCTTAGACACTGTTTGTTAATCATATATATTTAATGTGTCTGAGTATGACATATATACAGAATACTTATTTTATTTCTGAAAAGGAACTCACTGAGGCGGGGGGATAATTTAAAATAACTCCTTCATTATACATATTCGTAACCAGTACTCTGATACAAAGCTCTGCTTTATCATTTTTTAACCAAAAGTACCAGCTTTACCTTGGTTAGAAACCATACTCCTGTGCTCTCTCTCTCTCTCTCAGTCCCATCTGTGTATATGCCTTCAAGTCATCTGTCCATATATGGTAACCCTATTAATTTCAGACTCTTCTTAGGCAAGGATTACTCAGAGGTGTTTTTGCCAGTTCCTTCCTCTGAAATATGGCCTATAGCAGCTGGCATTCGTCAGCACATCTCCCAACCAAGTATTAACCATGGCTGACTCTGCTTAGCTTCCAGGATCAGATGGAATTTAGTGCCTTTAGAGTATTTAGGTCCTCCCTCCCTTTCATCTTCACATTTTGTTCTTTCTCACTGGCTCATTCAACCTTTCTCTTTCCCTCCCTCACAGACCAGGCAAGAAGCATGTATTTTCCTTATAGAATCATAGAAATGTAGAGTTGGAAGAGACCACAAGGGCCATCCAGTCCAACCCCCTGCCATGTAGGAACACCCTCAAAGCACTCCCGACAGATGGCCATCCAGCCTCTGCTTAAAAACCTCCAAAGAAAGAGACTCCACTACACTCCGAGGCGGCATATTCCACTGTCGCACAGCCCTGACTGTCAGGAAGTTCTTCCTGAGGTTCAGGTGGAATCTCCTTTCCTGCAGCTTGAATCCATTGCTCCTTGTCCTGGTTTCTGGAGCAGCAAAAAACAAGCCCTCTCCTTCCTCTACAAGGCATCCCTTCAGATATTTAAACATGGCTATCATGTCCCCTCTTACCTTCTCTTCTGCAGACTAAACAGACCCAGCTCTCTAACTCTATCCTCATAGGGCATGGCTTCCAGGCCCCTCACCATTTTGGTCGCCCTCCTCTGGACTTGCTCCAGTTTGACCATGTCCTTCTTGAATTGGGGTGCCCAGAACTGGACACAGTATTCAAGATGAGGTCTAACCAAAGCAGAGTAGAGTGGTACCAGTACCTCCTTCGATCTAGACACCACACTCCTATTGATGCAGCCGAGAATTGCATTGGCTTTCTTGGCTGCTGCATCACACTGCTGACTCATGTTCAGCTTGTGGTCTATGAAGACTCCTAGATCCCTTTCACACATATTGCTATCCAGTCACATGTCCCCCATCCTATATTTCTGTATTCCATTTTTTCTACCTACCGTATTTTCCAGCGTATAAGACGACTTTTTAACCCAGGAAAATCTTCTCAAAAGTCGGGGTCGTCTTATACGCCAGGTGTCATCTTTGTGGTCACCGCATACGGTGGGGGGAGCTCAAAAATGGCCATGGCCGCATCCCCGCCGTATGCGGCGCCGGGGGGAGCGGTGGCGTTTCAGGAGAGGCTTGTTGCTCTAGCCGCTCTTCCCCCTCGCACGAGCGCCGGTCGTGCTGCCTCCCCGCTTCCGCCCCCAGCTTCGTCTACAGCTCCCAGGCCAGGGAGTGCTGCAGAAGCTGGGGGCGCGATATGGATACACCAGCACCGCCGCCACTGTGCGCGCGCGAGGGAGGGAGGGCGGAAGTGGGGAAGAGTCCAGCCAAGTTGACAGAGAGGGGGAAAGGAGGGCTTCCTCCGGGCCGGCGGGGCGCATGGGGGGCGAGGGCCGGTGCCAGCCTCCCCCACCCTCCTCCCCTCGGGGCACCTGCCCCTCAGCCCCCCAGCCCCAAAGAGCCGGATGCGGGGCGCTGCCCCCTTCCCTCTCCTCCTCCTCCTCCACTTACCTTGGTGGAAGCAGCTGTGGTGGCTCAGGCAGGCATTTTGTTTCCTTCCCAGCCCCGGTGGAGGCAGAGGAGGCCAACGAGAGGAAAGCAGGCGAGAACTGAGGAGGGCGAGGGGTGGGGGGATGCCGCTCGCTCCCTCCCTCCCTCCCTCCCTCGCCGGCAGTGGAGGATGGCGGGCCCGGGGGAGGGAGGGAAAGGGGGCATCGCGCTGCGCCTGCCTCGCTGAAACTTCGCTCGCTCACTTGCTCGCTCGGCTAGGGTGCCGCCACTGCTGCTCCCTCCCAGCACTGCCCAGAGGACATCCTCCCAGGAAAGGAGGAGGAGGAGGGATATTAAAAGGGGGGAGGGAGGGAGCAGCTCAAGTTTGCTCAAAAGTCCAGCGGGGCTGGCAAGGCTGCCCCTTTTCGCAAGGATGCAAGCCCGGTGCTTGGCTGCTGGCTCCTCCAGAGCAACGGCGGCGAGGGAGGAGGAGAGGAGGAGCTCTCAGCGGCACGCCCCCCAAGAATGGGAGCCGGGCGGCCTTTCTGGCTCCTCCGCTGCTTCCTCCTTCGCTGGGCTCTTGTAAGATAAACGTGTAGAGTTTCAGCTGGAACACAGCTGGTTTGGAAAGTCTGACCTTTCTAGCTATTTGCATTTACTTAATACCTCTCTCTGTAGCCGGAAGGGTAATGATTGTTGGTTAACATTGCCTAAAGCAGATGGAGAGATGTCAGGCTTTGTAAGATCTGCTTGTTTTTCCCCAGACCCTTGGGGGCCTACCACCCAGAGACAGGCACAGAGTAGTGGCTTGTGCTGCCATGTGCTCATTTTCGGAATTCCTAATGACAGATGCACAATAATATATATATATATACACACATATATTTTAAATCCCACCAAGAGGCATTCCAAGGCGCCGGCTCCACTTTCCCTCCCTCCAGACAACGAGGTGCTGGCGAAGGCTCACACATCATTCACGGTGACTGGGGCATCCGAGTTTCCTGGATCGGGCCAGCCTATCAGCGGCCGTGGAGGGAGGGAGGCTGGCCAGAGTTGCTCCTGTTGCTAGGCAGAGGACCGCCGGGAAGGAGGAGGAGGAGGAGGAGGAGGAGGAGGACGGGGGGTGGAGCCAGCGCTGCAAAAAGGGCCATAGAGCAGCGCCGTGCCCAGAAAAACACACCTCTTTCACCCATCTGGCCCGCCCTTGTTTATTGTCTTATCCTTCCTTTCAGCTTTAGAGTGAATTAGGAAAAGTTTAATCCACTTGCACTGTTTTATGTTTACATGTTTGATGACAAACAGCCTTATGTTTATAACTGACAGTTTTCCTGCTAAGAACCTGCATGTCATAAGCATTTGAATTAAAATTACCATATTGAAATCAAATCTGATTTTTTTATTTTTTATTTGGTGTGCGTTGGAAGAGGGATAGTCTTATACGGCGAGTATATCCCAAACTCTAAATTTTAACTGGAAAAGTTGGGGGTCGTCTTATACGCCCAGTCGTCTTATACGCCAGAAAATACAGTAAGTGTAGGACCTTACACTTCTCTCTGTTGAATTTCATTTTGTTAGCCTTGGCCCAGCTCTCCAATCTGTCCAGGTCATTTTGAATTTTGATCCTGTCCTCTGGCGTATTAGCAACCCCTCCCAATTTATCTCTCTATCTTTGAAGATTTCTGGGATCTATAGATGAAGCAACACAGGAATTGTTTAGAGGCTGTGTGAAAAAATTAATCTTGCACGCTACGTCTAGCCGTCTCTATAGACAAGGGAGTGGTGTCTAGTAAATAAACATGGACTGCATACTGTAACCAGGTTTTATACTGACCAATATTCATTAATCAATATTAACAATAAAATAAGCAAAAGATACACAGCCCCAAGATCCTCTGTGTCCACACAAGTTTCAGGTGACTAGGTTGTGCTGTCCTGGAGCTTTGATGGAGACAGTCAGACACACAATTTTATTAGTACAGATTACTCTTAAAACCATAAAGCTTAATGTTGCAAGCAAGACTGAGTTCCACTGATTTCAGTGGATCTGCTCTAAGCACCACTGGATCAGAACCCAATTACGTTATACTCACAGTACAGTTCTATACATGTTTACTCAGAAGTAGGTCCCATTGAGTTTAGTGGGATTTACTTCCACTTAAGCATGGATAGACTTGTATCCCAAGTTCCCACTGAAACCAGCGACATTTAAGGTATTTAAAGCTAAATTTTAATATTAATTTCAATGAGATTTAAATGTGATTTAGACTGGACCCAAACAATTTGCTTTTTGTAAGGGAAAAAGAATTGTTCACTGTTGTTTCTGTACGCTACAAGATATAAGTAGATGCTGTACTACATTTTCCAACCATGCATCTGCTGTCTGGTGATACTAAGTACGAGCAGGATACAGATATGGGCAGGCCACAATTCATAGACTGGTACATAAGCTATACTTTCTCTTTAACAGCACCTCAATTATGGAACTCCCTTCCAAGACAAATCAGGCTTGCTCCATCAAGCGGGGCACTAAAAAACTCTGCTATTCTATCTGAGCTCTGGTTCTTAAAACTGCATTTTGTCATTTTAATAACTTTTTAAATATATTTTTTTGGGGAGCCTGGTAGGCAGAAAAGTTAACCAACACTACTAATATACATTCTGAGAACAAAGGCGGGGGGGGGATCACTGACTGTCATGTAATCACAAATCTTCCCAATTTAAATTGGTGCCAAATGTAAAAATTGACCACTGAGTCCTTTATGATGTTGCTAGTCCTTTTTGTTCTGATGACAAAGGGATGAGATGGCCTCTTAACCCAGCCCTAAGAACTTCTGACATTATTTGCAAACCACAAAAGAAAACTGAGGTGGCTAGAGAGTGCATTAACAGGATGGTACCTCTTGAGAGCTCCTAGTTTTTGTTAAATTTCTAGTCTTTGGTATTGCAAAGAGAATATAAACATGGCTTATCTTTGTAGGTCAAAAAAGCACTGTATTTGAGCAATTTTAGTGAGCTGTATATCTTGGATAACATGGTTATTTTCTCATTATTAGGAAAAAAGTGACAATTTTCTGTCTACCTGGTTCAGCTTACACAGTAGAGTAACACAGTGTACCCTACAGAAACAGAGCAAGCATATAAAATATTCTTGAGGTGAAATTCTATGTGTCTTTTCAGAAGTAAATTCTACTATGTCCACTGGATCCTACTTCCTCATAACTATGGTTCTGATTGCAACCTTAGTCTTAATTTGAAAGAGGAAATCACTTGGCCTTTTTAATTACCTTGAATGTCATTGCTGTTCTCTGTAAGCTTCAAGGGGAACACTGGATCATGTGAATCTCATGACAAACAGGAGTCCTCTCACCTCAGTTGTATATAATTCTAATCCAGAACTTGGAAAAATTACTTTTTGGACTCTGACTTCAAATTACCGTGTTAGAGATCAAAAGAACACCTACTCATGCACCAATTATGCCAATGGAATTCCAGTTGCACAGCCATGCTCGGGATACATCATCAGACGCAAGGGCAGTATACATCACTAACAAGATTCTAGCCTATAAGCTCTACTTTTTTATAAAAGCTATTGTTAAGGAAACCCATATACAGCTGCAAACCAATCAAGTAAGCAAACCAGACCAGACACTGTTGGGGACAAAGCTAGGAACAATTACTTTTCTGGACTACAGCTTGCACAATCTCCCAATCAGCATGGTGGCTTTGATGGCTGGGAGATTCTGGAAGCCGCAGTCCAAAAAAATTATATATCCAAGCTCTGGTTCTGAGTGATCCCAATATGATTCACAAAAAACAAACATACCCTTTGATTCCTCCTCCCTGCGATTTTTTAAAAGCATTCGTCTGAATTGGAATTCTTAGAAATCCACAATCATGTAAGAATTCACTCTAGTTACTCTGTATCTGAACTTTTCTCATCACACACCAATGCAAACCATCCTCTATAGATCTTACCTGCATAGCTACACAAGCCTTTGTGGTTTGGTCAGGTACTTGGACAACCCAAGTAAAATTGTTTAAAAGTATTAGGATTTAATCAAGAAAGCATAAACATAACTACATGGAAATCAGAAAGTACAAATCTCCCCTGGATGAATACAGTAAAGGATACAGAATCACCAGCCATACTGTTTCCTAGGCCAGAGACTCCATATCTTGTTTTTGTTTAGTTAACATTTAACATCAATGTTAAAAATCCACACTTTCATGAATCATGAAAAGGACTAATGAAGAGAAAGGCAAATTGTACAACTTAAAACTACCAAGCCATATAGTGACACACTCCACATCCCCTTTCAGAAGCATCCAAAGTGCTGGAAGCAGAAATGTGGCTTGCCAACCATCCCAACTGGTTCCTTCAAGCTGTTTTTTAGATATCAAACCATTATACCCATCAAACCCTACACTGCAGTCTTGGTATAACACACTGATGAGGTTCCTTCACCTAAACATTTTCTATGGGCTGTGGAAGTAAAATGAGTAGAAAAGAATGGAGGCGAAGCAACGGACAAAAATTGTGGAAGGTGGGGAAGCTATGGGCTAAATTAAACTGCTATCCCAATCTTGGGCAGACACATTAAAGCAATAGGGTATATAACAGTGCTGATTTACCAATCAGCAAGTGGTTTAATGACTCTTCTCTAGTTTGAACTAGCAATTGGGTTTAGGTTCATAAAAAGAAAAGCAGCAAGAAAACCCTATTATAGGTTCACCTTACCGTCACCACAAGTTGGAATGGCTTGAAGGCACACAACAACAACAAACAACAAACATAGTTAGAGTCCAACTATGTGGAACTGGTGCTGATAGGATCCAAGATCTGGGATGAAGGGACGGTAACAAGGTGATGGCAAGAAAGGAGATCTTAACAACAATACAGTAGATTGCAAAAGGCTGCCCTACTGGAAAATTCAAGCTGTGTGTTCACTGTATTTTTTTATGGCAGTTAACTACACATCAGGACAGGAATAAAAGGGGATTAATGTTTTATACAAAGAGTATTTGTACTGTCTTAAGACCTCTTATAAGAATTTAATCTGGATACATAAAAGCCCATACTAAAGATGAGAGATGGCAAAATTGCTATCTAAAGTTAGTACCAAGGGAGAAGCAGAATCATTGGCCACATTTGACACATCACAATACCCCATGGCCTATCATGATGCAGCTACAATAAACCTTGAGATCATGCATTCTCCTGCTTTCTCCTACATAGCTAGGAGAGGGATTTTGAAAACCTTTAAATGTTGCTTTGAATTCACAATTGCTTATCATTTCATTTGAACCAGGAATTCTGATTAACAGTAATTGTTGAAGCTGGCTTCTTTCGGAACTGACCACAATTAGTTTTAAATGATGATTCCTAATATTCACAAAACAGGAAACTATATTTTAACAGAAACAAAACTAAGCACTTCAGACATCCTTCTCCCAGTTATGTGGGAGGAGTAAATGGCAGGAAGGCAACGTGTAAGTCCAATGGACACTATGTCTTGTGGCTTTAGAAAAAACTGTGGCTTGCAGTGCCAGGTAAATGCTGCCACCAGTTACAATTACAGTCAATGTTTGAGTTCAACACCAGGTCAAACCCTGCTTTACCATCTTGGTTTACATGGCAAATACACATTGCAGTTTGCCAGTACAGCTGCGACAGCAAAATATAGTTTGCAAAAAGCAAAGCAAAGGCGGGGGGAACCCAGAGTGTAACTAATTACTCTGAGCAAGCAAGGAGAGGAGACCAGGGAGGTGGTGGCATGCATGAGCCAGAAAATGTTCCTAGGCTAGTCCTCACATTGCCAAACTATGGCTGCTTCCTTTTAGTCTCAATAAGCTTCATATAATACAATAAATGAAATAGAAAAATGATAAAACCCAAGGAGTAAAAGGTAAAATCAGCCAATATCAGAGCTTACTAGGAACAAAGTCTCCACATTTTCCACGTTCATAGAAAAAAAATTTCAGATGTATTTCACAGCATTGCTCCTGGGATCCAGGGCAGCACCATGAAACCAGATTCTACAATGTCTTTCCCAAGCAAATTTCCTATAACACTCCCACACACCTCAGAACCTTGCTTGTTCAAGTGCTACAAGTTCTGGTTCATAAGACACATTTTGGCTGTGAGAGTTGGGGGGCACATGTTAGCTTGTATACAAAGTTCTTACAGAAACCTTCCCTCCCAACTGAATTTACTCTCACTATATACCTTAATACTTTAATGCTATCATAATCATTCTGGAAATTACATCCTGGCCTAGAAAACTGTTTTAAAATAAATTGGTTATCCAATTGGTTATCTTTTGCATGATAAGGAAAATGTAGTATGTAAAACAAAATTCCATAGTTAAGTCTTAACAAGACATAGCTCTTTAAAACTATCCCTCCAATATTCTCAGAGTTCAGCTGGCTCCAACAGATTTTGCACAGCCTTTCCAATTATTAGAGCTGGTTCTTTTATCAAGAATTCAAAAGGCACAAGCTGAGCATGGAGTACATGTTTATCATTGCTCTTTCAGAAAGAACACTTGTATCTGTTGCTTCCAATAGCAACAGAAGAATATCAACCACAGAACAAACCCTTCACACAGACCTTGTACAGTGGGCAAAAATCTCCCCCCCCCAAGGAATACAAGCAGATTTTCCTATTGAATCACTGGATCAGATTATGCCTTCTGCTTGCTCAACTCTCTTCAGAGCTACTGGGAGCAGCTATAATTATATGTCTGAAATATACAAGAAGTACCTCGCCCTTTAGAGATCTGAAGCTTCCAAGAAAAAAAAAGATTACTTTTTTAAAAAAAAACATTCTTCAGATTGCTTTATTATTCTCATCTTTAAAATTCTCAGAACCACTTACCTGACCAATCCATTCAAAATGTCATTTTAACTGCACGCAAACTATTTTGCCTGTGTTTCAAAGCTATGAATGTATATGGAGATAGGTTTAAAATAATTTTTCCTGTATAGGAAAAATTAACTGATTTTTTTCTTACAAAAAATGCTGGCATCCATGCCTTTTCTTAATGGTTATCTTTATAAATTCTTGAAAACACAATAGTCATAGCATTACCTAGATGGCTATGCGAATCAAACTAGTGTACTTGTTGTTTGATCATATTCTTTATATCTAGCTAGAGTGGCCAGGCTCACTGTACTACTGTTGACAAAAAATTTTAAACTTTCTGAAATTTTAATTCTGGTAAGCTTAGAGTTTAGTAACTTGGTGTCAGATTATATTTTTCTTTACCCTGCTTATAATTGCATGCTCTATTTTATATCTTGGCCTTTATGGCTGCTTGAAAATTAAGAGGTGCTAGATTATGTATGATGGCTTCTCACTAAAATATAGTAAAAAATATTCCTAAAAATATAGGCTAACGGGTTATGGGACCTGCTCAGAACTTTTAAAGAACTGAGTTATCACTGTGTCTATGAGAAAGGCTTAAAATATTTACTAGGGAATACACAACTGTTCTATTGCAATAGTTTCTCCAGCTGCTGGGCACAACTAAGGCCATTTCTGTATGATGGGGCTCTGACAAGTTCTTCTGTTGCAGCCCTGACAGGGAGGGGAGCATGCCAGGGACACTTCTCTCTGCACTTCACTGGGTCGCTGTGGAGGGGAGCACGCTGGCCCCGCTTCTTCCCTTCCAGGGCGCAGCCGGGCACCTGTCATTGCTGTGCTGGGAAGGGAGAAGTCATCAGTGCGCCTCTGCCTTTCTGCACAGCCGCAAGGGCAGCAGCGCTGCATGATGGTAGATGTAAAACAGGTTTTTTCCATTTTGCAAATACTGCTTGCATGCATCACTTTGGAGCAAGATGGTGGCGGGCCAGCAACGACCTCACACAGAAGTACAGCTAGCTGACCATTGCCATCTTGGCAGTGCAGCCCCCTCATGCAGAAAGGACCTAAAAGCACTAATCACAATTTACATTATACACCTTTGGCCCAGACTACCTAAACAACTGTATCTCTTCATACGAGACTGCCTGAACTTTTTCATTCTTCAGAGAAAGTCTTTTTGTACCTTCACAGGACATGTGAGGACACTAGAGAGTGTTCTCAGCAGCTGCTCCCAGAATATGGCTCTCATTCTTCATTCTTAAAAACATGGGGGCTGATGTACTTTGTTATGTTTTAAATACCTTTAAAATGGCTTAATTTAATGCTGTCTTCACCATACTTTATTTTTAATTATTATTAAAGTATGATTGATTTTAGCTGTATTCTGTCTTCACCTATGTTATAACCTGCCTTGGGTCCTTGTTGGGGAAAAGGTGTGACATTAATAAAATAAACAAACATACATTTTTTTAGGAAAAAATAACAACATATATGTACGCAGGGGGAATATGATACATATTTATAAAACTATGAACAAGGTGAGAAACGTAAGTAGATAACTTTCTCTCGTCTCTCACCAGCGGCACTGGTTAGCAGCCAAACAAAAACATCTTTGCCAAGACCTCATTAGCCTACAAAATTAATGTCCTGGCATCTGGGGATGCCTGGTGGCTCAGATGGCTTTCAAAGATGATTAGAGAAAAGAAAACGTCTACAGGCTGCTAATACTTTGCAGACTGGAAAATTCATGGAGAACTACAGTATCATTGGCTACCAGCCATAACGGCTATATATTGCCTTCACTATTGGAGATAGTTTATCCTTGAATATGAGCTGCTAGAGAGAGGTTCACCTAGAGAATACTTTTGTACGCACATCCTGCTTACAGGGTTCACAGATTCATCTGTTTGACAACTGCAGAAATAAAATACAGGTTGAGTATCCATAATCTAGAAATCCAAAATCCAAATACCTCCAATACCTGAAACTTTTTTTCCACGAGCCACCTGCTTCCATTTTAAGACAGCAACTGTTGTACTCCTGCTCGTTCATCTCTCAGATCCTCAGTCTCCCACCAGCCTCAGGTCTCATACACAACACAAGAAATGACTGAACAAGATATGACGATCTGTGAAATGGCAGGAATCCAAGTTTATTGCTCAGTGCAAATCCACACCTCCCGCCATTTCACAGATCCTCGCATCTCGTTCATTCCCTTTTCGTATTGTACTTGAGACATGAGAGAAAGAGACTGAAGATCTGAGAAACTGACGATATAAGGGACCCAGAAAAAGTGTGGAATACCTGTGATTTGCATGTACATAAAATACATCCTGTACAGGAGATCTCTGGGGAACTGGCCAGCTGCCCACTTCTGCCTTTGAGCAGCTGTGGCACTCCTGTTCATTTGTTCGCAGGCTCCCCAGAGATCTCCTATTTTATGTACATGCAAATACAGGTATTCCAAAATCCAAAACGTGAAAGACTTCTGATCTCGCGCATTTTGAGTAAGGGATACTCACCCTGTACTGGAATAAACAGGTCTTTGGTCTGATCCAGCATGTCATCTATTATATTTTTTATGCAGGGCTTGCCACCTTTCACAATAGCTCCAAATATCATAGTGCAGCCCTCTGGGTTTCAGAGCATGCTCACCCTAGATGGTGAGCTTCCTACAAGATTCTGGTAGGCCAATGTTAACCTACAAGCGAGAAAGGAGTTTTGGTCTCACTCAAAAGGGCTCTTCCAACATTCCTGAACCATTTCACAACCTGGTCCTACTGAAAGAACTACAGCAGACGTGGGCAACATAATTCTTTACCTGCAGATCTTATGCATTCTCCTTCACCATGTTTTAGTTTTAAAGCCAGGGTGAGCATGCTCTGAAGCCCAGAGGGCTGCATCATGACATTGTGGGCTACTCTGAAATTGTCCGAAATTTTGCTGGGCTGCTATTCTTCATTGTAGTCATCATGTTGACAATCAGAAATGACACCATACCTTTCCAGGTTTGAGAGTGGTCTCAGGTTTTTTTTGTTTTTGTTTTTAACTTTGGGGGGGCATTTTAAAGCTTAACTAGATGACCCCAACAAGGAGGCCGCAAAAATCTGTGTCTTTTAAACTGAAAAAAAAAAAGGGAGGGGAAAGCTTGTAGAGTCTGTATTGGTCCCAGGGGCTGCAGTAGAGCCCCCAGGAGCCACACAATTAATAGACATTCCGTAATTTGAGTTTTCCCATACAATCAAAAATGGCGGGGAGGGGCTTCTACTTTCTGCGACTTTCTGCTACCCCATCAATTCTGGTGGTTGGAAGGAAATCTAACTTAAAACATAAACTGGGACTGGGACAAAGCCAGTCCTTGAACACACCAAAGATATCCACCCCAATCTAGCTATACCTAGTGTTGCAGGTTTGCTGGTGTTAATGTTACCTTGATCAATTTCACAGCAAAGCGCAAGGAGCCCCTTGTTAACAGCAGAATGGAAACACAATAAATACATTATTTTGTAAAAATTGACTTAACAATTCCAGAAACTTCCAAAAATCTCAGGAGATTTTCACTGTCTTTGCAGTCCAGTATTTCTTAACAGAATTTAATCTTGTGATTTCATCTGTCTGCTTATTCCTCTACTTTCTCTACAGTTGAACAAAAATATGTTCAAACTGTGCTAGGCCTTGAAGCAATGGAGGAAGTATGTCAGACTTGAGATCTACTAGGCACATTTACTTAACTAAAAATTTTCCTCTTCCAAATTCTGGACTTCCTATCCCAATTTAATTTTGCAAGTGAGAGTTCCAACTGCTGCAGGAAAGAAACAATAACAATAAGAAGAGAAGACCAGAAGTGCTGATAAATTCCTCTTTGCTACATATAAATGCAGAAGAAGATTTCCTCTTGACCTCCATACACACTTCCTCAGGATGCTTAGAACTAGACAAATCCAGGCTTGGCAGAGCCTGGAAAGCAAATTCCACAGCATAGACTTCCTAGCCTCAGAATCTTATAGTCTCAGAATCTTATATCTTGGCCCTCTCAAATGCTAGAGAAGCAAGCTTGTCACACGCCTTCAGGTGACTTACATCAATCCGATCATAGGTTTTCTTGGCAAGATTTATTCATTGGAGTTATACTACTGCCTTCCTCTGAGGTTGAAAGAGTATGACTTGCCCAAGGTCACCCAGTGGACTTCCATGATTAAGCAGCGATATGAATTCTGGTCTTCCAGAACCCATGCTCTCCAATAAGGTTAGCTGAAAATATAGTGGGTTGTGCTGTTGCTGGAAGAATTTGGAATCTCATGTAAAAGTGAATTAAATCAGATAATTGAAAATGGCCACTACAATTGCCTCGCGATCTACTCTTCCTCCAGCATACACATGCCCAGTTCCTTCAGCTATTCCTGATAGGGCTTGGTTTCCAGAAACCCTCACCATCTTGGTGGCTCTCTTCTAGACACATTTCAACTTGTCAATTTCTTTCTTAAAACTGTACTGCCTAGAACAGGATACAATACTCCAGGTGGGACTTGACCAAAACAGCATACAGTGACATTATTACTAAGCGGGATATTATACTTCTGTACTTCTATTCTCCTATTAGTGGGGCTTTTTTTAAAACCAGTGTATCACAGTGTATCTTGTTGCTTAGGATACCTTCATTTCAGGTTTTTGCATAATGTGAAACATTGTGCTGCAGCTGGATTGACTCATGTTTAGCTTGTAGTCTAACTAAGATCTTTAGATCCTTTTCATATATACTGCTGAAAAGTCAAATGTCACTCAATATAGAATAATAGAATCATAGAAATGTAGAGTTGGAAGAGACCACACGGGCCATCCAGTCCAACCCCCTGCCATGCGGGAACACCCTCAAAGCACTCCCGACACATGGCCATCCAGCCTCTGCTTAAAAACCTCCAAAGGAGGAGACTCCACTACACTCCGAGGCGGCATATTCCACTGCCGCACAGCCCTGACTGTCAGGAAGTTCTTCCTGAGGTTCAGGTGGAATCTCCTTTCCTGCAGCTTGAATCCATTGCTCCTTGTTCTGGTCTCTGGAGCAGCAGAAAACAAGCCCACTCCCTCCTCTACATGGCATCCCTTCAAATATTTAAACATGGCTATCATGTCCCCTCTTAACCTTCTCTTCTGCAGACTAAACAGACCCAGCTCTCTAAGTTGATCCTCACAGGGCATGGCTTCCAGGCCCCTCACCATTTTGGTCTCCCTCCTCTGGACTTGCTCCAGCTTGACCATGTCCTTCTTGAACTGAGGTGCCCAGAACTGGACACAGTATTCAAGATGAGGTCTAACCAAAGCAGAGTAGAGTGATACCAGTACCTCCCTTGATCTAGACACCATATTCTTATTGATGCAACCAAGAATTGCATTGGCTTTTTTGGCTGCCGCATCACACTGCTGACTCATGTTCAGCTTATGGTCTGTTAAGACTCCTAGATCCCTTTCACACATACTGCTATCCAGCCATATGATTTTTGTGCATCTGATTTTTCCTGCCTAGACGGAAACCTTACATTTATTCCTAATGAAATTTATTTTGTTTTGGCCCAAGATGATGACAAACCATTGATAATCATTCTTTGGTTCATCAACCAGCTAAAAATCCAGCCAACAATACCATCCTCTGCCCCAAATTTACCAGCTTATCAAAAGACTTACAGAAATCCATATATACTATATCTACAGCCTTACCCTGATCTATCAAGCTTGTAACACTATTTTTTAAAAAAGAGATGGATTTGTCCAGAATGGTGGATTTCATTAATCATGGCATTCTTTTCTAAATGTTCACAGACCTGTTTAATGATCTGCTCTAGAATCTTTCCTGGTATTAATGTCAAGCTGACCACTTAGTAATTGCCCAAGATCTTGTTGTTCCCCTTTTTGAAGATGCGAATAACACTTGCCCATCTCCACTCTGCAGAGACCTCACCTGTTCTCTGAAAATTCTCAAAGCTGACAGACAGAAGCTCTGAGATGACACCTACAAGTTACTTTAGAATGGAGGCAGTTCATTTGTTTCTGGATATTTGAATTCATTTAAAGTAGCTAGATGTTCCCATACTACCTCTTTATCTTGGGCTGCAGTTACCTTGGTGCATCATTTTTTTTTTCCAACAGGTTAAGCACAAGTACATGATGATCGAGTCCACCTTTTGTTTCCCATTTGCATTTCTCCATTTTCAAACAGCAGACTTACTGTTTCTTTGTTCTTTCTCTTACTCCTAACATAGCTGAGCTCCCGTTTATTATTTTTAATTTCTCCTACAAGATTGACCTCATTCTAATTTTTTGTCCTGTTGACCTTCTCCCAATAAATATTGGCATTTGGCATTAAACATTTGGACCCTCTGTTGGTAATTTGTTCTCTCTTACATTTCTTATATCTGCCTTTTTTTAAAATCTCAGAACATATGAAAGCACCTTATGCAGTCACCCTGGCTACTTTAGATGGCTCCTTCTTTTCTTCCTCATCAGAATTGTTTGAGACAGTGCATTTAGCAGCTCACCTTTAAAAAAACTACCATCCATCATGAACTCCCTTCTCTTTGAGTTATTGTAAGTCATGCTTTTAAAGAATGTTCCAGCTGCAGCACAATGTTTCACATTATGCAAAAACCTGAAATGAAGGTATCCTAAGCAACCAGATGTCCCAGTACTAAGGAAACATTAGGAAGAGTAACTGAAATCTTGCTGAGACAGGTGGCTCTAAGCATATATTCTCCCATTGTCACACTGCAAATCCAAACTGTATTTCTTCCTCATCTTTGTTATTTGAGAACAAATACTATGGGTCAACTCAGGTAAGGCTGGGGAAAGACACATTTCAAAAATTAATCAGACCATACCAGAGAACAAATATTGCAAGAGAAAAGGACTGATTCTTGACACATCATCTTCTTCGATGGACTGGAGCACATCAAAATATTAAAGCAGAAGATGGCCGGGGGGAGATCCAAATGCCTCTGAGATCAGCAGGAACATACTATTCCAAGTTATGAGGTGAAACCTCACAGTACTTATTTGAATTTTATTTTTATGATGCACAAAGATGTATGCATGGGGTTTGGCCAGGATACAGATTAAAGGCCAGAGAAGGCAGATGCCTCTCTGCCACTATACTTTCAGCCCTCAGAAACTGCTACACAGTAGCATAAGCAATATTTTTGGGGAGATGGGGGGAGTTAACAGAGAAGGTGTGGGATCTCCTAGAAGTGGACAGAGCCACCTTACGTGTATGGAGTTCTGCACTCACCATTGCACACAGCTAAATCTAGATCCTACCTAAAGGGACCTTATTACTTATACATATTTTTTTCATGTAACATTTCTTCATTTCTTATCTGCATGCACAGTTTATCAAATCTGGCCATAGAGTGGCTTTGTAATGAGAGAACAGTTAAGCCACATAATATTTTTATTGCCTCCTGACAAGTTTGCTATATGCACTCATCTACTTATTCCCCATGCAAATCTTGCTAAAGAATTGTTCACACTCACATCCATCACATCATCTTGCGGAAGTGTATTCCAGTTTAAATATCAACTGTAAAAAGTACTTCCTTCTACCTGTGCCAAATCTCCCACCTTCCACCTAAACTGAATGACCCAAAGTTCTAGTATTAGGCTCTCCATATCCAATTTCTGTACACTATGCATAATATTATACACCTGTATCATGTTTCTACCTACTTACTCACTGTTTTTCATTCCAAATACATACATTTAGTGGGATTTTCAAGTTAAACATGGTTAATGCTGGGCTATACCTTTAGCATTCTCATTTATATGACTCCAAGTCTCCTGCTCATTAACATGCAGGAAGCAAAGATTTTAGAAGAACTCTCAGAAATCATATGCCCATAAGCATACTAGGAATCAGAAAAGATCCCATTTAAACTAAAATAAATAAAGCAAAACCTTTGCAGCAGATATAACTTACAAACCACCACATTCTAACAACTTCTCTCAGGAGGACCAGATAAAATCTCTCCATTGCTTCTTAATTGGTAAAATATTTAAACAGCCTGGAAAAAATGGTTATTTGAAACTGTGGCATGCAGCTAATCATTAACATTTGCAGACTCAAGCACTTAAGTTATAATCATCTTTAAATCAAATGCTATTGTCTATTCCTGTTTAAGAGACTCATTCTACCAACTGCAATCTTCCAAAACCACAAACAATCCTCTCCACAAAAAGTTAAAGGAAAATGTAATTTGCATTAACACTTAAGCCAATGATGATCTGAAAGGTGTAATTCTCAACAACAAGGCACATTCATTCAGCTGCCTTTGAACAAGCAAACTGTCTTCAAAAAGATAAGAGATTTGAATTGTAACTTTGTAAATTTTCTTTGAGGAGGTCTTCCCAACCAAATGGTAACACTGTGATGTTTTGGGAACAGGAAGGAATAATATCTACAGTGCCAGAGGAAGTGGTGGCATGGCAGCACCAAATTGTCTCCATTTGGTCACTTAGATTACTCTGGAAACAGTGGCCCACTCTGTCATGTTGACTGAAAGTACTTTCCCCTTTTTCACTGAATCAGTGGCCATTCATTTGGCTATCAGAACAATGTAGATGAACTATGTTACATATCGTATCTGAACTTACTTATTCTCCTCTTCTCTCTCCATCCATTCCATGTAAATTAGAATGTAAACTTGCAGGTAAAGGTTTACTGCATGCTAAGATACTGACAGCATTTCATAAAGCATATCAAACATCACTATGATTGCCACACCTCAGAGCCTAGACTTAAGTCTTCAGTTTTCATGGGTCATCTCCAGACAGGACACAGGACTGCAAATTCTCTAGGCTTGGTGAGGTCATATTTAGGCAAGAGGAATGGCCTGTGCACAAGTCTCCGGTTCAGCTAGCAGAGCAGCAACTTGTTACAATTTAAAAGTCTTAACTGATCTGTTACTGAAACTTTCAAAGACTCTGTGTGGGAGATTATATGTACAATCATCCCTCCACATTCGCTAGAGTTAGGGGCACAGGACCCCCATGAAAGTTAAAAAACCATGAATAACTCTAGGCCCTCTCAAACAATATTCAACACACAAAAAAGTATGGTCACCATATTCAATCCACCAGGGATTCCCTTGAGACATCTGGGTTCCTTCACAAGACAGAAGTGGTTGGTCGGTGGGGCTCACTGCCACTTCCACTGCTGCCCCACACCATTTTTTTACTTACAAGCCTCATTTACAGTTTCTCAGTCTCATGAGGCTCACAGTCTCTATTAAAAATGGCATAGGGAGGCAGCAGAGCCGTGAATGACCAAATCTGCAAAAGTGAAACCTGCAAATGTGGAGGGCTAACTGCATTTATTTAATCAACTTACTTAAACAGGTTTCTAATATGTAAGCAGGTGGGCTTTTAATTTATCACGATGTTTTTAAAATATATTTTGTAGGGTTTTTTTAAATAATTTTATGCATTTTTAATTGTTTTAAATGCTTTATCCAGGTTTTTAACTTTTTGGAAACCAACTTGGGTCCCACTCTGACAGAAAGGTGGCAAATAAATATCACAAAGAAACAAACTTAACTCATCCCTCCCATTTGCTGTGGTGCCGGAGCTCACCCTCCACAAGCAGGCTAGATTAAAAGTTCTTTATCCCACCTCTCTAATTCCCCAATAGTCCCCTAATTTCACTTTGATCTAAGAACAGCCCCTTTAGCTAAGATTTGTATTTTAATTTCAAAAGAGAAAATGTGATTTCTTTCCCTGACCTCATATGCATGTCTAAATGACATGCTATAAGCAACCATACTTAATGTATAACTCATCTCTGTAGCCATCACCAGGACTCAGGATTGACCCCAAACCCCAGGATCTAAGATGATCCTGAAACTAGCAACTCTAAATATCATCCATGATGAGCAAACAGTGCCCTAAATCCTACATATCCAGGCCAGTTCAAGGAGAGCTTCAGAGAGCTTACCTTCTTCTAGACCAGTGGTTCTCAACCTGTGGGTCCCCAGATGTTTGTGAACTTCAGCTCCCAGAAGCCCTGAGCATTGACCATAGTGGCTGGGGCTTCTGGGAGCTGAAGTTCACAAACATCTGGGGAGCCACAGGTTGAGAACCACTGTTCTAGACAGAAAGCAGGCCATAGAGTGGAAAAATTAGTTTTTGTACTACAACTGCTAAAATCACCCAGAGAACATGATCCTGGGAATGTTGGTAGTCAAAAAAGGTCATATCCAAGTTCTACTATAGTGGCAGCTTGGCGCCATTAGTGAGATAACAAGTATATCCACTCCCTGCCCAAAAGTGTGGATACCCTATGAGGTATAGGAAGGGGGAGAGGCCGCAGCTGTTCTTGCGGGAACTCCTTCAAGTGCCAATTTCTATTTTAAAAACTTTCATTAAGTGTTTTTAACTAAATTCATTTTGATTTTGTGTAAGAAAATAGAAGTATGAATGATCTCACAGGATCAAAACGTTACCAAAATAAAGCACACATTTTCTGCATAAGATAAATCTGGAGGCCTAAAATAAATGTTACTGATCACGAAACATGTTTTTTAAATCAAATTCCTCCCCCTGTTCCCCCAAATACTAAAAATAAATGAATAAATAATGTGAATATACTTTCTTCTTAATTATTACATACAATAGATCTGTGATTCTAGGTTTGGTGAGCTTCAACCTTTGGTGCTCTTCACTCTATATTTACTTGGCAAATACACAAAACTTGTAGGTTATATTATGCAAAATGTATGAACAATGCCCATGTTAAGATAAAATCTAGAGTCCTATATTTTGCCGCTTTCATTTGATGGGAGAGCTTCTCCATTTCCACAGTCCTCTTCATCCAGCCACAACTGACATAGGTGTATCTTCCAAATCCAAATACTACAAAATGTTGCTATTAACAGCAAAAATGCCCAAGTTCTTCATGATTTAACAATAAGCAAAGAGACACTAAATAGGATTATGAGTGGTACTTTGATGTTCTCCCTGTTAGAAAGTATCTCACTTCAGAAATATTGTGATTATTTATCACATTTTTCCAATATGCAGACAGAGGCCCTTTCCACAGGGAGGAAAAAATACGGTGTAGGACGACCTCAACCGGAGGATGTCCACACCGTGGAGCGCGCACGGACGGCTATTAATTTTGAGGTTCCACACCTCAAACTGCCCTCGCATGGCCACAGGGGTGGCGCCGCATGTTTTTTAGAAACCACATTTCATGTGGTCTTTATAAAACACGAGTGCGCTACCCCGTCGCAGCGCCCTGTGTAGAATTGCAAGTGCATCCCTGCAGAGCTGCCAGGCAGCAGGCTTCTGGCTGGCGTGCTTCTCCGATTGGCGGAGAGCCGCCGGAAGCCGCGAGCCACCATTTTGGGCGCCGCCGGACACCGCTGCAGTGTGGAGCGGCAAATGCACGCTGCTCCTCACGGCAGCGGAGCTACCCGGATTAAGGTAAACTCCGTTTCTGCATGTGCTGCCCCGTTTCCCCTCGTTTCTCTCCCCCGCGTGTGGAAAGGGCCAGAGCTGACCATTAGATGCAACACTTAACAAAGCTCTTGATACTTTCTACGTTGAGTGGCAATATTCTTCAATGTAATAACAGTTTACTAATTACTGTGGAAAAGAAACAGCCCACATTTCTTAAGAATCTATGAAAAAGCATAGCAAGGATGAAATATCTTCAGTCTGGGATGCCATTGTAGAGACTTCTGGGTCAGGGAGCAAGGCCGGGAGACGCACATTTCCAGGTCAAAGGAGGCGCAACAGAGCACAAATCTGACAACACTTTTATTTGAACTGATAATAGGTACTCAGAAGTGTCAAGAAACATTAGAATAGTAAAGTTACACGTTACAGCTCTGGAGTTATCTTGAGCAGTTTCTTGTGACCATAACATTCAGACTGAAGGATATCTAAAAGTAGTATCTGAGGTTTAGAACTAGCAGAAATAAAAACTGGGTACTTAGTTAAACCCAAGGCTGAAATATGGCTTGGAATACACAGTCACAAACCGTAGATTTTTTTCTCAGGCCAGATATAATGTCTTTTCTACTGAATTACTTCAAGGCAGATTTGCTGGTGTCCCTTATCTAGAAAGATAGCGCCCTTGTAATAATACAGAAGTTGAGTTGATGAAGCATGTTCTTTTGTCTTGTAGCTATTATAATCAGGCCCATCAGTATATAATACAGTAGAGTCTCGGTTATCTGACCTTCGTTCATCCAACATTCTGGATTATCTGACATCGCGGCTGCCTGGGGGCGTGGCTGTAGGCATTTCCATGCGCCCAGAAACGCCCAGACATGCCCCCCAGACACGCCCCCAAAATGGCAGCCGCCACGGGCCTCCGGATTATCCTACATTTTCGGGTATCCGACGATAGCCCGCCCGTTTATGTCGGATAACCGAGACTCTACTGTAACTCATTATTGAGAATATTTCTTGGAAGTTCAGACCAATTCTATACCAGGCTCCTGTTGGAGGATAAGTCCTCAAAAGTGAGCCTGGCTGTTGCTAAATTTCTCACAGAGGCAGCCAGGATTAGAGCTCATTGTGTTTTAGATAAAAGTCAACTGTAATTTTAGAAAAAAGTCAATTGTTTTACTGTTCTGATCTTTTCACTGGATATTTTCTCCCTTTTCTATCTTATGCTTGAGTTCTTTTTTTTTTGTTGGATCTATGGATTGCAAGAAATAAATGATGATGATACACAGTCACAAGCTTATTGTACCTATTGTAGAGAACAGTTTTATATTTTACACTGCATCCTAAAATCTGGTGAATGTCCAGTTACCTGAGTGGGTACAGTATATCATGAATTCCTGGAAACACTGGGGCTAAGCTAAGATCTTATCTGCAGCCATAACTGTAGATATTTGAAGTAGAGGTGTGAAAAAAGGAGGAAGAGAAATATTCAAGCAACACCTTTAAGACTCATTTATGTCAGCATTAGGTTTTATGGATTTTCATCAGCTTTCTCAAATGCACTGATGCACAAGTATACTAGCAATTACACAATTGTGGAGGTTGGGTCAGATACAGAAAGATGCAATTTGTGACACTCGTCCTCTCCTCTCTCTCACTTTTTTTGTTTTGTTTTGTTTTTCATTTTTGTGTGACAGGCTAACACAACTCTCTTTCAAAATCAGTAGAGGTGGCAGAAGAGGTGACAACACTCAAATTGAAGAAAAGAGGCCATAGGCACTATGACAATGGGGAATGGGACAACAAAAGTTGTCCTCATCAGGAAATAAACCTGCCCTGTGCGTGTGTATGTATGTACCTGTCTTCAAGTCACATGTTGACTTATGATAACTCCATAATTTCAGAAGTTTTCTTAGGCCAGGACTACTCAAAGGTAGTCTTCCAGTTCCTTTGTCTGAAACACAGCCTACAGTTCCAGGTATTCTTTGGCGATCTCCCATTCAAGTATTCCATCAGGCTAACCCCGCTTAGCTTCCACGATCAGTCAGTATCTGGTGCCTTTAGGATATTTAGACCCTATCAGCTCCCAAACTGTTCAAAAGCACGCTGGCCAGCTCTATATCTTGGGGGGGGGGCTTTGCTGAAATCTACTCACCCACTACTATACTTCTAACAAAAAAGTGACTAAGTTGCCACTGTCTTATTCTCAAAAGTGAAGAACCAACTACCTTTTTTTTAGTGTTTATACTATTCACATGAGAGTCACATGCAAATTTATTTTTAATGCATTTATTCATTACTTTTCAGCCCACAAGGGCCCTCAAAAGTGATGTCCAATGAAAATGTCAGCATGCACTGCCAAACATATCCATAAAAAAGAGCCCTAAGCAAGGGCTTTGTAACTGGAAGAAGTAAAGGAGACAGAGACAGCTTCAGAATAAAGAGTTTAGGTAAGTGGCATAACAAGGGAACATATAACCTTCTTGAGACCTCTTGGGAGTGTCTCATTCATAGAGTCACCGTAAGTCTAAGCCAACTTGACAGCAAAGAACAACAGCAGCAGCATTTTACCAAAGAATTTTCCTCCAAGGGTCAAAACTATTATATGATCTAGTCTTTTTCACCACAAGTCGGATTGCTGCCATGTTACATGGAAAACATAGACCAAACTATGTTACAAAATATTTATGAAAGCAAATTTTACCAACACATATTTCAAAAAAAAAAAAAGAGAGAGAGAAGGTTTTTTTTAAATGTTTACATTTGGCATAATCTTCCATTGCACAGGCTATATTTGAAGCACATGTTAACAACTGGAAAAAGACAAATGGCCTTTCAGCCTCATGAAGATTAATCAAACTGACTAAAGCAATGATCCTACAAAAGCAATTGTACAATGTATCAATACAATGGTTGCATTTCTCAGCCAAATTTCATCAGCAATTATCAATGTAAATTTTTAAATTCCATTCCCCAGCAATTGTATTCAATTAAACTCTTTCCTATTAATTAATTATGCTTGCAGCCTAATTTAACAGACAGCAGGAAACTGAAAGAGTTGGTGGTACAAGTCATAGCCTAAACTCACTAGGCATGCCAGAGCAAGAGCTTTCTCTAGGTAGAGAACATTAAAAATAACCGGTGCATTAGAAATGTATATTGACAAGGAAATTTGATAGTTTTGTAACAAGTGAGAGGGAAACAGAGATGGCAGTGAAAGGAAAAATAGTCATTTTCATTAATTGTCTATAGATATGGATCCCTATATTCCCAAAGCAACTTCCTATCAGTGGTATCAAACACAACTTTTAGGTCAAAAAAGTGGCAGATTTGTCATTACAAAAGCACATTTATGATGTATTTACTTTCTATATTTATATATTTGATACAATACTCTCAGGGCATTTACTACAAATAAATTAAAAACAATCTGAAAATAAACCAGAACTATCCAATAAAACAGCAGTAGTGTTAGGAAAATACATCTTTGGAGAGCGCTTTAAAAACCTCAAAGCTTTAAGGGCCCTGGTGCTATAAAGACACAAGTTTAGGTGCCAAGCAGATCACCTTGGGTACCACAATTAGATCACAGGAGCACAAAGGCCCTCTTGCAATTGCTTTAACTTCAAAAAGTAGAACACCAAAACAAAGCATCCATTGAAGACACTAGCATACAACCAAGTACTGATGGGGTGAAAAAGGTCTTCTTCCACATTGCAACTCAGCCTAAATCGCCATAAGTTGACAGGAGACTTGAATGTGTGTGTGCACACACATACAAGTCAGCCTACATGCACCAAATCCCATCTGTTCTTTGAAGCTAATCAGGGTCAGCCCTAGTTAGTATTTGGATGGGAGATCTCCAGTAAAGACCAGGTGCTGTAGGCTATATTTCAGAAGAAAGAACTGGAAAAACCACCTCTGAGTATTCCTTGCCAAAGAAAACCCTATAAAATCCATGGGGTCACCTTAAGTCAACAAGTGACTTGCAGGCATACATATGAGTATACACACACACACACACACGTCAACCTTCCCCAAGTTGGTCACGTCCAGATATTTTGGACCTCAGCTCCACCATACTTTGTGCCGCAAGCCACAAAGTGGCTTAAAATGTAAGCAGAACTTTCAGTTGCGCACAGAAATAAACTCTCAGCCTGGGATGCTGCTTCAAAACAAGCAAAATTTGTCTCTAGGGCTAGTTCCAGTTAGTAGCCCAGCAGCTGTGTTTTGAAGCGATGTTTGTCAGAAGTCTTTGGATGCAGTGCATATACAATGTACAAGCACAGTCAATTTGAGTTACCAGGATCAATAAGATAAATCACTATTATGTGATGTGAGCAAGCACGTCACAGTTAATTCATACATAATTTATAGTAACCAGGCAGACAGATACAGATGAGAGTGACTAACAGAACAGCAATATTAACTGGGGTATTAAAATGTTAAAGCAGGATATGTTGACTTCTGCCTTCTCCAATTGTTTTTGAAGGCACAAGGTAAAATATCAGACTGTATTATTTTATTTATTTTTAATTATTATTTATTATAATTGTTTAATTATTATTTGAAGTTAGGGGTGCAAATCATGCAGCCCTCCCAATGTTGTTGAATTGCAGTTCCCAGCATTTCTCATCTGGAGCAGATGGGATTTACAGTCCAAGTCTGCACAGTTCCCAATCCTGTATTGTGAACCAATCTGCCTGTAGTGCCTTTTGTGGTATATAAATCAGAAAGAGTAACAATGTATGATAAAATACAAAGTGTACTTCAACAAAATCGTCTTAACTCATTACCTAAAAGTAGGTTTCCTTGGGGAAGCTATTCCAAATATTCAGGAAGCACACTTCAAAAGCTCAGAAAGGTATTCATCCACCTTATCTTTGTTTCTCGTGAAACTCAAATGAATGCCTCTCAAAAGGATTAAACACTGGGCTAGGTTGGGGGGTGGGAATTCAGTTAGAGTATCCATGGACAAGGTAAGCATCTTTCCATGCAAAGGATAGATCAGCTATAGGCAGGAGGAGGGATTTGTGTTGTCGCCCTATGACTGTGAAATTAGCTTCTAAGCTATATATTCCAGTACACTGCTCCTTTAAATTTTAGAGGAAAGTATAAGGTGCCTCATCTTTTAACACAGGGTTAAGACAAATGTTTTGGATAGTTTGTTAAGTCTCCCCCAACCTGGTGTTCTCCAAATGCGTTAGAATGCAATTCCTATCATCCGTAGCCAATATGACCCTGCTGACTGAAGACAGCGAATGTCATACCCCAACACAGCTTCTGCCACTTTCAGGAAGGCTTTTTTTAAAATCAGTTATCTGTTATTATTTCATCTCCTGCTGCATGTGCATTTGCAATGATGTAAACTTTAAACTATTTAAAATATTTTGTTCTACATCTGCACCTCACCCTTGATTTCTGAGGTGACAAAGTGAAAAATCTACAAACAAAACTATGTAGCCGATTATATCTTATACTTATTTTGTAAATGTGGTAGTGTTTAATGAAGTCTATTCCATGAAAAAGTTATGTGTGAATTAAATAAAAATCCATGACAAATATGTTGGTGATAATACAGTATAAGTTACCTTAACTCTTGCAGACTCAGCCAACTGAAATTATAGTAGAGATGTTTTGGGATAGCCAATAAAGAAACTTCAGGGAGATTGTATTTGTTTCCCAGTATCAATTTAAACTTCCAACTGAAATTTTAAGAACTTCTTATTAATTTAAGGGAGCTACTGCCATCTTCAGGAAATATTATATGTAATTGGTACCAAATTATTAACTATTTACAACTTCAGACATGTCAAAAGATACAGAACCATAGTGAAAGTTCAACATGTTTAAATGTTCTTTTCACTGATTTTGTTGACCCAAAGCACTGGCTCTCATCACCTTAAAGCGGAATGAAGGGGCAGTCCTATCCCAACTCTTTTCTTTTTATAATTCAGGGTAACTTATGATCTTGTGCTGTGTCTAGCCCACTCTCTTCCACTAGCTCTATGCAGAGATGTCTCTATGCTTCCCTATGCTGCTTCTATCAATTTTCATGAGTCCAAAAGGGAGGGAGATATTAGAGACTGACAGAACTAGTTCAAGAACAGTCGTCCATACACAAGTCTGTCTGGGCATATGTTCTCCAACTCAATTCCAGTACACTGAGGGCCTCATCAGACAATACCTAAATCCCAGAGTGTTCTGTTGTAATCCCACTATAGCCATTTTCACGATGGTATCAGGTTATCAATGCTCTTTATCACACTCGTCCAACATTAGAGGGTTAGTTGCGTCATTCACACTGTTTTCCCCTCCACATTGCAGCATCACTACCAAGTCCTCTTCCCCACCCCACACCTTGTGATTGGACCACCTAATTTTTTTTTTAAAAAAAATTACATTGTACTTTCACAGTAATGTTCTGAGGGAATGCCCACACTATGCCCACCGATGGATCAGGTTCAGAAGAAAGTGTTATGAGGAATCTGTTCTCCCACAGCTAACTGGAATGTTGCCGGAAAGGGCATCATCAACAGAATATTTACAGCATGAAAAAAGCACATTTCAAATGAATTGCAATGCAATAACAGCTGATGAGCAATGACATCCTGTGATAGGACTAATCCTGAACCAGGGATAATACATGGCTCTGGTGGTATAACACCTTGGTGTGATAAAGCCCTAAGAGGCAAGAAAAAGGTATACAATATTTTTTTAAAAAAAGAGATGGTAGACTATAGGCATGATTAACCTGCACTGCCATAATGAAACTTTTATTTTCAGTTTTACATGTCCAAGAAATACATGACACAACCTACATCCATAAAGACATGTAGATGTATTCCTTTGGTCCAAGTGAAGAATTCAACTTCTTTATGCATCTACTGTTTAATAAAGAATAAGTGTACTTTTACTGCTCAAGGAGAAAGGTATCTTCTTGTTCTAGAGATTCTACACTTATTAAAGTAGTCCAATTACACAGAACAAATTATTAAACAATATGATTGTTAAATAATATACTGTACGTTGTCCACTGTACTATTTTCTTTGCATTTCTGATCACCTGAAAATTATGCTTTGGCTTTGCCATCTCATTTAATTCCTTCTCCAAAAGGGAAATCTTTTTTAGTTAAAGATCAAATCTTAAGGAAGAGAGAAAATAGAAGACTGCAGCCAAATCAGGACAACAATCTTCTTAGCTTAAAAAAATCTCTAAACAAACCAAGTTATGGTGATCTAATTTGGCTGGGTTTTTTTAGGATAGCTAAAAAGAAAACATAGTAATTTTCAGCAGACGCAAACTGACACCAGCTTAAATTATAAAGTAAATGAATTGAAGGCTTTGGCCTCAGTAAATTATTTGTTTATTCCTTCGATCAAATTGCTAACTGTTTAAAATCCTTTGCAAACTCTACAAACAAAAAGATAAACAAAAATAACATTTTTTTTCTTCAGTGCAATTTACATAGTATCAGATCATTTTAATCAAAAAAGTTAACGTTTGTGGCTCCAAGTATGGAACCAACGAACACTGATGTTTTTGTCTAAACAGGCAATTATACAATAATCTAGTCTCTTTCTCAGTACCACAGGTTTTCTTACACACAGTAAAATCTGTACTGCAGAATTGTGAAACATAATCTGAACTGAAACACAGCACACACATAGCAAACTGCAGTGTTTTCAGTCATCACACAAGAACTAATAAAATCATCTTGACTGTGGAGATCACCATTCTACACATTTATGTTTATTCTTTTATTCATTCAAGAGCTACTGCACTGAAGACATAACTATTTACTAAAATCAAAGGTAGGTAATAGCATTCTTCAATACCACTGAAGTGGCAGAAAAATGTACCATTAAATAGCAGATCTCCTAGAACTCTTGTCATTAGGCATGACAGCACAAAAATCAGAGGACAAGGGAAGAAACAAAAAAAAATGTGACCTGCTAGACTGGCCATTCTATTTGTCTCTGCAGCTGCAAGATGGTTACAGCAACCCCAATGAAAAAAAGAGATTTTTAAATATGCTTTCAACCTCCTAGTGTGCACAATTAATAGTTTCTTTCCACTCCACACCCCTAGAAAATAGGAGATTCCCACTAAAGATCCTATTTATTAACGTACTATTTGACATAAATTTAAGCGTATTTAGTTGTGCTTACTTCCAGATAGGTGTGGACAGGACTGAAGCTCTAGTCTCCCAAAGAGCAAGGAATGCCAGTATCAGTAAATCCTTTTGAACTCAATAGGACTATTCAGAAGTATAATCATGCACATTTAATATTGCTAGGCTTAGAAAACACGCAGTATTTACTGACCATGAATAGAAATTTTATCTTCCACACTATGCATCAGCTAGTTCCTGGAAATCACCACTGTAAAGACTTGCTGTGCTACTACAAGCAGCAAGTGGCTATATCCCAGACTTTTCTGTGCACCAGTCCTAGCTGGCTTTTCAGCCTTTAAGCTGGCTTCTGGTTTGAAAAAGCATCTTGAGATCCATGAAAATGTAACATGGGGAAATACAGCATATATCTTTTCCCAAGAGTCAAACTGCAGATCAAAACTCTGGAAGTAGATCCAGATGTCACCAATCTTTTCTTAACAATGATAGAACTGTTACAATTCCTAAAAAGCTGAGTGACCTTGAGATAAGTCATTCTCTCTCAGCTTGACACAGGAGGTACTATATTGTTTTAAACTCTGCTGTTTTTAATAACTTTTTCAACTTTTTAATGCATTTTATTATTTTAACTAGAGATTTGAACTGTTTCAATATTGTGACCAGTTTAATTCAATTTTTATGTTCACTTACTGTGTGCTTTTAACCATATTGCTCTTTTAAACTGCAAGCCACTTTGAGTCCCAATTCTGCAAGAAAGCTGGGATACAAATAAATATAGCAACAACAACAACAACAGTTGCTTACAAAGTCAAGACGGGCCAACTGTCTGTACAAACGCATAGATTTCTCAGTGATTGTATCCCAGGTGTCATCTTCACACTCCAGTCTTGCTTTTGGCTAGTACTGTAATTATGTGCAATAACTGAGGAGATAGGATCAAGGTAGCAGGATATTAGAACTATGTTCTGGCTCTGAAATTTGCCTTGTGGGATCTCCCAACATCAAATTTCTTGATTTGTGCTAGCATTCTGCTCCACTTCTCACCAACACAACTGCTACAGATCTCCAAGCCCTGCTTTTTTTGCCTCCTGTTTTCTTTGAAGTCCTTTTTCAATTGACCCTTGAGTCCTATCTTGGCTTTGTCCTCATCCATCCCCCTTTGTTAGATTCTTCTCATTCTTAAGTAAGTATCTGCTTGATCCAAATTCCATAACTCCTTTTTAGTCCAATGAGGATAGAGAAAAATGTGTGTGAATACTGAATGATGGCAAAATATGTTTTTGATACAGCCAGAACTGTCAGAAATAGTGGAAGCGGGGTGAATGTTTAGCACTGCACAAGGACAAGGTCACAAAGGGAGACAGCGCAGCAACAAGTATGACATCCATATTACTCAACAAGAACAGTACAAAAAACCTATCAAAAGCTGCAAAGCACAGCTTGATGTAAACAATGACCTGAGAAAAGTAGGAGCTATGCTTCAACTAACTTAACAGGAACTGACCCACTGACAGCACAAGACACTGGCCATTTCGGTACTACGCTGTTATAGCGCTATTATTCCACTTCCGACATTCTGTGGAATTCTGGGCTTTGTAGTTTACTGATGCCAAAGAGTTGTCTCTCTGAGAATTCTAAATGCCCTTCCCTAAACTACAAATCCCAGGATTCCATAGGATGTTGAATAATAGCACTATAACAGTATAGTGAGGAAATGGCTACTGTCATGCAGATTACCCCATGTCATTCAAAGCTCATATATAGACATTAAGTAAAGAATTTCAACCTCAATCATACATCCAGACCTGAGGGAGAGTGTCCTTCATGAGAAGGCATAAAACTACATTTAGCTAGACACATACCTTGGGTACAATATATTTCTAACTATCTGGGGCAGCCTAAAGTTTATTATACCCTCAGTTCCTTATTCTTGCCTATCCTCATTGGTTTTTACTGGGGTGGGACACAATGTGTGATTTTGTCTCTTATCCACAACAAAGTACTAGGCCAGAAACAACTTTATCCCACAAGATTATGACAATGTGTGTTAGCATCTACATGTGCGTATACTCATATTGACAAGCACATGTTGCAAAATTAGCTTTCAGTCCTAAATTCAATTGTTAGTCTCAACTAGACTCATTGAATCAATGGGAATTTTATATATCCACACTTAAAATTCTACTACTTCAATAGGTCTACTACAACTGGCACCAAACTGGATTAAGGTATGACAGGTCTCCCTTTCCTTCATTACTGTATTGCTAGTAAGACACATACACTTTCATTAAATCTTCTTATGTTCAAATGTTTGACAAATTAATTTTCAAAGGAAAGGAAACATTTGATCCATAGAAGCAGATATATTACAGTGGGAAGTGAGTGTTATTTTTCAACCACCACCGAATTTTACAACTCTTTGTTTCCCACAGCAGACATGGCCAAAGAGTGTCCATGTCTACGTGGTGTCTACGTGGCTATCCCTCCAGACCATCTTAACTGACAATGACAAAAACAACATCTTGACAAAATGTAGGCCTACAATCTGACATCATCATTTCCCCCCTTCCTCTGTATGATTTTAACACCTTTGTCTGATGAAGAAGCCAGTGAAACTTCAAAAGCTTGCATGATGTATTTTGTGTATTTTTAATTGGCCCAATAAAGGTATCACTGTTTTGTGGATTTTGGATATTATTGTATTTCACCACAAACTAGTGCCCCTTCTATACTAATAAGACTAACATAGAACGAGCACATTAAATGTTTCAGTGTTTTGTTCGATTTTGCATCAAGCAGAACACTGAAATATTTAATTTGCTCCTTCTCTACTAGTGTTATTACTCTCTCAAAATGTAACTCTTTTTGTTATTGAAGTTCAACCCTATTTCAGCTTCACATTTGCTTTCTCCATCATTTGAATTTCAGTACACTTAATTCTCTGTATCAGCAGTATCCTAAGCTGCTACTGTCTTTGACTGTGGGAACAGAACCAACCCCAAGCTGGAATGCACCAATGAGGCCCCAGACATTCATAATAAACACTCTACTGTGTGTAACTGAGTCAGGAAAGTAATGAGAATTTGGCAGAAGAAGAAAGCAGAGCTCCCTCCAAGAGACCTGCAGAGGATAAGCAGAGATAAGGAAGGAGTGCAGAATATCTCACACTTATCTTCAGCTCCTGGACAGATGCAAATGAAGTAAGATAGGTCATAAAAATTTGTGTTTTAGCATTCATTTCATCATAAAATAGGAACCTTGCTTGCCTCATGCTTGTTCTTCTGAACTCCTCTTATATTTTTTGAAATTTGTTTCTGAATAGGTATTGCATACAAAGTGAAATCAGTTGGTATAGCTCTAAAAGTAAAATTCAAACACAGAAATACCCAAACTCTGAGATATCACAAAAGGTACCACAGTTTTCTAATAATGCGAATCATCTCCAGCTGTCTACCTAAGACTCAGTGAAATCAGTTCTGCTGATTTACAAGTAAGCATGAAAGTATAACAGCTGGATAAATGCACAATGTTGTATGCATCTAAGCAAAACCAACCAACTTTGCCAACAAGCAGATTATGAGTATGTTATGCCTTACAAAGTAATCACTTCAGCTGCAGACCAAATAGGAGAGGGTTTTCATTAAATCCATCTTTTCCTGTAACTTATTAGCTCACGTTACCAACACAATGAAAAATACAAGTTGGAATGAAGTGCAGTAAACTTCTGCATGGTAATTTTTAACAAGGTAATTTATGTGAAGATGTTAAAGTAAAACTGTAGTTGAAAGGCACAAACAAGATTAAATGCACCCTATTTATGTTAAGCCTATTGGTGCTAAAGCTATTATTTCAGTGCATGATCATTTGCACGATGTAATGCAGACACAGTCACAACACTGGGTTTCCATTAAATATAAACAAACCAGCAAGTATTTTGAATAATAAATACAACTATTATTCTAAAAAAAGAAGAGTGTACACAATAAGATGGCACTGAATCAGCTGAGAGAAAAAGCAGTGTGGGAATGCAAATACTTTGTAAGGGACACACTGTACACAATTTCTAAGAGATTTGTAATGGATCTCTTATACAGTATTTGAGACCACGTGCTGCTTATTCTCTCAATCAACTTGGCACCATCTTTTTGTTCAGTCTGTGTACACAGTATATACAAAGATGGTGCCAAGTCAATTGAGAGAAAAGCGGCATGTGGGTGATTTTCTTTGACCCTTTCCAACCAGAACACATTCATTCAATACATCATCAAAAGAGCAGTCACACACTGAGACCATCAAAAAGTGGAGGATGCCTGTAGTGGTAACACTTTTGACAAATGTGTTTTTCTCTTCTACTGAAATTAAATTGTTCTGAAAGCAATATTTTAATGGAATGCATTAACACACACGTTACTCACTGTCACTTCTATTTCTGTAAAGGAATAGAGGAGTGTGTCCAAATCTGTTTGTACTCTGTGGTTGGTACTTAAAAATACTGTAGATGACCTCCACCATTCACAATTTATGGAATTCTTCAAATGAATGGAGGAATTCTAGATTTTTTTGCATAACGTTTAAAATCTCTGCAATTAGAGAAGAATCAGACACAGTTGTTAATAGGCTGGACGCCCCTATGCCTTGTTAAAGTTTAATTGGCAAATATTAGTTGGTATAAATATAAATGATATTCTGCTATGGCTGTATGGTCATGCTCGCTAAGAGGAAAAGCTGGCTGAGCACTTGCATTGAGAATCAGGTCAGGAAAGACCTCAAGGCATAGCTAGGTCATGATCAGGAAATCACCAGGAAACTCCAGCGATATTGGATTTACAGTTAGCCTCCAGTGACTCAATCTATAAGAGACAGTATTATCCAAGATGTTCCCACAGAATGGCTGATTATCTTAACTTCTCTTCCTCTGACCAAGCAAACTTACCTTTTGTCCCCACCTGTCTGACAATTAAAGAGCTATCAAGGCCACTATTAGCCCTCTGTCAACTAATGCCAAGGCCATTAGCTCATGCTGGACCCCATTGTCCATTCTCCAGACTCTATCGTTTACTCCTCCAGAGAGCCATTAGCACCTTCGCACTCCAGGCAGAAAAGGAGTGTTTAAACCCCAGTTTTCGGCCTGTCAATTCACAGTATACCAATTGCTGGTCACCACTCAGCTGCTCTGATTCTCATTTCTGTACTGTCCTTAGACTTGCATCTAAGCCACACTACTTCTTCACTGCTCTCCAGATTAGTAAATATCACCCACTTCACCCTGAAAATTTCACTGTCCAAAACTTCCCTCCCTCTTCCTTCAGTTAGCCTTATGTAATTAGAAGACTGTTTGGATCTTGCGTGCATGATTGCAATTCCCCCAATAAAACAAATAAGTTTACTTTTCGGATCTCTGCACTAGTACTGGCAGACATAGATGTACAAAATCTCGTAGAGTTATCCCTGCCCCTTGCAGGCCTCCTCTTTGAGCTAATATTTCCCACCATTTAGTGGAGGCACTGGCATTGCAGGTGGACCCCTTACTCACTCACATTTTGGGGTAACACAGTTGTACCTTACCTAGGTCCAGAAGCAAATGAAAGGCCCTCCCTCTATCCCAACTGCCACTGCCTTGGCCTCAGAATGAGAAAAGAAGAGGCAGGCACAGCTCCATCACTGCTAGGCCCAGAAGCAGATGAAAGGCCCTCCATCCATCCCAACTGATGGGCAATCTCAGAGGGAGAGAAGGGGCAGACTTAATCCCCTCCTCTACAGCCCTTCCCTTTTATGTCTTATTTAGATTGTAAACCTGAGGGCAGGAAACTGTCAAATCAACAATTTGTAAGCCACTCTGAAAGACTTTGTGGCTGAAGTGTGGCGTACAAAACTACTAACCCTGTTTTCTCTACGTTTAAATGTCATGGCTCCACTACATCACCTTAAATTCTGGACCTTTAGCTTGGTGAGCATGCTGAGAATTGTGTAACACACTTCTACCCCTTCACATATAAACAGGTTTCTGGGCAAAAGGAATAATTTTAAAACCACTTTATATCTGTGCCATATAGATGCCTGCTATACATCTTTAAAATATGTACTTTTCCACAGTGTCTTTTGTTCATGCCTCCTCTCATCCATTATTAGAACCTCTTTTCTTTAACTTTTATACCGCTTGCCTTGCCTTTATTGAGTTGATTAACTGAAATGCCTCAGATTGCTTCAACTACAGTCGGCCTTCCACATTTGCAGGTTTGACTTCCACGGATTTATTTGCAAGTTTCTCCAACCTTGATCTTCCATCAGGTGCTTCTTTTCAGGGGCAACCTTTCCTTTTGGAGGCTCTGATCAGGCCGTGTAGCCCTGTAAAAACCTTCCTCTGGTCCTCCTCTTCCTCCATCAGCCACTGCCTGGCCAGCTAAGGATGACTCACTGCCAATTTCTCAGCACCACAACCCCCCTCCTGATGCCCCCATCACAACCAAGGAAGGAGATGGGCAAGAAGATGAAGTATAGGGCCACTACAGTAACCCATCCCCTTTCCCTCTCCTTTCCCTGGCCTGGTTTGGACCCTTGGTGTCTTTTCCCACCACCAAGCCTTAGTCCCCACTCCCACAGACACATGCACACGTATTTTAATATTTGTGATTTCTCCACTTTTGCAGAGATTAGCCTAGCAAATGTGGAGAGCTGTCAGTAATGTATTGGGGAGGAGCACTTGATCACGTACAACACTGAGTACTTTCTGGTTTCAAGAATCCTACATCCCATGTTTTTATTTTAAGAATTTGATTAGAATTATTCTGATGCATAGAGCACACTCACAGTATATTAGCATTTGTATATATCTAGAATGGAGCTTGAAAAACTTATATTTTAAAATGAAAACAGAATTCACAGTATAAGGAGGAGCGGTGCATGTATGTACGTCTACTAAGCAAACTGGCAAACAATAGCAAAGGACCAAAGAAATACAAGCCAGGATTACTCAGTCCATTTCCAGTCCATGTCAGTTTCATGGGTATTTAGTTCATGCTTATTTCATCCAGTTTCTGGGGTTATTTTTTTTTTGAAAGAACGAATTCACAGATTCATAAGGGAACTGGATGAAATAGACATGACAGAATTTTGTGTGCTATCTTCCTTGATACACATATTTCTGTGTGCAATTTGAGCCAAAAGCCTGAGAAAGAGAAATGTATAGTCAACCCTCAACATTTGCTGATCTCCCTTTCGTGGATTTGATTAACATGTTATCTCTAGGAATCTCTAGGTCTTCCAGTGATCCTACAGTCAAAGTTGATCACAAAATTGACCACAGTGATCTTATGGTCAAAGTTGACCAAAGCTGACCACAGAGTCACACTGGAGGACCTAGCGATTCCTAGACAAATGTTTTCTCAGGTTAAAAAAAAAACAGTGTTTGCAATTTTTATTTATATTTGTGTTTTTCCGACTTTCACGGAGGTCTTGCTCCCCAACCCCTGCAAAAGTGGAGGGTTCACTGTAGTCTGATCTGCCTGTTACTCCAGAAGGTATAAATGCATGCAAAATGTTGTATGAAGCTGAGCAAAATCAACCAACATAGACTAAAATTATCCCCCATTCCTAATCAGGTCAAATAGAAACCTAAGAAATCACACTTGGGAAGCAGATCACACTCTAAAATAATCTCATTTTAAGAAAATTCAGCTTACAGAAGAGCTCTATATATTCAAGCAAGCTCAGTAAACATTTCATGAGCATCTGAACAGCCTAAGCATATTTACTTGCTGTTTCAGTTTCACTGCTTTCTGTTCATTTTGCTTCTGGGAGTTTAAAAGGAGGAAAATACCTACAAATATGATGAAGTGACTTAAATTGATATAAGTGACCCTCAATCCAGTACAAGTTATCAATAGGATTTCCAGGCAAAAAGCCATAAACTTGACTATCACGTTTACTGTATTTGGCATTTGTGTGTCACCCTGTAACTTCAAAACCATGGATAACTAGTAAGGTTTTGAGCACACATCAGGGCCAGCCTTACCATTAGGTAATAAAGTAGATGACTTAGGTAGGAGACGTCAAGGAATGTAAAGATGTATAAACACGCAGCCTACGCTGCTTCCCTAGCTAATGTTCTCAGGCATGGTAGAGGGTGCTACTCCATTTCCAGTGTTGAAATACCAGCTAACAGTCCTGTCAGCTTATGTACATGGAATGGGGAGAAGCACCATCTTGATTTTTGTCTCAGCAGCAAAATGCCCTGGTGGCCATCTAATTCCATGGAATTTTATTTGTGATGTAGAAAGGGATCTATCAGCCACTGGACCTTACTTTGTTTTCCTCTTCTGAATAGCAGGCTTTCTTCTTTATTTCAACCCCTTACTCATAGCTTCAAAATCAGTTTACCCACATCTGGCCATTGCTCAAACTACATGAGAGATGGAAGAGTGCTTCTCATCATTTTTAATGGAAGAACCATTTGGCAAAAAAAAAATAAAAAATTGGGGGAGTCAGGAAGATGGAGCCTATAGATTTTACAATGCAACACCTGACCCCAACCCATAATCTCAGCAGTGCCTGCAACTTATGTAGCATGACATTGTTATTCTTTCCACTAATCCAAGAAAATAACCAAATATGAAAAACTGAATCATAATCTAAAGAATAAATAATTCCAGATGACAGTGGAAGACTATAAGGAAATTTGACATAAATCCCTGGGTCTCAGATGCATTTGCCTCTCTTCATTATGAAAATCTGTCACAATCTCACCTATAATTCATTTCCCAGTTTTCCCGGAAACGTTATGCTGTGAAAAGACAGAACAGACAAATATAGAGTTTTCAAAAGGATTCATCTACCCCTATTACAGTATTAGAATGTGGAACTTAAATATATCCATGGATCCTAATACTAGTGCCTGTAATGCTATTTTTGAAATGTCCTTCGTTTGAACTTCAACAATGTTTTCCTGTTTTTTCTAGATTTATCTACAACAGTGTCTAAGGGTTACTAGAAACCACTGGGCTACTCAGCAAACAAAGAGCATATCCTCATGGGAAACTCTTGATGAGACATTTTATTGCCATGTGAGAACAATGATAAAAATCACTTTAAAATTGTTTTTTGAGGGCAAGAATGATACATGAAGTAAGTTTTTGCTACAGCTGTAACTTAGGCCATTGGGTCCAGTTGGTTCACACCAGTCAATGTGGTACTGGACACCAGAATTCAGCGTCCTCAGAATAAATATTCTTATTTCTTTAAAAAAGCTGGTTTCTAGCTCTTATAGCTCCAAAAATCCAGCTGAAAATGGGCTGGCACTGTGTAATGCTGGCTGAAAATTCAGAAGTCAGAGAAGTGGCTACTAGATGTGGTAGCTATATACTAACTGCAGTACCAGAGGTCACATGTCTCTCAATGCCTGCTTCTAAGAAACAGTGGAAGGAGGGCACTATCGTACTGCTCACATCCTGCTTTTTAGATTTTCCACAGGTGGACACCATGGAAACAGAATGCTGGATTAGACAAGTCAAGTTCCTCAACCTGGTGCCCTGCAGATGTGTTCCTTCAAGTTGCCTCTCAACTTATGGCAACAACTCCATAAGTTTCATAGGGCTTTCTCACACAAACAATATTCAGAGGTAGTTTTGCCAGTTTCTTCCTCTCGAATAGCCTACAGCAGCTGGTATTCACTGGTGGTCTCCCATCCAAGTACTAACCAGGCTGACCAGCTTAGCTTCCAAGAGATCTGTGCTTGTAAAGTATGTTGGACTGCAGTTCTCATCATCCTCAGCTAACTTGGCCTGCAAATTATAAAATCTATAGTTTTATCATATTTGAAGTTAATATGTTAAGATAGGGTGGGACAGGGTTTTGCCTGATCCAACACAATTCTTCTTGTGTTCTTACATAATAGATACTGCAGACAAGACTTTCAAGTTCCATATAGCCTCCCTAGAGTGAGCAAAACCAGAGTAAAATGCATGATTACTCAGACATAAATCCCAAAATATACTCAGTGGAATTCAATGGAGTCCTTAACATCAGTTTCAGCTGATAACACTAGCTGTGCCTCTTCCTAGAACTAGAGAATCTAAAGATGGTAGTGCACACACTGGCAGCCTCAAGGCTGGACTTTCGTGATACACTGTCCTTTGAGCTACCTTTGTATCAAGTTCAGAAACATCAATTAGTTCAAAATTTGGCAACTAGATTGGTTACTGATACATCTAGGAGTGATCATATTAAAATCATTCCACAGGCTGCCAACTGTTATCCTGGAAAGATACCAAGAGCTGGTTGTTACCTTTAAAGCCTTACACGGTTTGGGTCTAGCTTACCTATGGGATCATGTTCTCCAATATAAACTGCCCTATACACTCAGGTTCTCTGGGGGACATTTACTTCAATCAGCCTGAACTAGGACGTTACGCAGAGGGCATTTTCTTTGGTTACCTGCAAACTATGGAATGACCTGCTGAAAGAGATCTATCATCTGGATATGGTGGCTGCCTTTAAAACAGCAGTAAAAACCAGTGTCTTCTTGCACATCTATCTTGATTGATTGATTTTAATATGTATTCATTTTATATGTTCTTCTAACTCATGCTATGTGTGGTTGCTCCTTGCCTTAATCTATAGGAATCAAAGGGCCATTCCAGTGAGAAGTAAATAATATTATCATTCTTCCCATATAAATGTATGTAGGACTGCAGTCAAAATGATACACAACATATAAGCCTACAGGATTACAGGGGGAAGATGTAAATTTTGGACAGGCACAGAATGCACTTTTCTTGGAAACACAATTTAGAATACTGTACAGCAGGACACAGCACTTTCAACCACTTAATGCAGAGTAGGTGCAACCTTGACAGTGATCCCTCTTTCAGCTGTGTCTCCAGCAGATTAGGAAAGCACTAGCAAAAGCTTAGTTCAAAGCTTGTATCCCTTTAAGGGATCAGACACTTTCTGCTCACAGATCGATATGTGGAGCTGTACAGGTAGAAAGAGTGGCCAAGACATCAACTCCAGCAGCTTAGTACAAACCACAAGACAGATTTTTTGTCTCAGTGTGATTCTTCCTCAATCATGGATAAAAGCAGAGCTACAACTGAACTAATGCAGAAAGTAGCATCAGTCGCCTACTAGTTCTCACCTCAGTCACAGAACCACACTTCCATAAGGTTGGCAGAAAAAGACACCAGTGCTTTTCTTGCAAAAACAACATTATAATTTAAAACAATTCTCAGCCCTGCATGCCCAGCTTTATTGTTGTTGCTTCTGTGTGCCTTCAAGTCATTTTTTTATTTATGGCAACCCTAAGACAAATCTATCATGGGGTTTTCTCAACAAGATTTACTTGGAAGGAGTTTGCCTTCCTCTAAAATTGCAAAAGTGAGACTTACCCAAAATCACCAGTGGGTTTTTAAGGCTGAGTGGGGCTTCCAACTCTCGTTTCCCGGAGTCCTAGTCCAACCTAATCCAAACCACTATACCACATTGGATCTGCATGTCCAGACGCAGCCATCAAAATTCTTTTGTGCACAGGTACTTCAACGTAGAGACAGTCTGTACTCCTTTGCATCTGAGCACTTTCTAAAACACCCCCTAGTCTAGGAGAAGGCATCAAAGCTTGCAAAAGTGGGGAGTTTCCCCATTTGTGCAGATACACACATGTGTGAACACATGCTTAAACAGAACAAAACATCGGTTACAGATTAGTCTGCATAGGAGAAGACATCAAACATAACAGGGAGCCTTGGTGGTCCAAGAGATGCCTAAAATAAAATAAAATGAGTTAGCTTACTCTTCCTCTAACCCAATCTGGACTCAAGCAAAAATTAGTTGAGAAGTGACTAGGAAGAATTCACATCACTCTGGAAACTTTCTTCCTAGGTATGTATAAGAACTCCGGCATTACATCACCGTTGGCTCTTGTAAGATAACCCATTAATTCCATTGTTTTCCTTGACATCAGTCCAAGTTCCTCAACTTGGAAATAAATGTTTTGTTATGTCAAAGATCTCTTCCCAAATTTTCTCAGAACAACTATTGTTAATTATTCTACTCTTTCCCCTCTCTTCCTTCCTAACACTGTTGGTACCTCTAAAAACAAACCCTAGAAAGCAAAAACAACAGCTGCAACAATGACTTTTTAAAATTGCTCCTAAGAGTTGCTGGTTACTATGTTACTTAAGGTTAACAGACAACAAAAGCCAGACAATGCTGGTACACCCTACAGCTGCCATACAATCCAGCAAGGGCATTCAGGCCCTAGGTATCCATGGCTCCTTTCATCCACTGTTCCCAACATGTTGCTTTGGCACTAATAAAATTGTCCAAAGGGGCTAATGAGCAGGTGAGCAATCCAACAACTAACCAATGTCATATAAATGTCAGTATGTGAGGTTGCAATCCACTGCCCACTTATTTGGGAATGAACAGAGGAGAGATGTATCAGCGCAGACTGCCAAAAATGGAGAAGGGTTGTACCAGTAAAATCCTTGCTCTTGTTCTGCAGCTCCTTAATTAGCTTCATGTGTTAACCTGGTCGATAAGCCACATTCTTCCTGAAATAATTACACCGTTTATTATGCTGCTATGAAACAGGGTCTTTCACTTTCCCCCAAACTAGTAAAAACTACACCACGAAACAGAAGACAGAAGGTGCAGGGCAGGGGTGGCGTGGGGGAGGCATTAGAAGAAGTAGATCCAAACGTTCACAGCGGAGAGGCTGGATACCCTCCTGCAAGCTAAATTAGTGGAACAACCATCTGACTTGCGGTTTTTCCCCTTCATGTCATCTCAGCACTGCCCACAAAAATGCAACCCAAGAACAAGAAAAGGAGATTGGAGAGGCTCTGTTTCCTAGAGAATGTAGCAGCAGAGGTCCTTGTAAAAATCCCCGGTATATCATCATTTATGCTGGCTAGAGAAACTAGAAGATTGCTAGAGTTCCCTCCCTTCCCGACTCACACGGGAGAAAGGAAGAGAACTTACTACCAACGCGGCAGAAAGCCAGGAGTCCATGTGCTAACGACCCCCTTCCCAACGACCCAGCCAGTAAGGGGTCTCCGGAACGAAACAATGCACTCACTCCCGCTTTCATTTTCCGCACTGGAAAGACCACAGCGGGCGGCAAAGTAATAAATCGACTGGCAGATTTATCTGCTTGCTTAAGACGTTGCAGACAGATGGGAGGGAAACGGCTCCAGAAGCAGCAACAAAACCTTAAACTCGCTCCGCATTTACCCAACTACCAGGATCCAGATTTGGACGCGTACACACGCTCTGTGAAGCCCTAGACATGCCCCATGTGCAAAGTTTCGTGCCCTTGGTTTCTTTTCCTCAGGCGTGTCTGGTTGGAAGCGGCAACGGCCGAAGACTAGGGCTGGTTTCATTCAGTGTGTGTAATTTTAAAGACACACCGCATGTTTCCCAGGCTGTTTAAAACAGGGACGCCTTTGATCCCCCGCTGCCAAACCTGTTTGTGGGCTCCCAGCCTTTTCTCCGCAGCTGTTTCCAGGACGCTCCGGCAAGTACGGAGCCGGAGTTCTTGCTTGCAGACGCCGTTGTCTTTTTCCTTTTTTTGTCCCACACCCACACAGTCAAACAAATACCCGGAAGGCTGGGATTTGGAACGTTCAAACTAGAACTTTTTTTAAGGCGGCGAGCCTTGAGGGTGCTTACTCGCTGGGCAGTAAAATTCCATCGAAATCGACTTACTCCCGAGAGGTGATGTGTGTGTGTGTGTGGGGTGGAGAGAGATGCTTAAGGCATTGGATCACTGCTGCACCGGCGACTGTCCAAGACAGACCACGGACATACGCGTCCACACAAAGGCTAACTTTGTGTTTAACATAGTTTAAGTTTTCAGGCACCTGGTAACAGCCGAGCTCCCCACCCAAGCAAGAAGAATCCTCCCCCAGCCGCCTCTTTCTTTTATCCCATCTGTGCCGCGGACGAGAACATGGAGCGGCGGAGGGGGGGCTGCTCGGCCAGGGTCGCCAGGGATCCCAGCGCCCCTCGCCGGCACGTTTTCTGCAGGCAATGAATGGAGAGCGCGCCCGCGCTCGCGGCGTCCGCCCTCCCCGCCTCGACTTACCCGCCGTCCAAAAAGGGGCTGTTACTTCGCCGCGGCCGCGGGTCACAGATAGCAGTGAAATGCCCAGTGCCAGGGAGGAAGCGGCCCTGAGAGAGCGATTCACCACGTTCCCTCGGCTTTGGGGGCCACCTCGGCCCCAGCAGAGCGCCCACCCTCCCCGCCGGCTTCACTGTGGCCGGTCTGAGGAGGAGGAGCGGCGGCGGGCGCGTCTTCCCAGCCCTGCTCCGACTTCCCGCGGGAGGGAGGAGAGTGTGTGGCAGAACGGGAAGCCGCCTCTTGGCTCGGCCCTGCCTTGCCTTGCCTTGCCCTGCCCTCGACCGGCCCACTCCACACGGACGTCCCCTTCCCCGTCGCCGCCCGCCTTCCCCCTCCTTCCCTCACAAACCCGCTAGATGGGGGCGGCGGCGGCGGCGGCGGCAGCGAGCCCCGGCTGTGGGTTGTTGGGAGGGCGGCGGAAGAGCCCGAAAGAAACCCCTGAGAGAGAAATAGGGATCCTCGCGTGCCACGCGAGGGAGGAAAGAAGTCTTTTAGTGGGGACGAAGCGTTGGGGAGGCACAAAGTGCCCAGGGCAGCGTGGAGAGCGATTTTAAAAAAGGGGGCGATATCGAGACTGCTGAGGGCGTCAGAGAATGGGGTAAAGGTCAGGAGGGGAGAAGGCGCCTCGGGAGTTTGCTAGGTTAGCTGGGGAACATTACATCCCTTTCCGAACTGACCTGCACGGCACAGAAGTTGCGGTGCCTCGGGAAGTGTCCTGCGACAATAAAGGGGCGGAGAAGAAGCCGGGGGGGGCCAAAGGAGCGCACCGACCGGCTCCGTGAGAATTCTGCCTCCCCCCGCCAAGGCAGCGCAGAGAGCGGGACGCCGGCGCTCCTTCACGCCCCGCACCCTCCTGTTTGCCGTGTTCGCCGTCCCTTCGTGACTTTGGCTTCCCCTCGTCCTTCGGGGCCCGCGCTCTTCCTTCTAAATGCTTAACTGAAATTTAAGTAACTGTAAGGCTAGAGATTTGGGGAACTGAAGGAAAATGACATCGGGGCAGAATTTTTATGGGGGAGGGGCGACGCCTTCATTTTGCCCCCCTCCGCCAACATAGTGGGGGGTGCAGTTGCACGACCTGACAGGACCACTTGGCGGGCGCGAGGGGGAAGGGGGCGGTGAGCAAAACGGTCGCCTTTTTGATACGTTTGAGAAGAGGAAGGGGCCCTGGAAAAAGTGTTTCTGAGCAGGTAGCTGAGGTAGATTTCCGCGCTGCCGCAAGGCCCCCTCCCGCTTAGCGTCCCCTCTTCGCCTGATTGGCTCGTTGAGGGAGAGACGGGCGGAACACGGGGCATTTCCGCACCAGATTGTTATAGCGCCGCTATTCCACTTTCAACGTCCTATGGGATCCTGGGGTTTGCAGTTTAAGAAACTGCAAACCCCAGGATCCCATATAGGATGTTGAAAGTAGAATAATAGCACTGTAACACTCTAATGAGGAAATGGCCAAAGTCGAGGGCGGGAAAAGCCTTCGGATCATTGGAAGAAAGGCGGAATATCAATGGAACGTGAGAGCTGCTGTTGCGGGGAGGCGGGGAGGAACGGGGCTTGGGATTTCCCTCTTGTGTATTTGCGTGAATGAAAAAAAACCTGGAAAAATCAACTTCCTGCTTTCCCACATGTGAGGAAAGCGATTTTTATCCGAGAAGAGAGCAGCGCCCGGGAGGAGAAGGCCGCCGGGCCAAGCTCCTGTCTCGCAGCGGCGAGGCGCAGTGGGGGCGTCCCAGGAGGCGCAGTGGGACGAGGTCAGCCGCTCCGTGGAGAGGCCGGGGAGGCCCTCCGGCTCCGGCGGCAGCAGCCCGGAGGGGAGGAGTGAGCGTGGCAGACGCAATAAAGGGTTCAGGCGCGGAGCAAAGAACGGGGAGCGGAGGGGAGAGAGGGAGAGGAGGAGGAGGAGGAGGAGGAGGAGTTGTTGACGGGTCTCCCGGAGCTCGCCCGCCCGCCTCGCAGCTGCGCATGATGAGCCTGGAGGGAGGAAAAAGGGCGCGGAGAAGCGACCAAGGAGTCGCGATAAATGCGGCCTGGAGGGACACTCAGGACGGAGCGGGCGGGCGGCGGCGGCGGCTGCAGCAGTAGCTAAGGGAGTTCCTGCCAGCCGGAGGCCCAGCTACTTTTTGGCTCTGTGTGTGTGTGTGTGTGTGTGTGAGAGAGACAACAGAAACACGGCGAGATCAAGATGTTTCGTGGTACTACTTAGATGCTTCCCGTGCCGAGAGCACTGCTAAGTACCAAAGCAAGAGAGCGTTTCCTGAAACTGAAGGCAAAGTTGAACAGCAAGTCTCGTCCTTGGGACGGAGAGGGAAGGAGACAGCCCTCCCTGGCTCGGAGATAAGGACGACTGGGAAGGAGGGAGTTTGTGTCCGTGATGAGGCATGCTTTTAAAAGAGAAAAAAACTCACATATTTAATGCAGCACTCCTTCCAGCGCTCTCTATCCCTCTTTAGGACACAAACTCCTCCTAAAGAGGGATAGAGAGAGAGTGCCCCCCTTTCTGTCTTAATAGTTTGAAACACACTTTCTTAGCCACTGCTTTTTTAAGTGGAGGTCAGTGTATTGGCTCTTCGGAATGGGAAGAGGAGAAGTAAGCTCTTAAACAGATAAACTGAGTATGCATGTGTTTATAAGCATTCCTACTTATGGGATCAGGAGGGGCGTGCTCATTCTGCCGCCCTTCCCAAGCTGCTGCCTGAGGCAAGCCCTATCTTGGTGGGGCCAACCCTGGTAGCACTGATGTGACCAAGCACTCTCAGAGCTATACTGTACATCTATCTTCAGTTCCTGTGAAACTGGAAAGTTCAGGGGGTCCAAAATGATGTGGCCAGAAGGCCAAGTGTGCCCATTATAGAAAGTATACCCCTAACTTCCTTGTTGGAACAGCTTCGCTGGCTGTAGGAAACCTCAGAGGAGGGCTTTTTCTCAGTTCCACCACCATTACAGCCCCATGTTCCCAGCCTGTGGAATTCCCTTTGCAGCTGTCCTTTTGCAGACAAGAAAAGACCTTTTTATGCAAAGAGACATGTAGTGTTTAAGGTGTTTTAATGTCAATGATTTTTTTTAAATACCTTTTCTATTACCAACTGTTGAACTTACCTTGTTTTAGCTTTTTGTAAGCCACCTTGAGTCCCATGCCAGGAGAATGGAAAGTTATTAAATAAATAAACAAAACTTCTTAAATGAAAAGTTTGAATGAATGAATGCCATATCTTCTGATCACTTTGCTAAAAAGAAAATTAAAATTAGTTGAGAAATTATGAACACACACGTGACATACCTGCAAACTCCACCACAGACACCACACAGTGATACTCCCAAAGTAATCACTGATGGTGTGAATGTCTGGCCATTTCCTCACCCCAGCCACTTTGTGCACACAAAGATGCCACAGTGGCATACTTCCTAGAGTGCAGTGTTTGGATTGTACAAAGCAGAGTTCAAGTCCCATCAGGGAAATATCCCTATTCCATTTCTGCACGCTTTGCAGGGGAAAACAATACAATGTAAACCCCCATTAGTGTATATACCTCAAGGAAGCTACTTACCTGTCACTCAGCCAAAGCAGAAGACAGCAGATATGAATTTCAAGACGTCTCCTACACTACCTCCAACCTCAGTGCTCAGCCGTTGACACCAGAAGCAAATGGGATGCAGGAAGAGAAATGGTCTGGAAGAATAATTTGTGTTTTGTATGCTATGAGGTTTTTCAGTGGCTGTCTGCAGGCTGTGGAACTCCGGAAGGGAGCGATTTCATCTCTGTTACCTTTTCCACTAACTGGAAAATAAAATATTTTATTCAAACAAGCTTTCTGTATTTAAGCTGGGTTTTTATGGGAGGTATTTTAATGGGTTAAGTGCTATTATTTATTTTGGATGTGTTTTAATTGTGTTTTATGTTTTATGTTTCTGTTGTTATTTATTATTTATTCACTTATGAGTAGCTACGCTGATTGCCATTACTGACCAAAAGGTAGAACATACATTAATAAATTCTGTGAATCCAGGGTATACAGAGGTAGCTTTCTTCCCTACAATGCCTTCACTTCAGCCAACCAGGTTGATATTCCATGGATCAATATCCTGGCCCCTACTGAAGTCATGACTGCCTCGTATATTCCAGCAGTATTACCTCCCTTCCCACTTGGGCACCCATTGAAGCTGTGTTTCTTACAGCCCAGGTAAACTGAGTGAGCAAAGAAATGGAAGGCCAGTGTTCCTGAGACCATAAACCCTTGTTCCTGCACTTTTATGTTCTCTTGAGGCCAGCTGAAGCCAGAAGGTATGGACAAGGGATCATTATCTGCCCTGCTCTAGCAACAAACTACCAAACCAAACTATTTATTGAAAAACCAAAATATTTATTGATTAGTGTCCAGGATGGAAGAATGATCCTGAAAAGCAAGCATACATTTTTGAGGGTTGCCAACAAAATCACTTCTGTGCCTTTAACCCCGCAAACCATATGTGTAGTGTCTTTTATGAAACCAGCACTATAGGCCTTTCTGCCCTACACTGTTAAAGTGCTGCTGTTCCACTTTCAGCATCCTGTGGAATTCTGGGGTTTGTAGTCTACTGAGACCAAAGAGCTCTCTGGCTGAGAATTCTAAATGCCCCTCTCTAAACTGCAAACCCCAGGATTCCATAGCATGTTGAAAGTGGAATAGTAGCACTATAACAGTCTAGTGTGGAAAGGCCCTTTGTTATAAATCCCAACACCTGTTACTTATCTATCTCAGGAGTTTGCAAAGTAGGGGGGAAGGAGTCCAATTGAATCAAATTGATCAGCAACCCAATGAAAGAGCTTCTGGGACCTTCCTAGACACTGTTGCAGATCAGGTGGTCCTCATATTTTTTCTGCACTAAGTGGACCAGAACCTAGCTACTGTAGAGAAAGGCTTGAGGAGAACAAAGAGAGTTGCTGACAAGAAAACATAGCAGCTGGAACCCAGAATTTGTCATTCTGCGTGCATAGAATGGGATAAGTAAGCAAAGCCAAAGAGACATAGCCCTAAAGCCTTGTAATATCTGAATAAAATTTATGCAACAACTGAGGTGTGATGCAGTTCATGCTATATGTCTCCACATGTTAAATTTGAACATTTAATGATGGGAGGGTCAGCATCTAAAAAACAAATTCCATTCTTCTGTCCAGGGATTTAAGTTCCTTGCGCAAGTTCTCCATTTAGTATTTGTTGCTATTATTTGCCATCATGTCAACTGAGCCCTCCAAGGGTTATATTCATCAACAACCCTGCTAAGGTGTTGCAAGCTAAAGGCTGTGGCTTCCTTGATTGAATCAATCCACATTTATTTATTTGTTTGTTTGTTTATTTGCTGCCTTCTTCCTGGGATTCAAGGCAGCTCACAAAAAGAAATGTAGTTTTCCACCCTTCCTATTGCATTTCACTTTGCCAGAATTATTGTCTTTTCCAATGAGTTACATTGTCTCATGATGTGTCCAAAATATGTCAGCCTAACTGTACTGATTTTGCCTTATACTGAGATTTTAGGCTTGATTTGCTGTCAGACAAATAGTCTGCCTTTTTGTGGTCCATGGTGGTGGAATTCTCTTCCAGAACCAAATTTCAAATGAGTTGATTTTCTTCCTGTTAGTTTTCTTCATGGTCCAGCCTTCACAACCATACATAGAAATCAGAAATACTGTGGTGCTGATGAATCTGACTTTTGTATTTAATTTGATAACTTTATAGTTGAGATGCTTACCAAGTTTGTTCACAGCTGCACTTCCAAGTGTTAGTCTTCTAGTGTATTGACTGTAGCCTTCATTTTGATTAAAGACTACACCAAAGGAAAGGACATCTTTAATGATTTCCATTTCTACATCGTTGACTTTTTTGAATTATATCAGTGATCAGTGGACATTATTTTCATTTTTTTTTTAACATTCAGCTGTAGAGCCAGTGTGATGTAGTGGTCTAAATGTTGCACTATGACCTTGGAGATTTGGTTTGATTCTCTGTTCAGCCATGGAAACCCATTGGGTGACCTTGGGCACATGACACACTCTCAGCCTCAGAGAACCCAGTGGCAGGTTCACCTTAGGGTCTCCATAAGTCAGAAAAAAATCCTATTAATTTTTACTTAGATGTATATTCCATACAGTCACCAGGACTTGATAGCAATGAAGCATATTTTGAATCGCAACCTAAATGTTTTAGAAGGGAGATTATAATGAAAATGAATATTCTGTTTTCTGTGAAAACATTTTGTGAAAGTTCAATAATTCTGGTATTAATTAGTTATGGCGTTCAAACACTGTGCAGTTTTTGAAAATGTACACACCTGGAAGACCTATTACCTCACCACTATATCAGGGAACAGGTGTAAAGTACCATAGTGTAATTGTCCAACCTTTAGGTTGGAGGAATTGTGGAAGTGCCTTAGTTCACTATAACACATCACAACAAAGAAACATTATACTAAGAAGCACATCCCATTAAAGACCCTTCTACCACAACCAGCTAACAACCAAAGCCTTCTTTAAACAAAAAGGTCTTTGCCTGCCAGTGGAAACAGAGCAGAGAGGGGGCCAGCCAAACTTCCCATGGGAGGGAATTCCATATCCTGGCAGCAGTCCTCAAAAAAGCTCCTGTACTCTTACCAGATGTGCCTCTGATATCCCAGTAAATCACATTGTTAGCTTAGATTGCATAGAACAATTGTGTCATACAGTCCTGCTCTCCTTATTTCTGTTTTCTCCATTGCTTTGATAAGTCAGGAAGTCTGATAAATGAAGAGGAAAAGAAAAGTGCTGTTTCACTGCTGATCACTCAAAATAATTCTAGAACAGACAAATGGGAGTGCCCCTGATGACCACACAGCAGAATCCACAGTGGTGTGGAATATAATTTTAAATGGGGTGAGTCATCAGGATGGGGTTAAACAAGTACTTCAGTGCATGTACTAACTTGCTATACAGGCAGACCGAATGTTAGTTTTGCAATAGCCTTCCACAGGTAACCCAGACCTTTAGGCTGTTTTAGAGAGGGTATCCTTCTCTTAGTTCCACACAATCACCATTGCAATTTGGGGTCATGTCAGTGTCATGTCAACCTGTGCATCAAATAAAGGTGCATGAAAAGAGGATTTGCTATCTTCTGATACCCATTGCACTTTAAGCATTTATATAACTAATCCTCTCAAAGAGTTAGGCATGAAGAAATTGAGCTAGTTTATAGCAAAAGCTGGCTATGCACAAGTTCTGATTGGTTGCTGTACTGTAACACTCCATATCGATCTATATACCTGCAATGTTTTCAGGGACATGATTCAGTTCCCAACTTTTCAGCCTCGACATGAACTTATTTATGTGTAATTACAAAGGACAGAATTAACCTAGTATAGTTTATAGAGTATTAAGATATAGCATCAGAACAAGTTTAGACAATTAGATCTGTGAGAGTGTGTATCTTCCAGTGATATAGACTCGAGTCGGTTGACTTGGATTCAAATCAGACTTAAGTCACTTCAGTGACTCGACTTGGATTTGATTTGGCAAAAATTGCACACTGACTTGATTTGACTCAAGATTTGGTTATTTTTAGTGATTGACTTGCTGCCATTGGTTCAGTAACATAACACGTTCATCCAGAAACCTTACAACTTACTGGTCATATGACTATTTGTCTCAAGCCTAAAGTGTGGACACATTTCTCAGAGGCAACAGTAAATGGGATAGGCAGTGGGCTTGAGGTGGGCTTGTGGTCTGCTCAGTAGTCTGTCCATGGTACATATAGGAGGAGCTTTCTAAAACTTTTCCTAAGAGCAGAAGGCAAGACTTGTGCCCCGAGTGCAGGGCACGTATCTCACAGGGGAAAATGTGTTAGGCAGTGGGCTTGAGGAGGAAGGATCCTTCTTTCTAAAGCTCTTGAAGCTTCAGTAATGGAGAATAAGAAGGATCTTATTCCCTGCTTCTGGAAAAGCTTCCAGCTTTGCAAATGGGAAGTAAGAAGGATCCTATTCCCCACTTCTGAAGCTGCAGATGGCAGCATCACAAAAGTGGAGGGTCAAGTCAACTTAAATTGTTAAAACTGACTTTATTTGACTCTGTCCAGAAATTCTGGAATATAGATTGGCATATAAAGTTGGCTTCTAGACTTGAGACTTGACTCAAGACTTGACTTGAAAGTGTCTTGCAAGGATTTGACACATGACTTGAGACTTGAAGGTAGAGATTTGAGACTTGACTTGCGACTTGGAGTAAAAGACTTAAATACATCACTAGTATTTTCTGCGTTTCACGTTATCATTAAGAAACTGGCTTCAGTCTGGGAAAACGCAAAATGCTCTTTGGAATGTAAGTTAGATAAAATGCCTGTGCAACTGTAATCAAGAGAGAAACACAGACACTAGCTTGAATGTGAATAAATCTCTTTATAAGAGCAAGTAGGATGGTTACAACTCCTAATGGACCAAAGTTGGGTTTATAGATAAAGATCCCTACTTTGATTGGATAAGAGGTAGTGAGTCCTTCTTTTGATTAGACAACTAATCAGCTGCATGAGCTCAGAAGAGAACAAAAAGAGGCTCAGATAAAGCCCAGATCAGATTGCTTTCAACTGTCTGCACCATATGAAGAGAAAACAACTATGTTGCCTTCAAGCTGTGCTGTTCATGATATTAATGCACAGATAACTTTCCCAACATGCTCTCAAGGATACTGATATACTGGTACTGTAAGATCATGCCAAAACAAATATAAAATGGAGAGATATGTCCCATTGTGCTTGTAATAGATGCCTATTAATATGTAGCAATGGATGCTGTTAAGATATTAACAACACTCCAGGAAATTAACCCTTGAATGACTGTGTATTCACAGAAGCCTGTTAGAGATGTATAGTTCCTCAAACAGATGAGAATGTTTACCTAAATGGATAATTGGTTAAGCTGTATTATTAAGATTGTTATGGATATGGTAAATGGGATAGAACTCTGTACATGTGAAAGCCTCTATGAAAGAGCTGTATAATTCTTTAGCAGACACTATGTGAAACTATGGAGAGAACATGATGATGCTGAAGGATAAAACGCTGTGGTAAGTGCTTAGAAGGATTATGTTCCTATATGCGTTAAAGATTACAAAGTCTATTAAAGAATTGAATAGAGAGATATAGTCCCTTTGAAAAGAAATTTGAAATTTTGATGGCTATATGATGTTGTATAATGAACATATGATGCTTTACATGCAATGTAATGTAATATAATGAAACTAAGTGCCCAGGCATTGATGTGTCTGTGTTTCACCCTAAGAAGAACGTATATTGATGAATACAAATGATAAATAGCCTAATAGTATCAAATAACCTCCTCATTTCCCATGTAAATATCCCGAGATTCCAATACTTAAGAATGCTTAAGTAGAGTATTGACCATAATTCTGACTATCTGGTGTAACCACTATATGACTTGAGTACCCAGGTGGCCAGAAGGGGGTATCTGGTGACCCCAGACAGAATCCAGATTAGCTGACAAGTGGCAAGGACCTTCAATCCTGGGGTGGGGAGGTGGAGTGGGGAACCACACATGTTTCCCATGATTGTCCCACCACTACCACCAATAAGACTAGAAGTGAATTCTTGCTTCTTAAGTGTTCTACTGAGCTATAGAGAATTTTGATGTTGCAAAGGGGGAATATCAAACTATGTGTCCATCTTTAGTTTTGCTTATGTTTAAAAGAAAGCACAGTCTGTGAGTGCTTACTGCAGCATTGCTTTAAAGCAGCTGAAAGTACTTGTTCAGCAAGGAAGCAGGAGAAATATGTGAAATCTACACATACCCACTAAAACAAGGTTATTGATGTTGGAAGGATGCAAATTTTATTTCACTGTTTCAAAATAATTATATATTGAAATGTTCAATTAGAACCAAATAACATGACATTCTAAATTAGCACAAAAAAAGACATCATGTTGGACATTAATTTAACTAGCTTCAGTTTTTCTGTTTTATAGACATGTACTGTAACATTTGCCAGGTGTCTGCCAATTTTATTAAATTTAACTGCACTCATCTATGGAGAATTATGAAGGTATAACATAGAAACTACATAATTAACTTGGCTCTTCTTAGGACCAATTCTGACATAATGCTTTCCCCAACAATGGAATATTCATGGGTCCCTGTGTGTGTGTGTGTGTGTGTGTGTGTGTGTGTGTGTGTGTTTTGTTGGGAGGAGCATGAGACTGAAAAATCCACTTATATTTTGCAGAAAGGATCTGTGAGCAGGAATTTAAATTCTTACCCACTTTTGCAACAGTACGTGAAACAGTCACAAGAGCTTTTAAGAGTTCCATAGTAATATACAGAGAGTTCATAATTAATTGATTTACTTCATGCTGTGATAAAAACATGCTACTATGTGCTGTTATGTTGTACTGTAACATTACTGTTCTGTATGAGAGCTAGTATGACCAATGAATCTAGTCCTTTCCTGTCCAGATGAGGATACACTCTTCTTTACTCCTTCCACCCTTGCTGGCCCTTGGGCATTTTCCAAATTGTAGGGACAATTACTTTCTGGTGGTCTGTCAGTACCTCCCAGGGACTCATATCGCATCTGCACATAATCCTCTTGAGTTGTTCCAGCTCAGAGCGCATGACTTTTAACCAAAGCAAGAAACAAAACAGTCAATTAATAACAAATGAACTGATAGCTAACGCAAATATATAGCATATAGGTACGTGGTCCAGCTGCACAAGTATGATTTCACTAATACGTTTCTATAGTAATAATTTCCAATGGGACAGTATATTGCAGCAAAAACAACAAAGAATCTTGTGCATATTAAATTCTGACAATTATTATGACAAAAGTTTTATGGAATCCATAGAATTTTGAGCCATAATAAATGCGCTTCTCTTTAAGATGCCACAAGACTCTTTGTTTTTGTATAATAGTATGTTACTCCTGTCTCTGATGCTGACATTATCCTTTTTGCAGCTGTCTAAACCATTAAAAAAAGTTTACATTACCATCCTTTTGTTATAAGACAAGAAGAGGAATTTTGCAGCCCTTCAATTGTTATTATACTGCAACTCCTAGCATTCCTTAACTTTGGCTATGTTGGCTAAGGCTTCTGGGAGTTGCTATTCAACAATATCTGGAGCACTACATAATTAGCATCCCTGTTATAAAAGCAAATATGGTTAAATTAACTGAATGCAAATAATGACAAATTTCTGGGTTTCCTTCACATTTTGTACTGGCCTATGTAGTTCTCCATTTGTATTTCAACAATGCAAACAGGTCTCAAATATATCTTTCTGCATATAATTTTTATTCATTTCCCTCCATCACTGTAGGACAGTTGGCTTAAAATAGCAATTTAAGACAGCTTTGCAGGTCTGTTCCTTATATTCCAACTTAGAAGCAGGTCCTTTTGAGTTCACTGGGGCTTTGTCATAGGTAAGTGTATATAGGATTGCAGGCATAATAGCTGTAACACAAGAGCAGAGACTGAGGAACGTTGATTTACGAATGTTTTCTACTAGAGTTTCCACAATCCCTTACTGTTGACCATGTAGAGTATGGCTGATGGACGTTGTAGGCCAAAATAACTGAAGGGTCAAATGTTCCCCATTTCTCCTTAGGCATATACAGCAGTGTGATTTATTTTCAATGGGTTATCTAATTCGGTGTAGTTCTAAAAGGAAATTAATAGTTATGTGCAGTGATTATTATGGAACGATGTGATGCTGCCAATATAATTCCAGGAAGGGAGTCATCTCTCCAGCTCCACCTGAAACAAATCTCACTTGGCAGAATGCTAGCACTTGGAACAGGTCACGTACAAAATGTTTATAAATTAAAAATCTATTTTCAAGCACTCTGTCTAGAATGTGTAACCCAATCCTGCACATGTGTTCGGTAGACCTTACTTCTATGTGTTCAGTTAAAATCACTTTGGCCACATTTGCACAAAAGGAATCTTGATTTGATACATGCAGCCCATTCATTCCCACTGTGCATGAACAGGGAAACAAACCAGGAAGGGGAGAATGCTGGATTATATCTGAATGGAAGGTTACGGTTTATTATGCCCAAACAAGCCATGATTCATAGGGCCAAAAAACAAAACAAAAACCTAGTTTAGAACTGGTGGCATACTGCCAAGTTTGGATTTTACACAACATTACCTTGATCCCAATTTGTAAAGTCACTCATGCAAACAGGGAAATGAAATGGACAGAAACGGTTTGCATCCACCCACATGCTGATTTTCCTAGTTTGTTAAGTCAAGAATTCTGGCTTAGCGGTAGCTTCCTTTGCCATCTAACAAATAAATCCATACAGCATCTTGAGATATGTCTTTTTTGTTCATGGGGTTAGCAATATGGTTGGATCTTGTTGGTGCACTAACTACATGGTACAACTATGTCAATGTAGGCGGTGGTGGTAAGAAAAAAGATAACGATACAACAGCCATTAAGTAAAGCACCGGAGAAATAGACTGCTTGGAGCCAAGGGATTTTGGATGGAATCCTGTTGATGACATAAATTAGCACAACCTGGAGTTACAAATGCACACTTCCTTTTATGGAATCTTCTTCTAATTACTGCACCCCATTCACCATTAAATAATAGACTCCAATTCAGTGCTTGTTTACTAGGATATAAGTTCTGCTCTGTTCCTTTCAACGCTAGCTACATGTGCGTAGGAATTAAGCTAAAGTTTGATTTACTTTTATGTCAGCACATCGACATTTTGTTGTAATACTACATTAACAGAATTAAGTGAGAAAATAAATAGTTTACTGGTATCCTTCACACACTCTAACACACCTAAATATATCTACAAAAAGGAAATTCAGACAGAATTATCTCATGCAAAGGTCAGGATATCAAACAAAAATAACTTTTGAGCCACACTGAAATGGAAAGTCTAGGGAAATTTGCTTCAAAGTAGTAAAATACAATTTTTGTTTTAGCTTTGGTCACTGATTAATGTGGCATAATTTTCCAGCTCCAATAATTGTAGACAGTTCCTTCATTTTATCTCGCTGATTATAGACGATCTGTTTTCTCTGCTAATGTGATCCAGAAATTAATCATAAAGAACAAATACATTTCTGAGGAAGATCTATAAATATATGACTAATGCTGTCATATAGAGATAGAAGTAGAGAAAAAACAACAACTAATCTATGTAAATCAGACAGTGTTGAGTTTGCAAGGCTTATCCAAAATTATTTGGCTGAAGATGAAAGACTGAAATGGAAAAATAATTTCTGGCAAGTATTTTAGACTTCTTGGAGAAGGTGCACTGTCTGTTCAGAGCTTGAAGAAGCTTTCACATCATTTCTAAAAATATGACTTGAAAGTGGTCTCAGTGATATAATTCTCCATATCTCAGTTTATTATGGTGATATAAGGAAGCGCTATTCCAGATATCTTCTGTCTGGGATATAAAAAGATTATGGAACCAACTGCTTCAGGAAGCCTTCCAGAAATTGTACAATACTGATTCTTAACATATAAAACTACCTCTCCTCCTGCTGCTGCTATTATTATCTGCTATTATTTTTACTTCTAATAGGTCTTACTAACATTTAGAAAATTGTTCAGGACTTCAGTTCAATGTAGGCATTCCTACAAATAAAACTCACTTAACACTGTGGAACTTACCTTCAAGTAAGCATACATTTAGATGTGCTGCAGGATTGGAAAGATTGCTCAGACTTAATTTGTTGCATTCCATGATTTAAAAATGGTTTATAGCATCTGGTGAACTGCTGTGGCTATCTGGCTTTCTATTTCTAAATCAGTCAGTTTTACATTTAATTCAAAGGATCTCCAGGATTATGTTTAAGATCAGGATGTGAACAATGATGAAGAGAAAGTAATTTATACTGGGAATTAATTGACAAAGCAGATTAAGAGCAGTCTGATCCAGAAATTGTTCTGAGAGACTGAATTCCATCAAGGTTCTAGTGGTATAATGTGAAGAATGAGGAGTTATTGAAATATTTGGAACAGCTAAACTTTTCTGCAGCCTCAGATATATAGTGCTTCTGGATGTCTCATGGTTTTCTGCATGTGTTCACAATTTCTGGATGGGCTGTATGTATGCAGGAAGTTGCTACATACTAAATGAAAAAGATCTATGTGCAGAAATCATGAGAGCCAGTGTGGCATAAAAGGCAAGTAATTTTTTTGAAAGCTGGAAGTCCAGATTCTCGGTTGATTATCTCAGAGATCTGAGGAAACTCTTTGAAAGAAAGTTGGAGACTTTCTTAATTAATCAATGATAGTAAACACTCATTCCATAAAATAGGGATACAGGCAAAGTTATCAGAATCTTTCATGTTATAAAAATTATTGGCTACAGTTTCAAATTATCCACTTTTAAAAAACATATGCAACATTTTATTTCAATTAAATTTTAATATAAAATATCCAAAACAACCAAGTTGTTAATAATTTCAAATGGGACATAACATAGATCCAATGATGGGTTCATTCATTAAATCATTTACAGTGAAAAATGGGACAATAAAAAAGTTGAAGAGAACAGATTAATCAATGCTATTATCAATTACTATTATAAATAAGAGTATAATTTTTCACTTTGAGAGTGCTCCAAGATAATGTGATGAAATAATCACTTTGTTTAATAAAAAAATTTTTTAATTTAAATGAGGAATACATTAAATTCAAGGACAAGGGATGGTGAATTATTACTATGATGGGAAAACCACTGAGATTAATTAAAAATAACTTGGGAAAATTGAAAGAGAAGAGAGAATTTATGAAATAGCAACCTGAAGGGAAAAGGCAAAATAAAACATATGCTACTGTAAACCTGTGGTTATTGTTGCTTTGGACTTAATTTTGCTTTATGTAGCTTCCACAACAAGTGCATCCTTTATCTCTCTCTGCAGTAGAATTTCCCTTCTTATATTTCCCACTCTTTATTTTCTTTACATATTCACTTGGTTTTATTTTTTAAAAAATCACTGCAATTTTTTTCAAACTGTATGAAAACCGATTATTTATTTGCTTTGAACCTCTACCGCACTAGACTGTTATAGGGCTATTATCTACTTTCAACATCCTATGGAATCCTGGGGTTTGCAGTTTAAGGAGGGGCCACTTGGCCCCTCCCAAAACTGCAAACTCCAAGATTCCATAGGATGTTGAAACTGGAATAATAGTGCTGTAACAGTCTAATGTGGAAATGAGGAGAACCTCTTAACAGCTGGACTTGGCCACATGCTCCAGTTCATCCTTCTTGCTGGCATAGGACTTGATGGCATGAACCTTTAGCTGCATTGATCAGCTCATCTGCTAGGCACTCAGCTATGGTCATAATGTGCCCCAGTGCAGAGCAACCAAATAGCCTGATTGACACGATGCAGCAGTGACACATCAACAGCCTGTCTCCTCACTGTGCCGGCTTGGCCAATACGGGTGGAGTCTTCACGAGGGCCACTGCTGATGATGGCATTCACAAGGACCTGCAGAGGGTTCTCTCCTGTGAGTAGATGGTGATCGCAAAGGTATGCTTGATGATGTGCACAGTCATAAGCTTCTTCCCATTGTTGTGTCCATAGAGTTGGTGAGGCACTCCAAAATGGGGCATTGGGCTTTGCAGAAGCGCTTGGCAGCATACAGCCCAGCACTGTGGGGCAAACACTTGGCGTATTTCTCCACAGCAATGTAATCCTGCAGTGACATATCACTGATCTGCACGTAACCTGTACTCCATTTGCCAAACAGTTTGATATCAGGGGTCTCTGCCACAGCAGGGACTGGCTTCCAGTCACTCATTATGGAGATCCTCCGTTCCCCTCCCTGTGTTCCCCTTGCTTGCTCTGGTGGAAAGCTGGTGGAAAAAAAATAATTGTAATGTTTATCAATCACAATAATTACTGTTATCTTTTGTGGCCTTGTAGTACCATACTTGTATTAATGCTCTTTACTTCAACAGTACATGTGAGTAAGAGATTACAGCTGCCCCTCACTCACCATTCCACCATGTCCTCTGGCCACTGAAAGGCTGTGGGGAGGAGTGCCCAGCCTGAGGACAGGTAGGTGGCTCAGAGAGGGGATTATGGCAGATGAAGATGCTGAATGCCTCCAACTAGCTTAACCAAAAAATCCTCTGAATGTAGTAATAGACTAGTATGTGCCATAGTTGCCCTGCACCAATTATCACTTATCATTTAGCCCCAAAATTCTTTAAAAACAGAAGGATTCATTGGCTACCATTGATCAGGCCTTTGACTATTTGAATCAACTCAGATGTCAATTTGCTGTAGCAGTGGTTCTTAACCTTTAACCCTGTAAATATAAATTGTTGCCAGGACTTAAATACTTAAATTTGGATTTAAATATTCAAATACTTTTTTTAAAATAGCCAATTAATTAATTAGTTAATTATTAAAGGCTTCTGGAGACTAGGGTTCAAATCCCCACGCAAGCACTGGGTGATCTTGGAAAAGTCATATTCTCTCAGCCTCTGAGAAGGGTGAAGGCAAACCCCCTCTGAATAAATCTTGCAAAAAAAAAACTGTGATAGGTTCACCTCAGGGCTGCCATAAGTCAGAAGTGACTTGAGGGCACATGACAACAAAATACTGCTGACGGGGAGGTTCTTTCTAGCCATCATATCTCTCCCCTTTGAAAACTGACTTATGGCAATCCTAAAGGGAAACTATCATGGGAGTTTTCTTGGCAAGATTTCTTGCCTTTGCAACTGAGGCTCTAAGTCTGACTTGTGACTTGCCTGACATCACCCGGTGGATTTCCATGGCCAAGTGGAGATTGAAACCTTGGTCTCCGGAGTCACAGTTTGGGCACGTTTGGGGTTTGTGTGAGTGAGTGCTGAAACTGCTCCCTTGTTTGTACACAAGAGAGTAATCTGGGAACACACACACGGCTGCCGCCATGTCCCTTTTGTCAGGGACACAGCAGCAATGGGTGTGGGTGCTGAGGGACATGTTGGCAGGTATATATGCATGCCCAACATGCTCCCTCATTTTCAAATGAAGGAGCTGTCCAGATATGTACACAAACCTGTTGATATGTCCCTTTCATCAGGGATGTAGCAGTGGGAGGGTGCAGGTACCAAAACTGCTCTTTCATTTGCAAACAAGGGAACAGTTTGGGCATGTGCACACTCCTGCCACTGTGTCCCTCTGCACCCACACCCCTTGCTGCTGCATCCCTGATAAAAGGGTCACAGCGGCAGGAGTGTGCATGTGCCCAAACAAGGGAACAGTTTCAGCAACTGTGCCCCCCCCATGTCCCTGTTGTTGTTACTGCTGTTGGTGTCCAGCAGCAGGGATCCACAGACCCATCTGAAGACTCTACTGACCCCCCCCATGGGTCCACAAACCCCAGGTTAAGAAGCACCGTGTTGTAGCATACGGGGTAAAGCTGGTAATTGCTCTCTAAGCAGCTATTTTTCATTTGCTTCCACCCTTAGCCATTACTCTGTACTCAGCTCCAGCTGGCGGATCCCCATGTTACCGTAAAACAACATTCTGCAATCCTGAAGGCAGACCACCCTATCTGATAGGGGTATTGTAAAGATTACTGTCTAGTAGTCTTTACTTTTCAAGAGTACTTTGAACACTTGAAATGTATAAAGCAAATACTGAGTATAAACTGCTAGAAAAACCACAGTTGTCTGTCTACAAACTTTCTGATATTTAATTGTTCTGGGAAGCCTAATCCTATGCTGTGAAGAAAATAACATATGGTAGAATGGATCAAAACAAACTGGTATATCATTTTTGTTCATCATACAGTAGAAAGTTGTAAAGGCACATACAAGATGGGACATCGGATAATCTTGGCTCTTTGAAATCCATCTAACCAGTTGTCTCAGGATTTTGTGACTCACTTTTATAGGTCACCCATTCAGTCAAGAAAAACAATGACAGTATGTCTAGGACAATATTTCACATGCTGGTGACATTCTTATAAGTGCTGTGTATCTGATTTAGGTTGTTGTTTTTTTTACAGATGTTAAATGAAACTGACAAGCCTCTATAATACTTTAAAAACATGAAAGCTTTAGAAGTGCTCACATCTTACAATTATGCTAGCACTGAAGGATGAATTAACTAGAATAATTTCTAAGCCAAACAATTCCTAGAAATAATACTAGACCGTTTCGCTTTACACATTTAATAGTGCAGCCAATAAGATAGAAGACAATTTGGATTTATTCCTAGGAAATGACTCATTCATGAAAAATAAGCTAATAGCTGGAGAATGGAGTAGGACTAGGTTTTGGACTGCTTGCATGAGATGATGGCATACTTTGAGTGCTCATCACTCTGTACAAGCAGGTCACGACATTGTTTAGATAATTATGACTTCTCTGTGATGCACAGACCTTTTCAATACACAATGAATAAAATCAGTTTACAGCTGAGTGTAAACCTCTGGGCTTTTGCAATTATTGATGTCAAACTGATTGATTGATATCAAACTGAAATGTTTCAGTGATCAGCCTGATTAATCTGAAAGTCACAGTAGACACAAAATGTTCACATTATGGTGTTTACATAGTGTGAAAGATTATTAATATTTTACATGAGTAGCATGGGAGCCAATTCCATGTGACTAGATTTCACGTCATTCTGACGTTCAAAATAATGATTTGGGTAACCAACATGGCTTCTTCCCATGCTAGTAACATCTTTCATAACAGAAGTGACGTAGTTGCTGTGGGAAAGATCTGGTATAATATTTAGATGAATTTGAAGTGATAATACAGGAAAGCTGATAAAGGCCTTCAAAGAGTTTCTTTGTAGCTTAAAGAGCTGAACACATCTCCTCTTCAGATATCCAACTTATCATACCAGTGGGAATTATATTTGGAGCAGCAATAAATCAACTAGTGAAATAAGTGCATAAGCACATTATTAGTCTCTAACTCAGGACCACAAAGCAATAGATAGGAAGGCTGTTAAACCCGTTGTTTTCAGTGGCTTTAAATATGTTGAACTCTGTCCTGGACTGTGAAAGAGATTTGCTGGAACCAGGATGTTTGAGTTTGGTAGGATTCAGAAGCAAATCTTCTGCAATAGATTTTTCTCCTCCTCAACCAATTCATTTAACTAAAAGATATACACAAGACTAACTTTTAGCAACTCTCCAATGTAGTAATATATCATTTTTTCCCCAGTATGATTCAGATTCTGATTGGGCTGATGGAGCTGCGTGCCAACAACATCTAAAAGACTGCCTTTAGTCACCCTTACTTTAAAATTTCCACTTCTCCTTCACTCCTAGCTCCTTCACTCCTAGCTTTCAGAAATATAGTTAAAGGCTGCTAGGTAGAAATCCAAGACCTCCAACATAACACTGGCTATTTCTGCACTACACTGTTATAGTGTTATTATTCCACTTTCAACATCCTGTGAAATTCTGGGGTTTGTAATTTACTGAGGCCAAAGCTAAAGTGCAGAATGAATTCAAGCTTGCCAGAGACATCAAAAACAATAAAAAGGACTTTTTTAGATATGTCCACAGCAAAAGGAAAAACAAGGAAATGATAGGGTCACTGTGTGGAGAAGATGATCAATTAATAATGGGGGGAAGTGAGAAGGCAGAACTACTCAATACCTTCTTTGCCTCAGTTTTCTCCCAAAAGGATAGAAGTACCCAACCTGGGGCGTGGGGAGCAGGTGAGGAAGCAAGGGAAGTGCAGCACAGAATAAGTAAAGAAGTAGTACAAGAATATCTGGCTAAACTAGATGAATTCAAGTCTCCAGGGCCAGATGAATTACATCCATTAAAAGAACTGGCAGAAGTCATTTCTGAACCACTTGCAATAATCTTTCAGAACTTTTGGAGAACAGGAGAAGTCCCAGCAGACTGGAGGAGGGCAAACGTCGTCCCCATCTTCAAGTAGGGGAAAAAAGAGGACCCAAATAATTATCACCCAGTCAGCCTGACATCAATACCAGGAAAGATCCTAGAGCAGATCATTAAACAGTCAGTTTGTAATTACTTAGAAAACAATACCATAATCACTAAAAGTCAACATGGATTTCTCAGAAGCAAGTCATGCCTAATCTTATCTCTTTTTATGATAGGGTTACAAGCTTGATAGATGAAGGGAATGCTGTAGACATCACATATCTCGACCTCAGTAAGGCCGTTGACAAAGTTCCCCATGATATTCTTGCAAAGAAACTAGCAAAACGTGGGCTGGATAGGGCTACTGTTAGGTGGATTTGTAATTGGTTGACCGACCAAACCCAAAGGGTGATCACGAATGGCTGCTTTTCGTCCTGGAGAGAAGTGACTAGTGGGGTGCCACAGGGTTCTGTCCTGGGCCCAGTGCTGTTCAACATCTTCATCAATGACTTGGATGAAAGAGCAGAGGGCATGCTGATCAAATCTGTAGATGATACCAAATTAGAAGGGGTTGCTAATACACCAGAGGAAAGGATCAAAATTCAAAATGACCTTGACAGATTGGAGAACTGGGCCAAAGCTAACGAAATGAATTTCAACAGAAAGAAATGTATGGTCCTGCACTTAGGCAGAAAAAATGGAAAGCACAAATCTAGGATGGGGGATATATGGCTGGATAGTGGTATGTGTGAAAGGGATCTAGGAGTCTTGGTAGATCACAAGTTTTCTTCAACTTGATTAAAGAACAGAACTTTAAAACTTTCCACAACAATTTGAAATAACATTTGCATCCTTCAATATGAATTATGGAAATTTATTTAAATTTCAGAAAAAGGAAACAGAACATTAAACATAATTGTCTCATGATTTTAAGGTTACTATGCAACACATCAAGTAATGCTAACTTGGCAGCATAAGAATGATAAACGCAAGAACTATGGATAATTAAGAACTATGGATAATTAACCACTTTTCTAAAAAAAAAGTAGAAAAATTAGAGACTGACAAGTCTTACTGTCATGGGGGAGGTGGGATCATATGATTGAAAGATTCCTTGTTTAAAAGCATGGCACAAATGCATTTATAGCTGAAAACTGTTGGTCCTTTATGAATTCATTTGGTGGAGGAAAAGAGGAAATGTAGTTAAGCCAAAGAGAAAACTCAGATGTAATGTCCTGCTACTATCAAGGTTGCACCTGTCTGTTGTATAAATAGAAAGTTACAGCTTGCACTAATATACAAAGCAGCTTTGAAAGGCACTTTCAAAATTAAAAATTTAAACACTGTCAAGGATTAAACACAGCTGAATGCTTTCAACTAAAGAAAAGGTTTTAGTGGTACTCCAGTTCTTTTTAATATGGTATTATCTGCAAAATTCACCACATGTGGACATGAACCATAAACATACTGATTGTGTGGTCAAGGGTAGATCTTTTGTGTGCTGCTGACCTGGGCTGAGGTGAACTGTTGAGGTAAAGTAGAACTCAGACAGCTGCTAGTCTAGGGTGATGCCATGGCATGAAGTGTTCAGCAGCATGCATCAAAGAAGGAATTAGGTGAGGGCAAGAGACACTACTTCACTAACACATTGTGGTTAGCTGGACTCCATTTATACATGGAGCACTATTGTGGCCCAAAGCTGTATGTGTAGCAGGCTATTTACATAAAGTGTGCCTTGAGCCTACTACTACCAATATAACTATTCTTGTTTTTGATAATTTTATACTTCTATACTACTCAAAATGGTGTGCAAAAATAGTCCTTATGAAAAATATATTAACATACATAACATTAAATAACAAATGGAAAAAATTATAACATTTAAAACTAGAGACTCAAAACACATTTGTCAAACTTGGCAGCACCACCAGTTTGGAAAAGCTTTGGTGAAGGGGAGCCCTTGTATATGTCACAAATGGCACCTCCTAAATACCCTTTTTTGGAGGTGAGGTTGGAGAAGCATTTCAAACATTGGGGACCACCTAGAGAAGGCTTTTTGGGCAGGGGGTCATTACCAGATATCGCTCTGCCTGTTGTGGAACAACCAGTAACGCTTCCTCCAATGACCGTTTTTAAAAAAAGGTGGCCAAAGAGGGGTCTCTGCCAGCATTGATATCACTCCAGACCGTTAACTGACAACAACAACATCTTGCCCAAATATAGGCTTGTGCCTCTAAAATTGTCATTTTTGTTTTATCCCCTATGATTTTTAACACTTTTGTCTGATGAAGAAGTCAGTGAAGCTTTCTAATCTTGCATGATATATTTTGTGCATTTTTGGTTGACTCAATAAAACTATCACTATTTTGTGGATTTTGGTGTATTCCAATGACCTTAGAGACCAGACCTATCTACCAATTATCCTGCTACTAAGTTGTTCGAAGTTACCTACATCAACATGAAGACACTGAGTTTAGCTTTGTAGTTAATAGGTAGCCATTTGCTTCAGCAACGGTGTACTAGGTACATAGCTCCGCACGGCTGGCTAGCTGCTCCATTCTGCACAGGTGGCCCAAAAACAAAGGTAGCCCTACATTACTAATGCATGAGCTACAGTGGCCAGGCTATCCTTGTCCAGGAATAAGTATAGTTGGCACACCAACTAAACCTGTAGTTAGCAGCACCTACCCATTGTGGAGACATGTAGCCACCATTTCCTGGTTCCAGCCAATCAATCTCGCCCCTACCTCTGGTTGGGAATGTCGTAAGCCAAACAGCTACATGTATCTTGTCTACACCCCAAGACCTCAAAAGCTGAAATTGTTCCCAAATAATTAGATCAAATGGTATACTCAGATCCTGTACCAGAACGATATTTATATCAACATGAAGTAGGACATGTTTCAAAGTTGTCACAGCAGATCTCCATGGGGTAGATGACATTTACTGGGACAGATGACAAAAGTTTGACTCCATTTGTAGTCCCAACTAGAGTAAATCCACTGAATCAGTGGGATTTATATAGCATTCAGCAGTTATTTTAAATGGTTGTGCTATAGTTGGGAGTAGCAACTGGATTTAGACCAAAAAAATTAGAGCCATCCAGTGAGTGTTTGGTGGATACTTGAAGATGTGATGGAGGCAGAAAAATAAGCCTTTCTTGCAGCTCTAACTACAGTGCAGTAGGCATGAGTATGTGCTCTAACACACCTCCAGCCAATCTCATGGTGAGTCTTCTGCAGTTTACCAAACAGCTTCTGGCTTTCATTGCCTAGGTCAGAATTCCCCAAAAAATCCATGTGTGTGGAGAGGAGGGGGAAGGAAATGATAGAATAGCTGCCTTAGCCTAAATGCGCTAAGGCTTCAGCAGAAAGTGTTGTCAGTCGTTTAGGATGCAAAAGGTTGACACTTCCACACAGCTAGCTGCTTTGAGTTGTTTGTACACATTGTGAAAATGGGAGCTGTAACAACTTCTAATATGCAACCCCCGGCCTCCAAACAAGAGACTTCTATGCACATAGATGGCCAGTGATGTAATTTGGGACAATTCACAAAACCCCAAGCTACTCATTGGGACAATGGGAGCTTTCATGTTTCTTTCTTCTTAGCATGTGCGAGCCATTCTGGCCAATTTGCAGCTCTGGAATATGTCAGTCTGTCGTTCTACTAGGCTGCATCCAAAGGTTTGTTAATCCAGTTTTTATTCCATGGCAAGTATAAGTATGTTTGCTTGAAAATATGTCTGTTAATATAAGTGGAACATGTTCTCCCCACCTCACCCCCACTAATTATTATTACAGTCTTCAATTCCTATATATCAAAATATATACCAGCAGAGTTCTGTGTGTAGAAGGTTGCTTCAGTTAATTGGCTCATTGTCATTGCAGAGACTCAATAAATTGAAACTTCATCACGGGTCCTGGGCCCTTTTACACCACACAATTACAGCACTATGATTCCACTTTAGCTGCTATAGTTTCATTCCATGGGATCCTGGGGTCTGTAGTTTGGTGAGGCACCAGAGCATTCTGGCTGAGAATTTAAAATGCCACTCCTTAAACTGCAAATCCTAGGATTCTATAAGGTGGAACAATAGCAATCAAGGTAGAATCACAGTGCTATAATTTGTAGTGTGAAAGGGCCCCTGGTTGTGATCTGCCCATGGCAGCAGGACAATAGAATGCTCTTTCACACTGTCAAACCCACACCAGTAGGAACTAGTTGGCCACTGTGTAATCATCATGTTGAACTAGGTTGGACTTCGGCATGATCCAGCATGCCTTTTTTTTGTTTGTTTGTAAGATTGCCACCACCCCACCTGATACAGAAAACCAGATTGAAAGTGTGCATGGTCAAATGAGTCAAACCAGAAACCATTTGGCACAGACCAACAGTTGCTGTTGAATCCATCTTCACGAAGCCTTGATTAAATCAGGGTGGCATCTCCACCAGTGCTGAAACTACAAGAAACTGGGGAACTCCAGCACCACCATTGAGACCATTCCAAGGGCCTTTCCACACTACACTGTTATAGTGCTACTATTCCACTTTCAACAACCTATGGAATCCTGGGGTTTCCAGTTTAGGAAGGGGCATTTAGAATGCTTAGCCAGAGAGCTCTTTGGAATTCTGGAGTTTGTAGTTTACTGAGGCCAAAGAGCTCTCTGGCTAAGCATTCTAAATGCCCCTTCCTAAACTACAGACCCCAGCATTCCACAGGATGTTGAAAGTAGAATAGCAGCACTGTAACAGTGTAGGGCAGAAAGGCCCTAGGTCAAAAAGGGAAACTGTAGGACAGTGGGGCAGGCAGTAGGCCAACAAAACCCACAGAGTTCCATGTACCTACCTTCACATACACAAAAAGCCAGAGGACTGCTGGAGGGGGCAGGGGAAATCTTACAGTTTATCACTGAAACTCTGTTTCCTCATCTTCACCTATAATCCACTGTCATATATAGAGCTTAAGTGGGCAAAACTGGAGATTTTCCTTTCCCTAAGTATCATCTAACCAGCTTTAAATGACACAAGTCAGAACAGTGTTCTCATGCAGGATCAAGCGCTGACTAGCTGGCCCCTGGCCCCTCCATTCACCAGTGAGCAGTACTCTCAACGTTGGTGTCCTGCCACCAAGGCTACTCAGGGTGGCTGAATTATGAATTGGTCTGGGAGCAGGAACACCCTGTCACACTCCTCTCTCCCACAGTTAGCTAACTGCCTCTCTTCATCATATCTTCCTCTGCTTGCTACATGCAGGCTGGGGGTAACTGAAGCTGTCATGCAACCAGAGCTGAGACTTCTCCTTATCATGGCTGTCTGGCAGTTGGAGACCAAGAAACTAACTTTTCCATGCTCTGAATCCAACATATCAGGAGAGCACCTGATTGCAGAAGTCTTCAATGCAGCCATATAATAGTACTAAATGTTAGCAGCTGTATCTAAACAGTGAACCGAAGTGAATAGTTGAAGATTTTTTTTCTTTCATAATCAAATATTGTTTGGTTTGGCTACAACAACATCAAACTTCTAACAAACCAAGATATCAGCATTACTGCATTATGTATGACTGACTGATCTGTGGCCCAGGGGCATATTTAGGGTCAAGCAACCAGGGCACGTGCCCTGGGTGCCAATGCTCAGGGAGCACCTGCCTGCCTGCCTGCCACTGCCTCCATGTCCACCCCCCCAGTCCCCCTCTCACACTCACCCCCCATGCCCACTGCTGTGCCTACCATTGCCCCCCACCCACCCCCAGGGTGTCAGATCCAGGACAGAGCAGACAATTAATCAACAAGCAGCAGAGCAGGGCTTACTCACAAGCCTAGAGCAGAAAAATGTCCAAACAGAATTCATGTTCCAGAGCAAACAAATCCAAACAGCAAATCATAGTCAAACAAGCAGAGGTTCAAGGTGCTCCCAGCACGGCACGGCAGAGGGCTTCACAACCAGAATGACCAGTTGCTCACACTGAAAGGAAAGGGCCAGCTGAAAGCCTTTTATCTACTGATGCTGTCACCACAGGTGTTCCTTTATTAGAACTCGTTTGTTACTTAAACGCGCTGAGCGGCACAGCCCCTCTCTCTGATGTCATCTCTCTTGCAAGGTAGGCATTTGTGTTGCCTCATCCTCTGAGATTTGTTCCCCTTGTTCAGGCCCCTGCTCTTGCTTGTTATCTTCTCCTGAGCAAGCTTCTGGGGAAACTTCTGCCTTGGATTCAGAATCCTCCTCCTCACTGCCAATGTCTCCAAGGCAGGGCATGACACATGGCTCCTCCACATTCACCGCCACACCTCTGTGCCCACTTGCCACTGCCACTTCCCGCAGGGGTCCTTCTTGGCCTGGTGCAGAGGCAGCCGCGGTGGTGGCAGCAGCACCTGGGGCGCAACTTCTGCACTTGCCCCAGGCGCTGTTGAGCCTCCATATGCTACTCTTGTGGCCTGCAGGACACAGCTATAATACAGACATCTTGTGTCAGAACAGTTGAAGTGATACTATTGATATGGCTGAGATATTCAATTTTCCCACAGTTCTGATGGATTTCTCCATGGGGTTACCACTTGTTAGGGTGCCATACATGCTATTAGAGGTAGTCATTCAAGTATGAGTGTGCTGCTCAGAATTCATAACACATTGATTGTTACAGTAAATAAATGATGGTTGAGGAAAATACATCGCTATGCAGCAGCTTTGTGTTAATGGTGACTCTGAGGAGGATGTTTGGATTCAGAGATAAAGTTGGCCCGTGGTTTAATTTATGCAGTATCTATTACTATACATAAAGCCTGAGAAACTGAATATTTGGGAAAGAGGAAAGCAAATTTAATTTCAAAGAAACTGCAAAAGAGTTTACTAGGAAAAACTTCCACCGAGGGAATGGCTGAATTCCTATTATGATCGAAGGAGCTTTCATGAGCAAACAGAAGAAAGGGAACAGTATTAAATCTAACAGTCAAATCCAATTAGATGCATTTATAATCTAATGAATAATTCCCAGCACATGTTGGATATCTTTGTAAAGGGAAATTGTCCAACAGTTAAATAGATCAATATGATGTTCCACCTCTTTCTAACACAGCATTTCCAGAGGACCTTTATTTCCAAGCATGCACGATTGAAATCAGGTCAGTAAAGCAGCCTCTCCCAACCTAACACCTTACCAATACAGCTCCCATAATCCATGATTGGTGGTGATTTTGGATTGGACTAATGGAGCTGAAGTCTAAGCAGCATTTCTCAATTTTTTTTTTTACCCTAGAAGAACCTCAGAATAATTTCCAGGTCTCAGGAGATGCTTGCATTAAAGTTATTATATCTACACCTCAAAAAGTGGGTTTTCCCTGCCAATTACAATATTTCATGGAACCCCCTAGTGACCTCTTGTGGAACCCTAGTTCAGGGAATGCTAGCTGAGAAGCACTGCTCTAGAGGGTACTAAGTTAGGGAAAGCTGCAGTAGAGGAACCCAACAGCCACAGGCTAAGAGGCAGGAGTTAGAAAGCATGGGGAATGTATGGCTGTCTGTATGTTGCACTGTAAGTCCCATTATCCTTCATCACTGCCCACACTGCTTAGAGGAGCTGGGAGTTGAAATGTCTCACAGATTCCTGACTCTTGGATTAAAAGATTCCCAGTGATGGAAGGCAGCTAGAACAGACAAGGTAAGGGAACACAGACACAGAGGGAGAGGGAGAGAGTCAGGAGAGAGAAAGGATTAGGTGTCTTCTCTCTAGTGCAGCCTCCCTAATCTAAGATTTCCAGATGTGTTCAGCCAGCTGATGGAAGCTGTAGTGAGTCATCTGGCAGGCACCAAGCTGGTGAAAGCTGTTTTAGGAGGTGTGAAGTTGTGAAGGCTATGGACTCAACCCAGCTGGCTGGCTGTCTTTCATACGAATGGTCCTGCAGGTCCAAATATGTTCTTATGCAAGACATAATAAAAGTAAATAATCAAGTATTTAAATAATCCAGAGCTTTCTAAACTTTTTATGTTGGTGGCACACTTTTTAGACATGCATCGTTTCATGACACAGTAATTCAGTAAGAGGAGGCAGCCCCTCCACCCGAGCCTGGCCGTCACCACCCTTGTCAGGGTCTTCCTTGGCCCGGGGTAGCAGTGGCAGTGGTGGGAGAGGCAGCCCCTCCACCCAGACCTGGCCTACCACTGCTGCCACCCTCACTGTGGTCGTCCTTGGCCTGGGGCGGCGGCAGTGGGAGAGGCAGCTGCTCCACCTGTTATGCTCGCGCTACACACTGCAGCCGACACACTAATGTGCCGTGACGCGCAGTTTGGAAAGCTCTGAAATAATCATATAACTCACAAAAAAAATGTATCAAGTATACCAAAGAACAGCAACAATGAAGTAAAGTGAGGAGAACATGAGTTATATTATAAATATTTTATTGTAAATGTTATGAATTTACAACAAAACAAAACATTTCATTGCAAATGTTGTAAATCCATATTGTAAATAAGGAGCCAGCATGGTGTAGTTGTTTGAGTGTTGGAGTGTAACTCTGGAGACCAGGGTTTGAATCCCCACTTGGCCATGGAAAGTCAGGCCATTTTTGCACTAGGCTGTTATAGCGCTATCCTTTCAGTTTTAACACCCTATGGATACCTGGAGTTTGCAGTTTAGGGAGGGCCTATAACAGTCTAGTGTGGAAATGGCCCCAGTGGGTGACCTTGCTAAGTCACACTCTCTTAGCCTCAGACAGTGGCAGAGCTTGGAGTGTGTGTGTGTGGGCGCTGTGTGTGGGGGCATGGCCAGGGCTCACAGGGGCATTGCTATGGGTCAGGATGCCCCAAAAACATTGCTGCCTTGGGGCAATCCGCCCCACTGTCCCCCCGTTCCTACACAACTGGCCTCAGATGAAGGCAAAGGTAACACCCCCTGAACAAATCTTGTCAAGAAAACCCCAAGATAGGTTCACTTTAGGATCGCTATAAATTGGAAATGACTTGAAGGCACCAAACAACACCAAACATTTTAATTAAAATGTTTAATTAAAACACAATCCTTTGTGTGCTTATTCAACAGTCAGTCCCAGAGTATTTTGTAGGTTTTGTAGGTTATCTTTAAGTGAGGGAGCATCCTATTGTAATATTTAGTTGAAAAACCAAGTTGGGAGTGGAAAGAGAAAGAACACTGTATAGTTTACCAGATTAAAGACACGCTTTTATATCTGGCAGAAATACACTTGCTAGCTGGCAAAGATTCTGTATGTGAAATGAAAGAAAACCACAGAGGCATAGCATTTTTTTCCTTTTAGTTTTGACTTGAATCTCCAGCCAACTTGACCTGGTGGAGCAAGTGTGCACATAATCATTATCTGTCACATCTAATCAAGGCACAATTGCTTAGAAGGCTGATGGGGAGATGTCCAGACAAAATTTAGCTGCAATGTACAGCTGCTTTGCGTAAGAAGCTGGAGTTGCTTTCTCTAATGAAATATGTCTTTGGGGTTCAGAAATCAATAACGGAGCCTTCTTGACAAAGCCAACAGCTAAACCCCCAAATTATTGCACACTTTTAACCAAAACAAACAGTTAACAAATAAAATTAAACAACAACAGAGTTGAATTAAATTGGGTAAAGTACTTGGTCCCAGCCTTGCCAGTAGAATTAGTCCAGGTACACTAAAAGGTGCATTGTGGGCATTGCATACTACCTGTGGAATGGCTCATAATGAATTTCATTTGATTAGGAACCATTGGCAAATGTTTTGTTTTTTTTAAGATCTCCAAATACATACAAACAATCTCTTGGTCCAGTTCTACAACTAGGCTGCTCTTATGCCATTAAGGCATAACAACAAAACTATCTCCTAGGGATGGGATGAATCCAGAATTTTCCGAATCCAGATCCAGATCTGAATCTCTGGAAGGTTCTGGGAATCCACGAATCTTGGATCTTTCGAATCCTCACCAGGGGTGGGCAGGAGAAGAGCGGGGAGTGTGACATTGAGCTCCTAACTACCTTCTTCCACCTGCCCCACCCAGGATCATGCCAGGGGTGGGAAGGGAAAGAGTGGGGAGTGTGAGATTGTGCTCCCCACCAGCTTCTCCCACCCACCATGGGCAAGATCGTGTCGGGGGGGGCAGGGAAAAAGCGGTGAGCGCAAGATCACACTCCCCACCACTGCAGGATTTAAAAGATTCAGGTTGCCTATTTTGGTGCAGAGATTTGGATCCACGAATCTTGAATTCTTGCAGAGGATCCAAGGATTAGTTTGGCTCCTCCCTACTATTGTCCATGGTATCTGCTTAGAGAGATTTGCTAAACAAAGCCAGATTCCATGAAGTTTAATCCTGAAGTTTTAGCCCTAAGCATAAATATTATTTAACCTCTCGTCAGATATCTGATACATGATCATTCACAATGATCATCTGTTCCCCTATCCTATTTGTTGAACATTCTTTCCTTTCTAAAAAGACAAAAAAAGTTAAAAAAATTATTTATACTGTAGAAATAATAAAATTGTCTTCCATCTGTTTCTGTTTACTAGTGCACATTAGGTAGCCATCTCAGGCAGCAGATGCTGGGAAATGGCAACTAAGTGTTAGAGGAGAGAGTGCAACAACCCTAAGCTAGCCTGTTGCCTTTAAGTGTATTGTAGGATATTGTCCCACTGCCAGTCTTGTAGGAAGATTGATTGCTTTGGATGCCAGCATTTGTCCAGATTGAACTATGGTTCTACTAGTGTAGCTTATCATGGTATTTTGCTGTTTTTAAAAGAGTATGTTCCAGGTATCTAAATCTAGAAATTTTGTTTGATTGTACTTACTCTAACTACAGCTCTGCAGACAAAACACAGCAGCTTTCCTTACCACAGGGCTCAGACAGAAGAAAGTAACTAGCAAGTGGGAGTTCCTTTTTTCTTCTTTAAATGGCTGTACCAGATGTTCGGTTTTTATAATACTGACAGAAGGAGGTTTAGTATCAGCCTTTTCAATATCTCTCAGTATCATTCCTGCAGCCCCATGTAATATGCAGGTTACATGGGTAATCACTATGATGAAAACTTGATGCACACAATTTAAGTTTTTTGTGCCCTAGTCCAATGCATGTTTACATAATAGTCAGTTCTGCAGAATCAAATGTGACTTACTCTTAAGCAGGTAGGGGCCAGAATACTCTTAGTCACTTACACTGGGATACCCAGGGATTATTGCAGTGTTAGACACTTTCTCAGATGATGTACAAGGAGGGATCCAGTAATCCCCTTGTACAATGCTTCTTTGCTGACTGCACAATAGCATCTAAATGATACCCAGGCACAGCTCTGCTCCAGTGACCGTACTGACCATGTCACTGGGGAGAGGAACACCCTTCATCCTTAATAGCTCAGGGATTAAGTACATAGGCAGAGCTTTACACTCTGACAGTGTTAAAAAGGATTTCAGTCTTAGCCTGCAATTCCTGGGAGGAAGTCCCAGGGCATCTCTGACACAGCATTCCAAGAGCCACAAAATTTTCCAGATTTCCGACGTGTGCCCTTGAAAGGGAGATATAATACCATAAACCATCAGTGAAATTTCTTTGTGGTGTTTCTTTGACACTGGAACTGTGATGGTGAGTCCCACCAAACATGGGCTAGAGCTCATTGGAAGGCCTATGTCATAGTGATGATAGCAGAAAAAAAAATATGTTTCTCTGCTACCATTGCATTTGCACAATGTCATCCAGTGTAGCTGTCATGAGTGGTCAGGGGCGTTTTACACTCTGATTCCTGACAGCCCACTGTGAAGAATTTGCAAGATACTTTGCAGACAAAATCACTTGGATCTGTTCTGACTTGGATGCTGTAGTTGAGACAGGTCCAGTGGATGAGATCCTGGTGCCTGCTTATCCTGTTATCTCAGCATATCCTGTTTCAATTTGTTCATCCTAATGATGCAGACAGGATCTCCGGAGAAGTGAGAGCCATGACATGTATACTGAATCCTTGTCCCTCCTGTCTTCTGAAAGCAGCTACAGCGGGGACTGGCCAAGTGGGTAATGGGACTGGATGCCTCACTGCAGCAAATAAGTTACTATCCTGCCTAAAAGAGGTTGAGGTGAGGCCATTACTAAAAAAGGCCTCACTGGATCTCACTATTCTAAATAATTATCAGCCAGTCTCTAACATTCCACTTCTGGACAAGGTTCTGGAGCATCTAGTGGCTTCCCAGCTCCAGAGGTTTCTGGATGAGATGATTTATCTAGATCCATTTCAATCTGGCATCAGGCCTGGTTATGGGATTGGAACAGCTTTCATCACCTTGGTGGGTGATCTATGCAAGGAACTGGTCAGGAGAAGTGTGTCCCTTTTGGTTCTGCTTTTGATACTATCAGCCATGGTATCTTTCTAGAATACCTCCCTTGGGTGGGACTTGGCAGCACTATTCTGCAGTGGTTCCAGTCCTTTTTAGAGGGGTGAACTTAGAAAGTGATGCTGGAGGACTCCTGTTTGATGCCTTGGCCATTGGCCTGTTGGGTCCCTCAGGGCTCAGTTTTGTCCTCATGCTGTTTAACATATACATGAAACTATTGGGAGAGATCATCCAGAGTTCTGGGGGTTTGATGTCACCAATGTGCTGATGACACTCAGGTCCACTTTTCCTTTCTATCTGATTTCAAGGAAGTTGTCTTAGTGCTAAACCATTGTCTGCTGTCAGTAATGGACTGGATGAGGGTAAACATATTGAAGCTTAACCCAGGCCATTTCTGCACTAGAGTGTTATAGCGCTATGATTCCACATTCAACTTCCTATGGAATCCTAGGGTTTGCAGTTTCGGGAAGGGCTGGCCAGCCCCTCCTGAAACTGCAAACCCCAGGATCCATAGGATGTTGAAAGTGGAATCATAGCGCTATAACACACTAGTGTGGAAATGGCCCCAGACAAGCAAAAGTGGTCCTGGTCAATCGAACGGCAGATCAGGCAAACCTAAGACTGCTTTCTACCAACAAGAACATGTGTAGCAGTATATTTGCATTTCTGGAGCCTTCCACAGAAGTAACTGAGGCCTCCTGGAAAGAAATGCTTCCACCCAGAGCTTCTCTACAGGAATGAGGTGGGCCTTCACTCCTTTATTTTTATGTGCTTTCAAGTCAAGTCTGATTTATGACACCCCACCATACTGTTTTCTTAGCAAGAGTTATTCAGAGGAAGTTTGCCATTGCCCTTCTCTTAGGCTGAGAGAATGACTTACCGAAGGTCATCCAATGGGTTTCCATGACTGAGCAGGGATTCAGACCTTGGGTTCCTGAATACTTAACACCATGCTAGCTCCCGTTCTATCCTAATTATTCTCAAAAGACCATCCAAAACAATTCAAATTGGTCTGCAATCTTCAGAGTAAAAGAATAAACACCAAAAAATAGCAGACAAACAGAATGGCTGCCCAAGAGACCTAATTCCCACCTAAACTTTTCAGCAGCCAGTGCAGATCTTTTGTATTATCATAGACTTTTCAGAGTCAAAATCTTCTAGTACTTTTAAGATCCTTTCTTCTAATATTATATATTCTCATTGGCTTGATCTTTCTCTTGATAATTTCAAAAGCACAATGTGATGCTGAATAGAACCATGATGTATTGGGCAGAAGTTCAAATACCTTGACTCATACAGTATGGAGAACTGTGAATATTGTACAGTTGAAGGATTCAACCTCTTTCTAATAATTTAACTACTTCACTCTTTTCAGAAGCAGCAACAAGCCTTCTCTTTCTTTAAACTCTCCCTGAATTTCCCCATACTGGATAAATTTCAGCCAATCTCTAATGCTCTATTCTGTATTATTTGCCAGATTGGGAATCGAGTTTAAAATGGGGGAGGTGAGCTCATCCAAATCCAGTCGGCCTTCCACATCTGCAGGTTTACTTTCATGGATCTGATTATTTGAAGTTACTCCAACCCCTGCCCCACCCACCTCAGGTATTTCTTTTCCGGAAGAACCTTCCCTCTTTGTGGCTCTAATCAGGATATGCAGCCCTTTAAAAATCTGCTTCTGGTCCTCTTCCTCCACCATTTGCTGCTTGGCCAGCTAAGGATGGCTCACAGTCCAATTTCTCAGTACCACATAGCCTCTCTCCATACCCCCTACACACTCAAGGACGGAGATGAAGTAGAGAGAGAAAGTATAGGGTCAACATGTCAGCCTTCTTCCCATAGACACACACACACACACACACGTTGATATTTGCAATTTTTCCACTTTTGTGGGAATCCTCTGCCCCTAACCCTAGTGAATGCAGAGGGCCACTTGCACATTCACTCTGTATATTCACTCCATTTCTGTCAAAAGGACATACATGCAGTGCATATTCCTACTTTGGGCCAACTTATCATACATAAATACTGTTACACTGGATTGCTCTGAATGTCTTTTATACAGGCTTATGTAATTTGCAAGGTTATTGTGCAGAAGTACAAAAGAAAATCTTTCTTTTACTCTACAGAACAGGGACTGGCAACAGATTTTTTTTTTCCACTAAATTTCTGTAAGGCCGAGCCAGCATGATCAGAGGGGAGGGATTGTGGGGACTGTAGTAATTCCCTCTTGAAGTGCATGTAAATTGACCATCATTACCATAATTTGTGGTTCTGAATTCACCAGTTTAACTACAAGTTATGAGAAGAAATACTTCCATTTGCCCTGAATCTCCAACCGTTCAGCTTTGGTAGATGACTTGTGTTCTACAGGGAGAAACATCTCTCTGTCTATTCACTTTCTCCATATATTCATATTTTTAAAACACTAATGTCATCTTTACTTGTTTTTTTAAAATAAAAATAAAATCCTAAAATGCAGTAACCTCTCCTTGAATGGATTTTGCTTCTTTCCTGCCCCCTCACATCACTTTGGACGCCCCTTTCTGCACCCCTTTCAGCTATATAATATAATTTTTGAAATGCAGTGACCTGAATTGTATATTTCAAAAGTGGTTTGATCAGAGATTTGCTACAATGATGGACAGGAGTTTTATTTTCTGATGATCCTTGGCATGAATTCACCCATTTCACAGCTGCTGCACATTGAGTTGGCATGACCTTAAGACCCTTGACAGGTCAAGAACTACTGATTGAGAACCCACCAGTATATCCTCTTATTATGGAAGCAAAGTTCATATTTTAAGTGCCTACTTATACTGAATTTATTTATACAGTACTTCTTTATCTTGACACGGCATTTGAAAATTATTGTCTCCTCAGTCTTCCTGGAGAGACTCTCCTAGAGCTCTTTGCCATCTCCACTTTGTTTTTACCATCCTGAATTATTTGGTGTTATCAGTAAACTTGGTCACTTTACTGCTCAGCTCCAACTTGAGGTTAGGTTTTTTACCAACCTTCACTGGGAAAACTGTCCATTTCCCCCCTATTTTTTTTTAAACCAAACCCTGATCCTCAGGACAGTTTGTCTTCTTGTACCAGGATTGATAGGTTTACTCAGAAGTCTTTGGTGAGGGATTTTGTTGAAAGCTTTTGAAAAATCTAAAGACTTATGGAATAAGATTGCATGGCAGAACCAATACATTTTGGGTGTACGGCTGATGTGGAAACAAGTATCACTAGGACTTTGGTGAGTAGTAGTGAGGAGGCTGTACTCATAGTCCCCTTGGAACAGATCCATTATAGAGAAGATGGCAAGGTAAAGGCAAGAAAACAGAATGCCATGAGAATTCCAACAACTGGCTTCTTTCGCTTTTTCTCTACAGTGTCAGCCCCTAGTAAACGCTGGCTGCTGGCAAGTCTGTAATCAAGCATCTGACTTCAAATGTAAAATGATTTAGAAAAACCTGCCCCCCACCTCATGACTCAGAGCTTTCCAACAAAAATAATGTTTCCCAGCTGGTGATTTTAGGAAGGCAGTGTCATTTTACACTCTGCTTTGGAGACATGTCATGGACAAAAAAAACCTAACATCCAAATGGCATATTTTATGACTGTAAGAGAACTTCAGACACAATCAGAGGCGAAACTGGATCTCCCAAAAGGGTTTTTGAGAACGAACTGAATCTAAAAGACTGAATGTAATGCTAAAAGTAAAAATAAAATGAGAGCAGAAGCATCTGCCTGTTTTCCTGAGTTTCCAGGCTGATTCATGTGTGTACATGTGTACACAAGGACATATACTTTTCATGCAGGGTTGACTCTATCATTAGGCAGAGTGAGGGAGTCATTTCAGGCAGCAGGAACTGAGAAGCAGCTGAAAAACACTGGAGAAGAAAGCTGTAGTACAGAAGAATGGGTATCTCCACAAATTGAGACACTCTGTTCAGAAAATGATCACTGCAAGACTTTTCGCAATTTGGGACTTTTTTTTGTAGAAAATTTGCCTGTGAGGAAAAAAAATTCTTGAATATAGGAAGGAAAGAAAAAATTGCACAGAAAACAGTGTATTTTGTGCAAAATCTACTGATTTGAGCAAAAATGTCATGCTAAACCTACATTTTTGAGTAAAAAGACTGCACATTTTTGGCAAAAATGAATTTGTTAAGAGGGGATATGATAGCCATATTCAAATATTTGAAAGCCTGTCAAATTGAAGAGGAAACAGGCTTGTTTTTCTACTGCTCCAGAAACTAGGACAAGCTACAGGATTCAAGCTACAGGAAAAGAGATTCCACCTGAACCTCAGGAAAAACTTATTGACGGCAAGAGCCGTCCAGCAGTGGAATATGCTGCCTCAGAGTGTAGTGGAGTTTCCTTCTTTGGAGGTTTTTAAGCAGAGGCTGGATGGCCTCTGCTTTGATGTGTGTTCCTGCTTGGCAGGCGGTTGGACTGGATGGCCTCTGTGGTCTCTTCCAACTCATTCTATGGCTCTATGATTGTCTTTAAAATGTTCTGAAGTGCCAAAAATCATGCAGAGAAATTCTTGTAATCTTGCCCAGTGGAGAGAAAACATTTGCAATTATTCATTGTTGTACAGAAGAATTAATGAAGTGAAGATTTACGTCCTAGAGTTGTGTCGGTTTTCCCCTCTACATCCAGGGCCCCCAGGCTGCAGTTTTTTCTGGATCACAGTGGGGATCATCATCTGGGTAGAACACAGGAACAGACTTCTTATAGTAGTGCTGGAGGCGTATAAGGAGCATTTTCACAATGTCAGGATACTGTTCAGATAAATCAGTCCTTTCCTCAGCATCATGAACGATATCAAAAAGCCAAAGTTTCTTGGCTGGTGGGTCAGATGACAGAGTCTTTGACTCATTGAATAAAGATGGTGGTGGAAACCAGTGACTGCAACCTAAAAACAGGATCAGTGAGGATTAAATATTAATTGTGGCAGTTTCATAGCATTCCCCCCCCCCCAGCATACTCACAGATTTGGCTTACTTTCAGAAAGACGGAACAGAACTTGTCACCTGGAATTAGGTTTTTTTGTTTTGATCTGCCAAATGCACAAGAGAGCACCAGGAACTTTGAAGACGTATTTAGACATTAATAGGAATAAGAAGAGTTTGTGGAATAAAGCTTTATCTTGTATGAAGCTTTATCTTGTGCTTACACTGTTGCCCTTTAGGTAGCACATTAAGACATTTTTATCCTCGTAGTTATTTTAAAGTAAACTGTTCATTTATTTGTTTAGATCTGACTGGAAAGGAATTTGTATTTTAAATCAGACGAGGGAAACTGCGGCCTTGTGGATGTTTGGACTTGTGTCCTACACGTCCCAGCCAACATGGTCAATGGTCAAAGACCGCAGGAGATATAATCCAAAAACATTTAGAAACCCAAACATTCCTGCTGTCTGAATTGGTTTGGATTTGACTTTTTGGTAGAATTTAAATATGTTAATATATTTAAATATGTTAATGTATTTCACTGTAATTTCTTATCATGCTCTTGGATATATAAGTATTGAAGGGTGACATACAATTGCCACAAACAAAGAAGACACTAACTTGCATGTAAATTTTCATATGAATAATTATAACTCAGTGCTTGAATTGATGAGCTAGAATTATTGGCAAGTAAAATATCTTGCTGGCACATTCATTCACTCTTTCAACTGACAAATGATCCATACTGCACCTAGACCCAAACCTTGGTTGCCAGATGAAGTTTAAGATCGATGACTAGAAGGCTTAACCAGCACAGCCAGAAGTCAGGTATTCTGGGAGCTGAAATCCAACATCTGGGAACTCAAGTTTGGGAACCCCTGGTCTAGATATGTAGTACATGTGGGAAGAACAGTACTACTGAAATAAGTAACTTATGGTAGGGGGAGAGCAGAAATGGCTCACCACCCATGAAAAGTTGTCTCTACTTCCACATTTTCTAAATTATGGAAACACACAGTTCAAAGTAAGAGGGAGTCAGCTCTTTCTTTAATCTATGAGATATCAATTGCTATGAAAACTCAGACTACAAGACAGAATAGATCACAATTTTCATACAGCAAATTTTGGCAAGTATAAAATGTGAAATTCAAGTAACTTTTCCAACCTTTTGAGAATTCAAATAAAATTACCTGGATTGCCAGTAAGCAGTTTCCACTTTCCATGTCGAATTGCAGCATGTATAGAAGTATTGAAAATTGAATCTTCCCATGAAAAATAGTTACTCTGCGGTGAAGCTACATGGCTGCTACCTGCACCTAAGATGGAACAAAAAACTAGCGTTATATCTACTGGGCAACTGTTTTGTTTGTATTTAGAATGCAATTGTGGCAGCCTGTCATGCCCTGGATAACTCATAATCCACAAACACCACTCTGAGGTAGACAGTAGTGTTGATTGGTAGCAAAGCAAGTAACAGCACACTTCTTCTCACAAGCACACATACAAATTTTAGGCATACAAAGCTGTGATTGGAGAGGATCACACATTTAACATCTTCCCACATCTTTAGGCATTTCCCAGACCTGCATTTGTTTACTTTCCTTTCACCTTTGTGGCAGGAACATATACCCTGTCCCTTATCTTAGATGCTGGGAGTTCCCAAAACACTTCTTGCAGCTTTCATTTTTGCCTGCTCTGATCTTCTCCCCACTCACCAGGTACATTGTAGCAATAGGCAATGAAGCAATTGACCACTTGATATATTGTAACACACAGGCAAATACCAAACAGATACATTGTTTCAATCATCAATTAACATGCAATACTTAGTAGCGCTCTTACTAAACTCTAGAAGGGTTCATGGCATTAGCTCTACACTACCTCCACCATTCACTATGTACATTCACTACATGCAGCAGCTTTACATATGACAGAAGCCATGCATCCTGACACAGTCAATATATGGAAATCTATATAATGCATTTTGTGAGAAATATTTTGACTCTAATTATAGAACAATAAAGAGCAAGACGGGTCCTCCTATGTAGCTGAGTGAAGCAGTTATTCCACACAGATGATTCTGAGTGTCTCAAAAGCACGTTACATAATTTGTTTATTGTAGTTTTACTGCCAAGGAATGGAAGAAGATTCCTGTGGGGTTTTCTGCCTGTGCCAATAATGTGGCTGGCCCTGGGTTCTGTGCACCTTGATTTGGAGAATGAGGTTCTATTTCCTACTCAGGCAGCAAAATGTCTTGGGTCAACCTGGTAAAAACAGAGCAAACACCTATAGCAAGAAGTTTGGAAGCACACAAACCACTAGCCGTGAAAGTAATATATGCACATATTCAGAAAATGTTTTTTGAGTGTCAGGAAACTCTGACATGGAGAATCTTGGACTGACAAGAATCTTAACAATTTGGGACATATTCTGTACAAAATTCACTTCGTTTTTTTGCATTTTCTGTGCAGGAAATAATTTTTTGTGCACAAAATAGTGTGTAGATTTTCAGTGCAGAAAACGGTATTTCATGCACAGAAAGTACTTTTTTTCCATGAAAAAAGTGAAGATTTTGCTCAGATTAAGTCTCAAAAAGCAAATGGTCTTTTTTTTTTTTTTTTTGCAGTGGAAAGAGTATTAGTAAAATCACTTTTTGATTCTTCCTAGAATGAAATTAGCAAAGAATTACACTCCCACAAGTCACATTCCATACAAACATTAAGTTCTTTCCCCACGTAGAACCTCTCAAAAATTCTGCAAGTTTTCAGATAATGACCCAGTTCAGATGTGATGATATTGGTAATGAACAGACTGCTGGTGCTTATCACTGAAAGACACCTGTTTGCACTAAGTGTGGCAAAACAAACCACAAACCCTGGAGGCCGAAAACACTGGCAAAGGCTATTTATATAACGTGCAGTGGGCAAAGGGCAGCTCTGGAGCTTTATGTGGCCCCAAGGCTGTTTTGTTGTCTTCAAATAGGGTTGCCAAATAGGACAAGGCTCATGATCTTAAATAGTTGAGCAGGACAGGGAACTTCAGCAGATATTTTTGTCACATGAGTTTCAACTGCTAAAATTCTATCTTCTACACAGCCCTTGGAGGTACAGGTGCTGTGTCCTCTATTTCAGCGCTTCTTAGGCAATCGCATGTGGGGGATAGGAAATTATTTTTTTCCAGTGTGCCAGGAACTGGTGCTGTATTTCTCCCCATTGGCTATAATTGTTTCTTTTTTTCTTGGAAATTCGCGAGGAACTGTCAATGGCTGAGGCGGTGGCACTGGTTCAGGGACCAGTCCTTTGAATAGTGCTGCTTGATTTCATCCAGTTACCTTCCCTACAGTCTTGCATTGTCCTTTTTCTGGCACAAAAAAAGTGAATAATTTCTCCTAGAAGCTCCCAGAAATGGCAATTCACCTTTTAAATAGGTTACAATATCTCCTTGCATTATATAATGTTTTTAAAAACACCAGTTTTTCAAAACCAATTTCCCCAGCCACTTTCAGATTGTTTATTTATTTTAGATTGTTTTTGCTATTTCTGGCAGTGCATGTGCCCCCCCCCATGAGGTTAATTGGTCTCTAGAAACAATGAAGTTGCCCATTCCCGGGGCCCTTTCACACTAGATAGTTACAGCCTATAATTTTATGTTAACTCCCATGGTTTTATCCTGTGAAATCCTGGGATCTACAGTTTAGGGAGAGACACTTAGAATTCTAGCTCCGACAGCAATCCTCAGACTACCAACCTCAGGAATCCACAGGGTGCAGCCTGTTTAAGTGGAATCACAGTGCTGTAATTATACAATGTGAAAAGGCTCTGATAGACACACATGAAAGCATATGTAGACACGATGGCACCAAACAACAACCTCTTTCTAGAGAAGCATAGATTTAAGAAGCCTGTGTGTGGGGGGGGGTTCATACAAAAGTACATATGTGTGTGTGCACCCACATGCGTGGGTGCAGGAAAACTCATCTTTGCTTCTGTGCTAGCACATGCGGAAGCATATCCAATGATCATCAATGTGGGAGGCCTGGGAACATGGTTGGGCCTTTAATCTGGCTCTGGCAATAAAGTAAATACTATAATCAACATGTGTTCCCAAGCCTCTAGCCTAATAAGATGGATGTAACCTGGACTAACCACAGTCCTACAAATCTTCTAGACAAATGCACACACAAGCCATATTTTATAGAATTCTCAGTAACCCTACCCTTACCCAGTCTCAGGATTGCCAAAACCAGCTGGCTATAGTAATACTATATTCTATATTTATTTTATTTTTATATTTATTCTGTTTTGAATATTTCTATCCTGCCTTTCCAATTTGAAAACAGAAGCACTCAAAGCAACTTACAAAACATAAAATTAACTAAAAGGCACCAAGTAAAATATGCAAATATAACAGATGAAATTGTTTTCTTTTGTTACTGTATACCTTCAGGTTGTTTCCAACTTATGGTAACCCTAAGCCAAACCCATCACATGGTTTTCTTTGCAAAGGGTTTTTGTCTTTGCTTTCCTCTGAGGCGGAAAGAGTGTGACTTGTAACCAGGCTGACCACAAAACAAAGTCCAAAGTCCATATCATGGTAAGACCTTTATTAGTCCAAATTTTTTTTAAAAAGGGGGAAAAAAGAAGGGAGGAATCTCTGTGCAACCTTTCAAACTGACAAGTTTCCTCAGCAGGCAAAGATTATGGCCATTTCTGCACCAGACTGTTATAGTGCTATTATTTGACTTTCAACATACTATGGAATCCTGGGGTTTGCAGTTTAGGGAGGGGCCTTTGAGGGCCACAGAATAGAACCATGGCAGTTAAAGTGGAGTAATAGCAATATAATCATGTAACGTGAATGGGTCCCTGGTTACTTCCTGTTGTAGTGGGGGAGGAAAAAAGCCTCCCTTGGGCTGAGAATAGCCTGATAGAAAAAAGAAATGATGAGAATATTGCTCATGCCCCTTTCGGTTCATTTGGAGGCACAAAAACCTGGATTTTTTAAAATTATATGTAGTAGAGGGTATGTCATGGGGGCTATATTTCAGAGGAAGAAACTGGCAAAACTACCTGAGTATTCCTTGCCTAAGAAAACTCTGTAAAATTTATGGAGTTGCCGTAAGTTGACAAGAGACTTGAAGATGCACAGACACATGAATGAGAGACCTCAAGACAACCTGTTTCTGAAAGCCTGGTGGCAAAAGAATGTTTTCAGCTGCTGATGGAAAGACAGCAAGGATGTGGCAAAATTCTCCCGCATGCCTTAGAGCAGAGCTTTCCAAACTATGTGCCGTGACACATTAGTGTGTCACCTGAAGTGTGTATGTGTGTTGCACGAATGTAAAAGGTGGACAGGATGCTTCTGCTGGTGCCATAGCAGGCCACGCCTAGGTGAAGGGGCTGCTTCTGCTGCCACCACCCCAGGCCAAGGAAGACCCTGGCGAGGGCAGCAGTGGCAGCGGGCCATGCTTGGGTAGAGGAGCTGTCTCTCCTGCCAGCGCCACAGCCGCCCAAGCTAAGCAAGACCCTGATGCGGCAGCAGCAGGCCAAGCTGGGGTGGAGGGTCTGCCTCCACTTGCTGAATTACTAGGTCCCAAAATGATTCATGTCTAAAAAGTGTGTCACCAACATGAAAAGTTTGGAAAGCTCTGCCTTACAGAGTGGGGACCTTTTTTTTTAGTCCTAAGGGAGCCTGAGAACCATAAAAACAGGGGAGTAAGGGTCCCAGTTTGTCCATCCCTGCTATATGCTGTTTTAAGATGGTACGGCAGAAGGGCCTGCAGATAAATTTAGCTGCTGGATCAAGCAAAGCACATCTATAAGAAACAAACTGGGTAGCTTCACATTTGGTTGGAGTGAATAATCCCTCAGAAAACCATGTAACGGTTTAATATATAAAATATAATTACCAAGAAGTATGTTAAGTACAGCATAATCAATTTCTTTAAAGGAGACAAACTACTAAAAAATAAATAAATAGCATGTAGGTCAAAAAGCCAACCTAAATAAAAATGACTTCTTTATTCATATATATCCTGCCTTTCCTCTCAAACGGAAACTTGGAAAAATTAAAACACATACAGATAGAACCACTTTCAAACACACAAGGAAAAAATATAAAAATATTGTTAAAATGCAATTAAACCATCCACAGAATTAAAGCTCTTTTAAAACCAGCAGATTACAATATGCAAGTAATATACCATCAAAGGGCTGGGAAGAGTTTGGTAGTGTCAGTGGTGCAGTGAGCTACTTTTAGACTCTGAACTTAATGGTCTCATGCTCCCACACTTTCAGATAGCAATATATATTACTTAACTTACTTCAAAATGTAATAAAAACTGCTGTGATTGTGGTCCTTCCTGCTTTTTCTGTGGAGTGAGGCCTGGTCTGAAACTAACCATCAGCAGTATGAGTCTCCTACGATAGGTAAGTCCACAAAGTCGATCTTTTTGGGTTGGAGTTGTTTTACCCAGGGAGCCACAAAAACAGCTGTGGGGGCTGCATGGGCTGCACTTTGTCCACCCCACTGTATGTTGTGTTAAGGTGAAACGGAAGAAGGGTCTTGGTTGATAGTTGGCTTAGCAGACAGATCAGCTTTATCTTATAATTTCTTCCCTGCCCTCAATCAAAGGCAGACTATTATTCTTCCTCCTAAAATTTCCCCTGCCTTCATTGTATAAGCTAAATCCCAGAATGGAACAGCCCAGGACATTTGGAAGTCTTGGCTTTGATCATGGAATGGATTTTCCACAAACACTGTCACTGCCACAACTGAGAAAGCCCACACTTATGGATTCTTAACACACATGCCAGGGGATGTGGATACGGAAAACAGAAAGTCTCCCTCCCAGTAAGCCAAGAGTCCAGGTAGATTCATTCAGAAGAACAGAGTCCTACTGTTAATTTGTTCCTAAACCAGACTTGTAAATAAGTCCACAAAATCTAGTAGTTTGACATTTTTGCTTTACTAGTTTGTCATACACCGGCAGAGGAGAGACAAGAGCTTTATCTTTCCTGTTACAGCCCAGTGAGTTTCTTTCTCCTCCTTGCAGTCCATTGTTTTCATGTTGGAGTGCTTCACCTCTCCTTTGCTGGCAGCAACCTGCTTGTTCACACCTGCATGCAGTTCCTTGTCACCTATGGCTATGAGGCAGATGCCTAAACGGAAAGCTGATTTAAAACTATGTACTGTGGCCCCTCCACTTTTGCAAGGGTTCAGAGTACAGAATCCTCACAAAAGTGGAAAAACCACAAATAATTCCCCCCCTGCTCCCCCTCCCATTTCCTTGCTTTTTGCTCTGATGTGCATGGCTTCTTTGCACTCAGGAAAAAAAAATCATGCACCTTCCTCCACATTCCCTTGTCTTTTGCTGGAGCAGGGAGAAAGAAGGCATGTGCTCAGGGGCAAAAAACAAGGAATGGGGGGGACACACATGCACTTTGGAAATAATCAAATTCACAAAGGTCAAACCTACAACTGTGGAGGGAGTGATTGTAACTTAACAGAGTGATGTAGCATGATACCATCTAGATCAGTGGTTCTCAACCTGTGGGTCCCCAGATGTTTTTGGACTTCAGCTCCCAGAAGCCCTGACCATTGACCATAGTGGCTGGGGCTTCTGGGAGCTGAAGTCCACAAACATCTGGGGACCCACAGGTTGAGAACCACTGCTCTAGATGGTTTGGATGAGTATTCAGCCTACAAAGCCAAAGATCAGGGATGATGGTAATTGTAATCCAAACAGACCCAGGTCAAGATGTTTTGAAGCAAAGAGGCAAATAGTGTTCCACCCCCACATCAAAGTGCATCATTCCCAAAGGGAATTACATTGTTTTGTCTCATAAATCTGAAAATCCCAGAAGTTAGTCTCTCTAACCTTGGCAGTAAAAATACAGTAAGAATAAATTAATTAATTTTCTGACTTTTCATGGCACCCACCAGCAGCTGCCTGAGGTGGCTGCCTCACTGATATGCAGCCAGATAGTATAATCAGGCCTGAATCCAAACACCTGAAAAGCACCAGCTTGCCTACCCCAAATTTAACAGTTAAACAGCACGTCATGTATATTATTTCAACAACCTTTATAACATCTGTGTAAGCTAGATCATTACTATTATTGTCGTTATTTCACTGCAGCTGTATGGCTGAGGTTGATTTTGCCTCAGGCTAGCACAGGAGGAGTTGAGGCTTCCTCCCACTTTCTGACAATAGGTAATTCTTCCACAGCTTTAACTATGCACACAGCGTTTTATTAGGTGGTGGATGAAATCATTTATGAAGAAAAGCTCCTTTTTGAGAAGCACTGATGATTAAACATTTCCATGAGACTTGATATGCCGTCTCAGAATAGGCATTTTCCCACACTGTTTATACGTGCAAAATATGCCAGTCCAGCCCATTCTAGACTTCCAGGGCAAATTATCCTAGTTTATTCTGTGTCTTGATCTCTGTAAATTTCATTATGCTTTTAAACAGTTTTCCTGCTCTGCTTTCAACATGAGAAACAAATGAAAGGGAAACACTGCCAGACACAAACTGACTTTGAAAATCATGAGGTATAGCAGTGCACATGGCATTTATTATCTAGCCTGGAAAATTCAAATCCTTCATCATTTTGTGTACATTCCATATGACTTGTTCCAAATTGATTCAAACTTTTTGAATTTCAGTTTATAAAAGCAAATATCACAGACAATATAGTGCAACCATAATGTGGATTTAAAAGATATCACGGCAACCAGTATCTATTTTGCGTGGTGGTGCTGAGCAAAGGAAAGAAAGAAATAGAAAACAGAGTTTTAGCGTAGTTATCTAGAAAAAAGCAGCAGCAGCAGCAGCAAAAGTCATGAAGCCTGTGGCCTAACTTCTCGTCCTTAACTGTAATAGAGTCTATCTACATGTAACTATATTTGCTACCTTCATCTTGCCTGTCAGAGCATAAGCTTCACTACAGCAGGCCAGGACATATTAGTCTCCTAAATCTGCATTTTGTTGCAGAATCCATGTGAAACTAGACCTACAATGCAAGTGTAAAGAACTATAAACCTGGAGAATTGTCATTTGAAGAAATGTACACAATGTCTCTCAATTTCAGCCAATTGCCAAATTTTTCACCTCCAAGCCAAAAACAAAACAAACAAACAAACAAAAACACCTCCTAAAATAAAAACTATCTCAGCAAACCTACTGATTTTTGCTATTGATATACTTTTACTGCAATAGTCTAATGCAATGGTTCTTAACCATAGGAGATCCACAAAACTGTGCTGCTGGATATCAACAGTAGTGGCAGCAACAAGGATACTGCAGCGATTACGGGTGTCAAAACTGCTCCCTCGTTTGAAGACAAGAAAGTGGTTTGAGGGTGTGTACATGCCTGCCACTGTCTCCCTTGGTGCCCATATCCCTTGTTACTACGTCCCTGATGAAAGAGACTTGGGGCAGGCATGTGTGGATGCCCAACCTGCCCTCTTGTTTGCAAATGAGGGAGCAGTTTTGGCACCCCCCCGCCATGTCCCTGACAAAAGGAACATTGTGGCAGGTGCGTGCGTGCGTGCACCCAAATGCCTGTTTCTATGACCCTTGGCACCCACACCCTCTACTGCCATGTCTCTGATGAAAGGTACACGGCTGCAGGCACATGTGCGTGCCCAAACTATGACTCTGGAGACCAGGGTTTGAATTCCCATACAGCCATGGTAACTTGCTGGCTGATCTGAAGCAAATCACATTCTCTCAGACTCAGAGAATGGCAAAAGCAACAAATCTTGCCAAGAAAACCTCCATGATAGGTTTGCCTTAGCGTCACCATAAATCAATTTTCAAAGGGGAGAGATATGATGGCTAGGATAAACCTCCCTCTGTCAGTGCAGGTGTCATGCCCTGCTTCCAGAGCATGGACTCTGACTCAGACTCTGAAGCAGAGGGCATCCTAGAGGTTGAAACAGAAGGTATTCCAGGGCCTGCTGTACAGAAAGAGGTTACAGTGCTGGAAACAGAACAGGGGATGGTGCCAGCTCCAACAGAGAGTCCTGCCTCTTCAGATATAGAAGAACACTTATCTAGACCCAGCTTCACACAGCAAAGGCAGCAAAGAGAGACCCAGTGTCGCTCTCTCAGGATTTATAACCAGCAACAATCAATCAAGTCTCAGCTGCACTAGGATTTGGGTCTATTTAGCTGGCATCCTTCCCCTCCAGGAGTTATCAGAGCTTATCTGATCTGCTACCTTGCTGGATGCCTTGACAAATGTTTGGATTGACCTTTCACACCCCCTTGCTAAGAAACCCTGCCTGACTTTGTTTATGTTGGACTTTATTTATGACTCCTTGCTTACTGCCTGAAAGTAAGTAACAAGCTGGGAGATAATTCAGTCTGTTTTGTTTGCTTTATCAGCTGTGCCAGGACTGAAATAGGGCAGCAACATTGTTGCTGTGTGCCTTCAAGTCACTTCTGACTTAGGACAACTCTGTGGAGATCCTATCGGGGTTTGGGAGTTTTTTGGGGCTTTTTTGCAAGATTTGTTCAGAAGGGGTTTGCCTCCGCCTTCCTCTGAGGCTGAGAGAATGTGATTTGCCTCAGGTCACCAAGTGTCTAGGCAAGGGTTTGAATCCTAGTCTCTGGAGGCCTTTATTAAATAAATAAATATTTGAATATTTAAACCTGAATTTAAATATTAAAATCTCGAGTTAAGTTTTGGGGGTCTCCAGCAACAAATTATATTTACAGGGCCCCCCAGTAAAGGAATGGTTAAGAACCACTGATGTATTGGGACGGAAGATGCCATGGTTTTTCCAGTGAACCACAATGCAGCAAAGTAGAAGTGACATATTCTGGCTGTTAGCCCATTGTTCCATTTGGGAGAAAACTGAAATTTCTCTTATTAAGGGAAACTAGAATTTATTTGGGTTAGGAAATACCCCACAATGTAAGAAGTATATATTTTATTTTATTTTATTTTATCTGTCTATATTTTACTTAAATTCTACCTTGTGTATTCTGGCGCTGTCAGTGTCTGGATGGAATAGACTTGATACTGTACACATAAATACTCCTTGGGATATGGGGCATTTTTGTATGCCACAATACATCAGAATTCTCATTAGGGTCAAAAAATACCTTACCACTACATAAAGCAAGCTTCTTTTTCTTTAATTATAGTTCATAAGGATCAAGAAAAGCCCCACTGGATCAAATGGATATTTTTCAGACAACCACAAATAGGGCTTGAACACAACAGGTCTTCCTCATTGTTGTCATACTGCCTCTCAGCTTGAAAATACCAAGTAGCCATCATTTTCTTGAACACAGAACTCATATGTTCAGGGGCTTTGAGTTGGAAGTAAGTGGGGCCACCCAAAAAAACAAGAGGGTTTCTTATCTTTAATAGTTAAAAGATGGAGTCTAAAAGATGAATCCTATGCACACTTATCTGGCAGAAGACTGAAGGCTCGTGTCCAAGCAGATATATATAAACTGCATAGTAAAATGTGGATGAAAAGTTTGGCTTTTGCCCTGCCTCCCGTCAATACTCACACTGAATGCAATTCTATACAAATGGATGTGGTAACAGTTACAGCATTTTCATCGAAAAGCCATTATTTATATTCTTCATTTATTCACTTCTTAAATAAGAGTTTTGCCGCCAAAGTCATAAAGAGAAGAACTATAAATAGGCAGCATATGTATTTTAAAAATGCCTAGAAAAGAATGAACCAAATACATTCACTCTTTAGTCTGTGATTAAAATGATGAGAGAGGACCTCTCTGTGAAAGGTTTTTTTCCCCTCCCTGCATGGCAAGTGATCAAAGAGTACATAGCTTTGGTGTAACACAGTATTTAGTGAAAACCCAACCACAAAAGTTAAGGCATTCTGTATTCCAGTATTTGTGGTCCATGCCAACATGCATGGACCACAAATACATTTTGGGACGTGGAGAGAAATTGCAAAGGAGAGTGAAACCATGCAAACGTAATATTTTGTTCTGAAGCACAGCCATGCCCAATCATTTATTCCTCAATGCTTGACATGTGGGCTTACTTTCCAAAGGACTTTTTTTTCCTCGCTGGCCATCCTTCACTGAACACGAGCAAAAAAGGAAAGGCTTTGCTAACAGTATGTGGAAGATTACTGAGTGCTGATATACTATGATGAACGAAACATAATTGTGATTTTGATTGCTAATGTGGTATAATGAATGAAATGTGGATTATTCATCAGCAACATCTGTTCTTCTTTTGCTCTGTTCCACAATCACACCTATGGCATTGGTGCAGGTATAGCCCTATCAGTTGCTGGCAAATCACAACACCTTAGGCACCTGCCTGACACCTGAGCCACTCAACATGGAGATGTTCCTTCCTCAATTGCTAGTTAAGGGAGATATTTCTGGGATTTATGAACAGCTTTCTAAATTCTGTATGCTCCGGAATTGGTAGCTAGCTTATCCTGGTGGTGTTTCTAAGATGGGGATGGGGAATGGGTGGCTTTCCAGCTGTTATTGCACTGCAATTCCCATCAACCATAACCAGCACAGCTAAAGAAAGTTCATCAGCTTCTGGAGAACCATATGCTTTCTCATCCCTGTTACTTAACTATTTATTTAATAGTATCTTTGGGTACATAAAAAATTCAAAGTGTCTTATAATAAAAGCAACTAAAGTGCAGGTAAAAGCAGCTAAAAATATGCCTTGGATTTTCTTTCTCATATCCCCTCATTTGATTAGTTTACAGTAGAAATACTCAAAGTGGAAAGTCTTCTGATTTCAATGAAGAGATCACATGGAAAGTCCTCCCCTGTACTGCAACCAAACAAGTTGCACTAGGCCACATACACACACACACAGACCAGAACATAAAGAACAGAGAGGTCTGTGTGTGTGAGAGAGTTCAAGTTGCCTGTCAGCTGATGGCAACCCCATAAATGCACAGAGTTTCCTTAGGCAAAGAATATTCAGGGGTGGTTTTGCCAGTTCCGGCCTCTGAGATATAGTCTACAGCACTGTATTCATTGTCAGTTTCCCATCCATGTACTAACCAGGGCTGACCCTGCTTAGTTTCCAATATCAGACAGAATCCAGTACTTTTAAAATATTTAAGCCCTTCCTGGAAAGGTCTATACAAGAGAAAATGGTATTTCAGATACCATGATCTTGTAAGCCTGAGGTAACAGTGCCCTTTTCAGAGCTAGTGCAGATCTTTCAGAACAGAAGTTATACGTGCTCAGTAGGCAATCCCAAATGGGAAGCCCCTGAGTAGCTGCACGCAGAATGCACCGCTACAATACAATTTTGAAGTTTCTAATGCAAAGATCACTGTATCCAGAGCGTTCCTGCTTTGGAGTGCTTGTAGCTGCCACCAACAGCCACAGTTAAGCTTCTCTTTGCCACTTGGATCTCTAGTGACACATAAGAATCAGTTCCGAGGTGTGTGCTCACAAGCTCTGCACCTATCCTAGACCCAAGAAACAGTTACTCACAGAGATTCTCTCTTTCAGGGATTCAGACACATTTATTAGTCCTTATCCAGCCCTCCAGTGCATCCAAGCACTGGTCCAGGTTGTGCATGACCACACCTGATTCTGCTGTAACACAGAAAAAGAACAGTGTTATCAGCATACTTTTTTTACCCCACTCCAAATTCTTGAAAGCCCATCCTTAACAGCTTCACATTAAAGAGCACTGCAAACAATATTGTAGGCTATGGTACTATAGACCTTAATTGCCAAAGGGCAAAATGTATAATCCTGTAGTGCCACTCCTTGGAACTGATCTTGCAGGTAGTAGTAGGATTAGTCTAATACCACAGAACTGGTCACGGAACCGGAACTGGCTTCCCGAATTTTTTGCACCCTCCCCCTTCAGTCACTGGAATCAAACATTTCTGAGAGATAGAAAGACAGGCAACAGGGTCACACTCTTTTTTGACCCCCTCTCAAACAAAACCACCCATCAAATCAGCTAGAGCTGATTCCTTCCCAAAGCCAGGCCTGAGTACAGACTTAAGACAGGTCCAAATCAGGGATGGGAATCTTGTAGCACATGAGTTGCATGCTGTTCGGAAGAATATTTTTGCAAATCGCTGAGCCTCACATGTCCCCAGTTTTTTGCATTCCTCTCTAGAAGACACCACATTCAAAAGCTTCCAGGGGATTCTCAACTAAAATGAGGTGTGTTACCCAATTTTTGTTTGAGAAAAGAATTTCAAAAATTTGGAAGTGAACTTCTGGTCACTTCTGTGTGTTTGTTTGTTTCCCCAGGAGGGCTGTTTGTGGTCTGTAGAGAGTCTGGGAGTGGGTTGGAAATGGCTCCAACACTCTACATGGATTCCCACCCTGATCAAAATAACCAGTTTCTTCCAAAGCCTCTGCAGCTTGTAGCATCATCACCTGCCAGGCAACTTTGCCAAAAACTGCTGCAGCAGCTGAAGCTGTTACAAAGCAATTCTATTGAAAAGAAACTATTTAACACATCCTTGTTTAATACTTCCTGTGGCATGTCTTGTTTACAAATCAGTCAGGACACTAGCTTTAAATCAATTCATTAGTTGCCTAATGGATTGCTAGTCTGAAATGTTCTGCATTTTCAGTGCATAAGATTTTTTTGGATAGCAGGCACTTATCTGTGCTTTATATGACCCAGGGTTCTTAATTCTCATTTTGCTCAAATTCACTGAAACTCACTTAAATGAATAACGTTCTCAGTGTGAGAATTCACAGTAATAATCAGCACTATTTGTGTCTTCCTTTTAATTTGACAATTTCAGGAACAATTGAATCCTGAACAGACTATTGAAGCAACCATGGTTTTCAGTTAAAAAGAAAGAAAGAACAAAGGCCTCAGTCCACAAACATGTCTTACCTATCGCAGCATATCTTACTCACTAAACAGACACCTTTACAACTATTTATAAATATGACAACCTGAATCTCTCTACTCCCTATTAGTCATTTTACCCCAATTACAATTCCTAATGATCTGGGGAATTCTGGGACTTGCAATGCAAAAAGTAACTTTTTCAAGCTCTTTCCCCTCAGCAGGGAGATGATGCTACCTTTCCCCTGGGCACTGCATACAGCATTCCCAATAGTAAGGAAAGCAGCTGAGTCTAAATGCTAAATACAATGGAGTATAAAATACATTTTATCAAACAAGGCTGGGGAACCTGTGGCCCTCTGTATGTTGTTGGACTCCATCTCCCATCAACCAGTCTAACTTGGCCAGTGTTGAGCGATTAAGAGAACAGTAATTCATAGACATCTGGAAGGTCAGGACTTCCCCACCTCTATTTTAGAGAAAGTAGAAAATTAGAATGAGAAATAAAAAAGGACCGAGGAGATCTCTAATACAGCTAGGGAGTTACAGGCATATATTCTGTTTTTCATCTTCAGCTACTGCTATGTATGTCTGTCGTTAGAGATGGAGTAAAGTTTTCAGAAGAGGAGACAGAATCTGGAATACAGACATACAGGAATATAGGGAACAGGATAGGAAAGTAGAGATTTGTTCAATTGCATGTCAGTGTGAGCTTACCAAATTTGCAATTTCTGAACCTAAACATAAATTGGAATGTACATTACCATCAAAAGCTGTATGTTCCCAAAACTTGCAATGTAGTTCACAATAAAAGCTGAGAAAAATACTTTAATTACTGGAAAATCACTTCAAAATATGCAAACTTAAAAAAATACACAAATATGTGTACACAACATTTTATAAAATTTGTTCAAATTCAATTTTTAAAACATGTGCACAAAAATAGCATATCTCGATTTCAGTAAGGCCTTTGACAAAGTTCCCCATGACATCCTTGCAAAGAAGCTGGTAAAATGCGGGCTGAACAGGGCTACTGTTAGTTGGATTTGTAATTGGTTAACCGACCGAACCCAAAGGGTGATCACGAATGGCTGTTTTTCATCCTGGAGAGAAGTGACTAGCGGGGTGCCACAGGGTTCTGTCCTGGGCCCAATGCTGTTCAATATCTTCATCAAGGACTTGGATGAAGGAATCGAGGGCATGCTCATCAAATTTGCAGATGACACCAAATTGGGAGGGGTTGCTAATACGCCAGAGGACAGGATCAAAATTCAAAATGACCTGGACAGATTGGAGAGCTGGGCCAAGGCTAACAAAATGAAATTCAACAGAGAGAAGTGTAAAGTTCTACACTTAGGTAGAAAAAATGGAATACAGAAATATAGGATGGGGGACACGTGGCTGGATAGCAGTATGTGCAAAAGGGATCTAGGAGTCTTAATAGATCATAAGCTGAACATGAGTCAGCAGTGTGATGCGGCAGCCAAGAAAGCCAGTGCAATTCTCGGCTGCATTAATAGGAGTATGGTGTCTAGATCAAGGGAGGTACTGGTACCACTCTACTCTGCTTTGGTTAGACCTCATCTTGAATACTGTGTCCAGTTCTGGGCACCCCAATTCAAGAAAGACATGGTCAAGCTGGAGCAAGTCCAGAGGAGGGAGACCAAAATGGTGAGGGGCCTGGAAGCCATGCCCTATGAGGATAGAGTTAGAGAGCTGGGTGTGTTTAGTCTGCAGAAGAGAAGGTTAAGAGGGGACATGATAGCCATGTTTAAATATTTGAAGGGATGCCATGTAGAGGAAGGAGAGGGCTTGTTTTCTGCTGCTCCAGAGACCAGGACAAGGAGCAATGGATTCAAGCTCCAGGAAAAGAGATTCCACCTGAACCTCAGGAAGAACTTCCTGATGGTCAGGGCTGTCCGGCAGTGGAATACACTGCCTCGGAGTGTGGTGGAATCTCATTCTTTGGAGGTTTTTAAGCAGAGGCTGGATGGCCATCTGTCGGGAGTGCTTTGAGGGTGTTCCTGCATGGCAGGGGGTTGGACTGGATGGCCCCTGTTGTCTCTTCCAACTCTACATTTCTATGATTCTATGATTCTATACCCAGATTTTCCTGAGGACTAAAGAAAAAAATCACAATCTGATGCAGAATTATGATAAAATGGACTCAGAACTGGGAAAATGAGAATCAGAGTAAAATCGAGCTCGATAGAATTCACCATTCTCTAGAGCAGTGGTTCTCAACCTGTGGGTCCCCAGATGTTCGTGGACTTCAGCTCCCAGAAGCCCCAGCCACTATGGTCAATGCTCAGGGCTTCTGGGAGCTGAAGTCCACAAACATCTGGGGACCCACAGGTTGAGAACCACTGCTCTAGAGCGAATAGAATGTTTGAAGTCATGACTTATGGGAAAGGGGAAAACAGAGACAAATCAATGATAACAGATCCAGTTTTTAACTGAAACTTTTACTACAACTCACTAGTTCCCACATGCTATTGTAACTGAGTATAAAAGTGATCATGTTTCCAGATATTGGAGGGAAAAAGTACTGTTTCCATGTTTACCTGATCTCTACTTCCCTCCACTTCCACTACTATTTCCTTTGTGATTACTTTTATATTGTAAGTTCCTTCAGTAGCCCAATATCCTCTGAAAACTGAGCTGAACCCATCTGGCAATATGTCTCAAACTTAAGTAGTTCCTAAGACAATGGAAACGTTCTTTAAGGTAACTGATATATGCATGATATATACAAATGCATTTCAGGTCTTAGAAAAAGGATTTTTTTTTACTACAACTCCCAGAATCCCCCACAGCCAAAAAGTAACTTTCCTGCCCTCTGGACATTTTAAAGATAACAAGTGTCTGAGATCCTTATACCTGGAAAGTCCAAAATTCCTTCTGCAGATTTTGAGGACAGAGAACAGAAAACAGCTGTTGACATTTATCAAAATCAATGTGACATAAATGGTACCAGGGACCTGATGGAAGGGAAGCTACAGAACTTTTAAAAAGTGCTGCAATCCTTTGTGAACTGTCAGAGACATTATTTCTTTTCAGAGCTTGGAAAAGTTACTTTGGACTGCAGCTCTCACACTTACAAGTCGTCATGCTGGCTTGGGAGCTGTAATAAAAAGAAAAAGAAATTGTTTCCAATCTCCACTCCTTCCCCTTTCCTGCCTTTTTTAAAAAATGCTCAAAATATACATTTTGTTCCTTCATACATAGAAGTACAACCAATAGAAGAAGGTATGAATTAAATGCATTGTACATTAAATATATTGTTCCATTGGCTAATTAAAAACATTCAAGTATGGTACTAATTTAAGCTCCAGATAAAATAAACAAAAAGCCTTGGACCTACAAAGAGCAGAGAAGCAGCACTAGTTCAGACTGGTTTATTTTTTTCCCCCCAACAAGCACCTCATTAACATATAAAATCACAAACATTTTATAGAGGATCTCACCCATTCCAACCTGCTCCCAAAATTATGCATTCCCTACAACGGAAACAGTATATTGGAAGTATCCAGCCTTCCTCTATGCAGAGAACTATATCACATACCAGTTTCAAATCTAAGGATGTAGCAGTATTATTAGCAGAGCATGAAAAAGGTTCCTTTTCGAGTATGACTCCAAGAACCTTCTATCCAGCATAGCCCGTGTTTATACTGGCTGAGGCTTTCTGGGAGCTGTAGTCAAACAAAGGTACATTTCCAGGCTCTGGACAGAAGTCACTGTGACTGATTGATGAGGTTCTAGCTGGAAGAGGGTGGGAGCTGCCATCTGAGTTTTTCCCCATCTTTTGATTATTAACCACTGTGTGGATTACATGAAGCTGACCAAGTTTTATTCCACATCATTTAGCTCAACATCACCTACCCCAGCCCTCCTCCACCATCTGGGGACCTTCAGATGTCTTGGTCTACAAACACCATCCTCCGTATACACCATGGCCATCCATGCTGGTTGGGAGTGCAGTACATGCCCACATCCCTTGACATCTGGAAGGTGCTAAATTGTTCAATGCTGGTCCCCACTGACTGGCACCTCTGACCCATTTGCACTACAGAATTATAGCACTATTATTCCACTTTAACTGCTATGGTTCCATCCTATAGAATCCTGGAATTGACAGTTTAGGGAGGGGCATTTATTATTCTCAACAAGAGTTCTCCACTCTCACCAAACTGCCACTACTGACATTCCACTGGGTAGAACGATGGAAGTTAAAGTGGAATAATAGTGCTCTAATTATATAGTGTGAAAGGGCCTCAGTTCTGCAGAGTTTCAAACAGCAATCTGGGCCAGCCCAACCTGATGATACCAAGAATTGCATCTAAGACCTTTTGCTTGTACAAGGTATGCCTTCCCACTAAGCCATTAACTTTGGGGACAGCATTATTAGCCAATGCCTAACCAAAGTTTATAAATCACAACATGAGAGTTATTTTTTTGAACAACACCATCTAGATACCCAAGAAATGCACGGCCAGTAGCCATACTATCAGGAATTTTGGGAGTAGCAGTCCAATTGACTACAGCCCCTCCCTTCCTCCAGCTCTCAGAGGTATAACATACAGTCCAAGGTCAGAGCAATGTGCCTTAATAGCAAACTTTCCAGAAGGAAGCTTCTCATCCATATAATATTTATTGTACGGTTCAGCTTTTTGGCTGGGTCAGTAAAACCTTAGTTGTGTGAGCTGCACATTTTGTACAGACAATGAAATAACACTGAGATTTAGATTGTGCTGAAAAAATCCTATGTTTTGGTTAGGGTCGAAGATATTGAGTCTTTTGCAGACTGGCACTGTTCAAATTTGTCATGCTGATAATACTTTCTTAAATAGCGAAATGAGAATAAGAGCTAGAAAGCTATTTTTGAGATAAATAATTGTATCTCATCAAGCAGTGACCTTTGCTTTTCCCTACAATATGGTTCACGACCACTCTCCAGTTGGGTCTTTTTGCATCTTTATCCCATTTACCGGCACCCTTGATAAGTGCAAAACTTCTATTTATTTTTTCTTTCTTTCTTTGTGCTATAGCTTGCTTTGTGAAAGCCAGGTATGTATTCCTTTTTCCAATTTCATCCTGCTCTGCACTTCTCAGCCATGGAGTTTTTCTCAGTACCAATACCATCATTTTCTTAAATAATGCCTATGTTATGCCTTCATTCCAGCTCCCTCTATGTCCCACTGGTGGGGGTGATACATTATGTGAGGACATGGGAGAGGGCTCTCTCCACATGGCATCCCAGTTATGGAGCATCCTCCCCCTCGGAGATCCAATTGGCAGCAGTATTCATGTCACTCTGGCACAAAGTCAACACATGGCCTTTTATTTTGCCCAATTTGCACATGGACTGTGATTAGCATTATTTTAAACTTACCGGTTTTAACTGATAGTTTATTTAATATATGTTTAGTCTTTTAAGATTATTGTTATTATTTATTGTTTTCAATCTATTTTATTGTAAGCTGCCATGAGAACTTTAAATATAGGGTGGGATTCGACTATTTGGAGAGCCAGTGCGGTATAGTAGTTTGACTGTGGGATTAGGACACTGAGGGACCAAGCTTCGAATCTCCCTTTGGCCATGGAAAGCCACTAGATGATCTTAGGCAAGTCACACTCTCTCAGCCTAAGAGGAAAATAATGGCAAACCCCTCCTGAAAAAATTCTGCCAAAAAAACCCCCATGACCTTAGGATTGCTGTAAGTCACAAATGACTTGAAGGCAAACAACAACAGCATTTTTAATAAATAGATAAACAAACAATCTTTGGGTGTTACTAAGGCACCTTATATACTACACTATAACTTATCAGCTAAGCAAGTCCGGGTTTGGAATTTCACACAACTGCTAGTCTTAGGTCAGTGGTTCTCAACCTGTGGGTCCCCAGATGTTTGTGGACTTCAGCTCCCAGAAGCCCCAGCCACTACGGTCAATGCTCAGGGCTTCTGGGAGCTGAAGTCTAAAAACATCTGGGGACCCACAGGTTGAGAACCACTGTCTTAGGTCAATCTCAAGGACTGAATTTGGTTTGGTGTGCCACATGCTGTACAAGGCCCATACTCAGTGGGTTTGTTCTGCTGAAGAGGAAACATGAAGCGGAGGGAGATTTCCTCCTCTTCACAGCCCCCCCAGTATGGCAGTATTCCTCCAGTGTTGGGATTTAGGGCTTGGATTACAATACAAGTACAGAAGAAACATCAATTAGTTGATCTAGGTCTGCACAAGGTGGGATCCATCCAGTATAAACAAGCAACAGCAAGCAACAAACAAACTCACAGCTAGCCAGCCTTGTACTATGTAGCCTGCCAAGTGCTTCAGCCTCTTCCCACCCCACCCCACCCATTTTGCAGTTCCAGATAGGTAGCAAAAGCCAGAGGTTGATCCCTGTGGGTTGTTGCTGGTTTGAGGAAAGGAGGAAGGAGTGGGAATCTGTGGGGCCCAAACCTCTAGCTGGCCTCAGCTTTTGGCTGTCTGGACAATGAAAAAACAAACACCACTTTAAAAAATAAATTTAGGTATCTGTTCAGAGAGTGACTACCATGTCTAATTGTTAAATTTAGGTAAAGGGGCTCCTCTCATGCATCTTGCCACAGGCCCAGTGCCAGCTCTCAGTGGCCCCAGGTTGCTAGAGAGCTGCCTTTGGATTGTGGGTTAAACATCAGATTTGTTTTCAAAGATTTCTTGTTTCTACAACTCAAGGCAAAATATATAAAAATACAATAAAAATGGAACAAAACATCCTTGAGAAGCAAAACAGACAACGGTCCACAACAAAGCTGCTGAAACAACCAGGAAGCAGAAAAAGGAGGGAGGTCTCCTACAGAGAATATCTTAAAGGTTCTTTTTGTCATTCCAGCCAACACAGTCAAAACAAAGTGCAGTGGAAAGAGCTATATCTTTCTAGTGGGGGGGAACTATGCATTTATTATGCACGTACTATATTCCTTGATGCAAGAGCGGGGGGAAAAAACTAGAAATTTTTAGAAGATACATGTTACTTCATCTTCCCGAGGGGGAAACACTGGAAGAAAATTTAAGATCCCCCCCCCATTTTTCTGTCAGAACTCCCCACTAGTCATCTCAAGCACTGGAAGTGACCTTCCACAGCTTTGGGACAATTGAGGTGAATGGCAGCTGCAACCATTTCACCTCATGAGGGAAAATACAGCACAGTCTGATTGGATGAAGTAGGCCTGACAGAAGGAGAGATAAAAGGAGAGCAGATAGGTGGGACTCAGGCCACGAAGCTATGCCTTGGGTAATATTCACACAAAAGTCTAAACTAAAGTGATACCGCTACCTTGCTTATATCCGAGATTAAACACTAAAGCAAACATTAGGGGAGAGTCAAGAGAACTCTGCTCATCTCCATAGAATCTTCTGCATTAATCATCTGGTTTGCCTGTTGTTGCTCACAGTTTTTATGTATGCTTTCAGTACCAAAAACCTATAAGGGAGAAACCTAGTGAATTTTTACTACTGATAAAACTCCTGTCAGCAAAATTATGGCAGGAGGGATTCCTCTTCTGCTGCATGCTGTGCATTTTCAAAGTCTGATTTGGAGGATTAGGGGAGTCTCTAGAGCAGCTTTGCAGTAGGGGACTGGGGAGAAGTATGAGGAGGAAGTTTGACTGGATAACTGGACTTTGAACTATTAGTCATGTTAATTCTTTTTTATTTTGCTAGAAAGGAAGGGGGAAGAGAAAAAACAGAATGTGGCAGCACCTTTAAGACTAACTGGTTTTTATTTTAGCATGAGCTTTCATAGATATAAACCCACTTCTTGCGATATAGTATCAAGTTGTATTAAGGCCTCAGGTATAAAACATATTTATACAGTTGTGGGAATGGGACAGATTGTAACAGAATCTAAAAAGATGCAAATCATGTCCCTTGTCCTAAATTTTCATAGGGCTGGGTGAAGTTTTACAGGTCTTTCAACTCTTTATAGTGGTCAGTTAGTGTTGATGTGTGAAAGCAATAAGCCTGCTTACTAAAAGTCCATTTTCCTGGGTTCAAAACTCTCTGCGAGAGTATTCTTTATGTTATATGTGCATTATCAAAGTCTCTTGTATTAATATATATAGTGTGCCATGAAGCCATTGTCCACTGCTAATGGACTAGAATTTGTGAATATAATTCAATTCAGCTATTTTTCTTTGTAGCCTTCCTTTGTAATTTCCCTGTCCAAGGACTATAACCTGTAAATCCCTTCCTGTATGTATGGGAAAGTTGAAATGTTCCACAACTGGTTTTTGGGTGTTGTCATTTCTAATGTCAAATTTGGGTCAATTAATCTTCTGTCTTCTTTGTCCAACGTGGAACACAGAGGGGCATTGCTGATATTGGATGGCATATATCACATGGGAGGAAAAGCAAGTAAATCTACCTCTGATGTTGCGGGTAATGTTTTTGGCCCCTGTAATATTGCTCCCAAAGTAGATGTGGGGACAGAGTTGGCATCTGGGTTTGTGGTAGGATCTTGTCCCTATATTACCATCCATGTTATATATCCTGTTAACATATTCAGAGTTAGCCATGTTGGCCATACAGCAAAACAAAACAAAATCCAAACTCCACAAAAGTGCAATAGCTTTATTGGCCAACCAAAATGCACAAAACAAATCATGCCAGCTTTCAAATCTTTACTGACATCTTCATCAGATAAAAGATGTTTAAAAAATCATATAGGAGAAGAAAAGAAAAATTACTGTCTTGGAGTCACAGGCCTACATTTGTATGAGATGGTGTTTCAGTTGTTGTTTATTTGGTCTAGACCAGTGGTTCTCAACCTGTGGGTCCCCAGATGTTTGTGGACTTCAGCTCCCAGAAGCCCCAGCCACTGTGGTCAATGCTCAGGGCTTCTGGGAGCTGAAGTCCAAAAACATCTGGGGATCCACAGGTTGAGAACCACTGGTCTAGACTGAGGGACCTCAATGTAGGCAGAGGCTAATCCTCTCTTGGCCATAGACAAGACAGTAAATTTTAAACTCCATAACAACAGTAAAGTTACTCCTCATGTAATCCAGGGTATCTTTGTCTCTTGTGAAACCACAGGCCTCTTACTTAGGCAGAGAACATTACCTTTCTGTTAAGTGAGTAGTTGGGGGCTGTCTATAGGCCAATAAAGGCCTTCCTTCTACAGCTAGTGAGAGGACTGTCTTATTTTCCAGAACTGGTTGTAGCTCATTGATTATGCGTTTGACTGGTCTCAGCTGGAAACTGTAGGACTGTAGATAACCATTAGGAGTGTTTTGTCATATTGTGTTTTTTGTCTGTCTTGTAGTAGATGGTTCCTGGGTATTAATTTTACCTTGCTGATAATTTTACCTTAGCTGGGTACTGTAGTTTGAGAAATGCCTTGGATTTACAACACATTTCTCAAACTATAATATCTACCCAAGAGGGTGAAAAAATGTGAGACATCAACTGAGACACTGAATTTTGCCACAACAGGGGAAATTTTAAGAAGAGGGAGCTAATGGGCTGGGACTTAACTTTCTGGGATTTTACCTCCAACAAAGGTAAAACTCTTTCAGTTGGACTACAATTGGCAGGTTTTACCTATACAGCACTTCAAAGTTTTTCCAGATGTGACAGTACAGGTATTTCTTCACACATACCAGGGAAAACCTGGGCCTCAAGGGAAATTACTTTTCTGCTGCTAATAGTATTAAAATTTTATTACTTATCTTTTATTGCTCTTTGCTTCATCTCCAAATAGGGGACTGGCCATTGCCTGCACTGAGATCCCTCCAGAACAGTGGTTCTCAACCTGTGGGTCCCCAGATGTTCGTGGACTTCAGCTCCCAGAAGCCCCAGCCACTATGGTCAATGCTCAGGGCTTCTGGGAGCTGAAGTCCACAAACATCTGGGGACCCACAGGTTGAGAACCACTGCTCCAGAACAACTGAATTACAACAGAAACGATATCTGATACAAAATGTAGGTCTTGTGAATCTACCATTGTCACTTTTTTCTCCTGCATGATTTGTAAACAGCTTTTGCCTGATGAAGAGCTTCAAAAGCTTGCATGATGTATTTTGTGCATTTTGGTTGGCCAATAAAGTTATTGTTCATTTGTGGATTTTGGATTTTGTTGTATTTTGCTAAATGACCAACACAACTACCTCTGAATATGTTCACCCAAATTAAATCAGTTTTTAAAACATTACACAATTATAGATCTCTCCACCATATCATACAACTTTTCTGAATACCAGTGACCTGGGAAGTACAACCTTAAAAGAATGCTTTAAAATTTATGGTCCCATGACCATCTGGGCTCAAAAATGTGTTTGCTGTCACAGATATCCTCAACAGAAATGCATTTCTGCTGAAACATTTAAAAACTAAAAGGGAAGGTTTAAAAAACAAAAAAGTTGTGCTTGTAAAATAATTGCTTCCAGAATGTTTCCATTCATTAGTTCAAGATTTCAGTAGTGCTCTGCCAACAATGGTTTTCCTGTTCCAGTTACATCTGTACAAAAGGATGGGATATTTATTCTTTATTCCCCCTTCTCATATGTCTAATACACTTCTTTCAAAAAGTTTTTAAAATGCTGAGTACATTAAGAGTCTGTTCAAACAGGATTTCTGATGTAACACTGTCCTCCTGTGGGACTGTATTACTCACTTGGTGATACAGAACCACATGAAGAAAAGTTCGGGGAATTAGTTATTTAGAGGTGTACTATGTAAAAATTTACCTCTAAACATCATCATCATCATGTCCTTTTCTCAGTCTAGGGCAGTGATTCTCAACCTGTGGGTCCCCAGATGTTTATGGACTTCAGCTCCCAGAAGCCCCAGCCACTATGGTCAATGCTCAGGGCTTCTGGGAGCTGAAGTCCACAAACATCTGGGGACCCACAGGTTGAGAACCACAGGTCTAGGGCCATTTCTGCACTAGACTGCTATAGCGCTATTAGCAAACCCCAGGATTCCATAGGATGTTGAAAGTGGAATAATAGTGCTATAACAGTCTAGTGTGGAAATGGCTTCAGACTCAAAGCAGCTTAAAGAGACATAGCTAAAGCAAAGCAAAGCTAAACATGAAGTAAAATATACCAGGAAAATGCTTTCACCTTGCGATATTAGCTTTCTTGGAACCAGAAGATTTTGACATACAGGCTTGCATGTACTTAAGAGATAGTATAACTTTGCAGGCAAGTCTATATCATTACTTAGTTGTACTTTTGAAATGGCTCTGAAACCTGTGGTCTTCCATATCCACAGGTTCTGCATCCACGGAGTCAACCAACTGCAGCTCAAAAATATTAAGAAAAAAAAAATCCAAAAAGCAAACCTTGATTTTGCCACATGCTGAGCACTATGCTGCGGTGTAGGCAAACCCTGCTGTAGCCTCCCACTAGTTCACAGATCCTTAGGCTCTCCCCAGCACATGTTTTGAGTTCTTCACCATTTTGTATAAGAGACACCATTTTACTACACCACTATATAAAGTGCGACTTGGATAGCCACAGATTTTGGTATCCATGGGAGGTCCTGTAAACAAACCCAATGGATACTGAGGGCTCACGGTACATGGCTGCTGATTTCTATCCTTTCCAGGGGTGTCAAACTCAATTTCATCCTGGGCCGCATCAGCATTATGGTTGCCCTCAAAGGGCCGGCTGTATCTGTAAGACTATATAAATGTATCTACTCTTTTATCATATTAAATAATGGTATTTCTGCCCCCCAGCCCCTCTGTGCCTCTTTCAGCTCCCCATACCCTCTCTGTGCCTCTTTCTGCTCCCCCCTCCCCTGTGGCTCTTTCCGCCCCCCCTGTAGCTGGTGAGCCCGATCCCCACATTGAGGGCAAACACTGAATACTCCTGGCTGCCGGTATTCTGAAGAAGGGCCCAGCAGCCAGCACTCGTGATCTATTTCTACTTCTGACTGCTCCTCTGTCCAACTCTCCCAAGATGCATGGAACATTGTCATGGTAACCCGTGGCAACACTCTGATGGCGAGAGTTGGACAGAAGAGTAGTCAGAAGCAGAAGTATATTGCGAATGCTGGCTGCTCGGCCCTCTTCAGAATACCAGCAGCCGAGGGGCCTGCAATGTGGAGAATCGGGCTTGCCAGGCAGGAGGAATGCTACAGCTGCAAGAGATGTGTGAGGGCCACATGAAATGGCCTGGTGGGTTAGATTCAATTTGGCCCATGGGTCTTGTGTTTGACACATGTGTTCTAAAGAAAATTTAGAGTTTAGCCTCTGGAACTACAAGCAACAACTGTTGTCTGGCAAAGTAGAAATAGAGGAAAACACAAATAAGAAATGCAGGTCTACAAATTAAAAGACAGCACTGAGAGAACTGATCTGATTCCTAAAGTACTATCATATTGGAAAACAGTTATCCATCAGACCATCCACTTTTCCAAATTCTGTATCTCTGTCAACATAGAATTTGTATTCAAAAAGCCTATATTAAAGAATGCTTCATACAAAATGCTTATTTAAAAAATTCCGTCTACAGTGGAGATTGTCAAAGGATCAGTACAGGATAATTAATCCTCCATAAATTAAAACTTTAAAGCTTTATGACGAATGCTGTGGTTCATAGGAGAGCTCTGGTTGCTCACAGCACAGTCACATGGCAGAAGAAGGAAGACTTGTAAAGGGCAGAATTTCTGTCATGGAAGTTGCAACTCCAAATCTCATGAGACAGATGAAATCCTACGAAATCTGTCAAGAAAAATAAAAATTTTGCCATCTCAGGCCCAACGTGTTAAAAATTGTAAGTCCAACAGATCCTGCCTGTGCATAGATATAGGGAAATTTTTTAAAAATGCAGGATTGAAGTTTGCGTCTGGGCCGAGAGCCAGGCAACTCAAAACAAAAGATGAGGACAACTCAGATGGTCTCTCATAAAACAGTAGTAAACGATAAAAAGATGTAATAAACAGCAACATGGTTGGCTCCTATAAGGGAATACAGGGAATATTGATTGCTCTAAGAAGGTACTATTTAAGAGTTGCAGAAAACCCAGGAAGAATCATAGAATCATAGAAATGTAGAGCTGGAAGAGAACAAACGGGCCATCCAGTCCAACCCCCTGCCGTGCAGGAACACCCTCAAAGCACTCCTGACAGATGGTCATCCAGCCTCTGCTTAAAAACCTCCAAAGAAGAAGACTCCACCACACTCCGAGGCAGCATATTCCACTTCCGGACAGCCCTGACTGTTAGGAAGTTCTTCCTGAGGTTCAGGTGGAATCTCTTTCCTGCAGCTTGAATCCATTGCTCCTTGTCCTGTCTCTGAAGCAGCAGAAAACAAGCCCTCTCCTTCCTCTACATGGTGTGATAAATCCCAGGATCAGGCCAAGGCCCCTCTCCAACCACTTCCTATCATTGATGTCCCATTCCAGAGAGTGGCTGTGGACATCATGGGACCTTTCCCTAGGAAGACTGCTAGGGTTAAGCCAAAAGTGTATCATGTGAATTCACTGAAACCCTTCTATGAGAGGCCCAGTCATCTTCTCACACTTTCAGTCCAGGAAGATGAGGAGGAAGAGTGGCCTGAATGTGCTTTCTATGATCGGGAGGGTGGTAACTTAGAAGATGTTAAACCTTCCCCAAGACTCAATGCTATCCAACACAAGCAGTTCTCTCAATTGACAGGCAAGTTCATTATCCCAGGTCACACCACAGATCTTCAACATGTGGCTGGAAGTTCCAATGTGGTTGCAGACTCCTTGTCACGCAGAGAACTGGAGGGAGGTTAAGAGGGATGAGTTTTACATGTCTGTTATTAATAATATGGTTAACCTGTACTGTTTTGTGTTTGCATGTGTTCTTTGACTTGTCCTTTCTTAGGTCACAGGATGAAATCCCAGCTAGTGTGGCTCCAGCCTTCAGCTGTTTCCAAACCGTCTGAGATTTGGGGGGCGTGTGATAATGGGGCTTCCCATTATCTAAGCTTAGCTAAAAGGGGGATACTGCCCTCTTAAGGTAAACCAAGAGTTAATGAGGTGTTGGGATTAGATTACATTTTAGTGTGGGTCAACATCACAGGTCACAGGATGAGAACTGACCAACCAAAAAGGAAAGAGGTGAGTATCTTCGGGATGCTTCGAGATGCTTCTTGGGAGAAGTTATAAAAAACTTCTGGGAGGCCATGTGGCCGAGGGAAGAACAAGGAGAGAAGAACAAAGGGATATCTCCGAGAGCTGAGATCTGGCCAGCTGCAGGCTGCAGGCATGCCGCGCCTTCTGGCTCTCTCTTCTCTCTTAGGAGATCTAAGCCTATGAACATCTGTGAGTACTAGAATAAAGTAGTTAGCCGCATTAGGGCTGTTTATTATTTTGGAGTGGCTGATCTAAAGAATGTATCTGTGCTTTTATATCTGTTTTTGTAACTACTTGTAACTTAAGTGTGCCTGGGAGGGAGGAGCCTCTCATGTGTATTATTGTCTTGTTTATTTGCATGCCTTGAATAAATACTTTCTGTAAAACCTCTGTTTCTCTCCATTCCCATGCCAGTCTTTGGCACACGCTAGATAGGACTTCTCTCACTCAGAAGGGGGGAGGTGAGAGCGAAGGAAAGGTCCTTAGCATAGAGATTGGTAATCCACTGAGCAGTCTCCCGCTGTACTGCTCAGATATTCAGAATTCAGCGGGTGGTGGCAGCATAATTAATAACACTGGAGGAATTACCGGCCTTTTCCAAGGATGAGAGTCAACCTTGGGGGACTGGCATGAACCCCAGTATGACACACGGCCAGACCAAGCACCAGACCTTCTAAGGTAATTCAGTTTGGGCCGCAATTATTCTATTGGCAGCAAGAAGGGGCCAGTTCCCTCATGACTGAGCTGAGGATATGCACAGTTAGCTCACTGCAACCCTTAAGCTGGGGGTGAGCCCTTTATTTACAATTCTCTGATGGAATGCCAGTCTAATACATAAAAGTTTTATTCTGAGAAACAATGATTATAGCTATGTGAAACTAATTAACGTATAGGAAATGCTGAAACGTTACCAAATACTGAAATGTATATGAATATATTACAATGACCAGCTTAGATGATAGATGAGATGTTATGATACCTCACTAAAATATGATGCAAGTACAATGTACCTTATAAGTATTAATAAGGCTCCTTATAAGATGTCTATAGAGAAAATTTGCCTGGTTTATAAATTGTCTATGAAAGACAATGTGTTAGACTGAAATGCATATGTGATATTATGAGCAAGGACTGTGAATGTATAAATGAATTGTTGCATTTTATAAGTACCTAAATTATTATAAAGCCTCGTTTATTGTCCTGCAATACAATATCTAAAAAGTCCAAAGCTTAAGACTTGCTAAGTAGAATATTGGTTTTGATCTGCCAATTAGACAAGCCCACCTAGATACCTTAAAGGCACCAGATATCATTTGAGCTTGGAAGCTAAGCAGGATCAGCTCTGGATAGTACTTGGATGACAGACAATTCACCCTTTCAACAGATCACAGGCTTCTCTTCCACTGTTTAGTGTAAAAAATATATATCCCAAAACCCAAAATGTACTTGCAGACAAATTCTGATTTTGTTTTCATTTTGTGATACTCTATATGGATGCCATGAACTTAAATGCACTAAGGCATCAGATCCTGTATGATCTTGGAAGCTAAGCAAAGTCAGCCCTGATTAATACTTGAATGGGAGACTGTCAATGAATACCAGCTGCTGTAGGCTATATTTCAAAGGAAGGAACTGGCAAAACTATCTCAGTATTCTTTACCTACAAAAACCCTAAGAAATTCATGGGGTTGCCATAAATCAACAGGTGACTTGAAGGCACATATGCACACACACCAGACAATACTGTTGTTTACAAGCTTATGAGCTCAGGCAACCAAAATTTCTAGCTAGATACAGCTTGATAGACATAAGGCAAAGAAGCTTCTTAACAGAGAAATAGGTATGAGATAATCACATCTGTTTCGTTGTCCCATGGGAATATATATTCCATGGGAATACATTTAGGGCAGACCTAAGGCCTGCTCCTATATGTCTCCAGCCATTTGAACTGGGAGCTATAATGTTCTGTCCTTTCCTTTGTGATAGGACTAAGTCACACAGTTGGCCACCGCCTGATTGGGAGCCAGGAGGGTTTTTTTTTTCATGCCACAGAGATTTTGACTGTGTCCTTTTTGGCCTCCCTAGGAACGGCTCCTTTAGGATTTCTATACACAAAGCTCCTACCTTTTGATGCCCTCTTATCTGATGATTCAGTCTTTTGATGTCTCCAAGTTCCATTAATTTGAGAGGAATTTCCCTCTTTCATCAGTTCTTCTTGCCTACATAGGCTCACTTGCAACCACTTCCCTTGCAAAGCAAGCTGAGAGGAGGGAAAAGAGCATAAAGCCAGCTAAGAGACTTTGCAAGCAGCACATGCATCGCTGGTCTGAACTGAGCCTCCCTAAATCCTTCAAGCTCCCTACAGTTCAGTGTATGGGTTCCACTTTTCAACCAACTCTGACTGTCATTTTCTGACAATGCTCCAGTCTCTAACCTGTCAGGTAAGTGGGGAACGCCTGTATTCCTTGTTTCAATAATGCCATTTGTTACTAACTCATTATCACATTGCTCTACGACTATTGCATACGGCTTCCATTATGACACACTTTTGTATTCTAGGACAACATTTTGTCCAGGTTTGAATCATTGGGCAAGAAAACACAGGTTTCTTTCCTCTGCTTTCTTTTACACGTTGGCAGATAAGGTAATCAATGTTAAATAAAGTGGCCATTTTAAAACCTAGGGCCTTTCCACACTACACTGTGCTATAGTGCTATTATTCCACTTTCAACATCCTGTGGACTTCTGAGATTTGTAGTTTACTGAGGCCAAAGCACTCTCTGGCTGAGAATTCTAAATTCCCTTCCCTAAACTGCAAACCCCAGGATTCCATATAATAGTGTAGTGCAGAAAGGCCCCTAGTTCTTGGCATATAGTTTTTCTCTTCTGGCGGCAAAAACAGACAGACAGCTGATTTTGTTTCCATCAACATGCATTCTGGTCTACTTCTCCAACTTTCTATAGTATGGATATCCCAAATGAAAACAGCCACAGATACCCAAATACAGGAAATTATATATCTATCAGCCTATTCCCTGCCTCTTTCTAGAAAACAAACAAACAAACAAACAAGCAAATCAGAAAGGACTATAAGGATTATGAATCTTAGAAATGTTAAACATACAAAGCAAATTTGGGCAACCTATCATGTTCCAGATGCTGGTCTTCAGCTCCCATTAGCCCTGACCAGCATCACTACCATGATGAAAGATGCAGTCCAAAAATATCTGGAGGGCTACAAGTTGTATTCTTTTTATACAAAGTGATAAGCTACTTGTTGCATAACATTTCCAGGCTCTGATTACGCTCAAGTAGATTTATGGAATATAAAGCTCTTAACTAAAACTGTTAATAGCTATGGCAATTTCCATGCCCAGAAGCAGCACAGAAGAAGCTGCCCCATAACAATTCAGATGATCTGTCCATCTCTTTCAGTGTTGTCTACTCTTACTGGCAGTGCCTCTTTAGCTTTACAGTAATATTCTTTACCATGATTTAGTATCAGATCCTTTCAACTGGAAATGGCAGGGATTGAATATGGATTCTCTGCATCAATGGTGGGGAACTTTTGGCCCTCTAGATATTGATGAACTACTACTACCCTCAGGAATGGCTACTGAGAACTGGAGCTCAAAAATGCATGCAGGGACACAGATTCCACATCTCTCTTCTACATGCACGGTCAGTGTTTTGACATGATCTCTTCCCCAGTATGGCAGTCATCCTCTGATGACTAGGAGCTATGACAAGCAACCAAAGATGGTCATCTTTATTAGTCAAGCTTGTCAGCACTTGGGTGTGTCTGGTTTGTTCCATGTTGGAATTAAAACAACAGAATATCTGAACCTCTGTGCTTTTCCAGAGATATCATTTTTACCCTTAACTCAAGGAGGTTTATGTCTGGTACAGAGCTGTCTGCAAGGGCTGGATATGCATTGGAAGAGACCTCATAGGTCCAGTTTGCAATTTTGTACAAGTGAAGGGATACAGAGAGTATCAATGACAGAGAATCCAGAGATGGGGAGGTGAAGCTTTAAGAACAAAGAGTAATACAGATGGTTCCCAGACCAGAAAGGTTTGTGTTTGTTTTTCACTAATTTTTCTGTCATTTGCTAAATCATGATATATGAAAACAATTATTTCCCCTGAAGGAGGAGGATGCTGAAATGTCAAGGGCTCCTTCAGGCTCCACTGTGATAATGAATTATTGGAGAAATAAAAATTTTTGCTACTTCAGTGAAGAAAGACATTTTGTGACCTTTTGCTGCTTTATGGCGATAATGAATTTTCTGCAGAACTCAGACACTTTCACTTACTTTATTAAAATAAGAATGCTTGAGGAATAGCTGTGACCTTGACCTTTGAAAAATTAATGGAATACTGATTTTGAAAGAACTGATGAAAATCTGGTTATTATCTAGACTCTTATTTATTACTGTCATGCCAATAATGCTCCTTAGTCTAAAAAAAACCAAAACAATGTTCTTCAGATTATCAACCGAAGTATTAACTCCTGGTATTTAGACATAAGACTCTACTTATTCTTTATCATGCCAAAAGTATCAATTTTATACAAAGATGCTTTGACTCAAGACAAAAGGCTTAAGTAACACTAGAGGTCTGACAGGATATCCTCCAGACTTTATCTACTAATGACATGTGAGATTGTAATAACAAGGTTTGCCATGGATTCAAATTTCATTTATCATTTAAAAAGAAAAAAAAGAAAGAAACCAGTTTTTAAAGAGGTGACTTTATTTACAACCATCTAGGATGATCATAGTATGCTTATTGCCATACAGCTTAAGCCTTTTAACTAACATAGTAAAAAGCGAAGAAGGAAACAAGATAACTACCAATATAGAAAATTTCATTCTGCCTCTAGTGTTACATAAAAAACCTGATACAAATGTTAATGGAAGGGATGTTTGGATGCAAGGTTCGTAAGACTGTATTGCACGTACTGGAACAAACAAAATTGCCTTATATAGAATCAGACTTCTTCTTGCCCATCTTTCTGCAGTCTGGCTGGCAATGGCTCTCTGCAACCAACATCTAAACATATCCTTCTACTGACAAAATTGCATCCACCAGTGGGGCATATTCACACACTCCCCTATGCCCCATTCTCTCCCAATATGATCTCGAGGATTTGAAAATACGGGGGTGCACATGGGAGGAGCCTGTAGAGAAGAGGAGATGATAACAGAGTGCTATTGCATGAGCAGCACACAGTGTTGGATGTGTTTAGTCTACACTATGTGTGGGAACCATTCAATGCATGTGTCTCTCCAAAGGCATTTTTGTGGCACCTGGAGTTCTCCAGAGGAGAAGCTTCCCCCAAGAAAATCTTTGTATTTTTTTTAAAATTGAATAATGACAGTTTTATGAGGAGTAATTCTTCTCTGAATCTCCACCTTTGGAGGAGATGGTGTGGTCTCCAGAGGGGAATGAAAGAATGGCTCTGGACACCCAGAGCTTGCTCCCCCTTGTTTACATGTCTCCATATAATTATAGAAGTTGTTTAAATTATCCTTACATGCCCCACAAAACTGTGTATCTTCCCAGGGTCTGTTTGGAATAGAAGGCATAGTGAGAATACATCAGCAAAGAAGGCACTAGTCTTCAGAACATCACCTTCCCAATGAAAAGGGAGAAGCAGAAATGAAGGCAGTGAAGCTAGTATGTTCCTCCTTTAAGATGCCTGGTAAACTCTTGCATGGAGCTAAAGATATATAACCAAGCTCAGCAGCTGTTTCTGTCTTCTAAAGAAGAAATTTCTTGGACTTAAGCAGGCCTGTAACCCTGTGACCATATAAAGCAAAGGGCCTTGGGTATGTCTATAACCTTATCAGCCTATTATGCACTTCTGCCTGAATGTGCTTATCTCCTATCCTGAAATCAGACAGAAAGGGCAGTAGTCCAAAATGCTATAAATTCTACAATTCTAAAGTGTCAGATTCAAGTATTCAGCAGAAGAAGATCACATGGGTTTGTTAACACACTTATTTTTTTCAAATGATGTCAGGTGTTGTTAGCAGTATACAAACGCAAAGAGTCAGGCCATTTTCATTCTTTCTAAAAGAGATAATGCAGACTCCCACACACATTTATGAACTTGAAAAAGCAGAAACAGCATCTTCTCCCACTGAATGTTTGTTCTCTTTATATCCGCTTTATATTTTCCCCAACAGTGAAAAGAAATATGGATGGCACAAATCAACTGGGCTATATAATAACTCACAGAATCTTTTTTAGCCCTTGTGCAGGCTGTGAAAAATGGAGCCCAAAGGAGCTAACTGTCCCATAATCAAGACAAATTCTTCTGGTGTTTCCAACATATGCAATATATAACGTCAATGGAATTCAGGGGTGATTTATTATAAACTAAATATCCACACATTATAAAATATTACTTAAAATGAAATTGGCAATTCTACAATAACTTATGGCACTCATACAGCAGAGCACAGTTGTGGAAGTACAGATGAATATGACATCACAGGCAGCCTATCCTGTCTTCTAGAACAATGCAGAAACTTCACTACAGTGCCAAGTGACTGCTAGAAAGGAGTGCCATATCAGAAAGAATAACTGATGACAGTAGATAGCGTTGAGACCAATGCATCCTTCATGGACTGACAATATAGTATAGTGTAAGACAGTAAAGTTCCCAAGCTATAGAATCCCACTGTTTGTCATGAGAAAACATCACGCAGTACAAATGTCCTAACTTTTTGCTGGATCAGCTCACAAAGTCTGTCATGATTTGCTCAGTCAAGTTGGAAGCCAAACTTTGTGTTGAAGCAATGGAGTTGTGATTTCTTGGCTCATTTCTCTTTAAAATTGCACATGTATCCATCTGCTTTCATTTACATAATGAATTAATTTCAGTTAATGACAGTGTTGGATGTTGTCACCTACAACAGTTATCTGGCAATTGGTCAATGATGTGCAAATCCTAATGAGTCAGTGGACCTACATTTAAAACGCTGGGCACAAAACTGCAGCCAATGTACATATTGACATTTTGTTCCACTCTGTATGTAGGTACATCTACTAGAGCAGGATTTCAGCCTGTGGCTACTCATTCTGGCTGTTATTAGTACAATGCATGAAGTAATGCACCTGTAGATGTCAAGAGCAGTAACACGAATTTTGATTAAATTGGCTCAGACTAAGAAATAGACTCATTTTATACAATCATTTAACTTCTATGCCTTGGATCTATGCCTTTAAGAACAAATATGTCCAAACTGAATGCATTATGGTTTGTAGACACAGAGACTATTATTTTGCAGACCTAGCAGTGAGTGTGGGTTTTTTGTCTAGCAAGAAAGTAGCACACACCATATTTTGTCAAAATGGAGAAAGCTACAGTTTTATTGGATACAGATGATTAGTCTTGGCCCATAGCAGGGATCTATATCCAGGCATTGATCAACCTGCCTGCTAGCTAAAGGCAACCTATTGATCAGCCGACCTGCCTATGCACAATGGAAACTCATTCACCCAGCCTTCCTGGTGAGAAGTGCTAGAATGATAGATGCAGGAATCCACAGAGGTGGAAGCCACTGCATGTTTCCCCTGCCATTTAGAAGTGAAGCAGAGCTGTCAACCCACGAGCTGGGTGTGCCCTAATTGCATACACTCTCAATGCCCTTTAAGGAGACCTCCATACGGTGTATGACAGCCACAGTGGCCCCATCTAGTTGAATATGGCCCCCATGCTAAAACTGCAGTGTGATACCACTAACAAAACACTCAACTATGAAGAAACCTGAGCACAGAGAGAGGTTGGGTAGAGACAAAGAAAGCTGACTCTTTGCACAATGTCAAAAGCAGCTTATATAGGCTGAGCGTAAACCTGAGTGAAGCCTTCACTTGCTTTTGATCCCTGCCCCTGACAGAAAATCAGTCTGCTCCTGATTGGTTGATCTTCCTGCCCCATACCAGAACCCAGGAAACCCATGTGGGCTTCTGGGAAAGAAAACATGGTGCCCATGCCTACTTTGTTTGTAGCTGTCATGCCCCCATCCCAGGACCCAGACAGGACCCTTCTCAACTTTCATAACACAGAGACATGAGAAGGACAATACTTATGGCAACCAGGGTAGGTGGAAAAGGGAGAACCTGGGCATCTCAGAGTGTTTATGTAGTGAGGACTGTTAATTAAGCAAACAGCTGGGAAAGGCTCTAAGCCTATATAAAGAGTGACCAGAATGGGAGGAAGCTGTTGCAGTCAACTGTTCCTATTGATAGAAGCAACCTGACTTACATTCAGATTCCTTGCTTGTGCTCCTAGAAACCTTAACCTTTGCCTTGTGTACAGCTTTTGCCTCTGAACTGTCACTCTGGATTTACTGTGAACTTGGACTGCAAAAAGATAACCCGTAATTTCCTAGCAAACTAATACAAACTTTGCTCGTTGCTGCTGATAACAGGCTCTAATTAGACAGCTGTAAGCCTTGGCTGGCTGCCAACACAGGACAGTAGCCAGCTTTGCAAACTGGCACTTCCAACAAGTTGGGAAATGCACTTCCTGATTTTTCATGTGTGAAATGCGTAAAATCTTGATTGATGTTGTGAGTTTCCTACCCAGAAATCTTCATATATCAGCACATCTACTTTTGAGCTGGGAAGTCAACCCTTAGAATGAGGCTGACAAAGGATATTGTGACACAAAGCTATTATACCTCAACTGCACTGCGTTAATTCTACCTTTGCCCGAGTTTTATCACACAATCTTGTGGCTGTCCCACTGTTGTACTGATGTTAGATCATTGGGGAATCAAATCTTTTTCAACTGGAAACAATCCATTAATGACTTCCCATCTTGTAACTATTTGGATACTATTTGGGGGTGCAAATATCTCATTCTGATTCATGGCAATACTAGGTGGTCAGGTGGGGCTCCATGGCTGTGGTGTAGGCAAAGTTTTGCTGCCACTTCCTAAGAATCTCCTGCAGGGCAACCTCAGTATTCTCCTAGTGGTTGAGCAAAGAAAACATTGCTCAGGAACATGGCTGACATTGTTTCCCAAGAGAACTGCTCCAAACTTTTCCTTCTTCCTTTGTTCCCTGCTGGGCTTTTATCTGTCAGGAGACATAGTACAATAACAATATATATGGAATGTTTAACCATATAACAACAGGACCTAGACCACTAGCTTCAAATTGGTTGGCATGTCTTTGCCTTTCAGAATGTCCAAAAGAACATCAGAGAAGTCACTGCTGCTGCCTCCTCAAGAAAGCCCCCATCTGCTGACTCATTTGGAGTAAGGCAATAACCTGAATATGTACATTCTGTAGGACAGTAACCTTGTGTTCCATTGCAAGACAGGACCACACACTGTTATAGAATTTGAGATATCACAAATACTGTAATACCAAAATTACAGTCTGAAAAGAAATATAATTATGTACAGTCAACCTTCCCACATCCATGAATTCTGTATCCATGGATTCAACCAACAGTGGCTTGAAATTTTTTTTAAAAAATCTAAGAAGCAAACTTTGATTTTCCCATTTTATATAAGGGATGTTATTTTACTACACCACTGTACATTGTTGAACTAGAGCATCCACAAATTTTTGCATCCATGGGGAAGCCTGGAACCAAACCCTACCAGATACTGAGGCCTCACTCTATATACAAAAGCAAAACCAGGCAAGAGATGGGCTGAGCGGAAAAAAATCAGGAAAATGATAGACATGACATGACATGTTTGACTTCCCATGGGATATGATCTTGGTCAAGGTATCAAAATAGCACAGTTATGGCATTCCTAGAACAGGAATGTTCACTCTAGCTCCTGACATTTCCACAACTCCTCTTTCCCTGTTTTGTTTTGTTTTAAAGCTGTGTGTGGGTGTGTGCGTGGGTATATGAACTGGCTATTCTGGAAGCATCCAGATGTGGCAATTCACTTTTAAAGAGGCTGCAAATCTCCAACATTATCTAACATTAAAAAATATTGTTTTTTGATACCAGAAGAGAGCTTCTAGTTGTTTCTCATTTTGTTTTGTCTTGTTTTATTTTGGCACTTCTGGCACACTGTGTGGCAGAAAATTGGCCCTGACCTGCCAAAATTGTTCACTCTTTCCTTTAGAAGTATTTGATAAAACTGTGCTATTTTTTTAATCTTCAAATTGATAAGAATACTATTTTCTTGCCAAGTTTTTGACCATTTCTTGTTTTGTATTTGATTTAAAATGCCACATAGAGAAGTATATTGACAGATTGTGATTAACAACCCTCAGCTCCAGCTGGATTTAGCCATTTTTATGACATTATTCAGTTTATATTCTGAAAAATAAAATTGCTGATAACAGAATGCAGAGCTTCAATGGTGCTCTACAATAGGCCGTGTAGAAATGATTGCGTGGTTAGAAATATGTTTGGTTTAGCAGTTAGGGGAGTTTTGACTCAGATCCAGTTGGTTTTTAATTCAGCTGAATCACTGAAACTTGATAAAATGCCATAAGACAACTAAAAGAAAGCAGATCCTTCACAATGGAAGAGCTGACATCATCCTCACAGCTGCCAAGCCATCAGTAACTTATTTTTTAAAGGAATGATGCAAAGTTATAACAAATGTGCATGACATGTACATTTTGCAATATTCTTCCCAGTGCACGTAAATCCACTTAATTCAAAACATATACCTATCATGTGATTGTATGGCCAAAGTGTGGCTTTGTGGCCATATGTGGCCCCAAGGATGATATTTTGTCCCCCAGTCTGCCCTTTCTCCGGGGCCCTTTCATACTAGACAAATATAGCATTATGATTCCAATTTAACTGTCATGTCTGCATTCTATGGAATCCTGGGGCTTGTAGTTTAGTGAGACACCAGAGTTCTGGAGGTGCAAATTCTAATACAGTAGCATTTGTGAGGGTTAGAGGCACAGAACCCTGGCAAAAGTGGAAAAGTCACACATAACTCCCACTCTTAGGATTCCCCTGCAGAGTTCCTTCCTCTCATTCCTTTGCCTCTGGCCCCAGCATTGGAGGGTGGGGGAGAAAAAAAGACACAGTAAAGGGTTTACTGGTACTTTCTCCTCAAAGGGAGAAGAGCACAGCTTTTCCCTTCTAGTTACTTCTAGCAGCCATCTTCAAAAGGAAGGGGTAGGAGCAAAGAGAGCACCTGATCATTCAGCAACTGTTACACAGCAGAAAGTGCAGCCACATGGGAGACAGTACACACCTCCAGCAGTGGGGGGGGGACTTTGCTCACCCCCAAAGAAAAAAATGTCCATTTTAAACACAAGCCTGGCAAGCCTGGGGTGAGGAATGCAAGGGAATGGGAGGAGGAAAGGGGGGCAAACATGTGCCTCACGAATAATCAAATTTGTGAAGGTCAAACCTGCAAATGTAGAGGGAGGACTGTACTCTATCCTAAAATGCAAACCCAGGATTTCACAGGATGATGCCATAGCAGTTAAGGTGGAATTATAGTGCTATAACTGTGTTCAGTGAATGGACTTTTCGTTAAAAAAGGATGAGGGAACTGCCTCTCTTGGAAGATTTCAGGAGTAACAATTCATCTTTTCAATAGATCACAGTTTTTTTCCCCACTGTTTAATGAAAAAAAATCTCAAAACTAGAAGTGGACTTGTAGAGAATTCCGATTTTGTATTGTTTTAATTTCAGGACACTCTGCAGGGATGCAATGAGCATAAATGCGCTAAAGGCATCAGATCCTGTGTGATCTTAGAAGCTACGCAAGGTCAGATTATATCACAGTAATCTTTCCGGGATGTAACCAAGGCATATATGACCAGATTTCTACACGAACTACATATTTTTTATTAATTTTATTTATTAAAAAAATATGCTCTCTATTCTGGCAGTTGCATCCACAGCAATTCTCATATAAATTAAAATTAATTTAAAAATAATAAAAGTAGCAAGAAATAACCACTAAAAATGCAGTTGAAAAATCAGATAAACTGAAAAAAAACTAAGACTAAACAACTTAACATTACTAAAGTAAGGTGAAATAAGTCAGTATTTACATGTGCATCTAAGCACTACTAAGCAAAGCAAACTCCTGGAGAAATGAATCACTAGAATCTATACATGTTTTCCACCTCAAAACCTATGCAATATAAATTCATCTGAGTTTTTAAAAAAGATACAATGAAATTATAATAAGAATTAGGAACAAAAGAACAATTTTGTGCTCTCAAGATTCACATTGTGGACATTACAATCAGCTGGTAATCCTATGCACGTTTTCTAGGGAAAATGCCCCAATGAACTGGATGGGACTTACTTTTGGAGCAGATATGCACAGGATTTCCTTATTAAGTCTAAGTATCATGTTTTGCAAATGATGATAACAAACTGGAAAATATGCAGCAGCGAGTTACACAGTGTTCAAAAAATGCAAAGACATTATAACATTTACTTTATAATTTAAATAAAGGCAATGACAATTAAAGATAATGACACAATTTAAAATCATTTTAAGACTCTGTACTTATATATATTTATTTTGTACTTGTTGTTAGACCCCTGAAAGAAACCGTTATTATCCTAAGGTGGCAGATCAAAGGCTGAGATAGAGAGGTAATGCCATATCTAAGAACTAAGGTCAACTACTGAACTCATGACCAAGGAGAGATTTGAACCTGAGACTATAACTTGCTTTTCCATCTCAAATATCTATGTTAAAACCACCCCAAACCAATAATATAAACTATATACTAAACAAGATGCATAAAATTTAAGAAAAACAGAAACAAGAGTGAAGTTTATAACAAGGAAAAATAACTCAATCCCATAAACACAGGAGAAAAAAAAGAATTTTCTTCACATACCAAAACATTGTGAATAGGGAACAAGACAATCCTTAGAGCTAAAGCTGCACAAACTGAAAAGGTCCCATCTCACATTCACACTAATTGTACGACCAACAATAAAGCAGAGGGCAAATCTCTGAAGATGAGTTAAGTCAGACATGCAACAATATATGACATCAGAAAAAGAAGGCTAAAGATTACATTTATATTTTTATACATAATCTCAAAGTTAAGAAGAATATAACCTTATTACTATCGCACTCTAGAAATAAAACCAGTTTAAGGCAATGGAATTTCTTGCACCGCAAATATCAAGCAATAGATACAGAATGTTGTGATTCTTTACCTAATCTTTTAGTGTTTTACTACTACTTGCTACTACTATAATCATCCTTACTATTACTACTACCACCACTATTTAAAGTAGGGTGTTTCAAAGTTTGGGGAGTGTGGCTATCTGAAGAGCCAAGACAGCCTGGAAGCAGGTTGCTGGGCAAGCAGAATAGCACCTCAGGAGAGAAGCCTGCTCAGTAGCATGTGAGAGGGGTTTATGGCTGAGAGAAAGATGATATAAAGCCAAGTAACTGTGGGTATTTTGGATTCCTTTAATGAGAGCTTAGCAAGGAGGTAGGGGGTAGAGTCCATTAGCCACTCAGAGAGTGTGACTATTTTGGGAGGGTTAGTTCTCAGTGGAAGATTAGTGAGAAGCAGAACAGTAACTGAACTCCAGTAGGATCTGGTCAGAGAGTGTGACCTAGACTGGAGATTAAGACTTTGGTGGGAGCTTAGCCAAAGAGTTGTTGAATGACCATTGCGCCTTTTAGGAAAGTCTAAAGATATAATTGAACTGTTTCTGAGCAGACTGTTATATCGTCTAAAAAGTACACTGAGGAAATATATCAACCTTGACCCGCATTTGAAGTCTAACATGCTATTTTATTCTTACTTGATAAGTGTAACCGTTTATTTTTGTCAACACTGACTCAGCTAGCATAAAATTATTAAGCAGGTTTAAATAAACATTGAACATCCTCACCCTTTTACAGAAAGATGGTGTTATAACAGGGGAGGCAGAAATGTGTGGTAAAGACCTTACCAGATTGGGAATTGCCACACCAATCTGGGAGAAGTAAGGGCCTGTCACACAAGGATAGGCAAACTGTAGCTCTTTTGGGAAGCTTCTCAGGTTTCCTGTTTTTTGGCAGAAAGGAGCAGGAAAAGTGAACGACCTCTCCTTGCATTAAAAAACCCAATGAAATTCATGTGGTCATCACCATAAGTTGACAAATGTCTTGAGGGCTACGTGCCATCAAGTCAGTTGTTGACCTATGGTCACTCTACTAAATTGCCTAGGCTCTGTTTAGGCAAGGCAGGAATATTCAGAGGTGGTTTTATCAGTTCCTTCCTCTGAAATATAGCCTACATACACACAATGTCTGTGGCAGATCCATTCCTGCTCCAGACCAGGTTTTCTTAACGTCTTATGTTAATTACAGATACTCCAGGGCAGGATTCAGATGAGACTGGAAAAGTGAGGTCAGCCTGGTAGACAAGAAAAGGGACTGCAAAAACAAACTGTACATCCTCCAAGCTTGCTTTGACTCCAGATTATCCTTTCCAAGCGTCCCCGGCCTCTGAAAACAACAACAAGATAAATGGGAAGCTGAACACTCCTTCTTCCCTGTCTTCTCTCCTTATAGTCCATCACCCACAGAAATTTACTCTAAGTCTATTTTACTTCCTGCACTATAGCTAGGTTGAGGAGAGGATGGGAAGAACTGGGGCAATGGATTAGAGGATGGTAAAGTTTCTGGGGAAGGTGTTCTGTTCCCTTCACCCAATGCCCTTTTTGACAATAAGAAAAGTGATTCCTACACAAGAGTTAGCTCAGGACTTTGCTTCAACTCTGTTTTGCTTCAGTCTAGAAGCAATTTCTCCTGAACTTTTGGTGAGATTTTCATTTCAGTTGAAGAGGCTGACTATAGTGGCCACAGTAGCTTCAAGTTTTTCATTCTACCCACCACAAACTTTACACTTGGCCCTCCACATTTGCTAGGGTTAGGGACACAGGACCCTCGCAAAAGTGAAAAATTCACAAATAACAAAATTTGTGTGTCTGTGGGAAGGGGGCTGGGGCACAGGTGGGGAAAGTGGGCATCCAGGGTCTAAACCAGGTCAGGGAAAAGAGATGGTTGGCATGATGGTCTTATACTTCCTCTCTCTTGCCCATCTCCTTCCTTGGGTATATGTGGAGCAAGGGCACAGGGTTTGTGGTGCTGAGAATTTGGGCAGAGAGGCATCCTTAGCTGGCCAGGCAGAGACTGGTAGAGGAAAAGGAGGACCAGAGGTGGGTTTTTAAAGGGCTATGCGGCCTGATTGGAGCTATCAAGAAGGAAAGTCCCCTCAAAAAAGAAGCACCTGAGGTGGGAGGGCAGGAGTTGGAGAAATTCGCAAATAATCAAATCTGTGAATGTCAAACCCACAAATGTGGAGGGCTGACTGTACTTCATTTAATTGTTACATATGGTAGCAGGTTCTTCTCACCATTTCTTAAAAATGTTTCAGCCATCTGCAGAATGATCTGCTATTGCTGCCACAAGCAGGGCTTGAAAAGGTAATGTGGGGCAGGGCGAGAAACCCTACAGCCCTGCTACAGTAACATTCTCTTCTCATTTCCCGTACAAAATAATGCAAATAATTCTGCTAAATGCTTTTGAACATACAGTACTCACAAATGATGGAAAAGCTCAGTTAATACTTGTCACAGGCTTGGCTGCGCCTATATATTTATGCAAGAAGAAAGATTTGCAAAAGATGGCTGAGCACCAGATGCTGGTGTGAGAGAAATACAAAGGTTGTCAGCAGGATGCGTGGATGAAGATGAACATTTTTATAATGATGTGATGGAGATTTAGAAGTGACAATAGTTCTGAGGGGAGATATGTATAAACCTCACTTATTATTATTCTTGCTCAAAATGCTGTGAGGAAGAACATTCCTCTCTGGTTATCCCCACACAAATACCTTGCAGGGTATGAACTGGGAGAGAAACTGGAACACATTTAAAATGAGGTGTTGAAACAGCCCATAGTATAGTTACCATGGGCTACCAAACAGACAGAATAAATCAAGCCTGAACTCTCACTAGAAGCGAAGATGACTAAACTCAGGCTGTAGTATTTGGATGTATCATGAGATGACATGACTCAACGGAAAAGATGATATTGCTTGGTAAAGTGGAAGGCAAAAGTAAAAGAGAGAGACAGCACTAGAGGTGGATTGTTTCAATCAAGGAAACCTTGCATCTGCAAAGCTTGAGCTGGGCTGTTGACGAGTGAGGCTTTTGGATGTATCTCATTTATAGGTTTGCCACAAGTTGCAGTCAACTTGGCAGCAAATAACAAAAGCTAAATACTTTTTGAACGCCTTACCCTCTGGTTCAAGGGCTTTCCCTCACTATCCTCAGAGGTGTCTGACTGTAGTAGCTCAGTAGTTTACATGTGCCTAGATCTATGTTCTCATGCTTACTGGCCCTGCTAATGGGTTCTGGGCTGTGCCCTAGTGAACTCTGGTTCAAGTTAGACTCTGCACAAGGAATCTTAACCACCGTAATTACTTCTGAACAGAGCCTGGAAAACATTACTTTTTGGACTACAATTCCTAGAATACCATAGACAGCATGGGATTCTGGGAGCTATAGTACAAATAAGTAATATTTTCAAGCTTTCTTGCTATTGGTAGATGACCTACCTCTGTCTGCTATGAGGCAAATACGCCTTAAATTTACTAAAGAGGTGGCCAAATATTTTCCCCATGTGAGCTGCGAGACCATTAGAATTGCACATGCAGTATTGTTTGAATTAGTGTTCCATAGAGTCTCAACTAATTGCTAGTCAGTAAAATAGTTCTCAATAATTCCACACAGAGCTTGGAAAGCTTTTTTTAAAAGTAATTAATTAAAGTTCAAGGGCCCAGAGTTTTTTAAAAAAATCTGTTTTATTTTTAGTAAGTTGCCATTATAGTTATAAAGCAATTCTTTTTTCCTTATTACTGAAAAGTAACTTATATAGTTTGTTTTTAGTTTTCTAAAACACATATACTAGAACAACAGAGGCCACGTATCTGTAGTACTAAATATTGTGAATTTGTGAGGCTACAAGCTCTCTATAACTATAAAAATAATTAAACTAATGTTAAGAGTTATACCACAAGAGAAGTGAACTTATCCCCCAGTTACATTACAATCATAATGCACCTTTGTTTCCAAAAATAAATAAATAAAAAGAATTAATTACAATTTCTTTTTATTGGCAACACATTACTTCTAAGCTGCGCCTTGGCAAATGATCAGTAGGTCACTTAAAGGCCAGCAGGAAGGAGGAGCTCATGGGTACAATTTAGTGGACACATTGGTAACCAACTGAGACAGCAAGCTAGCAAATCAAACTGGAAGCCAGGAGATCAAAGGTCAGGGACAGTGGAGAAGGGAAAGGGGCACAGCCTGCCAGGAGAGACTTGTGGGCCACATTAGGGAGCCTCATGGGCTGGATTTGGTTGCAGGAGAATGGGGATCCCCAAACCTGGTTTAAAGAACACATGATGCCAAAAACCTTGCTGAAGCCTGACTTGGGAACAGTTACACTTTTTTTCGTGGCTTGAAGATTCTGGGAGTTATAAGAGATCCACATGGAAGACTCCCTGAAAGACCGATGTTTGCCATCTTGGTGTCTTTTGAGGAAGGCTGGAATGTAAATAAAATATGGAGAAAAAGTCTGGAACATGGCATACACAAAAATCTTCTCTCTTGCAGCTACCTCTCTTTTCTCATGAGTGATGGCTCTCACACTCAGCAAACCGTATGGCACAAAACAAATTCTGAGAGATTCCCACATATAGCCAAGAGGAGGTCTGTACTGGTATGGGGCTTCCAGGCTGTGCAGAGTGTGCCAACTGCTCCATCTGGTACTTCATAGAACCTTTTTTGTGGCAGCAAGAAGACCAAAAATATACTCCAAGAACACTATGTATGACTTTGGAGGCAGTGTACTTTTTGGTCTGGCCAAGATCCAGAGTACATTTTTACATTTTCTTTCTACCTTTTCCGTTTCTCCCCAGGGGGACCTGGCCAACAGTCACTTCCTTCATCTTCTGTCTCTCGCTCACATGATTGCACATGCCTACGCCATTGCTTCTGACAAGAGGGCAGAAAGGAACACCTCTCACACAGTGCGGTTTCCCAGTTCAGCATCTCACTTTTCTCCTTCTGTGCACTTTGCTTCCTGCTCTCCAGTTTGGAGATGGAGAAAAGGGCAAAGGGAACAGAGCAAGGGAATCCTAATCACAAGACCTGGGAAGCTGGTGAGGAGAGACTGCCATCTGCGGTTTTGGATATCCTTGTTGTTATTACACAATAATTTCATTAAGGAATTTAGAAAGCGTGTAAAAAGAGCATGCTCCAATGAAAATTTTCTTAGAACAAACCCTATATTGAAAGGCTTAGTCTCTGGCCAAAAAAAGATTTTTCAAACAGACAAAAAAAAAAAAAACCCGGTTGGAGTTGTAAAACAGGCAGCACTTAGCAGAGAAACGGCACTGGCAAAATCACCAGCTCATGTGATTATACTACAAAAGCACCAACTGGGAGTTTGAACTTCATAACCACATTTGAAGCAACGCTTCCCTCTGTTTTCCACCCTGTTTGCAAGGTCAACCATGGTGCTTGATTACACATGAAACAACATATGTGCACATATACATGGCTATCAGGAGGCAACTGTCACTCCTCAGCACTGGAAGCACTTTGGCATGGTGCCTCACTAGGCGCTGGACACATGTGATTATCTGTCAACAGCTCTACATTCAGGGCTACATTACATTTTACATACAAGTAACTGTGGGCCACTAGAGAATGCAACAAACTCTGGGAATGATTAAGAGGTAGTTAACTGTGCTCTGCAGATGAGATCACTACAACATTTTATGGCAAAGTGGCAGAATGGCTGGTGTCCAGCACTATTTAATTTCCCCACCCAGAGAAAAATAAAACCTACCTTAAGGGGGAATCCCTCCCCTCCCTTACAACGCCTTGGCTTCAGAGCTATCTCTAAGAGTTCCAGCAGTTAATCACAGACTCACATGGAGATGGATCCACAAAAATCGGGTCTATGTTATGAAGCAGCTCCTTCCTGGGTGATGGTTCTCCTTCGCTACAACAAATTCATTAGGAAAAATATTAAATTTCTTTCTACATGGTTTCACAGAAACAGATGCCTACCATTTCAATGCTTCCTGTTGTGATCTTTCCAAGGAACAATGGAAGTCTGTCAACCAATTAAATGTATAAGCCTGCTCAAAACTGGATGCAGTATAGTGGATGTTTTTGATCTACAGTGGGAAACGCTGCTCTTTTTATTTATTTCAGGATGAATACACTGTTTCTCCTTAGAGAAAATGAATACTCAAGGAGATTTACAGCAATACCTATAAAATATAACAAGCCAATACTGGAATTTTACTACGCAGTAAAACTATAATAAGGAAAACATAAAAAAACCCACTTCAATAAAAAAAACATGACCGAACCAAAAAGATTTCACTTTTTAAAAAATGACTAAAGGGACCTAACATTTCCAAAGTTGAAGTGCCACCACTGAGAAGGCCTTTATTCATGATGACGTATTTTGTCACATGAGTAGAAGGAACGTGGAACAGGTCCTACCATAAATCTTAACAGTTGAATAGACATATGCATTTGTAATTAAGACTTTGACTTAGCCAGATAATTAACAGACAGAAATTGCAACCAGTAGAACATAAATCTTAGATCAAGGCAGACATCAAAGGAGAAGCAGAAACTATTTGTACCAGTTGCAGCTTCAAAACATTTCCGTCAGCTTGTGACTCAGAACTTAAAAAAAGGTCACTTTTTAGTAAACAGAGTGCCACCACCACAACCACTACCATCCTCATCCTCATCTTCATCATATTTATTTGTATCCTGACTTCCTCTCAAAATCAGGACTCAAGGCAGCTTACAGTTTAAAAGAACAATACAGCTAAAAACATACAAAAAGCGAACATTAAAACAGAATTAAACTAATCACAGTATTAAAACAGTTTGAATCTCTACTTAGAAGAGCAAAATGCAATTTAAAAAGATTTAAAAGCTATTAAAAACAGTATAGTTTAAAACAATAAAGTATTTCCAGCCCGTTCTTAAAAACTTTCTGTACTAAAAGTCTGTCTGAATATAAAAGGTTTTTACCTGCTGATGAAAAGACAGTAAGGAGCAAACCATTCTGGCCTATCTAGGAAAGAAGTTCAAGAGTCTCGGGGAAGCCACCGAGAAGGTCCTCCAACCATGTGTCCCCACCAACTGTGCTTGTGAAGGTTATGGAACTGACAAAAGGGCTTCTTGGATGCAGAGGCAAGCGGATTATGCTATTTTTGGTTCTGCTTTACTTCTCATGCCTTTTGATACCGTTGACCATAGAATCAATCTTGGCCACCCTGCTGAGATGGGGCTTGGATGTACCCTTTTATAAGTGGCACTGGTCCTTCCTGGGGAGGTGTTCTCAGAAGATGGTTCCTTTGCACTGGCCTGTTTAATCCCTCAGGGTTCTTTTTATTCCTTTGTGCTTTTAAACATATGCATGAAACCACTGGGAAGATTGCCCAGAGTTCTGGAATGCAGTGCTATCAGCATGGTAGTTCTATCAGTTCTATTACTCTTTTCCATTTCAATCCAAAGGAGCTGTCTCAATTGTAAACCAGTGCCAGTCATCAGTAACTGACTGGATGAGGGCAAACTGTCACATACTCTACATTTCCAACCTATAACTGTTTGGATTACTGTAGCACGCTCTGTGTATAGGGCTGCCCTTGAAGAGTGCTTAGAAACTTCAGCTGGTTTAAAGAGCTGTAGGCAAATTATTAACCAAGGACTGGCTACAGGGAGCACAACTCCTTCACTGCAATAGCTCCACTGGATGCCAGTCTGCTTCCAGGCACAATTCAAAGTGTTACTAATGACCCAGAAAGCCCTATAGGGCTCAGGTCCAGGCTATCTGAAAGACTGTATTCTCCCATGCGAGCCTGCTGTATTTTGACATCTTCTGAGGGAACCCTCCTCTCTGTCCCATCACCTTCACAAGTACATGAAGTGGCAACATGGGAGAGCACCTTTTCAGTGGCTGTTCACAGGCTCTGGAACACCTGAGTTAGACTGGTGCCTTCCTTACTGTCATTCCATGGTCAGGTGCACGATTTTTCATATTGGTAGGCCTTTGAAAGTTGAGGGCAGACTGCTTAAGAGGAAAGGGACACTCAGAAAACTGCAGTACTGTTTGTTTTCTTTTTAATGGTCAAGCTCTTAACTGCTTTTAATTCTGTTGTTAGTTTAATTATGTTTTAAATTGTTGCATGATGTGACTTTTTTAGCTGTATCTGTTTTAACCTCTGTAAGCAGCCCGGACACTGAGAAAAGGGTGGGATAACAACAACATAACAAGAATAACAACAGCAATAATATGATTACGATGACCCCTCAGGAAGTTCACAGAATCAAATTGCTAGAGAATGCCCAGTTGTCCATGAAAGACAGCACAACTCTTTGTTCCCCAGTGCAGGAGGATATTCTATACCCAAAGCATCTCAGGAGATGCCTGTCCAACCAGATAAAATAATAAAAACATCACCGCAGGCAGGCAAAAATAGTTTAAACAGCTCTAATAGAAAGCTGTTGTAAGTAACTGATGCATGACAGATTCAAGCAAGGAGGAGACAGTGGTCAATTTCATGTGCCCTGTTACAACACTATAATTGCTACAGATGTTTTTCTTCCATGGGGTCTACCCAGAATTCTATATATCACACAATGCATATATCACACTTCTAAAACCCAGACGCATTAATCCAATCTATAAAAAAAACCCAGCCATTATAATTTCAATTAAATGCCCTCAGTGAAACAATAGAAGACCGAAAACCACTTTTCTGCATTGCTGATAACATAATTAAGCAATTATCACCTCCTCTGCCTTGTTTACTTTGGGATATTGAAAACTAGTTACTTTTCAACCATGCCAGAATGTATTTGGTTACATTCTTGAAACATCCAAAGCACTAGGGAATTCTGGTTCCATTGCAAAGAAATATAAAAGTGTTACAGGGGGAAATAGAGAGCCAGTGTGGCATAGTGGTTTGAGTGCTGAGCTAGGACTCAGGGAGACCAGGGTTTCCCTGGCCATGGGAAACTTGGACAAGTCACACTCTCTCAGCCTCAGATGAAGACAAGGGACTTTTTGAACAAATCTTGCCAAGAAAACTCTGTGATAGGTCTGCCTTGGGGTCACTGTAAGTCAGAAATGACTTGAAGGCACACAACAGCAGTAACAATGGGGGGCACAGAAGGCATAAACTTCATTGTGAGTGATTAGAGTTAACCAGACAATTGAAAAGAATAGTTTTGATGGATAACATAGTGGACATGCATGGTTCATGTTCATTTATAAGCAGCTGGATTATCACTCGTTTAGGTCAATCCAGTTAAAGCAGTAAATACTCAACATGTTAGTCTTGATCCAATCAGTAGTCCCAACAAAGATAGACCCATTGAAGCAATAGGATTTATAATGTTAGCATTAAGGGATTGTTTAGCAATTAATTAAATGCAGGGGTGGACAACTGCCAGGGGTTGGGGAATGCACTGCCCCCTGCAGGACCCTGGAGAGCTTCCTTTTCAACTGGAAATTTTTAAACATCCAAAAATGTTCTTACAATTTTTTCAACAACAACAACAACAACAACCGGTATACCCTAAAGCATATCAATCATCAAGCAGGGGTAGGATTACAGATAACAGTAAATATTTGTTTGCAGAGTTTGAGATCAGTCACTGTCAGAAACAGTGAGCTACATGGACAGATAGTATGATTGGTTTAAGGCAGCTTTCTATGGCTATTTCCACACTAGACTGTTATAGTGCTTTTATTCCACTTTCAACACCCTATGGAATCCTGGGGTTTGCAGTTTAGGGAGGGGCCTCAAAGGCCTATGTTTCTCTGTTCTATCACCCTATTTCCCTGCTCACTGATTATTCTATTTGGATAGCTTCAGAAGGGCTACTTCAAAGATTTCTAAATTCTCCCAGTATCTATGTGTAGTTTGTAAGTTCTCTATACTGAAAATTAAGGAGGCAAATATTGGATGCATGTTATGTGCCTTCTAACAGACTCTGGCTTATGGCATCCCTATCATAACACCTTCATGGCAAAATTTGTTCAGAGGGAGTTTAACTTTGCCTTCCTCTGAGGCTGGGAAAGGGCGATTTGCTCAAGGTTACCCAATGGGTTTCCATGACTGAGTGAGGAATCTGAACCCTGGCATCCCAGAGTCCTGTTCCAACACTCAGACAACTACACCATGCAGACTCATGATATATCATGCTGGCTCATGATGTTTCCATCATAGTTAGATGTTTTCTGATTTCATATACATTAATGACTTTTTCTTTCTTTCATACATTGATTTTTCCAGATACAAAGCATTTCCCAAACATTCCTCTGTTCAAAAGTGTTCCTGGATACATGTAATAATACTTCCCTCCATTCCAAGTCTGCTGCTTGCCAGACTTTGGCCAACCCCACTTTAAAAAAAATACGTTGACCTTCCAGTATCAAGCACATATTCTTTTTGCTCCTGTTAGTAACTTTACTAAAAAATGTATATATATATCCCAACAAATTTTGAAAAAATATTTTAAGATATGGGCCTCTTTTTATCTGGATTAATAATGGGTTTGCAAAATTCGTCAGCAGGGATGCTGCTTTTAAAGCTGCTTTCTTTTTCAAATGTTTAACTGAGGAAACAGTTTGTATGTGTATGTGCTTTATGGAGACTCCGCAAAAGTATCATGGGTTTTCTTAGGCAAGGAATATTCAGGAGGTGGTTTTGCTAGTTCCTTTCTTTCGAATATAGCCCACAGCACCTGCTATTCATTGGTGGTCTCTCATTTAAGTACTAATGAAGGCTGACCCTGCTTAGTGTCCAAGATCAGACAGGATCTGGTGCCTTTAGGCCCCATTGAGGAAATTACCTGAGTGTTTTCCATACATCAAACCCATCTAAAGGCTTGGTGCTATTGATATTTCCTCCAGCAAGCTTCACCAAAGTTGGCAACCAGTCAGAAATGTGGATAAGGTCATGACTCTCCACTCCTCTTTGTTTCAGTAAAGGACTTGCAACGAATCCAGCACCTCTTACTCCTCCTTCCCACAGTGTCCACTTTCTTCCCCTTAATGGCCAGTTGTTTCCTCCTGCCAAAGTTTGGCCTCCATTATCTGAAATAAATTTAATAAGTACAAAGAAGGTGTAGTAAACATTTGTGGCATAAACATATTCATCATCCCTTACATACACAGTATGAGACAAGCAAATGCCTAAACCCTGCGTACTGTTAGCTGAGGGAAACTGTTAGTTGTTCAGTTGTACACGAAGCAGGGCACTTGTTCTTGTGATGACTAGGCATACAATTAGTTATGCAGCTGGTTGCACAAGCAGTTTTGGAACTGGAACTGCTCATACAACTTCTTGCACAAGTATCTGAGTACCTAAGTACACAATAATAGGAACTAAGGGTGGGAACTAAGTGTGTGTGATGACAGTGTTATTGGCACTAGCAGAATGATGCCACTGGATACTCTTGAAGGCATACCAAGCCACACCTTAAAGGGGAATACCCTCAGATTCGGTCCCCACTATCTTTAGTTGAAGAATGAGGCAGCAGGCCATAGGACAGAAGCCTTCCAAAGACCCCAGAAAACTGCTTCTAGTCCAAACAGGCAATGTTAGCTTAGATGGACCAATGGCCTCATTGGGTATAAGGCAGCTTTATTGTATTATTCAAGATAAATTAATTTCAGCAATTTAGCTTCAGAATAGATCTGTTTTTCCTGCAAAGATGATCCAGCCAACAGTCATTACGCAATTCAAAAGGAAAAAAAAAAGCCCTAGATCTTTACATATGGTGTTCAGGTTTAAAGCTAAACAACAGACAATTACTTTGTCATACCAAGGTGACAACTCGGCATCTTTGTTAATATTAAGAGCATTCTGCTGTCACTGAAAGCTTAACTCTTGCTGAGGAATTAATTGGTCCCTTATGTTACTGTTTTCAAGTTACAAAAACTGCAATACAATTGTGCCTTCTGGTTGCCTGTTGACTTATGGTGACTCCATGAATTTCATAGGGTTTTCTTAGACAAGGAATACTCAGAGGTGGTTTTGTCAGTTCTTTCCTTTCAAATATACCCCACAGCACCTGGCATCCATTTGCGGTCTCCCCATCCAAATACTAACCAGAGTTGATCCTGCTTAGCTTCCAAGATCAGACAGGATATGGTTGTATTTGGGTTACTTAGGTGACACTATATCTTAACAAGTAATGTTGCCTAAATACAGGTAACAACAAATGGAGAAAACCACTATTATTTTTCTCTCTCTTGCAATTTAATGTTAATTAAATATTAAACACCACTATTATTCTGTTATGTTTTGATCTGGGTGATGGCTCATAAGATCTCTGCATTTAATCAATTAATTGATTCATTACTAACATTTTAACTGATTAATCTAATTTTAAGTGACTAAGAAGATGTTTCCTATTATTTAGGAACCAGATTTTTTTTAAAAAATATTTTTAATAGAAACACCTTTATTACTGTAGCAACTAAGAAATTCTATCACTCCTACAGCTTTTGATGTCTTTTTCTGAACATTTGAAAATTACCATTGATATCTACTATACAGAATCACTACAGAATTCGTGTCAGCAGTATAAAGTCTGTGGCTCTTCAGCACTCATGTCTTAATTCTAGACTGTGTGCCAAATTGTACACCAACTGCAAACTCAGCAGTCCCTTTCAGATTAACATGCCCAATGAGGTCATTGTCAACACTGCTCTAAAATCCCCTAACCTCTGCAAAGCCCATGAATGATCTAATGTAATCATGTTTACAACAGTGTGGATGCATTGTTCTCAAGGGCTCAAGAAACTCACAGGCAGCCATATAAATCAAACATAACAACAGCCATAATTCTGAAATAATTTTTGACATATTTTCAGTGTTTGCATTATAAGTCACAGTGTTCTTTCTGAACTGAGAATATACAGTGATGGGAGATGGATTGTGGATCTCCCTCAGCTCATATCGCTTAGCTAGCTAAGACACCAACTTGTATATTTGGCCAGCATGAAGTTGGCTTCTAGGATCTAAAGTTGGCTTCTGAGAGCTTACAGCTAAATTTACTCAGAGTAATGGGTGTAAATATGCACCTGAACTGCAATGCCTTTCCTCGATTTTAACAAGAGTGGTAATAGCTTGTGAGACAGCATGTAATAGTGGTTTGAGTGTTCCACTAGGACACTGGGAGAACAAGGTTTGAATTCCTGCTTAGCCATGGAATCCTGCGGGCTGAACTTGGGCAAGTCACATTCTCTTGACCTCAGGGGAAGGCAAAGGCAAACAGTGTCTGAATAAATTCCACCAAGAAAACTCTGTGACAGGATTGCCTCAGAGTTGCCATAAGTCAGAAATGACTTGAAAGCACAAAACAACAAAGTAATAGCTACAACTGGATGGTAAATGCAGGAGATCTCCTTCAAGTGCTGCTCCAGTACAAATCTAACAAAAATCAGTAAGTCTGCCAGGCAGTAGTGCTTCATGGCTTGAGGAAATGTGCTACAATCCAAAATGACCTTCCACATGCAAATCTATCCATAACTTGTCTGTCATACCACAACTTTTAGAAGAGGCATACGCAACTATAGCAGGCCCAGGGGTCAATTTTTAATGAGCTTCACAGACTGCCAAAAATGCATTTTCATATTAACTGTACAATGGGCTCTGTGACCTGTTTAAAAGGAGGCTTTGAACCTTCCGAGAGAGGCAAGTTCATTTTTGGGTGGGGGCAGAAAAAGGCCAGTGGGGGCAGAAAAAGGCCAGTGGGGGCAGTCCACAGTGATCAAGAACTGCAAAAACATCCTGCCTAGCCATGCTTCAGAACATGGATAAATGAGTCCTAGTGTAAGAATTATAACCAATAGTGCATTCTACCACTACAAAGCTTCTACTACTTTTTATCTTTGTGTAATGTAATGTGAAATTCAATATTTTTGGATGATGAAAGTCATTCCATGACCTGTGAAACCCACTAGGACTTCATTGTGCTTCTTGTACTTTTTGTTCCTCTAACCATTGCGCAACTATTTGCAGAAAAACAATACCTCTTGTGCTTTCTCACTTGTATAATTCTTCATAGAATACTCTTGTATTTGGGGCAGAACAACACATAATTCCTCAGTCCAGTCCCAGCATTTTTACTGTAATTGTTAACAAAATCTCCTAGTGTTCACCTTCCCTCCCAAAATCTCTATAGTAACATCATCTTTTTTTCCCCTTTAAATCGTTCAACAAATTCCCACCTGTCTCCTTTGAACGTTTGTCACACTTCAAAATCTTCCTATAAAAGCCTCCATCAGGGAGACATTCTATTTGATACAGTGGAGATTTGAATCAACAAAGTTGCCTTGTTTTGGCTGATCCATGGACACGTTTGTTTTCTCAAATGAGCTGTCTCCATTAAGAAGCATTCTGCTTGGATATGGAAATTATGGCAGGGTACTTAAACTTCAAAGGCCCATGACACACTTGCAAGCCATCGCTTAACATGTCAAGGAGCAATAAGCATGTCTCTGTGATTTCATCAGCAGTCCCCTGATAGATAGTAAAGTACAAAAGCACAAATGTAAAGGGTCCTGAACCAGTAACCGTGATCTTTACTGCTGAAACATATCTGTGCAGGAGCATCTCATTCACTTCCATGAGAAAGAAACAAAGTGGACTGGATCCAGATTAAGGTAGTTGCACTTAGTTCCCACTAAAATCAATGTAGTGTAAGTTACCAGTAACTATGTACATGGATTTCCATGGAACTCAAAGGCAAAACTGTAGCCTGGATCCAACTCTAAGTGGACAGAGTGGGGCCACAGCTCAGGGCTGGAGCAAACCCTCTTAAGGTAAACAGGTTCAGTTTCAACCCCTGGCGCATGAACTTGTGGCCATCCAAATATTGTGGAGCTACAACTTGAATTATTATTCATTATTGGCTATACTGGAAATGGCTGATGGGAACTGCAGCCCAACAATATCTGGAGGGCAACAAATTTCCCACCTCTGCACTGGGAATTCCAGGCAGGGTATGTAACTGAAGCCTTGAAGATCTCCTGCCAGTCAGTGCAGGCTATACTGAATTAGACTAACAAACGGTTTGATTCGTAATAAGGCATCTTCCTGCACACACAGGATATTTCTGTTTCATAGAAAGGATTCCTGATCATGGCCCACTGGCTAGAAAAATCTGGATGAGAATTGCCAGAATCTCTTAACCAATACAGCCAATGGCCAGTTCTCAGAGTAGTTGTCCAAGACTGAAATCCAAGTGCTAGTCCTAGCTAGAACAGAGCTAATGAATCAGTCAAAACAGGTAGGACATTAAGCTCACAATTAGAAGGTGTTAGCCCAGTGGTTCTCATACTGTGGGGCAGGATCCTAAGGAGGGAGCACGACAGTTTCTCAAGGGCAATGCAAGAAAAGTCAGCCTGAAAATAAAGCAAATGTGAAAAAGTAAGGCAAGCCTCCCTGTGTGTGTGTATGCACATTGTTGAGAACTGACTGGTCTCTGCAAAAGAGTGACGCAAAGCATCTTCCACTGTTGTGCCCTCCTCCTACTCAGACAAAGCAAAAATTGGCTCCCCTTTTTTTATGCTTCTCCTACTCCGCTTCTCTGAATGTTCCATCGTTGGTGCAGCAGGGACGTGCCCCTTACTGACCATGAGGCAATTTCTTGGGAGGTTGGGGAGGGAAGTGAATAGAGGAGGCAGAGTGTGTGAGAACAATGTTAAGATGGTGGTTGCATGCAGCACAACGGGCTTCAGTGGGTGGGTGGGGGAATGTAGGATAAAATACAGGGGGGCACAACATGGAGTGGAAGGCAGTGTCCTCATATAGATGTGAAGGGGGTCACAGGGGAAAAACCATTGTTAGCCCATTTTCCTGTCAGTGACAAAACTTAAAAAAAAAACAAATATGAGTCTGGGCAATCAGATTTTTAAAAGAAACATGTGTTTACCTCTAAACTGGCAATTACAATTTTGCTGATAGAGTTCCTCAACTTACCCAATAATTTTATATTCTTTTTGTCTATCCATTCTTCTCTGTGGGCCCTATCTCCAAGGTCTTTTCTCACATTTGAAAGTAACTCCTCTTTAGGAAGGAATGGAGGAAAATGACATATTTCCCCATGCTGCCTTTCTCTAACTGTAGTTATCATAAAAACAAGTGGGGTAGGGGAGATGAAGGAAGTAGGTTTGCCCTCTGCTTCATATTGTTCTTGCTGTTGTTGTCTGCTTTCAAGCTGTTTCCGACCTATGGTGACCCTATCACTGGGTTTTCTTAGCAAGATTTGCTTAATTTACCTTTGCCTTTTTCTGAAGCTGAGAAAGTGTTACTTGCCCAAGATCACCCAGTGAATTTCCATGGCTGAGCAAGGATTTGAACCCTGGTCTCCAGAATCATAGTTCAACACTCAAACCACTACACTACATGGCTCTCATACTGCTTCATATTATAATGGAATAATCTGCCAGATAACGTGGGGAAAACTTCCGGGAATTAGCATTTACCTGTTGGATAGCAGGCTAGACAGATAGAAGAAATGTTTATTTCCCAGGCTTAACTACTCTCTTTGCTCTGTAACTTTACATTCTGTACACACCCAGGAACAAGTATTTTTAGAGCAGCCGTTCACTCTCTTTGTGCCCATTTCACTTTTTACTCCTTACATTGTATGTATGGTCAAACAGATTAGTACACATTTTTGTTTTCTTTTTTAGACAACCCATGGAGAAGGAAAGCCATCCAATGGGTTAACCCCATAACAGAGAGGAAATATACAGCAAAAGACAGGCAGACATCCTGAGATAATCTGTAGCTTTAAATTGAGTGATCAGTATCTATAGCAGAGCTTTCCAAATGGTGTGCCGCAACATGTTAGTGTGTTGTCTGAAGTGTGTAGGTATGTCGCCTACAATCTTGGAAATGTATTTTATTATTTATAAATCATATATTTTTAAAAATATATGAATGGTTTTCATGAGATATGTTGTGTCCCCATACATTTTGTTAGTACAATTTTTGTATGTGTCTGTATCTCTTATAAAGGGTTAGTTTAACCTCCAGTTTGCTAGTAAAACTGAATTACTGTGTCACAAAATGATGCATGTCTAAAAAGTGTGTCAACAACATGAAAAGTTTGGAAAGCTCTGATCAATAGTATCATGGTTTGGGATGTATGTGCGCAGGTGGGATGGGGAGATCTCATTTACCAGTTCCATTATTTTGTTTTATTTCTATCCTGCCTTTCTCCCAGCATGGGATCCAAGGAAATGTACAATGTTTTAAAATCAGAAACAATCTTTAAAAAAACCCTTAATACATATGTTAAAATACAATTAAACTAAATTTCTATTTCAAAATCACAAGTTAAAAACAGTATGACAAAATGCTTAAAATGTAATAAAATAAAAACACTACAGCCCACATTAAAAGTCTTACATTCTGCAACACACTAAAACCCAAAAGCTTTCCTAAGTGAAAAGGTCAGCCAGCAAAAAGATAGCAGAGAGTGGCCAACCAGGCCTCCTGGGGAAGGGAGTTCCATAACTCGGAAGCAGCTACCAAGAAGGTTTCCTCTCATGTCCCCACCAGACATGCTTGTCATGGTGATGAGACTGAGAGAAAACTTTCCCTTGCAGATATTAGAGCACAGGCAGGCTTATATAGGAAGATCTGTTTTTCAAATGGTCCGGACCCAAACTGTGTGGGCTTTAAAGGTCTTAGCCAGCACAAATCTTATATCCCTCAGAAAGCAACACATACTGAGCAAGTCAAACAGGTTGTCACCACAGGTCGTCACCTTTGGCAACAAAATTTAAAAAGCAAGCAAGCAAGCTAGAAGTGGAATCATCATTCACATCATATTGTAATGGAATAATCCATATTATAATTAAATTCCATATTATAATGGAATGGAATCTGCAAGAACTGGAGGGAATACTCAGGATGCTCTGGTTTTATCATATGGCTGAAATGAAGCACAGGAAATGTTACATGTGTAGTTGTGTTTGTGTAGAGGGGTGGAATGAAATGTTTTTACCATTAGTTGACTTTCACTATGTGAGGAAGCACTTCTTTTCCACACAGATTTTGTGTCTTTTCCAATTTGATCCCCCATAATATACCACATTTCCATTATCACCACTATCATTTTCCCAGTCATGGGATACAACTTATTAAAAACAGTGCTGATTAAAAATGATACAAAAACATCAGTAAAAATATAAATATAAAAGTTATTTAACAGGCAAGCAATTGCTAAGTTAAATTCATTTAAAATCATTAAAAGGACACATTAAACCAAAAAACGCACACATGCCATTAAAAACCCACCACGGTTAACTTCTGGCAGAATAGGGATGTTTTTATTTGCCAGTAGAAGGAGGGAGCCATCCTAGCCTCCTTATAGGGAGGGAGTTTCAAAGTCTGGGAGCAGCCACCAAGAAGGCCCTCTTCCTTGTTCCCACCAAATGAGCCTGAGAAAACAGTGGGGCAGACAGAACAACACCTTCCAAAGATCTTAATGCTCTAACAAGCTCATAAAGGGAGATGCATTCCTTTTAATAGCCTTGGCCTGAGCAGTCCATTGCTTTATATGGGAGTCTGCTCTAACTGGGACTAGCATATAGATTTAGGTAACCAAAGTAACTTTTCCAAGGCCTTTAAAAAAAGTAGCTTGTTCGTCTCTCAGTACAAAAATGAGGAAGGAAAGGGGAAGGAATAAATAAACATGGCAGTGCCTTTAAGACGAAATTATTTTATTTTCACATGAGCTTTCATTGATATAAATCCACTTCTTTGGATGCACTTGGTACTGAAGAAGTGGGTTTTTATCCATGAAAGCTCATGTAAAAATAAAAACTAATTAGTTTTAAAGGCGCTGCTATGTTTCTTCTTCCTCTTTTTTTCTTTCTCTTCCTTCGTTGTTTTCCAAGATCTTTGATAGTCCCAGCACTAAACATGTTTAATTCTATTTAAGGACTTTTTGGAAGTACAGGTAGATCTGAAACTGTAAGTACATTAACAGGAAAGATAATCATGAACAATTTCATTTGGTTTTGTCAACCAGGTTGATATTATTTCTTTTTATCTGAATCCTTAGATTTAAGGGAGATTAACCAATCTGTGTTTCATGCACTTGCATGAATCCCCTCTTGCCAAATATTTTTACAACTCATAGTTTTAGTACTTGTTAAGGAGTGCAGTCCTTGCTAAAGATTTTAAAATATATGTAAATAACATCATATTTCTTCGTCACGCGATTTTGAGGAGAGACTCCAGAGGATCAAGAAATCCATGCATGTGTAAAATGGAGACAAAGTGAACTCCTCTGAAATGAATTCTACTATCCTAAATGGCAATTTGCACCTCCTCCACAGGCTTTCTTGAAGCTTAGAAGAAAAAGTTATGACTGATGAAAGGATGCATGCTAAAAATTCAATTACTAAATTAGAGCAATCAAATTAATCTTGTCCCCATTTCAGTCCCTTCCTTATATTCTTTGTTTCCTTGAAATTTGGATAGATATTCCATACTATAAGCTATATAGCACATGTTTAAATTATTTGCATTACTTTAGAACAGATTCTTTTCTTTCTTACAATTTTCATCTAAGAGCAACAGTCCTTCCCCTGTGATTTCTACTGGAGGAGCAAGAAATTTATTTGGAACTTTGGCTGAAAACTGCTCAGCATTTATCGTGGGCAGATATTTCTTATGTTTTTGAACTGCTATGCAATTGCTCAATTAGAACAAGAGTTTTGAGAATCATGATATTCACTGACTTCTATTGCTTCAAAACAAAAGTGTAATTTATTGTTGACTCATGAAATTTTCTTCCCATTTCAGCTATATGCTGTCTCTTCCTTCACCACCAGGATAACTTCAGTTCCTTCCTGAATCTTTCATAAGGAATCGCCTCCTAAGCTAAGAGGGTTGTTAAGAAGAATATTGGCCACAATCCTGTATGACAGATATGTATGCGTAAGCATTGTGGTTATGGTGCTACGCAGCGAATCCAGGTTCATCCCCACTCAAAACCCACTTATCAAGCAGCAGTCACTGCAACTGATGAGGGGGCATTCCCCTGTCACTCAGGAAGTAGCTGACATTCCCACCCTCTCTCATGGGCAGTCTTCAGTGTGACAGGGAGAAGAGGACCCCTGTCAAAATTCCTCCCCATGCTGGAGATCACTCACACAAGGGGGTGCCTTGGGAATGTCAGTGAGCTGCTGCCCAATCAATAGGAGAACACCTCCCATCAATCAAAGTGGCTGCTGCCTGGTAACTATGAGTTGGGGGCTATTCATGGCCCCTGTGTAGCATCTAAGCTAGGGGCTACATAGGAACGGTGAATATGTAACTGTCATGACGGCATAACTGTAGGCTGTACAATCATATCTGACAGGGAAAATTCCAGCCATTTAATCTGTAAGTAGGTAATGATGTCTGTCTTGCTAAAGCTCTTATACTGATCAATAAAGTCAGGGGTCCTGTTTCTGCTTGGCTCCATTCTGAAGATCTGTCAAGTATCCAATGTGCCACTTGGTACAGCGAGGCATGAAATTGTAGGGGATGCAGTGATAACTGATTTAAACTGACTTACCAGCATGAGTGTCTTTTCAGAAGCAGAAAGTAGTAAAATAATGAAGGCTTGACCTAGAATAAATTAACCTGTCCAGGAGACCAACAATTTTAAAAGCCCACAAAACAATCTGTGATCTCATATGATATGTATACATGGAGAAACATGGAAATCACATAAAAATAAGACTATCCAGATGCGATTTTAAAGTTAAGCGCTTTAGAAATCAAGAACTGGAATTTTAAATGGGTTTCTAAACTGGACTACATTTCCCACTCCATACAAACACTTTAGAGTAACAGATCTGTAGAAAATTATGCAAAATTATATAGGCTTTCCTGGAAGCGCTTGTTTTTCCTCCTAAAGCCAGCCTAGAAATATTTTAAGCAAAACAAAAGAATAAGCAAAAAAAGTTTTACCTAGAGAAGAGTTGCTGGTCAAGACACCATCCACTGCTCTCACCTTGTTATTCTTCAGGAGATTCAAGATGACAGCCATAACAAAATGTCGATGATAGCAGGTAAGAAAGCTTCAAAAGCCTCTTAAAGAACCTGAAGTATGTCTGCTTTCATTAGGGAAGTGAGCCATGGCTAGCTATGTCAGTGTGTGTGTATTGACATAATCCCTATGAATTCCTCATTGTGGGCCTCTAAAGTAATTTGATGCTATGCCTTGTTATTTGAAATACAAACAGCTTACAAGGCTAAGCTTCCCTTCATAGTGGCTGTGAAAGATAGACAGAGCTGCAAATGCTATGCTTTAAGATAAAAGAAAGGAAAGCAAAAATCTAATTAACCTAAGTTAATTAAGCAAATACAAATTCTGTGCTATGAAATGCTGGGCTTGGTCATGTATACTATGCAAACAAAACAAATCTGCTTAATGGTTTTTGTCATTTATGCTGCCCATCCTACTCTAAATTTACCTGGTCTTTATTTACATATTACTGCAATTTCTCCAATGAGGTCAAGGTGATATACCTCTCCCTCTCTTCAACTTATCCTCACAACAAATCTTGTGAAGTTAATCAGACAGTGAGGAAATGACCGGCCCAAAATAATGTGATGTTTTCATGTTCGAGTAGGACTTAAAGCCTGGATATCCCAAATCTAAGCTTGGAAATAACGAGTTAATTAACTTGTGTGACTGACTCACAAGATTTTTACCATGATGTGACCTTACTCACTGTTTCCTGATTTACACTTAAGTTAATCCCATGTTTGATTTTAAATTTTAGAATTCATTAGAATGGGTGGCTTTCTCCCACTCTGATTCTCCCCCAGCTCTGATTCTGTGTGTCACACACAAGTGACAGTGGTGACAGTAGTTTGGAGCTGAAAGAGTCATTTACTCAAAAGATGCCTGTTTTATGTCTACTCAAATATAAATCCCACCAAATCCTTTTGTAATCCTTCAGTATGTTTTGAAGGGGGTTTAAATCTGTCTAACTAATTGGTCATCACAACATTCTGTGGTAGCAAAACCCATAAGTTAATTATGATGTTGAATTTGGTTTGAATTAGAGGACTCTCTTAGGCCAAGTAAAGGACCTTCAGATCCTTCCAACTCCACAGTGCCATGTTGAATATGTGGCAATTAAATTCTGTGGGATGAATGACCACACTTATGTGTTTCCTTAGTGATTTCAGAGTTCTGTTTTAACATGGAACTTAACAGTCTCTTTTATTTAATAAATACAATAACAGAGGTAATAAAAAATATTTCTTCTGCTTTGGCTATTCCAAGAATAAGAGTTGCTGGCACATTGCTTTTGTACTCTCAGAGTAATTCAGTACAAACTATGTGCACACAATGTTCAGATGAAAACATAGCAATTAATAAGCACACTAATGTGGATGACTGACTTCCTCACTCAATGGTAAAAGCTACAATATGGTTACTGGTTTCCAAAATTGCAACAAAAAAGTCATTTCCACACTACTAAGCAGAAGCTGTTCTTAAAATAAGAAATTAACTGAGGACTTTCCTATGGTGCGAAGGAGCTAGCTTTGACCTGTAGGATCCATTAGATTGATAAACACCCATTCCTCAAACATAGCAGACAATAGGGGTGTGCGTACCAACCATAAGGTATGGTTCAGAACTGATTCAAGTCAGACTGATATAAAGTCAATTGATGCTATTCGGATCTTAAACCAAATCTTGACTTGGAATCAAAATCTTTATGTCTTTGACTGACTACCAGTGGTTATCAAGCATTGGCTTTTGTGAGATTTTATTTTTACCCCTGTTTATAAGAACTGGATCATATTTGCAAGAAGAGCAATGAGAGTTTACAGCAACAAGGGGTTACAGCTGCCAAATTTCAGACGGACACTTATATTATCTAATCTGATCTACCAATTTTAAAAAAGGAGAATAACTTTTCAGTTTATTGGTAGAATTGGATGAAGTTTCACCATAAGTGAACAGGTGTAGGGAGCTCTATATAAGATCAGCTCTTAGTTTGGAGAGAAAAACATCAAAAACAAGAAAGAGGACAGTGTTTATGTACATGACATGCAGAAAAGGGGCAGCCCTAGTTCAGAAATCTTCACTATTTTGGAAGGATATTTGCACAGTTTTGGAAAGAAGGGACATGTTCAATTTTGGGGGAGTGATATGCTTTCTTTTATCCTCCCGATGGGTTTGGGGACAATTAGCATACATCACAGATGTGTTCTTAGGCAATAAACGAAGGACTGGTATAAGGACTTGGAATTTATAAGCACTTTAAGACATTTTTGTTTTCTTCTCAACTGGCACCAAAGTCACAGAAAGTATAACGGAACAGAGGTAGACAATGGCTGTTGTTCAATGGCTGTTATGGCAGCCCTATGACAGAAAGACTTCCAAGAGCCCCAGTCATCAACAGCCTTGTTCAGGTCTTGAAGATTCAGAGCCATGGCTTCCTTTACTGAAGCAATCCACCTGTATTGCTGTCTCTCTCTTTTCTTACTGCCTTCCACTATACCAAGCATTATAATTGTTTCCAGTGAGTCGTGTCCTCGTCCCTAACTGTATATGTTGTTGTTCCCCCACTTTGGTGAAAAGAGTATTATAAATAAATGTCGCTGTTGTTGTTATGCCATCTCAGGATATGTCCAAATACAACCACCGCAGTTTAGTCATCTTCACTTCTAGTGAGAGTTCAGGCTTGATCCATTAGTCTATTTAGCAGTCCATGGTATCCATAGAACTCTCTTCCAGCACCACATTTTAAATGAGTCGATTTTCTTGCTGTCACTTTTTTCACTGACCAGATTTCACAACATACATATATATCAGATATACTACGGCCTAGATGATTCTGACTTTGGTGTTCAATGATATGTCTTTTCATTTGATCTTTCCACTTTCACAAGACCTTACCTAGTTCCTTCATGGCTGCCTTTCCAAGACATTGGGCTTTTCTGCACTACACTGTCATAGTAATGTTATTCCACTTTCAATATCCTGTGGAATGCTGGGTTTTTGTGATTTAGAATTCTCAGCCAGAGACCTCTTTGGCCTCAGTAAACTAAAAACTCAAGAATTCCACAGGATGTTGAAAGTAGAATAACAGCATTATAACAGTGTAGTATGAAAGGCCCTTAGTCCTTTTCTGACTTCTTGACTGCATTTTGGTTAATGACTAGCCAAGGTATATGAAATCTTTAACTATGTTTATCCCTCTGAGTTTATTTCCATTTTCCATATGATACATTCTGCATATATATTAAAGAGAAAAGGTGATAAAATGCAGCGGTTTCTGACATTTGCCTCATCTTTTCCTTGGTGTCTTTCTGACATGGAGAGCCTGTGGAGAAGTGTATGCTCTTAGCCCTCCACTTTCATGGGTTCAGCATTCATGGATTGATTATCTGTGGGTTATTTAATTTATTTATTTAAAAAATTCTTACCATATTTGCCCATCACAGAAAAATATGTCCCTTCTAGGAATCACTGGGTCCTCCAGTGCAATTCTGTTGTCCACTTCTGTGGCCAGAAGCTGACCACAGAATCACACTGGAGGACCTATAGATTCCTAGAGAACTATTCTTAGCCCATTTCCATTCCTAGAGAACTATTCTTAGGCCAAGGTGTCCTGTCACGGAGGTCGTCCGCAGCTTGGATTGGACTAGGTTCGGACTATTTATCTTAGTTCCACACCTTAGTCCAATCCAAAACGCCCCCAAGTGGTCCTCCAGCGCGCTAAGTGAAGACCGGAAAAATCCGGTCTTTCAATCTTCTGGAGCACACCATTTCGCACCTGCTCACTGGTGCAGATGCGCAGGCTCGCACCAATGCGAGCCTGTGATCAGCGGAGGGTGGGCCGTGGGCATGATCAGTGTCAGCAGTTGGTCCCGACCCACGAAGAACAGGAAGCCTCTATTTTCAGCCTCGGCAGTGCAGATCTACGGACCTCGCACTGCTCCGATTCGCCCTGCAACAAGAAAGGAGCCCTGCAGAAGGGCTTAAGGGAAAGTCCGTGTTGCTTGGAAGAGAGAAGAACCAGTAAGTAACGGCACGGAGCGATTTACTCGCCTCGTGTGGAAAGGGCCTCTGGTTAAAAAATGACACCATTTGCAACTTTTATTTTTATTCATGCTTTTTCCACTTTTGTGATGGTCTTGTACCCCTAACCGCCGTGAATGTGGAGGGCTGACCATAAATGTTTGGAGACACATTTGGATATTTTCTTAATCTGTTCAAATCAGCCCAGTTTGGTTCTGGATTCAGAGCTTGTCCAAATCTGAAGCACATCCCTAACTTTTAGCCAGAAGACAGTGATGTAATGCCACATGAGAATACACAAATTTCACATGTATAAAATGTGTCCTACGAAAACAAATTTCAGTGTGGACAGTAAATAAATTTTCCATATACAATCTGATTTTCCGCCTGCTACATTCTTCTGCAAGGTGTTGGATTGAAGCAAATAGCTGTTCTGCACATATAACCCTGTTTTTGAATGTGGAAGATCTGTAGATGCCAACTAGTTTCTTGGAAGGAAGGCCCACTTACTTCCATGTACGTTTATTTAGGAACACAGCCAAAGCCTTGTGTCTACTGAATAGAATACTGAATTCCAAGGGTCAGAACATGCTAAAATGTGGTTGGAACATTTGTGTGTGTGTGTTTAATCACTGGAGGAAGTTTATTTTGAATGCCCTGTTTGGGCATTCCCCTCTGCTTTCTGAAGCAATTTGTTCATTTTAAAAAGAATGTACTCATCTGATCTTCTTTCCCTTCTTTTTTAACTTAAAGGGCCTAATTGAGATGTATATTTATAATGTCTTCAAAAAGGACCATAGAGGAAATGAGACCACAGCTAAGGCACTTTGACAGATGTTGCACAGGAACTTTAAAGAGCCAAATTTCACAATCTTACACTCCAAGTTGCATAGAAAATAAACTTTTACAGTCTGAAACACAAATTCTACTGGAGAATAAAGAAAGATTACCACTAAAATCCACAGATGTGAGAAAACAGAGCTTGGAAAAGTTACTTTGGGAACTTAACTTCCTAAATCCTTCAGTTTGCATGGCTGGTGATTGTGAAGACTAGGGGGATTACAGAAGTTGTAGTTCAAAAATAATTTTGAAGCTGGGGGACAAAAACAACCTTTAAGCATTATTACTGCAATAGGTTTTCCCCATTTTTTTTTTAAAAGCCACTCAAACAACAGCTTCTGGAAATGAGCAGGGATTCCTTACCATGCCTGCCAACAGTACAAGAGCAGCTTCCTTTAAAATAAATAAGTAAAGCACAACCTTAGTTTGTATTAACTTCCAGTATATGGTCTGGCAAAGTTTTGCTATGTGGGGAAGAGGAGAGAGCTAATCTATGCATATGAACGCTTCCTCATATTTTTGTTTGGGGAAAGCTTGCCTTTGGTTCCAGAGATTACCTTCTTCTCCTCTCTTTTTCCCCTCAGTTTACTTGAGGTGGAAGGCTGTGGCTGCACTTTGTCGCTTATCTTACACAAAATAAACAGAACAATCTGGAGCTAATTTAAACGGTTTACTGTACCAGGATATGGCTGGGAAAGACTTTAAGATGGGGGGATGGGGAGGGAAGCTCAGTGCGAACAATGGCTCTGTGAAGCTGAACAGCAGCGAGCGCAGGAAGGCTCTGCAGACAGCCTGGCAGACAGCTGTCAGCCATTCCAATAACAATCCCTGCAGCCAATGAAAACTGGCCAGCACCGTAGCTCCCAGACCAACCCAGGAACACCAGCAATAAAAACAAAGGATTAAACATTTCAGCATTAGTGGCATGAGTGGCATGGCCGTAACTCAGCGTCAGGGATATTTCAAGCTGCACGTGGTTTGGGTCCTCTGCTCTCCCTGCTTCAGTTACGAATCACCAATAAAGAACAGCTGTAATTAAAGAGCGGTATCTGCAAAATATAGGCCAATACCCCCAACGAATTGGCTTAATGTGAGCTATAAAGCAAGTCTGGGAATAATCCCTCTTTGCTATCTACTTTGCAAATTAGTATCTCTTCGTAGATGCTTTAGAGCAACACATTTTCCATGCATTTTAAACAGGATAGTATGATGCAAAATTAGAAATTAAATCCACACATCCAATTTTCTGCAGCAGATCAGAACAGGAAAACAATGAAACTGCTTCATTTAAATCTGTTGTTCACTTCTGTAGCATAATGTAAAGCATAAGTTTGGACAGCATCTTGTACTTATTGTTCCAAAAATGCCACATTTCTCAACCAAACAATTATCTGCACACCCTCTTTTACTGGATTAATCTGGTCACATATACCATATCCCTATCTCTTAACTGCCAGTCTGTGATGAATATTGGGTGTTTATTTTTTTCATTTTTGTAGTTTATGGCCATCTGTGCTGCTGTTAACAAATGGATAATCATTTACACATCCTCAAGAAGAACTACAAATCTCATATAACAATGGACCCCATTGTAACATATAACTTATCATACCTTTAATTTCATAAAAAATGGTTTCCAGAAGTATTTAATCTTAGACCATGTCCAGTATTCACCTTTGGGATTACTACCTCTCTGATAACCTTCAGTGACACTCATATGAATACAGATTGCTCTAAGTGCGATTAAATATCACTCAAATTAAAGCAAGAAAAACTCAAAGAAAGAAACTTTCAGAACTATCACCGAACATCCTTCCCCAAGTCTTTTTTCTATTTTTCTTTTTACACACTCTAAGTCCTAAACTAAGTCCTAAATTGTAACTATTCTGTGCACTTTACTCAATGTCTCTTTCTTTTGATGCCAGATACCAGTGACCCAAATTGTACACAACATCTTAGTGGAACACATGTCGGAAACCAACCCATTAATCATAAAGCCAGACCTGTAAATATTGAAACTGGGAGCTGATACCGACTCATTAGATCAGATATCTCTATATATGTTATAATCTTTCCTTCATGTAAGATTCTCCGTATTTTAAGAGACAATATTCTCCCAAAGGCTGTATGTCTCCCAATAAGTTTTTTCTACATGAAATTGCATTCAGGGGAGTTAACCCTAGACTTACTTCTTTTTAAATTTATGCCACATGGAATTTTTTATTTATTTTTAATTAGGTTTTTTGTACAGGCCTTAGATTTGATGATATTCATGTCCCTTTTACTGCAAACACTGAAGTATGTCTTTAAGAGGTGTTAAAACACCTTGCTGTTCCAAAATCAAATCTTGAATGTACCAGATTTTCATGGGACTCAGTGTGGCTGAGGAATAGTATATTTTTAAACAATTTTAAAGGAAAAGGAGCTGCATGGGGCCCACATCCAAAATGAGGCCCCATGACAGTCTCCTGATAAAAATCTCCCACAACTGCTATTTGCTTTCACATTTTGTGTTGGCAGCAGACAGCATTTCCAAGTGCAAATAGCAACTAGGGTGGGCAGTTTTTGAAAGAAACCAGTACAGAGCCATAGGCTAGGTGACAGATCAAGGGAACGGGGAGAGAATTTCATAATTAAGAGCAGCCGTTTTAAGCATGCTTTTCAAAATGGGTGCCTAATATAATGTGTGGTTTGGCTGTTACCCACATAAACATATCTGTAACTTTGGCCTCAAGTGATCATGTATGAACTCGCATTTGTGTATCCAAGAAGAATGTTCTTCTTGATGTCACTCATGTAATGGGTGACATGGGACTGAGAGATGTTAGTGCATGCCTAGACATGCATAGTGAGGAGTAGGGGCAAAATTTCCAGAAACTTTCAGTTCTGCCTCAGCACAAGCACAAGACCTATATGAGTTTCAGCATGCCCAAGTCAAACATGAAATGGACAGTTTCCAGTAATAAAAATAATAACATTGACCTTGAACGACTCTCATGTTTATTGAATGTTAATGTGATATACCAAGGGCCTATCACCTCAAATCAAGCCATGATATTAAAAGCGGAATGATTAAAAATGTGAGACAATGAGGCCTCCCCACTGGGCGAAATGGACCCTATGCCATTTGCACTAGCCATACTGACTGGGCAATTTTGAGACCCGTATTCCAGAAGAGAAACTTGCCCAAACTATGGCCATTTGGTTCCCCTACTGCCCCCATACTCTTTTTATCAACAACCACTCTAGTTATTATATAACAACAGCTGCTATCCAAATACACTTATTTTCCTCTCCCCTTCCTACTGTCTCCCCATTCTTTTTCCACGTATCTTAGATTACAAGTCTTTATACAATAATGCTGTATAACTGACAAAGTGGGCTATAGCCCATGACAACCTGTACTGCAATAAATTTGTCAGTTTAAAAGGTGCCACAGGACACTTTATGATAAAGGATTTCCCTTAAGTCTTTGGTAGAGAAGAATAAAGGTTCTTAAACTTCTAGACTGCATTTCTAAGAAACATGTGAAATAATAACAACAATAGACTACTTTGACTGACCTACCACAGTACAGTAAGTAAGGAGTTGTTTCTATTAACCAGGTACAAAAGAAAAGTGCACGGGGTTTGGGAAATATTATCTACTCTTTATCTGTCATTTACAGTATTTAAAATGTAACAGTTCACAATTCTTTTTTAAAGGAGAAAATTACCAAGCACCGCCAGCCTGGTATGCTCAATGCTCTGGAATTTGGAAAAATCCAGATGAAATAATCCTTCTGAATCTAAAATGACAACCAACTCCTAGACCATGTAAATTCACACTGAAGCTAGAGTATGCATAAAACAATGGCTGAGAATTTACAGAGCAAGGGTTAGACTGGCTTAGCATTGTTTAGTTCTCCAGTGGATTAGGAAAGTATATCCTTAAAAGGATTTAAAATAATCTCTGTACTTTGCCAAATCTTTCAAGGTTCCAAAAGCTGTAGAGGACAGATGGTTACAGAGCAAAAGAAAGGCCATCAGCAGAACAAAGTCATACTGATAAGAATGCGTCAAAGATTATCTTTTTCTCTTTTTAGATAGTTATTTAAATACACTGTCATCACATATTTGGAGCAGTTCTCTGATTAACACTTGTACATGTGCAGTTTTTCAAGCTGAATCCAGATAACAGCTTTCTATAACATGCATATTGTTGAAGTAAGTTCATGGTTCTCACACAAAAGCCCAGATCTTTCTATACAGAATGTCACTAAGATCTATTTAGATCAAGCATTGGACAACGTGGATGGGCAGTGTGCAATCAGCTAAACTGCATAACAGCTGACACACACCATGACAAATTTTATTTTTCATAGACTTATGACAATAATTGCAAACCTCCCTTTTTTAGATCTAGGCATTAACGTGAAGTAACTGTTCCAAGAGGGAGATGCTGGGAGGCACAACAAGAACAGCTAGGTCTAGGGCTATGTCCCTCTTAAACAGCCAGTTTCAGGGTTCCACAGAATGAGATCATGCCAATTAAAGTGGAATAGCAGTGCTATAATTCTCCAGTGTAAATGTGCCCTAAGTATAGCAGAGGATACTGTCTCATAGCTAAGGCTGACAAATGGTTCAATTGCCAATCCACTTAAGTCCTGTGCAAAAAACTAAAGGTTGCACCATCTTGTTCTTTGCCTCTGGTAGCAAAATGCCATAAGGCAGCCCTGTACTTCTTTGGCAAGTGGCATAGTGACTGGATAATTCCAAGAACTACAGTGCAAAGCAGCAACTTTTACAAGCTGTGATGCTGCAAACAACCTGGACACTGCTTAGAAGCCACAGCCAGCTTCCTTTTTGATACTGGGTCTGACTCTAAGCTGTACTTCTTTGTAGTTAAGGGCCATGATTGTCCTTGGATTACAATTACACTGTAGTGGCTAGCTTGCACCCACACAGCTACAGTGCATACCTTTGTTTTCATATACACACACACATATATATATGGCAAACTTCCTCACATGTTAACATTTTTCACTAACCCAGTCTAGCAAAAAATGTGCAAAGGAGCTTTAAATTCTATTTGGGCTTGTTAGGATAAATTGCACTGTTTTGATTAAATCCCCACAAAAGAAAAGGAATAAAGGGGATACATTTTTTGCTTGTTTATCATAAATGGTTTGTCACACCAAATGCAGACAGGCATGCACCAATGAAGTTTGGCTTAAGCCAGGAGACCTGATTAATCAAACAAGAACACAATCAGCTTTTGAGCTGTGATGACAGATCACCTTGCTCCTTATCAAGAAAAAGACAGGCTATTAATTAACTAGAAAATCATCTGATGGTTTCAAAATCTCAGCAGGCTTGCAGCAAGTGGTAACACTGCACTGTCTCATTCCACACCATTTACAGAATCTGAGAAATTACACAGAACACCTAAAGGCAAAACCTTTTAATCTACAAGAAAAACAAAATGTCTTCCCAGGGAATTAGATAATCACATTTTTTTTGTAAAAAAAGAAACATGATAAAAATGCACTACCAATGTAAGAGAATATGGCAAATGTAATATTTTATTAATAAACCAGTCCTACTACAGAGGTTATGGCTAGCACTCTATGTTAATACAAAGTGCAGCATAGTTACTGAACATATATCTGAAACACATGAACTGAACTGGGTTTACACCAGAGTGTCTTTCTTTTGGTATAGCACAGTTCCATTCAAAAAGGTCCCAGTGGCTCCACCAACAGGGAAAGTCAACTTCTACCTGTTTCCTCTTTCTTCTCCAACGACATCCTCCACTGTTCTGGAAGGACTTCTGTAACTCATTTTGCGGTACCATTAGGGCCATATCTGCACTACACTGTTATGGTGCTATTATCCCACTTTCAACCTCCTGTGGGATTCTGGGGTTTGTAGATTACTGAGGCCAAAGAGCTCTCTGGCTGAGCATTCTAACGGCCCCTCCCTCAACTGCAAACCCCAGGATTCCAGAGGATGTTGCTGAAAGTGGAATAATAGCACTATAACAGCATAGTAAGGAAATGGCCTAAGACTGGAGGCAGCCCCAGGGAGGGGGATAGGAGAACTGGTGGGAAAAGTCACCTCTTTCCTCATTTTAGGAGTGGGATATCTCTACGAGGGCAAAAACCTTAATAAAAGTCCCCATAAAAGGAAGGGACTCCATGAGTTTCCATGAGGGGGAAATTCTGGACCCAATTTGCAAAATGAGTTCAAAGTTTAATTTGAGTGGAATTTCTTCTAAAGGAACATTTCTAAGAGTTCACTACAAAGAAAAGCACGTAACAATACATCAGTGCAACTTTTTCTGCCCAGAAAAAGCTCTTTCTGGAAAATGAAACAACTCAGAGAGGAAAAGCATTGGGATGGAAAAGGGTTGATTAAATATTTCTCCACATCTGACTACTTTGATCCAAATCACTTTATGAGGGCTAAGTATAGGAAACCCCTCTGCCCCACACACAAAACTGCATGCAATGGCTGTTTTTAACAAATAACCAGCAGAGGGCCCACAAATCAGATCAGAATCCCAGCATATGAGGGCAGGGGTCAAACTTTTTGACCTCTTCTTTCTGGCCAGATCCAAATCTGGAGCTCCGAACAGCTATTTATATTGTAAAATAAGTTTTCATTTATTTTGACGAATGTTTTTGTGATGTAAACTGCAGGCTGAAAGGGCCCCGTGTGGGTCAGGCCCCTTTTGATAGCTGGCTGTCAGAAAACAAATCCTGTACATAAGGCTTGAGCTAGGTGGTTAAGCTCATGTATAGTTTGACCTTGTGGCTTTTTCCAGAAGATATAATTTGGAGTTAGTTCCAATTAACTAGAAACTTTTAAAAAGACATAAATATGAATGTGTGTGTATGTGCTTTGAAATTGCTTGTTGACTTATGCCAACTCCCTGAATTTCATAGGGTTTTCTTAGGCAAGGAATACTCAGAGGTGGTTTTGCCAGTTCCTTCCTCTGAAATATATCTTACAGCACCTACTATTTATTGGTGGTCTCCCATCCAGTGCTGACCCTGCTTAGCATCCAAGTTCAGATAGGATCTGATGCCTTTAGGATATTTAGGCAGATCTATAAATGTGAATACCATCTGTGAATTCAATTAAATGCACAGATCTCAGTGCAACCTGACTGAACTTCATAGCACAGACCTTGTTCATGAAACATACTTTTTTTTAAAAAAAACCATGTTACACTAAATCATTCCAAGACAAGACTGCTTAATTGTATGTACTATTTAAAATAATTACAACTAAACAATTTAAAGTATTTCCAAATGTGACGTGTTATATTATATACTTTTGTTCCTAATTCAATTGGACTGAAGCTGCTAGGAAGACTGATGACAGTATAGTGTTGCCACCATAATCAATGCTTATTGTTCTTTTACAAAGAGAAGAGATCAGACCAAGGATCATGTTACAGCCTAGCATCACGTTTCCAGAGGTAACCTGCTGGTCAGATGCCCCCTGCGAAGCCCCTAAACATAGCACAAAAGTAACAGTGCTAGCTCACTATTTGCTCTCAGCCATCTGGTAAACTGCCTCTGGCCATGGATGGTTTACTAACTACGACAGCTAGTGGCTACAGCTAGGGCTAGTTCTCCTTAATCAGTCCTAACAATTATAAAAGCCAACCATCACCGACAGCTTGGGGTTACAACGGCCATGCTGGCTGCATGGTTCTGGGAATTATAACTCCCCAAAAGCAGCTTTTCCAAGTTCTTTCATCACAAGAGTGAAGTCTTTAAGTTAACTGTACACAGTGTGGAATGCTACTTTTTGTTTGTCTCACGGGGACCACCAATCAATTTCATTGGATAACTCAAGTTCTACTAGTAAAAGAGGGAGAAAAAATTCTCTCAAGCCGCATTATCCATGCCACACATAATTTTATAAAAATCTTTATCATGTCTCTATTTTGTCACCTTTTTTCCCCCTGAAACTTTAAAGTAGTTTCATATCTAAGATTAAATTTAAAGCTACAGCACTAAGTTAGTAAACCAGCAACAAGAGGCATATGTCATCTGGAATCCCTTTTGGCAAGAAGAACAGAGTCCATCTGACATGTCTGAAGTTTAGCTATCTATATTAGGCACAATAAAAAGAGAGACTAAATATGCCAAGAATTATACAGGGTGGTGCCAATAAGGAATGTCTGAAACTTTTATTTATTAAAAAAGCATGAGGTTGTGGACTGAATTTAAGCAAGGGGCAAGCTTACATGGAATCCAAGCTTCTCTTCTGTACATTTCAGTTTGGACAAAGCATTCAGAACCAAGTGCCAAAGATAGCAATAAAAGCATGTCATTTATTTTTCATTATTAGTTCTTAAACTGTGTGGGTGAATCCTTTCAGAGCTTATGAAAGGGGAGGATTAATAGTATTTACTACAACTATGCAGCCTCTATGAAAGCTTCAATTCATAGCTCAACCAAGTCAGTTAATTTTTGACCTCTAGCATTCTTGCTGAACCGGACTCTTGAACTCCTGCACTGAAGGAGTGAAGCCTCTCTGTCTCTGTATGATGCACATGTGCTTCCATTCCTGTCTATACAGAATCAGACCTAGAAAAAACATCCAGTCATCTCATAGCTGCACTGATCAACACAGAATAGGCTCCTATATGTTGGACTTTAAAAAAATGAATCAAAGACCTATAACCACATACAGACAGCTTCAAGTATGTATCTTATTACTGTTATTTTGCCATCAGTTTGAACTCCAAAATCATTCCCTTTTGCTAGTCATTTAAAATTAATTGATAGTTTCGGAACTGGGTGTGTGGTATCTGCATAAACAACACAATCCCCTCTAAAAGTTAAAGAAAAAGAAAACACTTGTAAAGAGATAGATGGATAATAAATAAGTTCTGGCTAATATCTATTTATTCAAGGCATTATTTACCACCTCTTAGCCTGCCAGGGTCCCTAAGCCAACACGCAATCAACAAAAACATAAAATAAATAAGAAAAAGAGAACTTTAAAAGGCCAAACTCCTCTTTAAAATTAGCTTTAAGACCAGGCAGTTAAAAAAAAAAACCCAGAGAAAGTAGACATCCCTACTTTTAAGAGCAAAACAACATGTGGAATAGCACAGTCTTCTCTGCCCACCAGGAAGTCTGAAGGGACGGAGCCAGCCTGGCCTTCCTCCGAAAGGTGTTCCACAATCAGGGTGCTGCTACAGAAAAGGCCCTGACACATATACCTATCAGTCTAGCCTCACGGGATGGTGGGGTACACAACAGGGGTCTGTTGGTAATCTTAGATTTCTGATAGACACATGTGAGAAGAAGTGTCTCTCAGATATCCTGGCCCCAAGAAACTTGCAAGGAACAAAGTGTCAAGTCCAGCTGCATTTCTATGTTTTCCAAACAACCGTATCCTCCACTTGTGTTTATGCAAGGTGACATTTTAGTGCCATTACATTTAAACAGAAAAATAATAAACTCTGGAGTAGCCATTAAAAGTGCTAAATAAACACACTGAAATTTGCAAATGAAACTTTCTGTTGCATAAGAGTTATTTTGAAACACTGCTTTAATGTTTCCATTATACTATGTACTTCTACTGGCCTTGTTTAGCGAAAATACTACAAGCCATGGTTAGACCATGAGAGCCAGCCTGGGGTAGTGGTTTGAGTACTGGATTATGTCTCTGGAGACCGGGGTTCAAATCTCCATTTGGCCATGAAAACCCACTGGGTGATCTTGGGCAAGTAACATCCTCTCAGCCTTGGGGGGGGGGGTCAAAGGGAAACCCTCCTTAAAAAACCTTGTCAAGAAAACTGCAATAGATTCACCTTAGAGTCATCAAGTTGGAGACAACTTGACAATAACAACAATGGTTAGATCCTTGCACATTTCTTTATACTATTTTTGCTATGTCTGAGGTTGGAAGAAGGCATAACAGGGGAAGATGCTTTGTGCCGCTCTTTTGCAGGGACCAGTTAATCTTCAACAGTGCACACATATGCGTGTGCGCACACACACACACACACATGCGCGAGCTTTCCTTTCTTTTTCACATTTGCTGTATTTGCAGGGTGACTTTTCCTGCCCCTTCTAAGCAACTATCATGCCTCCTCTTAGGGTTAGGCCTCACAGTTTGAAAACAACTGATTTATATTGTTTCAGAAAGGGGGCTGAGCTTGGCTTTGGGCAGGTCAGCAGAGGAAGGATGACCTTACTTTTTTGGGGGGGAACACTTTTTTGCACATTGGTTGTCTACAAACATGACACATAATGAGTGCTATAAAGAAGTCACCCTACTGCAAAACTCACAAACCAACTGTGGGCAGGGAAAGGGGGCCTGGGTCCCCTCCTGCAGCCCTCAGCTGGCCAAATGATGTCAGTGTCTTTGTGTTACTACTAAGTCTATGGAGACTCAAAGAAATTCAACTTTACTGAGCAAAAGCTACTCTGACAGTCTGGCAAAGACCCAACAGGGCAGCCATAGTTCCTGGAAAACCAGACAGAACTGCCTTGTGATTTGCCTTTTCCCAGGATTCTATTCAACTTCTCTTAATGGGACAATAACATAAACAGTAACAAATTTCACATTCAGTAAATGCAGAGGTTCTAATTAACAGGAAAGTAAGGCAGGTTGAGCTACTGTCCACATGTGGGCACAACCCCTGATGTTATCAGCTCCTGAGAAAGCATCTTCTGCATAGAACTGTATCTGGAAACCAGGCTTTGCTCTTTCTTCTCCTTCCCCAGACTTAAATTCTTGGAAGTAGCACTGAAGGTTCACAAAAAGAGAATTGCCTGCTTTATTCCCATCAGTGTTAGGCAACAGCAGTTTAAGTTGAGTTCATGGGCAGATCTGGACCCCTTCCTCCTCAGACCACAGCGCATTTCACAGATGAGAACCAGGACACACGTGGACAAGAAACATCAGAGTATGCTCAAGATGGCAAAAGTTATTAACAAGGAAGAACACATAAATTAGGAGAGGCTGGGGCAGTCTAGTTTTGCCTGAACCTACTGTGAAGACCAAGATTCTGCCCCTCCCTCTCTTCTCCCCCCGTTGAGTTAAATGAGTACAAACTACTTTTGCATTTTGAACTCAGTTTGCACCAATGGAAGTAAGCTGAGGACAAAGGAGGAATGTGGGAGAAAGAGAGAGAAGCTGGGACATTTTCATAGCAGCTGAAAAACCGGGATGACAAAGGATTTATTGAGACTACCCCAGCCAGGACAGTTGGAGAGTATGCATAGCAGAGCACACCAGGGAAGTACCCAGCAAACCCTAATTCATAACTTATCCTAGTCATGAGGTGTTCCTTAGATACACAGTCTGTCAATCATAACCACAATACCATCCACAACACAGGGATAACGATATTGGCTGTTCTTTTTGAGACTCTCTTTGAACCCCTGAAATATCCTATATAAGCTAAGTGTTAAGTTACATGTGGGGGAAAGACAGCAATAAATGCAGTCCTGTATATATGCCTATTCCGTATATACCTTCCTTCCTTTCCTCCAAGAAGCTCAGGATAATGTACATTCCCTCCCTCAATTCTCACAATAATCTAGGTTGAGAAACAGTGACTAACTCAAGTCTACCAGTGACTTTTGACAGGGGATTCGAACTTGGATGTCCCAGTCCAAGTCTGACACGTGGACTGCTGAAGGAGATCTGCAGTAACACAGAGTTGTAATATCTCCACTCAAGCTGTCAAAAGGACCACGTACTCTTCATTGCTACAGCTGTCAGAAAAAGGGCCGACACTAAGTGTCTCTGGGATACCAAATAGGAACAGGATGTTGACTAACTTGAGGCAGCTGTCACTGGAAGAAAACATGCATTTATTTGTTTTATTATCCTTGGGAAAAAACCAGTGTGACGAACTCTGAGAATTCCTAATAGAAGGAGTGGAAAATAAAAGAGCCACATATTAAATCAAAGAAAATTAACAAATTAACATTATCCAGAGTCAGAATAAGTTAGTATATGGATTCCTTCTCACAATATGAACACAATTCTCAAAACAAAAGTCCAGTTCCGTTCTTTTGGCACCCTCTTCTGGCAAAGATCAAATACAACAACGACAATCTTTTGTATTTTTCCCTCCACACAAAATTTCTTCCATGGTTCCACTTCAACTGCCATGATAACATCCTCTGGAATCCTGGGACTCTTTGGCCGAAAATTCTAAATATCCCTGCCTAAATTTTAAATCCCAAGATTCCATAGGATATAACCACAGCAGGTAAACTGAAGCCACAATGCTCTGAATTGTGTAATGTGAAAAACCCCTTAGACTTGTGCTAGAATAAATTTGTACCTATTAAGTGGCTGCTAAAGGCACAAAGCTTCTACCCTCTGTATTTCTTCCCACCTTACCAGTTTAGTTAAGCACTAAAAAAGAAGTAGAAGAAGCAATCCTACAAAAAACAAGTACAAAGCTGTGTTATTTTATACAGGATTCTCCTGTTTGGAGATGGGACAGTTTTGTAGGCACTACTAATTGTGCTGAATTCCAGACTGCTTGATTACTACATTATAGAATAGAATAAAATAAAATGGGCATAACTGAAAATGCCTGGGAAATGCTTTTAAGAAAAATTAAAATATTGCACATAAGAAGATAAGTAAATGTAGTGATGAATGTGTAATTTTACTGAAGTAGTCAAAGGATATTAAGGGTTAGACTCAGTAATGCCTCACTTGTACAGTCTGCTAATTTGTTCTATAAAGCATCTGGAGTTCCTTTCCCTAACTAGCAACAGCCTTTAAAAGTACGTGAAAAGACTGCTCACTGACTAGCATATCCTTAGGACACAGCAAACTCAAAGCATATTGTGTAGAAATATGCTATTATTTTCTGTAAAAGTAAAAACTAATACCTTTCCCAGAAGCTGCAGCAATGATAGAACTCACTCACCAGCAGAGATACTATCATGCCACAAATAATTAGACAGAAGATGGCCAATAGCCTTATGTGAAAAACTGACCTGCAATTTGAAAACATCATCCATGATGAGAACAACTACTTCACTGAAACTTGGAATTTTGCTGCCTCTGCCATCACATATTCTCAGCCCCTGGAAAACCCTATGACAGGTTCACCTTAGGATCACTATAAGTGAGAAATAATTTGAAGGCAAACAACAACAACAGCCTGCCATTAAATATGACAAAGTTTTGGGTCAATGCTATTTGAACAATACAAGCATACCTCAGTTAACAAAGCTTCCGGAAACCCCTTTTTTTACCAAATCTTTTTATGCCTGCCCAGGGCCCCCTTTTTCTCATCCTTTGTTTAGCTATAGCTCTGTGTGCCTGCCTAAGCAACAGCAACTCCCTCCACCATCCCTTACCAGGCATGCATGAATTGTGGAAGAGAGAGTGAAAAGACAAGACTGCCTTACCAGCTCCCCCCACTATTTTTTTTAAAATAACATAGGTCTATAAGTCTGGCCACTGAAACAGAAATCATAAGATAGGTGAAGGTTGGTGAAAGAAAAAATTGTCCCTGGATGCATTTTGGAAAAAGATTTTACGTGGTCTCTAGAAGGTTGAAAATGTTTTTGTTTACTCGGGCAAGGCTTACTTGAGCTGGTTGTTTCATTTTGCATTGCATATTGTTACTTTCAGACAAAAATTTTGATGAAACTTACTGGGTTCTTCTTTTTTGTCGTGCAGGAAACTAGAAGAATAAAAAGAGAGCAAGCATGGTATACTGGTTTGAGCATCAGACTCTGGAAATCAGGGTTTGAATCCCCACTCAGACATGGAAACCCACTGGGTGACCTTGGGCAAGTCTCAGCCTCAGAGAAAGGCAAAGGCAAACAGGCCTCTGAACAAATATTGCCAATAAAACCCTGTCACAGAGTCACCGTAGGCTGGAAACGACTCAAAGGCACACAAGATCAACAATAGTACAAACAACATTTACAATCACATTCATATTTGCAAAACTACTCAAAACCTGTTGTTCAGCAATATATAAGTAGTGAACTGGATGTCAGACTTTGCATTTCAGAACTGCCTATGTATTTTCAGAACTGACTATGTCAGTTATATAAGAGAGCAAAATTAAAATATCTGTTGTGATATCTGTGCTATGACTGTGTATGCTGGATGAATTTTACTGCAGGATGTTACTCATTCCTAGTGTTTGTAGAAAGATGTCTTAAGTACTTAGATGGGAATTATAATAAGATATCTACCTGAGAGAAAAGAAAAAGAAGATACAAACTCAAAACTCAGACTAAATGAATATGCACCGACTCATAAATAAATTTTAGGAATATCCCAAGATAATCAAAAAAGCAGAAAACAGGACAGATGAAACCTCTAGAACAATAATGGAATTGATGATCCAAGATTTATGATGTTCTGCTCATTCAGCTGTGAAATAAGAGTTAAATTATTCAGGTCTGATGGTTACATGTATACGAAGGACACCATACTTTGGCCCTTGCCATCAGACAGGACCAGGGCTCAGTGGAGTCTTTTCCACCTCCTTTTCAAGAAGAACACCGAGGCAAGTGGGAGATTAAGCTATCTCCATCTACTGGCAAAAAAATAATTATAAACAGGGATACATAAATCATGGCTGCGCTTAGTAGTTACTCATTATTCCTACTAGAAAGGAGGCATATATTAACAGTACATCTGAAGAGATGCAGAGTTTCTTTTCATTTCTACTCAGTAGCACCAAAAGGCTGCTTCACAAAGTGAATTAAAGAGAAATGCTAACAATGCAGATTGCATTGTTCCTCACTACCCCAAATCTCCTGCTCTTTTCCTGGAAATCAGGAATGAATGCCCCTTCTTTTCTAAGCCCTAACATAAGGCAACATTCATAAGTTTTCAAAACTAGGGTTAAAAAGACTAGGAAACACATCATCTTCTTCTCTTCCAAAGAAATCCACCTCGAGATTTTTTTTATGTCCCTCTTTATGTCCCTCTCTTCACAATCTAGGTTTCTTCTGTTGACTGTCTCTTTATCCATCTCCAAAAGACAAAACAAGGGAAGGGGGCTTAGAAACTGCCCATCCAATCAGTCAATTACCCCGTCAGTCAGAACACAAGGGAAAGAACAGCAGCCACGCACAGCATTATTGTACTTTGATTCCACTGTCAGGGAAAAGGTCCTCCTTCCATACCAACTGCCACTGCTGTGGCCACTGAGGGAGAGAACAGCAGCCAGCATTTGCTGGACTTAATCCCCTCTCCCACTGTCATTCCCTTTTCCTGGTGTGTCCTTGTCTTATTTAGATTGTAAGCCTGAGGACAGGGAATTGTCAAATCAACAATTTTTAAGCTACTCCAGGAGACTTTTTGGATGGAGAGAGGGGTATCAACACTCTGAGTAAACATACATATATATATATATATACATAGAAAACAAATGTTTCTGAGCAGAAGGTGGGGTTTCAAAAATTATTTGACTGCTTAGAGTTTCAAGACTTCCGGAACGTGAATAATGCTTTCAATACATAAATATTTAAGGCACAAAATGACTCTTGCTGTTTTTGTGGCTCTCACTGGTTGCCTTTTCTACAGTATACATTTCTGACTATTTATAAAGATTTTGTAACTTTTCTAATACAAATAAACACTTGCTGACATCTTGTGCAAGAGTTAACGATACAACAACCTAGATTTACAATACTGAAATTGATGAGGATTCACATGTACAATCAGGAGCAACCAAACACAACCCCCAAAACCTATCTTCCCAGCCTGGCGGTGCCCCAACCAAAGCGTTTTGAGGATCTGGAGAGGTGGGTGCTGGGAAATGACATCCGCGGCATGCTCCTGGTCATCAGGTACTTTGGGACCTCAAGCAATCTCCCCAACTGTCTGTTTTCACAGCACTTGCAATTGGGAGTCCACAGAGAATGCCAGTTCCCAGTGGCCTGGTCTCCACTGCCTTGGAAACACTTCAGCTGGGGCACTGCCAGCCTGCAGAGGGAAGTTGTTGGGGGGGAATCATCATTAGTCATAAGAACAACGATGAAGCACCATCATCATAGTTACAATGGCAATGCAGGATCTCTGTCATTCTGTTCCCTCACACTTTCCCTTTCCCCATCTGCAATACCATGATGCTAATCAGTTCATTATTCCAGCAAGATAATTAAAATTGTGATTATATATCTACATGTATATATAATTATTCAATTTTACCTGTAGAAAAGATGAGAACAGTGTTGTCCCAAAGTCCATATGTCTTTAGGGCTGTAGTGACATTTCCTACTGCTTCATCCAAAATAGATACCATTCCTGCATATTTGCGCCTCTTTTCATCTTTAATAAATGTGTATGGTTCTATATATTTCTCAGGAATTTGAAGAGGTTCATGGACAGATTGCAGAGCAAGGTAGAGAAAGAGAGGCTACAAAACATATAAAATAAAAAACAGTTATCACAGCACTCAATGCAGGAATAAAAAATGTCTGACAAGTTTCTACTTGCAAATACTTCTACTCTCAAGAATGGAGGGGGGTGAATTTTTATTTTTTTGTATCTTATGAATTTTTATTAATGGACATGATCCAACCCAGCCTTCTTCAATTCAGCACCCTTCAGATGTGTTTGTTTACAGCTTCATCACCCCAATGGATTCAGGGGCTGGGGGCATGATTAGAGCTGTAGTAAAACACATCTGGTGTGTGTGTGTGTGCTGGGTCTCCATTTTTTTCATTCTTGCCAGATGATGTGAGTTATTGGTTGGTAAACAATACAGTATTATTAATCTTTTTAAATGATGTCCTTCTACAAGCAAATTACGACCTCATGAGAAGAAGGAATCTACAGCAAAGGCCTGTCAGCTGATCTCCAAGGGCACAGTGTTTCATAAGAGAGGAGTAACTTGTTGCTGTATGCCTTCAAGTTGTTTCGAACTTATGGTGAATCAAAGGCGAACATATCATGGGATTTTCTGGAAGCTGAGATTGTGCCAACGTGCCCAAGGTTATTCAGTGGATTTCCATGGCCAGGCAGGGAATTGAACTCTGATCTCCAGGGTCATAGGCCAGCGTTCAGATCACTACACCATGCTCCTTATCAGTACTCCTTCCATTTTAAATTCTCCTTCTAACAAGGGATCATTCTTGCATCCTGTACTTGGTCTCATCATTTAAGCTTTTATGGAAAGTTTTGATATAAAACTGTAGAATGCTCTAATAACAATGGAAGGCATAAATTCTTCTATGAAGTTAAAACATGTAATTCTCAGTACTTCTATATATTTGCCCATTAGATAGGTGGCTGAGCACAGAACTACAGCTCAGTGCTTGCTTTTGGATTTGATCATTAATACATCAAAATGTATTATGTTTTAAGAAAGAGAGAGACAGGGTACCTTCTCAGGCTGATGGTTTGCTATAAGATCTAGTGCTCTTTGTGTAAATATGTTAGTGGAGTACATATTTTTAAATCCATCTGCAATTTCTTCTCCATCTCGAAGATCAAGAGCACATCGGGTTACATTCTTTGATACAATGAGTACACAGCGCTCATGAGAATAGTAATCTTCACTTCCAAGGAGGTACCCTAAAGTAAAAGGAAAACAGATCAATCACATCACAACATCAGAAGAACAGCCATAAAAACAGAAACGACAGCAAGAGTCACAGCTCCCTTTCAAAGTCAGTGAAAAAGTAGAAATTTGTCTTGCCTATGAAGCCATGGCGGGAAAAGGCTTAAAAGCATTTTTAAAATAAATAAACAAACAACTAAATAAAAAAAGCAGTTAGCAATTCATTTGGCCCCCATAAAAAAAAAAAACAGAAACAATATCAACATATGCATACTTAATAACATGTAAAAGCAGTTGAATTACGTTTTTAAAATTGGTATTGTTTGGTAAACTGCACAATGTCTGTAGGAAAACTGTTGTGCTCTTCATATTCACGGGATATCATGCTGATCAGAGTATTTTTCATGCAAATAGTATGAACATCTTTGATCTGGTGCTGACACCAACTGGTGAATAAAACAGTCACTGTTCAGAATCAGCTATCACCATTTTCAAATTCAAAATCCACAATACACATTGGTGATACTTTTGTTTGCCCAACCAGAAGGTATGAAAAATATTACACTAGCTGTTGAAGCTCACTGGCTTCTTCATCAAGCAAAGATGGTAGGGAAAAGAAATCATGTAGGGGAAACAAAAGTGACATTGTTGTAGTCACAAAAGCCTGCAGGTCTGAATTTTGTGGTTTTGGATATTATAGTAAGAGCATGTTCACGCAGGCAGTAAGCTCAGTTCTCACCCCTCCCTACCAATCAAAAAGAAAAGAAAAAAAAAGCAAAAGGGAAAGGAGCTGTAAAAAGAATGCCATAAAATTCAGATCCAGAAAAGTCCTATTTTGGTAAAGCTCAGTCTTCTTCTCAGGAAGATCTCACGTTGCCAGGTCTAGAGACAAAATTAGGTGTGACAACCAAATTCCTTTTCCAAATTTGGAAATCCCACTTCAAATGTAATCATTTGGCTGCTACTTTATTAGTGATGATGAATTAACACAGAGATGACCTGCAGTTACTTCAAGGAGTAGCAGATATTCCCCTGAAATATTTTCTACTGGCCTGAGTGCTCTGTCAGCTTCTAATTAGGCCCTTTATAGAAGGAGGCATGAGTGACGCATGAAAGAAGTAAAAAGATTAAAGATTACACCCAGCAAGGCCTTTATTTCAGCAAGATACTGTATAAAACAAATATCATTCTTACTTCCCTAAGAATAATCATTATCACACCCCTTCACCTTCAAAATACTTTTTCTGGAGTTACCTCCTGGAACAGCATTGTGCATACAGCAGGAACACAGTGTGAAGTCTTTTATTCCCAATCCAATCTATAGCCATTCAAAAATATGTGGGTGAGACACATGCTCCCAACTTGACCATTATGACAATTATACCTGTCAGCTTTTCCTTTTTTCCCCCTCTTACTTTTGTAGGTTCAAATTCTACCACTGTTATTTCCCTTACACAATTTCAATACAAATTTGCAGCTAATTCATTACAATTCATTAGCTGGTACGAACATCTACAATATTTAAAAGACTGTTGTTTGGTAAAAAGAACTACGGGCATAGGAACAAAGTGATGTAGTAGTCGTACATCAGTGGTTTTCAACATTTGCCCCTCCAGATATTTTGGATTTTGTTTCCTCAAGTCCTTACTATTGGCCATGCTATCTAGAGAAATGAATCTAAAATATCTAGAGGGCCAAAAGTTGGAGCAACTACTGTAGATCAGAACATAAAAAGATTCAGCTAAATCATTACCTTTGTTCTAGAACAGTCAGCCCACATGCTAGCCAAGGTTTTGAGGGTGGAGAGCCAATTGACAGGCCTGGGACGTACAGAGGGTCATATTGCCTAGCAACTTACTTGGCCTAGGTCAGTGGTTCTCAACCTGTGGGTCCCCAGATGTTTTTGGACTTCAGCTCCCAGAAGCCCTGAGCATTGACCATAGTGGCTGGGGCTTCTGGGAGCTGAAGTCCAAAAACATCTGGGGACCCACAGGTTGAGAACCACTGGCCTAGGAGGTTCTTTCGAACTTCTGACTCCATTAAAACAAAAGAGTTCTACTCCTTCTGTAATTGTGTTTCTCTATGTGTCTTTGTTGCGAAGTAAACTTCCGACCTGACAAGCCTTCACTTTAGACTCAATTACTCAGAAGCTCTTGCTAACACTCTGAAACAAGGTTGCCAAACTGCAAACTGGAGACATCTGAATAACCAGTTCCCATCATCCCTGATGAGCGGCCATGCTGGAAGAGGCTGGGGGTCAGTGGAATTTGTGAACACCTGGAGGCCCACAGATTTCCCAACTTTGCTCTAAGTGAAGCCACAACAAGATCTAGAAGGTGGTGGTAATGTACATAAAAGAAAGAAGAGTATTTGTGTTACTTACCAAAATAAGTATCAAACCCTCTTCGGGTTGGAAGGCACTCCTTTCTGTACATTCCTAGATGCCACTTCCCCACCATATGAGTAACATATCCTGCTTCTTTAAGAAGCTCAGGCAGGAGTTTTTCATCCAGTGGGACACAGCTGGGCTGACACGGCCAAATTATTTCATGCTGTAAACCTGTATGGATCTAATGAAAACAAGTGTACGTCACATATTGGTTACAAGATAATGTGGTGATGCTTAAATAGCACTATTGGCAGCAACATATTTATCTCTAGAGGAAAGCCAACCTGAACATTCCTAAATCAATCCATGCAACTTTACATCTATTGCATCTGAGAAAGGTTATGAAGATAAACGGCAGCATACACTGAGGACGGTGGCAGAGGTGGGGTGCAGACCACTTAAAGATAATTAGTGTACATTTTGGTAGGCATCCGTGCTGTGCATCCAAATAAAAGGAGGCAAAATACGGATCTCCCACTTTGGGCTTTGGGCTGGGGCCAGATATTGTGGGCAAGCCTGGTTGGTGCCAGCTAATCACAGCTCAGCGAATGCTTTGAGGGGCAAGCCTGTGTGGGGAGAAAGGACACAAAACTGAAGCCTGTATTTGACAGCAGATGGATAGTGGAAAGGCCTAGGCCATTTCTGCACCAGACTGCAAGCCCCAGGATTCCATAGGATGTTGAAAGTGGAATAACAGCAATATAACAGTCTAGTGTGGAAACAGCCCTAGAGAGACAGAGAAACAATGACATAGAGAGTAGGGAAAACAGTAATAGAGACAGGAGGAGTCGGCCATGGATAAGAACTGAATGGGGTTCAGCCGAGCTGTGAATGACTAAATAGCTCATGGGTTAATGTGTATTAGTAAACTTCTACTTGTTTCTTCTTATTTACAATTGTGCCTTCCCATTCCTATTAAGTTTAATACAGAGTTTGGTCACGCTGACCACATTGAATGCACAGAACAACACATCCACTGGTAAACTTAGAGAGCCAGTCCAGGGACGGAATTGAGGGGAAAAGGGGAAAGGTGAATGACAGAAGCTCAACTTTTGGAACTATGGGGCCAGCCTAGAGAGGAGATTCATCACAGATAATCAATTTGCAGAATGGAGTGGGTGGAAGCTAACCTTCCTATTGCATCCCTGCTCCTCTCCCATCTCCCTCCTCCTCACCAGATCTCAAAGATCTCATATAATAGTCTCTTAAATAACGAGGAACCTAAGAGAGTAGAGTGGATGAGGGGGGAAGGCTGGAGGAGAAGGGGAAGATTGCAGGAAATAAGGTGGAGGCACTTTCTCCTCTACCCATAGAAGGTGCCTTTTCCTGCTTTTCTACATATGTTTCCTACTACTCAGCAGCTTCACTGATCCTTGGTATATTTAGTGGATTCCAGGGAAGCATCCATCCATCCCTTTTCATGCTAAGATATCTTGATCTGACCACAGGAATTACTGGGTACCTGGCATGAACTGCAAATTGTTTTATCACTCAACTAATGAAAACCTGTCAGTGCAACGGTTACTTGGACGAAAGCTCTACTGTGTTCAATGGAACTTACTTCCAGGAATGTTCACAAGACATATTTTTGTCAAAAGTTAGTTGATGAACCAAGTAACTACGCAAACCTTCATAAATCTGCACACAACTAAAATCAATTCTTTCTCGTCAGACAACATTCTGCCTATCTCATAGCAGGCATCACTTAGAAAATAGGATGTCGCTTGATCGTGCCCGCCGTCTGCAGATTTATATATTCTTGTATTAACATTTAAATCAAAACACTTAAAAATCTGCTGCCTGATCAATCTGAAACGTTTTTAATTGTTTGATCTAATCAAACGGCAGATGACACATGGCTGATCTGCAAAAAAATGTCCAAACCAACCATCCTCAACCCAAGCTTCTTCTTTATACCTACAGCTCCAATCAGCTCTAGTCAGCATGATCAATAGCCAGGGATGATGGAATCTGCAGTTCAAAACACGTGGAAGGACCAACGCTGGGGATGCTTCATAATTGCCTCACTTTCTGGCTAAAATAAAGCTTAATGCTCATGGCAGTGTCAGGATTTTCAGCTCGCCCCCCTCTACAGTCTTCTCCATTTCAGAAAACCTGCTCCAAAAAAAATTTCCCAAAAAGTCCTCTGGAACAGGTTTTTAGAGTTCCTGACTGACTGTGAGAAGGTGGAGGTAGTGGGTCTCTCTTGCCTGAACTTGCTGAAGCTGCTGCTGCGGACACAGTGGCAGCAAGGGGGACACTGTCTACCTGCAAAGATATTTTAAAAAACAACCTTGCACCTCTACAGTAACTTAAAGGTCTAAACCTGGACCACGAGTGTTTCAAGGACACTCCATTCCTTTCCTTTATCATAGCCTTTCCCAGTCAGATGTAATAAACTCCTACAATCTGATGATCATGCTGGCTGAAGATGATGAAAGTCATCCAGCATTTTGGGAGATGTCAGGTTGGAAAAAAGTTGGGCCAAAACTAACAAAATGAATTTTAACAGGGAGGAATGTAGGGTACTTTAGGAAGAAAGAATGAAACGTACAGATATATGATGGGTGATACCTGCCTTGAAAACAATACGTGTGAAAAGGATCTAGGAGTCTTTTTTTTTTCCAAATATTTTCATTAAGGTTTATAATTGGGGGGGACCCTTCCCCACTTCCAAGCTTATTTTCCAGTTGAATCTGCTTGTTTCATTCCATTCATACAGTTTCTGTTTTTGTTACATCTTACATTGTTACATTGCTGCTTTGTTACATTGCCTTGTTATATTGTTATCTTACATTACACGCAATCTTGCTTTGTTCCTCTTTCTTTTCTTATGCTATATCTTTATCCAGTTCAAGACTTCTCTCCATTCCCTTTCAAAGTTCTGGATAGGTTTATTTTTCAATGAAGATGTTAACTTTTCTATCTCTACCATATCCAGAACTTTTAATTTCCATTCTTTTATATCAACATATTCCCTTTCTTTTCAATGTTGCGCATATGTCAATCTTGCAGCAGTTATCAAATATAACAATGTCTTCTGACGGCATCTTATTTCTCTTTGTTGCCCTGTTTAACAGATAAAATTCTGGCTTCATTTCAAAATTCAAACTATAAATTCTCTGAATTTCGTCATGTATTTCCTTCCAAAATTTCCTTGCTATCTTACAAGTCCACCACATATGAAAGCATGACCCCACCTTTTCATCACATTTCCAACATCTTGCATTTCCATTTTTAGTTATTTTTTGCAGTCTTTCTGGTGTCATATGCCATCTATGCAGCATTTTATAAAAATTTTCTCTTACATTTAAACTTGATGTAAATTTTATATCTGTTTTCCATGCCCTCTCCCATGTGTCCAGCTCAATTGGTTGTCCAATATTTTGTGCCCATCTGACCATATTATCTTTAACAACCCCTGATTCCATTTCTCTTTGCAACAGTGATTTATAGAATTTGGAGATTCTCTTCTTCTGGTCCCCCTTCATCAATACATCTAATTCATTTTCTTTTCTTTCAAATCCATATAATTTTTGATCCATTTTAAATCTCTCTTTAAGTTGTCTCCATGGGAACCAATTAAATTCATGTCCTAAAACTTTTAATTCTTCTTCTGTACACATTTTTGGCTTGTCCCCTTCCCATTTCAGAAACTGTTGTCAAGTTAATAGATTTCCCTGTTTTGTTAGGGCAATTTTATATGCTTCTCGGACTGAAGTCCACATCGGAAGTCTTCTATAAAATTTATATTTTATTTGTGACCAGACTTTCAATAGTGTCTTTTGGATACAATGATTATTAAACTCTTTAGTCACTGATATTTTGTCATAACATAAGTATCCGTGCCATCCAAACCTATTATTTCCTCCTTCCAATTCTTTAATTGTTGTGTTTTCTACTTGTATCCAGTCTTTGATTAAATCTAAACAGCATGCTTGGTAGTAGGTTTTTAATGATGGCACATCAAATCCTCTTCTCTCTTTTGCATCTTGTAATATTTTGAATCTTATTCTTGGTTTTTTCCCTTGCCAAATAAATTTTCGTAGCTCTTTTTCCCACTCTTTAAAAATCTACTCTCTTCCTATTATTGGTAAAGTCTGAAAGAGAAACATAAGCTTTGGTAGTAAGACATTTTAAAAGCATTTATCCTTCCCAGGAGAGACAAGTTTAAATGCATCCATTTTTCCATTTCACTTTTTATGACCTTCTATATCTTCAAATAATTATTATCAAATAATTCTTGATTTTTATTTGTTATTATAATACCTAAGTATTTTACTTTCTTAATAATTTGATATCCAGATCTTCTTTCCAGATCCACTTGTTCTTTTTTTGTTATATTTAGTGTCATCATCATTGTCTTTTCTCCATTTATCTTGTATCCTGCCATTTGTCCATATTTTTGTAAAATGTCCATCAACACCTGAATTGATTCTTGTGGTTTCTCCAGAAATTTGATTACATCATCAGCAAAGGCTTTGTATTTTATTTCCTTATTCTTTATTCTCAAACCTCGTATCTGTAAGTTTTCGTTTATTGCAATCAATAATACCTCCAATATAGCTATAAATAATAGTGGTGATAAGGGGCATCCTTGTCATACCCCCTTATTTATATCAAAGCTTGTCGTTGTATCTCCATTTATGATTAGCTTCGCTGATTGATCCTGATAAATCTTTTTGATCCATTTACAAAAGGTTTCTCCCAGGCCATATTCTTTTAAAACTCAGTGCAAGAATTCCCAGGAAACGTTATCAAAGGCTTTTTCTTTATCCAATAAAATACAAGCTATCTTCTTCCCTGGGTTTTTATCATAATATTCAATCAAATCCAATAATGTTTTTATATTGTTCTTCATATATCTGCCTGGGAGAAAACCTGTTTGATCTTCATGAATCTTGTCCTTTAATACATGTCTCAATCATTTTGCCAGTACTGTTGCCAATATTTTATAATCCATATTCAGCAAAGAGATTGGTCTTTAGTTTTTAACTTCTCTTTTCTCCTTATCTTCTTTAGGTATCAATACAATATTTGCTTCTCCCCAGGATTGTGGTTTCCCATAATTTTCTATTTCTTTCAAAGTTGCTCGATATGGATGAATTAATTTTTTTTACAAATCTTTTATAATATAGTGCAGTAAAGCCATCTGGTCCTGGAAAAAGGATCTAGGAGTCTTAATGGACCACAAGCTGAACATGAGCCAACAGTGTAATGCAGCAGCTAAAAAAGCCAATGTGATTCTAGCCTGCATCAATAGCAGCATAGTGTCAAGATCGAGGGAAGTAATAATCTCACTGTATTCTGCTTTGGCTAACCTCACCTGGAATACTGTGTCCTGTTCTGGGCACCACAATTCAAGAAGGAAATTGACAAGCTGGAATGTATCTAGAGAAGGGCAAACAAAACGGTGAAGGGTCTGGAAACCATGCCTTATGAGGAGCAGCTTAGGGAGCTGGGTATGTTTAGTCTTTTGAAAAGAAGGTTAAGAGGTGACATGATAGCCATGTTTAAATATCTGAAGGGATGGCATGTTGAAGATGAGTAAATTTGTTTTCTGCTGCTCCAGAGATTAGACACAGAGGAACAGATTCAAACTACAGGAAAAGAGATTTCACCTAAACATCAAGAAGAACTTCCTGACAGTAAGAGCCATTTCACAGTGGAATATGCTGCCTTGGAGTGTGATGGAGTCTCCTTCTTTGGAGGTTTTTAAACAGAGGCTGGATAACCATATGTTGAGAATGCTTTGTGTATTCCTGCATGGAAGGGGATTGGACTCAATGGTCGCCATGATCTCATCCAACTGTATGATTCTATGACTGTTTTATTGACTGTTGTTTGGTTCTCTTCACTAAGATGTATGGATTTCTTTTTCTGGCACCAAGCGGAGTTAGCACACGCTAAACAGATTTGTTTTGTAAAAAAAAGATGACCTTGGGGATGGTACTGACTTTCAAATCATTTGAAGTGAGCCCTGCTGTGCATAAACCAAAGGGAAGCTCCGATATCCAATCTCAAGTCAAATGGTCAAATTAGACATGTACAGAATGATTTCTGCAGAGGCTCTCATGCAAGTGGTTAAAAGCATTTGTCTGTCACAGCACACCCTCACTTAAGTATCCTGCACTTAGCATCTGGCAGATATGAACCAAATTTACAGATCTGGCTATTGGGATACATCGCTGCTGGAAAATAAGTTGGCAAGTCCAGGGGCTTCGGGGAGATCAGGACAAATTGGAAGAGGCATCAAAAACTCCTTGGGAAGCCCACATGCAGGATGTGGGCCACCTGACTCCCACCCCTGCAATACATACCTATTAGCGTATAGCACCCTTCGCAAAACTGGGCTCCTTTCCTCCCCTGTTTTTTTACTGTTTAACCTTTCTACTGTTTAACCTTTCTACTGTTGCCAAAATAGCCACCCTACTTAGTGACCATGCAAAGGCTTTTCTTCATTCAGTTAGGTGGTGCAGGCCATTATTATTAGATCTATGGAATATATGAAGACTCTGCAGTCTTCTTGCCTTCCAAAAGTTGGAAATGTCACAAATGAATCCACTAATAATCAAATTTGTCATTTGGAGGTAGACTGAGTGTTATTCATTCATGAAAACATTTTATCCTGGTAAACTTCACTTTACCTCCTCATCCAAATCAATGTACCCTCAGCCTCATGTATCATGTTGCAAAGTTTTCACAAAGTCTTTTCCTAAAATTGCAAGCTTTAATTAAATGCAATTCTGTTTCCAACTTCAGGACAGTAAACCAGAGGAGTGACAAATACTTGTGTCTCATTTTTCCAGTCATGGTTCCATTAACCTATTTTGGAAGGCAGCATTTAAAGAGGAATACCAAATGTCTCCTAATTAGCCAAAATTAGATCATGTAGTAAAATAGATTTTTCTGCCAGCCAAACATAATAATTGGAAGAGCTGAGGAGCCTGAAGATTATCCAAATGAAGGATTCTAGCTGGCTCAAAAAAGCAAAGAAACAAGGAGCTACTGAAACTGAACATTAACATAAAATGGAAATGTAAAGTTTTTTTTAAAAAAAACATTGTTATTGCTAGACTGTCAGAGCATCTTATTTGCCTTGATTTACAGATGACCATTCAGGGGCAGCCAAGCAATGTGCTCCATGAATAGTCAAGTTATTCAAAATTTTAAAGGAAACAGAACGCCAATTTACGTTGCTTAGCTTTTCTAATTCAAATAGAAACTTCGGTCAAATATGCGTTGCACATATTGAACTTATCTGAAGGATAATATGGAGGTGCTCCTGTCTTTTGGTTTTATTCTACTTGTCAGAAGCTTAGGAGGTAAACCATCAAACCTGTCATTTCAGATCTAATACTGGATTTATGGTCAGTCGTAAAACAGGAATACGAGTAATTAGCATTGGATTAATAATTTTCTAGGCAATTTTTTAAAATTAAATTGGGATGGGAAAACAAGCAACACCTCCCTTTGGCCTACAGTTATATAAAGTAAATTTTAAAATGCTGCAAAAGCATGAACTTGTTTTCTTCTGATTCTCTAGCCAGCCCCCTTTAACAGAGAGAGATGGTGTATCATTTGTGAGGGAGTGAGCAAGCATCTGGTGTAAGGTTTTCATGAACAAATGACAGGAGACATCAGTATTACCAACCAATGCAGTAAAATATCAATTTTCAATTTTGATTGGAAAACAGATGGCCAGGCTGAACTGGCATAGGAGGCTTTTTAATGTCGGAGAAATAAATGGCCTGTAAATATGCGTGTGTGTGTATATGGGTAAATTTCACTAAGACAGAAGGGCGAGGTGGAAATGGCCAACAATCCTGTTCTACAGATTAAGGTTCTTTAAAAAAAAAAACTGAACTTTTTTTTATAGTTTATGGCTTACAGTCAATTGGTCATCCCAGATAGATCCACCAAATAAATGGAGAACTGAGTAATTTCCACTAGTTTAATCAGTTAACTCTAGTTGGGATGAGCAACTGAATTTAGGTCTATGTCTACATAACACGTATGAGCATAAACAACAAAGAGGCAAAATGAAGAAAAACAGCTCATCAAGGGTGGAGAAAAGGTTAAGAGCCACCCACTACTTGTAGCTTTGCTCATAACTGGAATGCATGAAATAGCTATAGCAAATTAGATATAATGGATTTGATCTTCAACAGACAGTATCATTGGGCAGAGCTTCCCAAACTGTGTGTTGTGATACGTTAGTGTGTTAGCTAGTTAGTTAGTTAGGTGTGTCACATAAACATAACGGGTGGAGGGGTTGCCTCTCCCACTGTTGCAGCAGTCCAGGCCTGGGTGAAGGGGCTGCTTCTGCTGCTGCCCTGGGCCAAGGAAGACCCCTGCGAGGGCGGTGGTGGCGGTCCAGGTCCAGATGGAGGGGCTGCCTCTCCTTCCATTGCCACTGCCACCCTAGGCCAAGGAAGACCCCAGTGAGGGCAGTAGTGGTGGGCCAGGCTCGAGTGGAGGGGCCACCCCCCCTTACTGAATTTCTGTGTCACAAAATGATGCATGTCTAAAAAGTGTCTCACCAACACGAAAAGTCTGGAAGGCTCTGGGCTAATGAAAGGCAGGTAGCAGGTGTAACTCCTGCCAAAATAGCATTTCTTTACTTTCTTTCATATCAAGGGATGATAGCCATTCACAGCAAATGCAGCATGTGGGAATATTGTGGCAATAAAAGCAAATCTATAATTTTTTTTTTATTCCTGCTGCTAGACAAAGATGCAGTAAGGCAGCGTAATGTGCCTCTGGGTACAGAACACATGAAAGGAGTGCTGTGTCTTCTATGTCCTCTTCCACTCACGATACCGGATTTCAGAGCCAGCTCGATATTTTGCTGCCTGGAGTAGTGCAGTACATGATGCCTCTCCTCGTCATGGTTCATAGTGCTAAAAGGCAAATCTAATGCCTGAAGTAGAAAATGCCACCCCCTTCATTTCTTTGACAGAGAAAATAAAATAACCATAAGTTAATAATGGTTTGCTGTGTTTCACAATCACCAAAACCATGCTGCTTCCAGCGTCCACCCCATGGTGCCTAATGGCACGGCTGCTCCTGCAAGCTGTCCTTTCCTTATACCCCTTGCCATCTTTTGTTATAAAGAGAGAAATCAAAAACATTTATTTGTATTCTGAAATAAAGGGACTGTCACAGCCCAGGGAGATTGGTGCAGCTAGGGTGGAGTAAGCACAGGTATATGAGGACAAAGCTAAAAATAGTTTAGATTACAGCAGAAATTGGAATCCAGCAGCCCTCCAAAACCTGTTGAACCGCAGGATCCAGCAAACCTAGCCAATGGGGAAGAACAAGATCTGGAAGGCCATACGATTCTCTCTCTGGTATCCTTTCACACTACATAATTATGACATTATGATTCCACTTTAACTGGCATGGCTTCATCCTATGAAATCCTGGGATTTGCAGTTTAGAAAAAAGTATTTAGAAATTTCAGCCAGAGAGCTCTAGCGCTTCACCAAACTAAACATATGAGGATTCCATAGGATGCAGCCATAACATAACAAAACGTAAAACATAACATAACATAATCATAGCATAACAATTGCATAGTGTATAGGGGCCCCGGAATTAAAATGCTCAGAATCAGAAGGGGCAGAGACAGAAAACACAATCAAAGGCAAACAGTCTGCACAACTCTTAGTCATATCAGTTACTCAGGCTGAGAATCTCCCTCAGCTTCACCCAGCCTTCTCGAGGGGTGGCAAGATCCCTAATATATGTGAGCTGGTCATCTTCCACAGCAAGGAAGAGGATAGACATAGCACACCCCGTTGCTGCTGCTATCTCCGCAGCAGTCCCTTGGAGAGCCATGGGAGCTGTAAAAGCACCCCATAGCCCCTCGGCTTGCAAATACTTTTCCATGCGAGCCGACCACGCCAGGCAATTAGTTGCGTTTAGCTTAACAAGAGGCAAGCCCCAGGCGCCACTTGAGCCATTGTAAAAACAGCTCAAAAACCCTTTAAAAAACACCTCTCGAAACCATCCTCTGCTACCATGTCAAAAACCCGCCAGAGGCATTCTTGCCATCAGTAGAAAAAACTCACATCTGAGACCAGCCAGCAATCTAACAGTCTTTATTGCGGGTAATTAAGTCACAGCGAAGAGAGCCATCTCTAACAGAGCAGACAAAAAAAAGGAATAAGGAAACAGCCTGTTCAGAAACCGTTTTTTAAGTATACATGTACAATAACATGAGGCTTTCAGAGACATAACATATGATCACAGCTGCATGTTCCAGACGGCCTGATTACATACAGTATTCTCATGGGAAACACTTTATCCTGCTAGCCTAAACAATTCCTACAAGCGGTTTTGCTTTCTCACACACTGGCAGTGGGAAAAGTGAAGCAAGGAGTCCACAGTACTCCCCTACATTGTGACAATATGTCTGTAGATGCTCAAAGGATAGTTGTTTTATCAGTAAAAAAAGTCCAACATATTTCAGCCTCAGTGTGTTCATAAGGCCTTCTTCAGCAGTTATATCAAATCATACAAGAATAAGACGTAAGCAGATAATGTGACAATATACAATATGACATTAAATAAAATCATTGTTACATTAGTTGAATATCTATTTAAAATCTAACTGCAAAAATTCTCTGGACAAAAACTCTCAAACTATTTTACTGGGCAGATGAAAACATGTGATAAACGCTGAAGGTCTTTTATGTCTTGTAAGCAGATGGTCAAAAAATATATACATAATGTTCAAGGACACATAGATGTCCCTGAGCTGAAGGGAAAGGGGCTATCAGAAAACTCTCAAAGATTTCACAAGAATGGAAGGAGGTCAACATTCTCATTCAGATCTCAAGGTATAGAGAGTTTTAATTTTAAAATCCACTCCATCTTTTTTAACAAAATTGTTTCAATAGTATTCACCTTCTCTAAAGCCAAAATATGAGGGCTGTTACAGAATGTTGTTGTTCCAAGAAATGAATCACTAAGACAATATCTGTATCACTGGTCCTTAAATTATAAAGATGTTCCCCTACACATTTCTTGAGAGGTCTTTTTGTTTTTTCCATATAAACCTTAAGGCACTTGCACTGTGTAGCACAAATAACAAAACCGTTGTTGCAAGTAGTACAGTGATGTAAAAATGTCTCAGTTAACGTGGTCTATGAATTCAGCCATCTTGAAAACGTACCTGTAATAGCTAAAACTGCCGCAGTGATGACATCCTATGGGCCCTCTTTTACCCATCAGAGTGTTTGGTAATCTATATCTGTGCCCCTCGCCAAAATATTGCTGATACTTCTAGTTCTTTTAAACAAAGTCTGGAGCTCTTCATGATAATCTAGTATGTGCTGAACTATGGGCCAATATTTTTAATGAAATCTTGTAAACTGCTAATAACACAATTAAAGGTAAGACTACAATTGAGGTAGTTGGACTGTGGTCTATACTGGTTAAGAAGTACAGAATATGGCATTTGGAATGCCTCATCCAACTCTGCTTGGATACCATTTGTTGTTCTGTGAATATACAGACCACATTTCTGAACTCAGTTTCATTGTTTTCGCCCAAGACCAGACATTTCGCCCAAGACATTTCTGAACTCAGTTTCATTGTTTTCGCCCAAGACCAGACTAGCCCATGGTCATACCTTCCCTAATAAACCCCCCAGCTCCGAGAGCTATTCAGACTTGCGTTCGGACAGCTCCGGAATGCTATCCAGCCTTGCCGTTGCTTCATGCTGCGAGCTGCCCTTGGCTGTCATGTCAGGTTTCCTTCTCTCCAACTGGACTTCTTCAGGACTACGAGAAAGGTGGCGTATCACCCATTTCCCCCAAAACTCTTATTCTTATTTCTAGTTAGCTGAGCGGTTATGTTTTCTTAATAATTGCTATCTGTTTAATAAATATCATTGTTGCCATTTTAAACTGTTTGACTGCTCACTGGCCCGACGCTGTATACATAGGGTAAAAGATTCCCGCTAAGTTACCCTGCCTCTCGTTAGTTTAAGAGAGTGCTCGAGTTAATTTCCCCATCTTGCTTGTGTTGGTTTTGGTTATTTGGGTGGCCCTCACGGGACCCCCAAGTCACAGGGTAACAAAGGTGGAAAATTGATCTCCTACCTTTGGGTCCAAAAGGAGTTTCTGAAAGGGGTTTCAACACAGTGTTGGTTGTATTCTTCCCAGAAGACAAAAAAAAAATGATAAAAGAATATCAAACTGAAAAGCAAAATAGCTTCCTGTACAAAGCCTAAGAAATCAGATTTGTATAAAGGGCTACATCTAAAAGAAGTAAATAAAGTATGAATAGGTGATTTAAAGTTTTGGTATTTTCATCTTGTAACGAATATAACAATGAGGTAACTGCTCTAGGAACACTGACTGAGGCAACCTGAATATACTAAAAGTGATAAGATTGTTACTAAAGATGTGTGCAGGGGGAATGACTTTGTGTTAGGCCTGACAACAGGGCAGCACATTATTGGGCATTTTACAACACACCTCCAAAACCCTTTGCAGGAAAAACTACACATGCCTTGAGCAACAAAGAGCTGCAGTAGTAGCTTAAAAAGTGCATGAAACAACAACCAGGGTTTGAAAATTTGCTCAGGACCCTGCAAACAAATCTTGACAAAATGGTAAGAAATCGTGAAGAATGAAAGACACAGAATTAGTAACAGCTTTGATCCAAAGATACTTGCAAACATGTTGGCTTACAGCTTACATTAGTGGCCTAAAGGAGTCTGACAAAAGAATATAGGCCCAACATTTAAGTACTAGAATAAAATACAATTTGTGAATTTGAAGCAGCAATATTGCAACAACTATTTAACATTTTAAAGAAACCTAAAATCTATAGTTTAAAAAAAGAAGCGACTTTTCTAATATGATTACTCCCAGAATCTGTCAGCCAGCATCAGCTTTGTTCCTCAGACATACCCCAAAGCAAACAGCAATCTGGGGAAAAATAACTTCCAGAGGATCCTCTCTGCTTCTCACAATGTTTCCCAGGCAAGGGGTAGAGCAGAATAGATAAAGAGCTTGCCCTTGACAGTTAACAGCAGCCTCTTGTCTGTTAACAAGAGCTCCCAAGCTACAGACCAGTACATGTACATCTCAGTTAACAAAGGGCAGTTCTCCTTCCACATTCGCAGGTTTGACCTTCACAAATCTGATTATTTGTGGGTGATGAGCGTGCCTTGACCCCGCATTCTCCTTCTCCCATTCCCCTACATTTTGCTAGGCGTGGAGAGGGAAGGCAAGTGTTCAGCTAAAAGGCAAGAAAGTGGGGGGGCATGCATCTCCCTTTGACTCTCCAGAGCTCCCCCCTTCCATTCCCTTGTCTGTGGTCCCAGCTCTTGCACTGAGGCAAAAGGCAAAGAAATTGGGGGAGGCGAGGCTTGTGCAAGCCTTCCTTCTCCCCTCTCCCATTCCCTTGCTTATTGCCTCAGTGTGAGTTTTTCCCCATTCCCTTGCCTGTTGCCTTGGTGTGAGGGAATGGGAGGGGAATCACCCAGGGGGGAATTATTCATGGTTTTTCCACTTTCATGAGGGCTCTGTACCCCAAATCCTCACAAAAGTGGAGGGATACTATAGCTATGGTCTTGGGTATTTCTTCTTAAACAGAAAACTTAGTACCAGAAGCAAAAATAACAATTGAAAGGATAGAGCCAGGTTCCTACACATATATATACACACACACCATTTTTCAGAACTAAAAATATGCCCGTGTGAAATGAAACAACCAGGTCAGGTAAGTCTTGTGTCAGTAAATAAACATTCTGAATCTTCTAGAGACCATCTGAAGACTTCTTCCAAAATGCATCCAAAGATGACTTTTTCCTTCACCAGCCAAAATCTTTCTTACAATTTCCATTTTGGTGGCCAAATCTATAGATTTCTGGATTTTTTAATGTATGTGTGTGGGGACTAGCTGGCAGGCTTTTCTGCTTGCCACTTTTCTCTCTGTTGTACTCTTCACACATGCTCACTAAGGATTTCTGGAGGCAGCTGCCACTTACCTTGCCTATTAGAGGCAGGCAAAGACAACTCCAGTAGGATCAGCTAGACTAGAATCCTGCTCTTTTCCAGATCAAGCTTTTTTGTTCCTTGTTCACTGCAAGCGTATACTACTTAAACCTGACACAAAATCTGTGTTTCTCCAGCAGATGTTAGTTAAAAAAAAATCCTCCAGCTAGAAAAGGTATATAGAGAAAAAGGGGGCTTGTGGGCTTAAAAGACTTTGTAAAAAGGAGCTTCTCTGTCTGAGGCTTGTTAACTGAGGTATGCCTGTAGTGGGCATATATGGGTCTAACCACCGATCAAATTCTGAAGTTGGAGGCTATCTTTGGGAGTGGATATATGTGTCCAGAAGAGAAGAAAGGAGAGCTGAAGTAGAGCTTGGAAAATAACTTTTTTTGGACTACAACTCTCAGAATCCACCACAGGATGGCCACTCGGGATCCTAAGTTGTAGAAATGACATCCTGTGTTGAAACAAAATGTCTCCCCCAGGCCTCAAATGGCCCAGAGGGTCTCCAAAACATGGCAAAATGCCCCTCTACAGGCCCAAGAGCATGTTGGTGGCATTTTTTAAAATATTTATTCATTTATTTATTTTGCAGTGGTGTAGGTTGTGAACCCTCAAAGTCTTCTAGAAGCTAATGCAGTCCTGCAGCCTCCCACAGTTGCCCACGCCTTGTTATTAGCCTGAGAGAGGCAGGTGCTTCATGTAGATTTGGAGTATCAGGAAAGAGCAACAAATTATTCTTATTCAAATTATTCTTTTACTGACGGGGGAGAAATGGTTATGGGATTTTCTGCCTCATGTACAAAATATCTTAGCTGGCTTTGGGCCGTATACGCCTTAATGTGGGAAGCAGAGGCCTGCGTCAGGGAACATGTCTTGGGTCACTGCTGTTTAAAACATGATTCTTTAGCTTACTGAGCAACGTCTAGGTCATGAGGCCAGTCAAGAGTAGGTATGGCTACCTACTTCAGTTCACACTGAAGAGACATTGTTCATGAAGAAACATGTCTGAATGTTAAAAAGACTAATCAGTTGTTGTGGCATCAGCTTTTGTAAGATATACCACTAGTTGCAAACTTCCTTTTGCTTCTTCCCCATCCAACCTATCCCAAACATCAGGTTTCCTAGTTAAGAGGTACCCGTCAACCTTAGGAAATTATCTCAGAATTAAATACAGCAATGAACACTCATAAACAGAAGGGTAGTTAAATCAGAATTGCCTGAAAACACTGGTTAATTCAGGTCTACTGTTAATGTTCCTCCTCCAATAATTTATTGCACTGAGATACAATCTGAAAAGACTTCCAACTTTTTGATTTCCTGAGGTGAAATGGAAGGACCTCACCAGGGCTACCAGTAGTGGGTCTGAGTCCTGGTGACATTTTTTTCTGAGGCCCAGATTTTCACTCATTTCCTCAAGATCCCTTGAATCTTTGTGGGAAGAGGGGGATCACACAGCTGCAGACAACACAACCAACACCCTTCCTTCCAGCCATCTCCCTGACCCAGAGGTTGCCTTGTGTCTTCTACCTCTCAGCAACAGATCTGGGTCAGCCAAGGAATGTCTGAGAGCTGTTTTTGGAAGCTGAAATTGGCAAGAATGAAGCATTATATTACCAAGAAAGGAAAAAAACATATGCCACTTGGGCCATTTCCGCACAGGGTGAGGGAATCGCCCCGTGACGCTACTCACTGGACTTTTGGGCTCCCTGGTCTGATCCATGCTTCTCCAGAGCAGTGCATGGCTGCTGCTCCGCACTGCTCCGGGGACAAAAATGGTAGCTTCCGGTTGGTCGAGGGTCTCGACCAACCGCTGAGCTCGCCAGCCTAAAGCCCGCCCCCGGCAGATCTGCCTACGGGAGCAGGCTCACAGTGGCAAGCTCCGTGCTTTTGAAAGACCTGTTTTTAGTGGTCTTTCAAAAGCACGGTGGACAACAACTTGGGGTCGTTCCGGAGCAGGCTGGGGTGCGGATCTATGTTAAGTAGGTCCGAACCAGTCCACTCCCAGGTGCAGACGTCCTCCTTGGAGGACGCTCTGCCCCATGTTAAAAACCCCGTTTGGAAATGGTCATAGTCCCATTAGGAGAAAAGCAGGATATAAAATAGATAAGACAGATAAAAATAGTTGGGTCTACAGCCAACAGGGTCTTGGTAATTTGTGCTGGCTCCCCTCCCACTGGTCCTGAACATTACTAAAGGAACACAGTACTTTAGCTCTTGCTAATAGGCACAAATAAGCTGAGCACATTCCAATTACCAGTGATTTTCAGTAGAGGGAAGTTTAGAAGAAAACACACAGTGTCAAAGCGAGATTAGAACAAGTGACCACTCAGTTATAATTCATTAAGAAGTACCAGAGGTTTGAATAGGGATAATGGTTTCTTATCACACTACACGCATTAACTGACTTAGCTCATGACAGAATGCCTATGATATTAGCAACAGTTTTGTAAGTGGTCAGGGGCAAAAATGTAATTACTGTAATACCATTAGCAATCCTTTTTGCATTTAATAGCCTTCTCAACTTAAAAGTCTACAATTCTATAGTCAACCATAATACTCTATATGTATATGTACTCTTTCACACATGCCCCTCGAATTTTGTATAACACTTCATGAATCTGATGAAGAGGACTGTTGTCCACAAAAATCTCATGCTGTTAAAAAAAAACTGTCATTCTGTAAAGTGCTACAGAGCTCCTTGCTGGTTTTATACACAATCCTGCCATCTTTCTGAAATAGTTTTAAAAGCCACTAGAGGTCTCTCTAAACCAGATAATTATTAACCTAATTGCACCCTTCAACTACCTAAATATGCTAGGATTTCTTATACATTTTTACAACATGGTTTTAAGTTTTTATTTAATTAACTTAGCCAATGCTTACAGGATAAATGAGGGGATGTAGAAAAGAGACAAAGTCTCAGGGTACTGAAGAAAGATGATTTAATTCTTGCAAACAGCCCAACCCCTTTTGGCCTAGTAATATTTAATGGCCTTCTTCGGAGGCTGTTAAAAGATAAAAGAAAGAAAAAGGGCAATGCTTAAACAACAAAAAATGTAACAAGAGACAAGTTACAATTTGCATTATCAATTTTGTGTACCTATATCCTGCATCAAGATGTATACAAAATGTCTCAAGTTTAAAAAACACCATCCCTGCAGGCAGTTTTGAAGTTGCATTGTAAGTAATATTTTGTACTTGTATAACTTTATTTGAGTTAATAGCCATTTTTAAAAATGAGACATTTTACATGGTCATTAAATATTAATCACTACAATAGGACGAAAGATTTTGGGCTAACTGCAAGGATAAAATCATCTTTTTCAACACACTGAGACTTTGTCTCTTCTCTGCATCCCTTCTATGAGGTGTTACCACTCCTTTTTGCTTTTTACAATACATGAACCAGGAAGTAGACGACATATTCCTAAGTGCTGTGGTGTGGACAAATACTTCTAAACTTTATGACAAGAATAGGCGGAGAAGCACAGCTAGATGATAACTTTGTCCAGATATATCAATCCAAACCTCAACCTTCCTTCACAAGAAAAAGCACCTAAGTTCAAGTAGGATGGTACACACTCACAAAAACTTTTGTTCTACGCTTTCAAGTCGTTTCTGACTTAGGAGGACCCTAAGGCAAACCCAGGTCACTAGGCAAGATTTGTTCTGAGGGAGTTTGCCTTGCCTTCCTGAGGCTGAGAGTGTGACCTGCGCAAGGTCACCCAGTGGGTTTCCAGAGCTGATCAGAGATTCGAACCCCGGTCTACAGAGTCCAGCGCTCAAATCACTATACCACGCTGACTCTTTACACACACCCTTTAGGCACGAATATTTCTCATGATTTGCACGTGACTTCGGTTCCAGAAAAAACATCCTTCACGAAACAGCCTTGAGGATTCAGGCCATTTCCGCACTAGGCTGTTATAGCGCGATGATTCCACTTTCAACATCCTCTGGAGTCCTGGGGTTTGCAGTTTCGGGAGGGCCGGCCGGAGGATCCAGAGGATGCTGAAAGTGGAATCATCGCGCTATAACAGCCTAGTGCGGAAATGGCCTCCTCAGACTCTAAAGCCGCGATCATTCCGGTTTTAGTTCCTTACCAAAGCAACCCACGCTACTTCGGAAACGTCAGTCAGAGTGTAATACAACGCGCGGTCCGGAAGGCTGAGAAAACTCACCCTGGAAACGGATGCCGGCCAAAGTTTCCGTTATCAGGGTAGAATCTTGCGGGACTACAACTCCCACCCTCTCTCAACCATGCTGGCTGGGGCAGATGGGGGCTAGAGTCCAAAGCGATCTGGGAGCCACAGCGGTTACTCGTCTCCGTCCTCTGCTTAAGCCTTTCCTTTGACCAACTCAGCCCTTCCTCCGCCGATCCGCAGGCTCTCCCTCCTCTCTTACCTGGTACCTGCCGGTGAGCAGCTGGCTGCGGGACGGCGTGCACAGGGGCTGGGTGTAGTAGCGCTCCAGGCGCACGCCGCTCGCCCCCAACGCGTCCAGGTGCGGGGTGCGGACCTCGGAGCCGTGCCAGCCCACGTCGCGCCAGCCCAAGTCGTCGGCCAGCACGAACACCAAGTGCGGCGGCGGCCCGGGAGGCGGCGGCCCGGGAGGCGGCGGCGGCGGCGGCGGCGCGCACGGGCAGGAGCGCAGCGCGCACAGCCCCACCAGCAGCCAGGGCGCCCACCGCGGCGGGAAGGGCCCGCGGCCCGGGCGGCGGCACATCGCTGCCTCCCAGCCGGAGCAGGAACCGCCCGGCAGGAAGGACGGAGGACCCGGCGGCGGACCCGCCCCGCCAAGCGCCCAGCCGGCCTCCAAACCCAGAGCGCCCGACCGCCCTCTCCGCGCGGCAGCCACTCGGCGGCGAGGAGCGCGAAGGGGGCCGCCTCCGCCTCGGGAAGGACCCGCCTCTTTCGCTCTGTCCGCACGAAGGAAGCAAAGGAAAGCAAGGGGGTGGGACCGGAGGAAAGCAGATAACGGCCCAAGGGCTGCCGCGGAAACCTTGGTGAAGTCAGTAGTTGGTATGACTACTCCCAGAAGCCTACCTAGCCCCCAGTAGCAGCGCTGGCTGGCGGACTCTGGGAGTTGTAGACAGAACTCTTCCTAAGTTTTTGAAAGGACAGTCGCTCCGGGAAAGTTTCAGACCGTTTGGGGGAGTGGGGGCCCGCTCTGGAGGCTTCAAAGCCAAAAGGCAAGTGAACCGGGGAGGGAAATGCGCCTTGCATGTCCCCCAAAGAAGCGGGGATTAAATTACGCGCTACGTACGGCTAAGCTTCATTTTGGCAATTTCTGCACTAGCCTGTTATAGTGCTACTATTCCATTTTCAACATCCCTAGGGCTAAACTGCAAACCCTAGGATTCCATAGGATGTTGAAAGTGGAATAGTAGCACTATAACAGGCTAGTGTGGAAATGGCCTTTATTGCACGCAGAGATGCAGGGGTGACGGGTTTAACACTCTCCTCAAGGAAAGACAGACTGCGTTGTCGTCAGTGTCCAGGGCTCCAAGGAACAGCTGTTGGTGCCTCCCTTTGCTCACCTCACTCTACCAGTCACAAACGAAAAGAGGTGGCATAGTAGGGTTGCCAGGTGCAGTGCTTGTACAGACAAGGGAATTTCAGCAACTTATCACAGGGCTTTCTTGGCAAGACTTTTTTCAGAGGAGGGTTGCCACTGCCATCTTCTGAGGATGAGAAAGTGTGACTTGTCCAGGGTCACCCAGTGGGTTTCCATGGCTGAGAGGGAATTTGAACCTTGGTCTCCTGGAGTCCTAGATGAACATTCAAAACTTTATACCATGCTGGCTCCCTTGGACTAAAACCCAGAGTGGATTCAATGCCTCCACCCATGTGGGAGCCATCAAACTGCCACTGTCTGACCATACTGGCACCAAAAGAAGAGTAGCAGTTTTTAGGTGGACACAGCAGCCCCTGTAAAATAGGGCTGCATCACTTTGTGGGTTATACAGTGTTGGAAACTGAGACCATTTCTCCCCTGCTATGCCACCTAGAGGGAGACAGACGTGAGAGAGGAAGCAGAGTCTCAAGCTGCTGTTGTAAGGAGTCACCACAGTGCCTGTGATGATAACTTGCCTTTAAACAGAAATAGGGTACATGCTGCCCCCAGATACTGTTGAACTATGACTGTGCTGGCTAGGAAAGGTAGAAGGTGAAGTCCAGCACTATGTGGAAAGCTAGAGATTCCTCATTCCTACCTGCTCTATCACACTACACTATTATAGTGTTATTATTCCGCTTTAATTGCCATGGCAACATGCGTGTGTGTGTGCACGCGCGCGTGTATATATACAAGTGTATTTACCAGCATGTACAGTCAGCCCTCCACATTTGTGGGTTTCACTTTTGCCGATTTGATTATTCATGGATTATTTGCTGTCACCTCTGCTGCCTCCCTATGTCATGTTTAATAGCCTCATGAGACTGAGAGACTGTGAATGAGGCTTGTAAGTCCTTATTAAAAATGGTGTGGAGCAGCAGTGGAGGTGGCAGTGAGCCCCACCAGCCACCCACTTCTCCCTTTGTGAAGGAACCTTGATGCCTCAAAGGAATCCACGGTGGGTTAAATATGGTGATAATACTTCTTTTGTATGTTAAACATAGTTTGGGAGTGCCTAGAGTTATGCATGTTTTTTTCCACATTCACAGCAGTCATGTGCCCCTAACCATAGTGAATGTCGAGGGATGACTGTATATATACCCAGTGTTGCCTGGGATTTTATTTTCTCATAGGTAACACTTGTTAGAAATACTTTAGGAATTACCTTATCTTACCTTGGGAATTAGATGCAGTTGAAATACACAGATTTGAGATGCTGTGTCTCTAATTCCCTCTAAATGTATCTGATTCTAATTCCCCAATCTGTCTTGTCCAGTATGTGTAAGTTTTCCCTATATTCCCCAATCCAAACTGTATTCAGAGAAACTAACACACAGTTTGGTTTCCTGAGGGAATACATTGCCCTCCTTCTTGCTGGTGGGCCTCATCTCTGTAGCAACCAGCCTGAGCTCTCTGACTGAGAATTCTAAGGACCCCTCCTTGAACTGCCAACCCCAGGATTGCATAGAATCTTCACAGCCTGCCAATCATATGAGGTCTTCTCCTGGCTGACACAAACAAAAAAACTCACAATCAGACAAACTTTGACTTTTGTATAGTAGAGGTGTGTGTGTATTGATCTGCAAATAATATATTAAGTGTTTGTCTTTGCAGAAGTAATGCTTTGACAATAAGATAACATGAAACTATGGTAAAATCTGGTGGGTGAAGAGGTGTAAGCATCTGAAAAACAGAGCAACTGAAAGCACTTAAGTCTGGAAGAACTTGACACAGTTTTCTTTCTTATAATGGCAAGTAGCTTAAACCCCAAGGAATGTGTCCTAAAGGTAGAGACTTTTCCACACCAAAAATAGGGCATGTGTGGCCATCCAGATGAGTTGGATTGTGTTTGTGTGTTGTGTGCCTTCAAGTCATTTCCAACTTAGGGTGACCCTAAGACAAACCTTTCATGGGCTGAGAGTGTGTTGCATGCTCAGGGTCACCCAGTGGGCTTCTGTGGCTCAGCAGGGAATTGAATCCTGGTCTCTAGGGTTGTAGTCCAGCACTATACCACACTGGTCTCTTTTGGATTACAGCGCCCATAGTCTCTGGTGAGAGATGTTGGCCAAAACCTCTAGAGGGCCACACTTGGTTCCCCAATGTTCTCAGTATTGCAAGCAATGACGCCAGAGGTCTCATCATCACCCAACATCTTCAGAAGGCTAATGGGACACAGCTTACCAGCAAGGATCACCACTGATGCCCACCGAGCATCCACACTTCCCTCAATTCTCCACTGAGTGATGAGGAGCTTAGAACTACTTTTTAAAATAACTAAAATATTGCAGGGTATCTCAGATGTAATGTTACTCTCTACTGTACTGTCTAAGGAATTACAAGACACTTTAATGGCAGCTCCAAATTGGTCACTGGTCATTGCCTGCTGCTACTGCATAAACTGACCAAAACATAGGAGGGGAGACATCAGAGAGGATTTGTTGAGAGCCCTGTCAATCATGGACCCAGTTGCAGATGAATCTGTCTCATTATTTCACTGTTTAATCTGCCAACTTTAGATCACAACAATAATGCTTTGATTCCTCAAAGGTTTTAAGGCTAGTGTTCAGCAAAAGACAAATTAGTCTGATAAAAGGCACACATTTCATATAAGGCATCAAACAAACAGTGTGATCCTCAGAAGGTATTTGATGGCACTTTTGAAAATCTAGCAGATTCTTTCGTTAGAGATAAAAGAGCAGCAACTAAACTAAAAAGTACTGAAACAGGAGGAAGATTAATGGGTACAGATGTATTAAACCTGAGTAAAGCAATTAACAGTCAATACTATGCATACATATTCAGAAGTATGACCCCCTGTGTACTGTTTAAGTGTGAATAGGACTGCGGCCTAACATACATCAAGCAGCTGGAGCTAATTGGTCAAAAAAGTACAAATTTGAGGAAAATCATGAAAAGTATTCAAATATTACAGACGCTGAATGAGATCCTATAAAGATTTATAGAATGAAAAAGACAACATTGGAGAAACAAAAATGACTGTAGAATGTAAGGAACGTACAGGAAATATCTACTAGAGAGGGGTCAATATATGGAAAATACATTTCTTGTGTAATGGATACAATTACTTTACATCAACTCCCAACTGTAGATATTATACACAGACTAAGAAGAAAAATACAATGAATGTAAAAATGAAGATGATGTGACAGCAACATATGGGAATTATGGTTTTTAAACACAGCGGCTTTACAAAGATAATCTTCATGATTAAGGCCATTTCTGCACTACACTGTTACAGTGCTATTATTCCACTTTCAACATCCTGTGGAATTCTGGGATTTGTAGTTTACTGAGGCCAAAGAGCTCTTTGGCTGAGAATTCTAAATGCCCCTCCTTAAACTGCAAACGCTAGGATTCCACAGGATGTTGAAAGTGGAATAATAGCAGTATAACAATGTAGTGCAGAAATAGCCTAAGAGATAAAATTAGTGGAAGCATTAGAATGTATGGAGGAGGGACATCATCTGAACCCCCATTTGCAATCTCAGCCAGGGAGCAAACTCAGAATGTATCCGTTTTGGTTGAGCAGGCTTGAAAATAGACTGTTTGAGTGGGTAGTCCTTGTCTACTACTTTCCTAGATCAAGCTCAATTATTTCTTTTAACCCTTGCATTGCAGCTGTAGCTTTAGGGCCGCCCAAAATATATCCCCCAGTTAGTGCAACAAAGAAAGTGAAATGTGGAAGGGAAAGGACAAAACATTACAAATGTTAAAAGTCCATTATATAGAGCAGCACAGCAATTGGGCATCTTGCAAAAACACACAAGCAACGATAATTAGTGTAATAAAGTCTTTGTAGAAACAGAAGAACTTATATGTTGTATAACTTAGACTATATTTCCTTGCATCAATGTGAGCTTCAGTATAAAATGTGAATGTGTGATTAAGAAGCTGACATGATTTTAAACATTCGAGAAAACCTTTTAAGAAAAAAACAGTAACTTTCAACAATCACTACTAATTTTGAATGCTAAGCCTGCAGAAAACACTGCCAAACAATACCAATAAGCTATTGGTAGATGTATATAAATTTAGGCACTACAATACTGCACAGATTTATTTCAAAGTCTTAGTGATTTCATTATTCACATAGTGTCACCAATGCCATCACCATCAGTATAGAAGTGTGTATAAAATAGCAATAAAGATAATTATCTGGTAAGAATGGAAACTCTAAAGCAGAAGTCGGCTACATAATCCTTTAGACTAACTGTTGTGCTGTGACACAGTATTATGAATGAGGCTAACAATCAAGGCCAGATAGAGTCCCTGCTGGAAACAATGAGAGTAAATTGTCAGCTGATAGCACACAGCTGAAAAGCCCAAGGTTACCCAAGGAACAGTTAAAAACAAGACTTGCTGTTTCAGCTCTTACAGCCTTTCTGGGTGAAGGAAAGAAGCAGTACTTCAAAGGGCTCTCAAGACATATTGTACCAAATTGAAGAAAGCAGGTATGGGAGAGTAGCAAGACAGATTGCTGGGGAAAATATTTGCTTATGGAGTAGAAAACATGTCCATAAAACTAGATTATAAATGTGAGTTTCCCAGTACCAAGGCCAGCATTCTTTGCAGTCGTTCCATGCTGTTTAATCTAATTTTATTTAAGTTATCTGTATAGCAAAACTCCATTCTCAGAGCCTCAATTATCTGAGAATAACTAATGCAGTTATCCTATAGTAACGTATCAGTGTCATTCTCTATAGGTATCACTGTCTATATTAGCAAGGTTCTTCATGTTAGAACTCATGGCTACTAAATAGTGAAGGGAGTTTTGTGTAGTAGAATAAGGTCTTCACAAAAAGGCAGAGCTTTCCTACCCATGCAGAATGCATGTATGTTTAAGAAAAAGCATCTGTGGATTTGTATGTAGGATAGAAAGACAGAAGGGAAGAACACAAGTGGGAGTGTACATGTGAATGAATGGATGTGTATAAATGACATCTCTCTGTGTATATGTGTGAACACGTGTGTGAGTGAGTAGGAGAAAATACAGGGAGGGCAGATGGAGAAGGATGGCAAAAAGAAAAAAAATCTGTTTCCTCTCACTGGTCTTCTCACTGACCCCCAGTTCCCCCTATGCCATTGTTAACAATAGAGCTATGGGGTTTATTTCTCAGCTGAAGTTTTCATTCACAAGATTATAATATTTCAGTTCCTGAATTTCCAAGACAGATCTGTCAACATATTTTAAAGCTTCAACTGCTAGCTTGATTATCTTTGCACATGGGAATTGGGTAGTGGTCTAAATTAGTGTTTTTGACCATGGAGGTTTCACATGGTGACTCCATCTTCAATTCTGGCACTTTTGTGCCAGCATGACTGCTTTGTTACCCTGATTTCGGGGGATCCCGTGAGGGACACCTAAGTGCTCTCCAAATATTACAAAGATGGGAATTAGCAAAGAGCACAAGCTAGCACTACGAGAGGCAGGGCAACATAGCGAGATCTTTTACCCAATGTCTACGGGGTCAGGCTGAGTCAAGGAGCAAACAGAAGTAAATAATAATAATTGTTTTTATTGATGTACGATCAAACACGTGTATGCAACACACTCACACAGAGAACTATAGAAATAAAGGTAGGAGTTGGATAGAGGGTTTTTGAGAGGAGGTTTGGTATGGGAAATACTGCACCTGTCCTGAAGCCTGGAAAATCTGAAGGAAAAGATCCGTTGAAGTAGAATTCTCAGCACGGTGATCTGAGGGGAAGGCTCATCAAACAAAACGACAGCAAGGCGGGATGGAAGCCCAGAGCGATCCGAGGAAGCGCTCAAAGTCAGGGGGTCTTATAGGGGAAAATGTGGCGGCAGGCTAGTCTGTTCCAGGGGATAACAGTGAATTTCGGGCTGGAGAGAAAGCCTCCAAAAGGTCAGTATTTACATGATTGAGTCATGACAGAGTTGTCAATAGAGTAGCCAGTACGCAAACGCAGAGTGCTTGACAATGGAGTATTCGGCTCAGGGCAGGGAGTCTTTTGTAAGTAGCGTGCATACATAATATGGTACTTGCCTTGAGGTCTCCTAAAGTGGCAGTCTGGCTATTTCTGGCCTGCCTGTATTAGTTTGGAATATTTCAGCGATTTGCGGCCGTGCCTGTATGCATGCTTCTCCTGGGGCCTTGCAAGCACGTGGAGAGGAATAGGTAAAGAAGGCCAAATTATTGATATCAAATGATATCTGGTATCCCACAAGTCCAGGCTAGAAAACTGCGGTAACAGCTTCATAGCTATTGACACAAGAAGTCTCAGGTGCTCACTCAGCCAATGCATGTATAATTCATACGACATTGATTCGTACTGTACTTTTATTCAAAAATTAACTTGTGACACAAGTAGTTCAACCACCCACATGCAATTTGGAAAGATGTTGTTTGGTGGGCAACACATCATCACATCATACCAGGCTTCTGATTTTTGGATGCCATATCCTACTATCATGGTAACATCTCACACTGGGGAGATCACTGTGACGCTATCAAAATCTATGGTCTTTGGTTGTCCAAGGAATGCTGTTTTCACATCAGTGTTTTGAACCGTTAGCTATCTACAGTGCTCTAAAAGCATTCAGTAGTTTGCTTTCACAGGAAAGGTTCAGATTGCATCAGACAATACAACTGCACTGTTTTGTATCAACAAACAAGGTGAAACAAGATCACAGACACTTCTTTACCTTCGTCTGGTACTATGGAAACAATACATTCCTTAACCTTATAGTGTGATTGCTATCCAACTTCTGGGATAGGAAACGTTTTCGTGGACTTTCTCAGCAGAGACCAACAGACCATTCAAAGTGGTTTCTATTTCTGAAGATGTTCTATCACAATGAATTCAATAGGGAATTTCTCACATAGATAGCTTCACTTTGCAGGATAACATGAAGTGTGAGATACATCACAACAGAAGGGTGTAGGCTGCAAATCATTAAGGGATATGTTCATGTACAGTTGGAATGAACCACTCTTAATATATTTTCACCTTTCCCTCTAATAAACAAAAGTGCTAGAGGAAAGCCAAGGCAATGAAGACAATGAAGACAGGATACACTCCACTGTGGTTATAATTGTCCACCACACTGCTTCTGTTGTCATGCAGGAAGCATTTGCCCTTTCCAAAAACATCAGAACTCCAGACACACGAGAGAAGCAAAATCTGCCATCCAGACCTGTTGACTTTCCAACTCACAGCCTGGCAGCTCAAACTGCCATTTTGAAGGACATAGATATTGAAAGAGTGCTTTTAACATCTCTTCAGCTTCGTGGAATTCATGGTCTTTAAAGTAGACATTTTTCAGCTGCCTGCTTCTGGGGATGGCTTCTCTGCTTCACCTTGCGTAGTCCATGCAGTCATACATTTTTTGTCATATTTGAAACAACAAAGTATGTTTTTCACTTTAAAAGCATAACTGGTGGCTATTTCTTCCTGTTGTTTCAAGTTTTGCTACTAAGGCCTTTCAGTTGACTCTGACAGCCCTATCGGTCAAGAAGTTTTACAAGATTTCTCCCATTTGTATGTTCCAGTGAGTCCATCTCTGCCCTCGTGATTGTTACCTGTAGTTCTTTCAAAATTTGTGAAGAAAATCTTTGAACCATTAGATTTTGCTCATTTAAGGTTACTTCCCTTATTGCTGTTACATTGGCCATCAAACAAGTGAGGTTTATGCTCTTTGTTCAGATCCTTATATCTAATTTCCTGCAAAGACAAGATGTTTCTGAAACCAGGTCTCTTTGCTTCCACATGTTGTTAGACAGATTCCTCATGCAGAAGGTAGTTCTCCGAAATTCTTATCCAGAACTCACAAATCAACTGGGAATGACTTTTCATTAGTTTGGATTTAGCTCATTAACCACACAGCTTTGTTTAGAAAGGCTCACTTTTTCCTTTTCTATGTTAGTCCTAGAAAGAGCATTCCTGTCTCCTCTCACTGTTTTGCTAAGTGGATTCTACAAAAAATCTTGTTGGCCTATGAGTTGGCTGGAATGCCAAAACCTTTTAATGTTTGGATGCATTCTGTCATTGCTGTTGCTATCCTTGCAGGTTTGCTGAGAATGTTGCAGCTCTGGATTGCTGTTAAGCAGTCACTTGATCCCAACTGTTCATGTTTGTTTCACATTCTCATTCTGAGGAGCTGACAGGATGCTTCTTTTAAAAGGGATGCCCTGCCTGCTGTTGTACCATGAGTCATAAATTAGCTCATTATTCTCCAGTTGTGTGATTCATAGAGACCAAGAAATATAAGAACATGTTGTTCACCTGTAATTGGTTCTCTGAGTGCTCATACAACCCTTGGTTAACATCCTGTCTGGCTGTTATCAGCAGCAGACATTGAATTAGGAAGATAGAGTTGGACCCATTTAGTCATGTGTGCAGGGCAGGGGGAAGACAGGTGGGGTTCCCACCAAAAAATTAATCAGGTCTAGAAAGTTGCATAGTGAGGCCCTCACTGTGCTCCTCATACTAATATTAACATATATACATCTTCTCTGTCAAAGGAAAAAAGTAAAACACTATTGCTCTTTCCATTATTTTACTTAAACAATAAGCTTTATTCACCAAGATTGTAATTTTTTTTTTTTTTAGTTAATCATGGAGGTTTTCTGGCAGAAGTTGTGTTGATAGGTTTCAATTACTTCACTTCCTGACCACTAACTGACACAAGTTACTGCAAGAAAAGCTTGAGACATTTTTTTTCCTTAGCTATCTCTACCTAAAGTTTATGTCAGATCATCTTGACAGAGTGGTTTCCTGAAACATAACTTGACAAATTATTTCAGGTAGGAATACTCATCTGGAAGAGATGGAGAATTCAGGGACATAAATTACTATGTGCATTTTACATGCAACAATAATAAGATCTCACCACATATCTAAATACCCTGAATGGAAATACTGACAATACTGAAGCAGGGGTCCTCGCTGGTGGGGTCAAAGGTTTTTGACCTCCTCTCCGGAAAGCAGCATCCCTCCATTAATCCCAGGGTCACTGGAAAGTGGGTGAGATTAAAGCATCCCAAAGCTGGAGGGGAGGGGTTAAATGTTTCCCCCATTCCAGACTGAGCATATCTCTTGAGTGTATTATAAATCCCCCTTCTTCCTGATACAGGATATTTGAGGCACAAATAGTACTTCTCCTAGTCCGTGTCCTCTGAGATCAAGAACTGGGTGAAGTCCTTCATCCTTTGTTTGTTTCTTTGTTTGTTTTGAATCGTAAAATATTGAGACAAGAAACGTGTCTGTTTGTTGTAAGGGAGAAGTTTATTAACCTTTCCTTTCCTCACCAAATTCTCTTTCTCCCGTAACACTCGTGACAGTAGAGTAGGATGGACTTGATCTTTTGGAGGTAGAGAACTGAACTTTATTATAGAAACGACACTTTGTTGTTTCTGTAGGCAAAGCACTTTGTGCCTTCAAGTTGTTTCTATTTATGGTGCCCCAAATGTGAACCTATCACTGCTTTCTTTATGAGACTTGTTCAGAGGGGATTTGCGTTACCCTCTGAGGCTGAGAGAATGTGACTTGGCCAAGGTTACCAATGGGTTTCCATGGCTGAGCAGGGATTTGAACTTTGATCTCCAGAGCTGTACTCCAGTGCTCAAACCACTATACCTCACTGGCTCTCAGAAATGACACCAGAACTGGTATAAGGTCATATTTCTTGTAGAAGAAAAAGTGGTGTGGTTCCACTGACCAGCCAATCAGGCAAAGAGGCAAAACATAATGGACAACCCAGTGCAGGTGTACCTGAATCAGGTGGTGGTGGTTATATCTATTTATTAATTTTCCATCCAAGGACACAAATTGTCTAACAAACATTAAAACAGATAGAGGCTCCTCTAGAAAGGACAGATTGCTGGGAGGTTGCAGCAGTTGTTGCTGTCGTTTTTCTTTTCTCTCTTCTTCTTTTTTTTTAAATATCCAAACAGTGTTTCTTTTGTCCCAAACTGTTTTCTGACAATTTCTGGCACCAGCTACAACATTTTATTCCCACCTTTAAGTGGATTTCTTTTATATTCAGAGAAAACAAAAAGGTATTATTGCTTAATTTTTAAAATTTTTTAGAAGAGCTATAGTGCATCAATACATCAGTGAAATATCACTTTTGCAGGACAGCACTGTAATGAAAAGAATTTTTTAAAAATAAAAAAGAACAGCTCACATAAAACTCTCCTTCACCTCACTAAAAATATTCAAAAATTAAAATATAACGAAACTATAAAGAAAAAGTAATTTAAAAACATATCCATTTAACAAACAATGCAAGCTTCCAACAAACATGAAAAATTCACAGACTGATGTAAAGAAGTATGAGTTCTCACAACATACCTCTGTGGGGTTTGCCAGGTTTTTCTGGTTGTCATTTCCATATCCATTTGTTCTATTCTTCCAGGGGTTTGTTTGTAATGATTTCTTGGATCTTCACTAGGTTCTTAAAGTACTCTTTTTTTAAAAAAAAACACCTAAGACGTGGTTTTTCTGAGGTGGTCCTATGTTTTGAAAGGTTTGATATAGGATGGAATGAACCTGTCTAATATTGGAGTATCTTCCTTCTACTCCAGTATTAGAAAGGTTCATTCCATCCTACATCAAACCTTTCAAAACATAGGACCACCTCAGGAAACCACATCTCAGTAGAAGGAAGATACTCAGCCAGCATGCTGTAGTGGTTTGAGTGTTGTACTATGACTCTGGAGACCAAAGTTTGATTCCTCACTCATCGATAGCATAGTAATTGAGGTATCCTTCATAAATTTTCAGTTCTCTTTCCCATCGGTGAGAGGGTTGTTAATAAATATGAGATAAAAACACAAAAAAAATCCTTAGCAAATGTTTCAAGCTCATAAATAGCTGTCCAAAGGTAAGCTCATAGGTCCCCCAGGCAGTTTGAAGAAGTGGGAAGAAAATGGATCCTTGGATCCTGCTTTGGAGAAAGGTGGGATATGAATGCAATAAATAAATTAATAAAGTTTTCTATTTGTTCCTTTCCTTGGGAACAGTACTGTGAGCTATGTGAATGATGCTGAGAGGGCTAGACTATATTCTGTGTTTCTGTCTTTCAAAAAAAAAAATCATGTTGAATTCTAATTAACATCTGTTTTAAAATATTGGCAAAATAATATACAACCAATACTTGGTTACAAGCAATGTCACCTTTAAGAAAGGATCCCTTAATGGTTGAACGAAATAGGTCTAAATCATTTAAGAGAGTAATTTCTAAATGGCTTTGCTCACTCACTCCAGCTACCATTTGGAGCAATCCTGTCAGTTTCTATATTTTATTGTGACCTGCTTTGTAAACGGATTTTCAGATCCGTACAATGTAATGTCAAACTGCATTAAATCCTTGGCAATGATAGGTGCTCATTATTCAAACTGTGTTTCTACTGGCATCTCTTATTTATGCTTCAGTTTCTTTACAGAGGGTTTGAATGTATCAATTCCTTTGGAAGATACTTGCACTTTTGAGCAATTTTATTTTTAAACGACCTTGGTAAAGGAAAATGGAAATGTGTTGTTGGAAGATGGAAATGTGTTGCAAGCCCAGCACTATTTTAAAAGATGATACTATAATGTGGCCTCATAGCTCAACATAAAATTTTGTTTTATGGGTTTGATATCTATCTGTAGGGCAGTAACATTTTGGGAGGACTAGTCCTGTAGAGGCCTAAATACTGTAAAGGCACCAGTTCCCTTCCCATCTTGGAACCTAAGCAGGGTCAGCCCTGACTACTACTTGAAAGGAAGACTGCCAATGAGTACTGGGTGCTGTAGGCTGTCTTTCAGAGGAAGGAACTGGCAAAGCCACCTCTGAGTATGCCTTGCCTGAGAAAACTCCATTAAATTGAGAGGTGACATAAAGGTACATACACTTTAGAGAGGAAGTAACAAATAAAATCATCATCATCATCATCTGGGCTGAGAATCATAGCAGATAATATTGATCTTCCAGATTGAAATGGCGGAGAGAAAACAGCAAGATACGATTTTCCAGATGCATTTTACAAGTACAGCTTCTGTGAGAATCAGCAAAATACATCTGCAAAACCGTATCTTGCTGTTTTCCCTCTATATCGTCGATTAATTTTATCTCCTAGGATCCTTAGCCCATGGAATTAAGATCAGTACACTTGTTTACACCTTTTAAAAGCTATCTAAGGATCACTTGCATGTTTATCAGTATTTCGTCAGCTGATGATTGTCTTTTGAGTGTGAATGATCGGTTGAAAATCTTTTCAGCTGAGATGAAGCAGTGCAGTATGCTACATTTACTTGACACTTGGCCTGTGACTACTGCTTCACATGTGTCAAAATATTTAATGTTATGCTGAAGTTCATATTTGCCATAGAAAAGAGCAGCGTAAAGGTTAAAAAAGTTAAAGTTGAAACTTCCTGGATTACAAACCATCTGCTCTTGTTGGACAATTAGGAAGACACTGAACTCTTTTTAGCAATATGCTACATGTTGCTTCTTGTAGAAAGAAGAAGGGCTGATAGGAGAATACAAATGAAGAGAGCAATAAGGTCGGGACCATGGGAGGGGAAAAAAAGAGCATGAAGAAAGGAGAACTGATAGAACAGAAAGATTAAGAAAGTCACTAAAGGAGAAGAGTACACATAAGATTAGAAAGATACCAAATACCAACCCACAGGGCTTCTTAGCAAACACATTTTGATAAAGATACTGGTTCCAACAGCAGTCCAACGGGCTCAGGCATAACAGAATACCTCAGTGCTCATGCAATAATTATTTCTTCTTTTGGTAAGATACTGTGTTCACCTTTTGCATGTTCAATATCCAAAATTTTATTCAGATCACTAAATATTTCAACACTATATCAAAATACAGTACAATAGTGCAATTGTGTGTTTTATGCATTAACATGGGTCAAATGCTGCAGATTATTTATTGGCAGACAATAAATCAAAAAATAACATAGTAATATATATTTCAATTATATCCTAAAATTAAATTGTATAGGCCTTTCCAGGCCTCAGTTTACAATACCATAAAATGTCCATTTGTTGAAAAGCATGCAGGGCACTTTCTTCATGGTACCATTTCTATTTCAGACATATCGCATTTCCTCAGCACTCAAACCATATTTTACTGCTAATGAAGTGACATCTTTTCTTTCTGTTGACATGTCCATTACTTCTGTGCACTAGATACTAATATGAAGTGTCCTTGTTGTATCAAAGATGAACAATGCAACCCATGCCTCTATCAATTTGTAAATTTTTAAATAGTCTTTAAAAGTTTCAAGAGCAAGAGAATTCATGCAACAACAAAGCTCACCATTATTACATGTTATTTTCATACCCATCCTTGTGGAAGTAAATGCATTTCCCTGAAAGCTTATTTGAAAATTCTTCTCCGGGGGGGGGGGCGAGAGAGAGAGAGACACACTAGGATATAATAGTGCTCAGTTGTTTTATTATGACACAGATTTTTGTGGAGATCTAATCATAAACGGGAAATTTCAAGGAAAATTTTATTTATTGTGTTCTAGAAATCAAAAAACATATTGAATAACTATAGTATGACCTGTCCAGGTACTTTTAAAATTTTGGTTTTATCTTTAGAAGTATTCAGGTTATCCCACTCTATTAACAGTAGCAACTACAGTATTCCTTCTTTACTTAATGGACAACTTAGAGGAAGGATAGGGGCAGCCTTATGGAAGGCACATACCATGCCTTCCAACCATCCCAATTTGGCACTGACAATTCTGATTAATGCTCTGTTGTCCCACATTTTCAATTGCCTTTATATTGTCCCGGTATTTTCTCTCCTCCTTTCACTTTCCCACTTTTCCCCTTTTGTTTACATCAGTTGCTATAAACAGAGTTCAAAATGTAGAAGTAGATTGTGCTCAGTTCACTAGAAAAGAGAGGAGAGGAGAGGAGAGAAGAAGAGAGGACCAAGGCTCGCCCTCAGGCAAAACCACATTGCTGCAGCTTCTCCTATCTTGTGTGTTCTTCCTCATTAGTAACTTTTGCCATCTTAACCACACTCTGATGTTGCCCAACCATATTTGTCCTGGTTTTTATCTATGACATACTACAATTCATTACTCCTCACCGTTGTTTTAAAAAATCAAGACGTGCCAGAAAGGAGAAACACACAACCTGTAAAGCACTACAATAAAACAAAATCAAGGGACTTATAAAATTATAGGTCTTTGTTGTTGGCATTAAAAGACATATGGCAAAAATATGATTCTGCAAGACCACTTGTAACAGTGAACTTTTGAGATACAGGACTCTGAGTGCCCTAGAGAAACTGAAGTCATACCGACAGCCAGTTGGCTCTAAGGTATAATGAAGTCATCCTCCTAATTCTGCTATGGTAATCTTTGGAGCAAGTGTCTGTTGAGGAATACATTAAACATCTTTTCATTATCAGATATGTTAGATGGGAGGCCTTTTTCCCCCGCAAGAAGTTAACAATAGCTGTGTTTACGTCAACAGTTCGGTCAGTTTGTGCATCCCTTCCTCTTTTGTTCTCGGTGAACATAGCAGTTGAAGTAAACACAGTATATTTAATTGGAAGTAAGTCCCACTTTGTTAAGCAGGGTTTATTTCTACATAGGGATACCAATGATTAGAACCTTAGCTTTGAAGTGTGACTTGAGAAGTATCCTTTGCATATAGAGATGCAGAATAAAAGACATGTGGGCTGCATGCCCAAAGATTTTGATGTATACAGATAACATAAAGGCTGTATTTAGTTGCAAATTTTTATTGTTCTTATTGTTAGAACATCTAGTTAGCATGAATATTGGTTCAGGATTATATGAATTTCAAAATGTGAAGTCTGATTTAAACCAGTAATTTAACTTTTGTGTGTGTGTGAATTCTTGGTGAATTACTTTTATTTGCATCAGTTCATTCTCTTTACTAGAACTATCCTCCCATTATGCTCATTCCAACAACATAAATCATGAGTCTAGCCATGAATGGCAAGCAAAAGCACAGGGGAGCAAATACATGAACATGTTGCAGCTTTTTGTGAAAACATGACCACAGCTTTATTAATTATATCTGTATGGGCTGCTTCTCGCATGAAGCAATAGGACCAGTTATCAGAGAACTCACCTATTATCTGGTATTATCTGATAGGCCTAGACCCTTTGCATGCCTGCCAGGTGGTGATTCTGGAGTTATACCTGTGAAATCCATATTGGTGCCTGCTATTATGCAGCTTTCTTGCCGTTTGGGGTTAAGTCCAACATCCCCTGAGCTGGCCCTGGCCCTGACCCTGGTAGTTTGAATCCCCAAGGTTGCTTAAGGGGGCCCTTCCTCCAAGAGGGGAGAGGTCAAGATGCAGTGAGCTAGCATGGTATAGTTGTTTGAGTGTAGGACTATGACACTAGATTCCAGGATTTGATTCTTCACTCAGCCATGCAAACCCACTGGGTGACCTTGGGCACAACACAAACTCTCAGCCCCCAGAAAACCTCATGGTAGGTTCACCCTAGGGTTGCTATAAGTCAGAAAATGATTTGAAGGCACACAGCAACAGAATGCAGGCCCCATCCCCCTAGAATTAGGTCTGGCCATGTGCCACACTGCTAACATATAAGCAGCTAACAAATCAGACTTTTTGCATATTGAGTAAGCCTTTTAACACATGACAGTAAAACAAATATGAAACATAAGGTTGGTGAGATGCTGATCAAATACTGAATGCCAGAGGAGTGCCAGGAGATTTTCTATCCTCCTCAGACCGAGGAAGCCTACACTTTCTACTGTCTACTGAGATGAAAGCCCACTCCTCTTGGCCACTGATTGGCTGCATGCCCAGGCAAAAACACTCAGAGTAAAAATGGTATCTCCCTGCAGTTCACACCAGCCTCACTCTAACAAACAAGCCATCTATTTAGCTGTAGGAGGGGTTTCCACATCATAATCTAATATCAAAGAGTAACAACTCACATAAAAGTTACAATGGTTTCTTAATTAGTAAATGTAAAATACTTTATTACTGCATATTTCATATGCAGTTTTATATTTCATGTGCAGTTTGTAATCAACTTATAATCAATTACCCCCACAGTTAGCATTTATTTATTTCTATACCGCCTATCAACTAGTGTTATCTAAGCGGTTTACAATGTATTTTTTTAGCTAATTGCCTCCAACAAGCTGGGTACTCATTTTACCGACCTGCAAAAGGATGGAAGGCTGAGTCAACCTTGGAGCCTGGCAGGATTGAACTCACAACCTTGTGGTTGCAGTATTGGCATTTAACCACTGCGCCACCAGGGCTCCATGTCATGCCCTTCATTGGTTCCTCTTGCTCTGCTTGTGCTTTTGATGAATGACTTCTGCTATAAAGAATCTGTTCTCATGTAGACTCCGTGTGCAGTTTACAGCCCTGATTATGAGAAGTTCTAAATCATGTGGGAAGCCCACCCAAATAGAGTATCAAGCCTTTGCCTATGTAGGAGATAACAGAAGGGAGTGGGAAGAGGTCAAGAACCAAGCTCCTGTTCTCCTGTTCACATGATTATCACTGTGTTGAGGGTGAACACCTGGACAGGGCTTAATGTCAAGTCATATATGTCATGTGTAAAGATCTTGTTTAATACATGCTGAGGTGCTGAGATATATTAAGTTTAAGAGGCACTATATGATTTCTAACCATTTTTTTCCTATTGTTCCAATATAATTTTTGTTATCTTTCTTTATAGAGAAGCAACTCTTCAGCTCAGGCCCTAAGCTTAGCTTACTTAGCTTATATATAAGTGTGACACAGTTGTTAATTGAATGTTGACTTCTGAAGCCGTATTCTTGTTGGCTCAGTCATTACCAGTGGTTCTTGGATAACAATGGCTGGATATTTTTCCCCTAACAGTTCAACTTCCAATTTCTGCCCAACTTTGCTGAGTTCCACAGGGACATACGCAAAAGCCAAACTTTGCTGAGTGCTATAGCTGAAACATCCAGATGTGGTGTTGCCAATGACCTGAAAAATTATGCAAATACCAAAACTTTTTAGTGCATGAAAGCCTATACAACCAGTGCAATTTGTGGCAATAAATATATATCCTCCAATAAAATCGAATATATGACTGTGTAGCAAAATTCACCTTAGTATGTTTTAGCTGTATTAGCAAAGGACAGGAATATCTCTACACAGAAAATAGATGATGTCATTTTTTTCCCACTGGATCAGCTTGTGCCCCAGAAAAGACATGGCACGTGTATCTTCCATACTTGAGGACCAACTAAGTCTGACTGTCATGCAATAACCTATCTTACAAACATATATGGAAGAATCATCACATTCCCTAAATACAGCTTTTAGAAATATCCCCTCTCCATATATAGAGCACTCTCCATAGAGTGTGATTGAAAATGATTAATTTTGATATGTGCACATTGATTTGAATACATGTATGTAGCCAGGAAAAACCCCTTGTACGATTTGTCTGTACATGTACTTGATTTGCACAAAGAAACCAAGACATGGAATGCAAATCAATGTGAGACCTTTTATCTTATGAGGGTCAATAGAGGAATATATGAGAAATTGCTAGTGCAAATTCCAGAGGGGTAGTTTTTTTAACCTGTTGCAACAAACGGAGAAATAAATCTAATTTTAGTCCCAACTAGAGAACACCCGTTAAAATCAGTGGGACTTAAATAAGTGGTGACTAAGTAACAGCCTCTCTAGATAAGAATTTTCTTTTTCTAAAAGTCCCAGGTTTTGCTCTTGTACAAACTGATTTTATCTTGAAGGTCTTCATGATGTTTCCCCCAAAGTATGCCCAGAGATCTCCCATCATTATCAAGGACTTTTCATTCCCATTCCCAACTCAGTTTAAATAACCCACTATTTTCCAAAATGAAATGCACCTCTACATGGTTGTTTGTGCTATATCAGAACTTATCGAGATGGCTGCCACCAAGAAACAGAGTAATTTTTTTTCAGGACCCAGATTCAGCAGAGATCAAATGAGGAAAAGAGGAACGTTACCAATAAAAGAAAATGATCCTAATGCTTAAATAATGTAATATCAATAATGCACTTTAACACTTTGACCATAATTCCTGAATAATAATTAAAAAGGGCTCAGTGGAAATTAGTAAAAGGAAATGTTGCTTGAGTCTAGATGTGACATGTGATCAGTGGAAAGGGAAGAAGGAAGAACATAAGGGAATGGGAAGAAAGAGATACCTGGGATATTTTAAGAAAAAGTTTGGATGCCCATGAATGTGAAGGGGCATCCATGAATGTAAAAGTAAATTAAAAACAAAAAGAGCTCGAAATTCTCAATATTTCCAGGGACTTTTTTTCCTTTCTGGATAAGCCCTAATGTGTCCCTTTCATTTCACCGGGTCTGCCCTTGGTGGGACTAAAAGTGGGTTTAGCCCACTATACACAGAGCCCTTTTTACCTTTACTTGTGCAAACACATTTATTTTGGCAACCATGTCCAACTATTTAAAATCATATCCAAATCATCCTGGGTTGAGGAGAAGATGGAATGTGCTTCCTCCCCTGCCCCACCCATCTCCAATTTCTTCAGTTATTTGAAATAAAATTTATGCTACTTGCCTTGTTGTTATACCAGACACTTTCATTTCCCTCTGGATCAACATTATCTGTTTTCAAGGTGAGATACACAAGTTTCCGTTCAAGCCCTTTTTCTTTAATCTGCTTCAGTGCTTGCTTTCCTATGAAGTCTGCTGACTGGGAAAAGGAAAAAAGGTAACAATGATAAATGATTAGTGACTCTGTAACAAGGTTATGGAGACAGGAATTTAAATGTGCCTTCACTTGTTGCCCCGTTAATTAAGCTTTTGATAAAAGTACAAATTAAATCAAGCCTCTGGGTTTCATGAATGTTATTCCATCTTGTCCACAAAGTGAGCATATTTAGTTAGCTCACCTCACGCATTTCTACATTTGTGACCATTAAGAGTTATGAATTTCAATTGTCATTTTAAAAAACAGATTATACTGAAAAGAGTTCTGCAGCGTTTTCTTAGCTCTTTATTTGGAGAAGTGGCTGCAGAGCCAATCAGACAAAACTGTTGAAAGAAAACCAACTTCTACTTCCTTTAAAAATTTCCTCAAAGGATATGGTTAGCAGATTTTCCTGTCAGCTCTTTTGTGCAGACCAAAACCATTGCAACAAATGGGAGGAACTAGTGGGCAGTGTTGCACACTGAAATTCTCAAGTTTTGCCACTGGTATCTCCCCTAGAGTTGGAAGGGACTCCAGATGGTGTTGAACTATTTCAGTCCAACACAGTTCACAATCTTGATTTAAAAGGATCTCAGAAAGTGACAGGAAAATATTTGTCTTGAATCCATGGAGAACTGTTGCCCGTTGGAGAGGAGAGTAATGAACTGAATGGACCAAAATGATCTGACAAAGGCAGCTCCTTCTTGCTGCAAGATAGGACATCTCTGCTGGCTAGACAGCTTTAGTAAATAAATTCATGAAGGATATGTCTCACTGTGGGTATGAGCTGTGAAAGCTGTATAGAATCTAAAGAGCTTGGGAGGACTGGCCAGACTGGCCATATAATTAGAAAAAATGAAGCCCCTGCTTCAGATAGCAGATGATGAAGATAAAATAGACAGCTGCCTCTGGATACAGTGAAGGAAACTGCCCTTATCACCAGTGTTAAGATGGTGAAGAGATGGAGCTACTAATCCAGCTGGTTTTTATACAACGATTTTGTACTTAGGGGTCATCCTATTTCCTTCAGGCAACAAAATATTTTGAGCTTTCTTTCTAATACATTCCTCTTCACATACTCTGATCACCATCTGGGGTGCTACCTCAAATTCCTGAGCTGCAAGAAGTGAGTAAGGAAGTAAAATGCAGCAATTTTTGGTAGTTGCCCCAGTTTAGAGATTCTATAACCTCCAACTGTCCCAGTTGGTAGAGATGGTCCTAGTTAATCTGCCATCCTAGTTTCTCAGTTGTTTTTAAAATGTCCCAGCTACTTTTTCTGTCTCCCACTTTCCCCTTTTGTCCTTGATTTATTTTAATCGCTGTAACTGAGTTCACAGGACAAAAACAATTTGGACTAAATTAAGTCAACAGGATCGAGTGGAGGCGCATATCATGCCCTGCTTAGTAGGCACAAGTGAGAGCAAACTGCTTCAGCATGTCCTGGCTTTAGAACAGAATGTCCTGAGATTCCAAACTGCTTCTTCAGGTAAGCAAAAGGAACAAGCATACCTTGTAAAAACCAGAGTAAGTGGAGAGCCTTGCTGGTTAAAAGGGGCTTTCCTTGAGGAGATACCCTTAGAATTACAGCATTACAGGCTGATCTTAGCCACTGTTGAATTGTTTGTTCACTATCTTTAGTTCATTTTCAGGGAAATAGGTAGGATATAAGCTTTTCAAATGAAATAAAAAATACAGTTAGCCCTCCAATTTCACGGGGGTTAGGGGCACAGGACCCCTGTGAAAGTGGGAAAATCGTGAATATCTTAAACCATATTTAGCACATACAAAGAAGTACCTGTACTGGCAGAGAGACTGGGCCTGGCCACAAGTGCATTGCCTCACTCATATGAGAAGGGGGGACATCTGTCCTATTTCGTTCTTGCCTGCGCAAGTTAGTGAAAGCGCATGCCATCCCTTTTTCTGTCCCTTCTCCTTCCTCCCTCTCACCCGCATGAGTGAGCAAGTGAGTGAACACACGTGTGTGTCCTCCCATACCCTTCCCTCCATGAAAATGAGCAAACACATACACCCTCCTCCTGTCCTGTCTCATCCCCCCTTCCACATACATGCATGAGAGCAAACACAAACATGTGCCCTCCTCCTATCCAATCCCCTTCCTCCCTCCCACCTGAATGAGTGAGTGAATGTGCATATCCACCCCATTTCCCCAAATAATCTGCAAACAATCATATCTGCAAATGCTTAACCTGCAAATGTGGATGGCTGACTGTATTACATAATATCATGATCGCTGATGTTTCAGTCTCTATCTGCCAGTGCTTAGGTCTCCATCATTTGATGGAGAGGGCTTTGTGGCCTGCTGCTAGACATGCCATAAAAGATCGGAGTGGCCAGCGCCTGCTTCCACAGGCTAGCCTGGGAGTCATAGGGCATGCCCCATGACCCATATAGCTATCTCCTACCCCTTAGCACCTGCCACCTGAAGCAGCTGCTTCTTTCTGCCTAGTGACAGAACTGACTCTATGAGAATTTGTTATGAAAGGGACCTTTGGCATACAGAGTTGAACAAGGGTCAACAAATCAGGAAATGGCATAGAACATCCACTAGTTATCTGAATAGGGCAAGGATGAATGCCTATGCTTCTGCTTCATGTGTCGCAATTTGTATATTTTAAGTTTCAAAGACAAGTGGCAACTGCCAGAATCCCACTGTGAAATGTCACAGAAACTGATCATCATCTCCATGGTCCACAAGGAGATGACACAGAGTCTCACAGAGATGAGACACTAATTTTACATAGTCTTTTCCAGCTAGTTGTTCTGGTTGGTGAAGGTCTTTTCTTCTTCTCTGTGGATGCGTATGAATAGCACATCCTGCAGCTCAAGGGACAGGCAGTTTGTTCATGGTTTCTTTCCTTTCCATAGGAAAATGCTGTGAAAAGGAAGGAATGTTGCATGACTCTTTAACTGTTTGTTTCCTGAAACCTGTTTTTTTCCTCTTTCTCCATTCATTTAAGCTAGTTCATTCTGCTCACACAGAGGTAAAGTTTCAAAAATCCTGGACAGGCAATTCATTGATAATGGATAGTGAAAACAATATTATATGGCTTGGGCTAGTTATGCCCTGTGCTCCTAGACCTGAAAATATTAAAATTGATGTTAATTTTAAGGATGCAGAAAAATCTTTTAAATTAATGAACCAACAAAAAGAATTATTAGTAGAAGACTGAGTAATTGTAAAGTCCTATGACGTGTCTTGAGCTGGGACACAAGTTGCTAAGATTTGTGCTTTGTCTCCTACACCAGCAGTGTTCTGTTGCTCTTACAAACTTGGCCAGGTATTGCAGTGCAAGGATGCCCTCTACTTTGTAGTTGTCAAAAACTCGCCAGAGGCATTCTTGCCATCAGTAGAAAAAACTCACATCTGAGACCAGCCAGCAATCTAACAGTCTTTATTGCGGGAAATTAAGTCACAGCGAAGCGAGCCATCTCTAACAGAGCAGACAAAAAAAAGGAATAAGGAAACAGCCTGTTCAGAAACCGTGTTTTAAGTATACATGTACAATAACATGAGGCTTTCAGAGACATAACATATGATCACAGCTGCATGTTCCAGACGGCCTGATTACATACAGCATTCTCATGGGAAACACTTTATCCTGCTAGCCTAAACAATTCCTACAAGCGGTTTTGCTTTCTCACACACTGGCAGTGGGAAAAGTGAAGCAAGGAGTCCACAATACTCCCCTACATTGCGACAGTAGTAACAACATCATATGTACCTGCAGTAACTGTCATCTGACCTTACAGCAAATCCCTACTCACCTGGGACATAAACTTCTGTCTTGTAGACTGGTCCATCATTCTGTTGTTCATTCTGAACAACTTCTTGCTATGAACAGCAGTCCTAGTCAACACTTTGCCTTAGTTTTCCTAACATCCCTTGGATTCAACTATGGAAATACTGCTTTAGACTCTGACCTTGCCTTTAGTGCCTAGACCCAAGGGTGGCCCAAGAAATGTTGCTTCTTGTGATAAAAAACAAGATGTTTGTTGTTGTTGTGTGCTTCAAGCCATTTCTGACTTATGGCAACCCTATGGTGACCCTATCACAGAATTTTCTTGGTAGAAATTGTTCAGAGGGGGTTTGCCCTTGCCTTCCTCTGAAGCTGAGAGAGTGTAACTTGCCCAAGGTCATGTCTGAGCAGGAATTCAAACCCTGGTCTCCTAGCGTCTAATTCCATGTACAAAAAGCCAGCTGGACTGGCAGTCAAATATTTTTTCAAGTGGCAATGAGATAATATTTTCCATGAAACCTGAAGGTAATAGACTAGCTTAGAGGATACAAGGCAAGTCACTTGCCACATGGCTCTCTCCTTGTTTCATCTCCTGGCATCTGTTGCTGCAGTAACTGCCAAGCAGTACCCTTCCTGTCTTGTTAACCAAAGAGCTGGACAATAAGAGTCAGTAAACACTGTATGTTTCAAGCAGAATCCAAGCAATCCATTTTTTTCCCTGTTGGACTTCTAAATTTTAACAAGATAACAGGAATCAAAGATAGGTTTTCACCTTAAATCCCTTCCCTGGAGAAAGGTGGGCTACAAATTCAATTAATTAATTAATCAGTCAGTCAGTCAGTCAGTCAGTCAATATGCTCTTTTGACACTGGGCACATTACTAGAAATTGATTTTGTCCCATGTAAAAAGGGAAATATTGTAATCTATAACTCTTGCTGTTGTCACTGAAGACGTCTGCACATTATGAGTATTTAAAACACATGTCATGAATTTCCAGAACATACTTAGAAAACTGGTCTTCCTCTTTAGATTTCAGTTTCTTAGGAAAGTCCGTAAGAACTCATTAAGGAATATTAATTTTCCAACAGTATCCTTCAAACTCTCAGGGAAGTTTATGTGCAAGTTGCTTTAAACCAACACAGTTAACACCTCTACCTGCCTGTGAAATGCTGGGATTAGCCAGAACACTGTGCCACTTTAATCCATGTGCTGCCTTGACCACGGTCAGTCTGCTACTTCAATGCATGCAATTTACTTTTTGTTGTCAGTTTCTTTAACAACTGCGCTTTCCTTTCCACATACAGTAAGTATACAAAGAGAGATATAGTAGGTATGTACATAAAATATAAAACCACAGAATATAACACAAGATAAACCACAAGCACCAGATAAATTATGGTGCAATGGCATACCTTTATAGAAAATAGCAACCAGGTTGTCACTTTTAAAAGGACGGTAACCCAGATTTCATAAAATGAATAAATTATTGTTTTTAGTTGACTACAGAAATTTTCAGGAGTTTTGCTGGAAAGGAGAGAAGTCATGGACAGAATGTCACACTTAAGTTAGCAGAGTCTAAATGTGCCACATTAGCAAGGCTCTTCTTGAGGCAATAATTCTGCAGTGTGCCTTTACAAGCTCTAATGAAACTTTTTCTATAAAAGAAACAGTTGCATTTAAATACTACTAAGCTCCCCACTGCTTACTCTTCAAAATCATTCATTTGACTTTCATAAATCCATCATTTATAAATGGAAAACACAGTCTGCATGAAGGTTAATGCAGCAGTCCTAATTGGAGCCTTGAGTATGACCTGGCAACAGATGTGAATTGCTTTAGTGGGTCACTTCTAGATTAATTGCATAGAAGGCAGTTAGCTCTTGTGAATATATAAACAGGGAGACAGCCAAAGTAATTTTGATTTGCCTTAGCCTTTTAAAAATTGTCACAAATTAATTTGTGCTAGAAAATTTCACACATGTAATGTTTATTCTTAAAAAATAAACAAAAGGGCCATTTAAACTATGAGTGAAGTCAAGTACCATGCAAGTAGCCCTTTGATTGTCTTCCTGTTCCCTCCCCCGCCCCCCGCATTTGTTCCAGTGGGTCTTCAAAAAAACTGGAGCAGATTTTCAGGGTGCAAGAAGTGGATTGCAGGAGGAAGGGGAATTCTGCCTTCTCTATGCCAATCACATAACTAGTTCAGTCAGCAAGGGAGGCTAATTAGATATAATTCTGCATTTACAAAATATTATATTGCAATTGATTCAGTAAAAGAAATAACATTTCAATTATTTAATCATTTAAATTTTGCATACAGAACTAAAATGATGATATGGGGAAGTGATTCATGTCACCCATGCCTGGTGATTCAAAAATGACTTTCCAAGAGGAAAAATCTGTTAGTTGTTCGAGGTAGCTAGTTACAATATATGTACAATATCCATAAAAAAATCCATTCAAGCTTGATTTCAGCAAAGCTAATGGAGACAATGTAATGTAGTTGTAGGGAAAAATAAACAATTAAAGTATCGCCTAGTGCAGAGGTAAGGAATCATTGGCCCCTGAGCAGACTGGTCCAGAAAAGCCTTTAAATCTGGCCACTTTCCTTCATATTTGGCCTCACCTCCTTGCTTCCCCTTCTCCTTCCTTTTCCCACCTGGCTATCTGTTGCTCCCCTTGACACATTGTAATGAAAAGATGAGAGGTGGAAGAAGTCCTGCCCAGAAAATCTGAAGCTCTTTGAAATGTCTTCTCATGCTTCTTTTTCCTTGCCATTTCTTGAAGGAAAGGTGGAGACAGGAAAGCACACTCAGTGAAAGCTACCCCTAAAAGTATCTTAAAGTACCACCTTTCAAAGATTCCTACCTTTCCCTTCCATCAGGAAAACTGGAGGCAGGGGAATTTGAGGAGAGGTGTTCCTTCATAAAATGTGTGTAAATGGATGTATGCGTCAACATGAGCGTGAATGTGTGGATTTCAATGAGAGGATGAGATGTGTGTGGATGTGTGTCAAGAGTGAGATTGTGTCAGTGGAATACAAGAGGTGTAGAGGTGTGTACATGTGTATGTGTGTGTGCACAACTGGGACAGAGAAGAAGCTGGGATGGCTTTGCCTTTGTGTGTATGAGAAAAAGAGTGAGGGTGGTGATTGTCTTCAGTCCTGCTCAAAGAAATAAAAAAAGGGTTTCTAAGAGAAAAGGTGCACAGGATAGCATGGTTCCTACTTATCATCACCTCTGGCTCTCCTCTGGCCATGTAGCCCCTGAAATAGTTTTACCAGTGATTTAAGGTGAACTGAATTTTCCATTATAAAATTAAGAGTTGCATTAAAAGTGTAAAGGCCAAAAAAAAACCAAGCACTCATCTTTTAAGAGAAGTATTAATACTTTGTTTTTCAAAGGTTATACACATCACTCTTTTCTGATGAAAACTTGAGTTGGAAATGGCTATAATTTTCCTTCCAAAGTTTTGTTTTTTTGATTCTCTACTGCCTCTTATGAGAAATTTAAATATAAAATTCAACTGTATTAGTGATGTCAAATTCTGACGATTTTTTGCCTTCTCTTTATGGTTTTAAATGTCACAAAATATGGCTTTAAGCAACAAGATACATAATAAGTGCACACAAAGGAGGAACATGCAAAGGAGTATTTAGACATGTGAACTGTATACATGTATTGCAATCACTTTCTACTGTGCAGTTCAAGGTTCTCCTTTAGAAAGCCTCATAATACTTCTGTATTGTGTAAAAGCTCATGGACCAGGCAGTCCTTCAGCCACTGTTTCTACCTGATCAGGTGAGCTGTAAAATCCTGACAAGAGCTCCTTCATACTTACATGGCCATGGCCATGGCCATGAGTGCTTCAAACAGCTGTCCTTTATTAGAATTTCACACATGGATAACTGGTCAAAGCAAGGCTGTTTCCTAGTGTTTCCTTGCCTACATAGAGTATCAGACTTTTGCTTTTGAAAAGCAGAAGCATCATGGCAATAACAGAAATACAGTTTGGTTCCTCTAGCTTGTGCTGTAGCAGAAAGTGCTGCCTCACACCTGTTTAAAGTTGCTGAGCTAAAATTATTGCTTTATTTTTAAAAAAGAAGAAAAGGGATTGACTTACAGGCTTCTAGTCTAGGCTTAAAGCTAATGAAGACTAACATATAGTGTACGCACGCACACACCCACATTCACCCACACATATCATGCATACATTTAATCACAGTGAGATGAGAATTATGAACCATAGCTTCCTTTGTGAGGAATTTGTATAGTTCTGTTTTTCAGACCCTTAACAAATATATAATGATTATAGAATGAGTAACAGGAAAATGATTATATAATGATTCACAGGAAAAGGTTATTAGCCTGTATTTTGTTTGTTTTTTTAAGAAATTGGAACTAAACAATATCAAGTGTTTTTGTTTCATATCATGACTGTAATATAGAGGATTGATTTGAACATTCATGGATCAAACTGTGACTTGCATAATTGCCCACCAGAATTTTAACAAAAAGTATACTCTTCTATGTACTGTTTTGCTTTCAGAGATAATAAAAAGAGCTATTTTCAGTAGTAGTTCTATTTTTTTGATAAAAAATTGAAATGCATGGAGTGGTGTGTAGACAGAAAATCCCAAATTATGGGTTTGTTTTCTTATCTGGTCAGAAAAATAAAAGGAGGCAATTAAGGACAATGATGCTTGAGTCCCCAGAAACAGAAATATTGTAATTCAGTATGCAAAATGGCTGTCAAGAAGACATGCCTACATCTTTTAATTGGGCAATTTATTTGGTAAATACCTTATGAATGCTGGAAAGGATCCAAATTATATACACAAAGCTAGTCAACTGAATAAAGGGAGCAGGAACATCTGCTGCAATCTGCTTTAACAATCACCTTATAACACTCAAGAGGCCATGCCCATACAATATTTTGAAATCAATTATTCTTCATTGGCCATTCTTGAGCAATTTCAGGACGGGCTTCAAAATCATATCCCCTTGGCAGATAAAGATAGAAGAGTCTTTGTGTTCCAGAGGCAACCAATATGGGAAAGATTTGCTGTTCTGAATACATTATTTTTGTAACAAGACACAGTCAAGAAGAAAATGTGTGTGTTTGGATTTATCTGTGAATTCCTTTATTCTCTTGAAGTAGACAAATAACGGAGACTTCAGCTGTCCCTGAATGCCTTCCATTTTTTCCCCCTGCAGCAAGCCAATTTTTATTGAATCTTTGGGTGACAATACAGTTTTCTGTAGCTGAGCTGCCAAAATGCACTTCAGCTTGGTACAGACTGGGAATGAGCCAGAGTCAGCCAAAGTTAGTTAACAAACCAAGATCTAAAATGATGTTTTGATCCTGGCATGTGTTAAATGCCTGCAGTAACTGCCCATTGAATTTTAATTTAACATGTTACTTTAGTACATTCTTGAAGTGTCAGCTTTCATTCTCTTATATGGAAAGGAGGGACAGAATGGAGAGGGAATACAGTGAACTCAAAGCTCACAGCGGGATGCTGATCAGACCAGAATTTAGCTGCTTGTCTAAACTAGGCCATTTTGTGGTGCTAGAGGGCTGTCAACTGAGCAACACAATCAACATCACTGACAAAATTAGTACAAAAATGGGATACCTCTCTGCACAAAGAATAAGCAAAATCAAAATAACAGATTATTGTAATTCCACATAGGAATCAAAATGAACTTTGTATTCAGATTGCAATATAGCTAATATATATGAGTTTTGTTCTGTTCTGTTCTGGTTTTGTTTTTTGCTCCCTATGCATGCAGTGGGCAGCCATATGTTTATAATGTTTGTGGGAGTTTCAAGTTAATCCTACACAAAAGGCAATTTATTTGAGTTAGTTGTTAATTAACAGCAATTTAATTAATCAACCCTGGTGCATGAGATCATTCAAGGCATGCTAAGCCATAATTAATTCAGAGACATGGAAGAGTGTTCATACGAGATGGTTTAGAAAATGCAAGTTTTAAAATTACTTCTAATTCTATAGATAGATGCATTACATTTATATTACCTATATTACATATGTTTTTAGTAATCTGAGCTTTTATTGGTATCTGTTTTAATTATTCTAAGCCCTACCATTAAGCAGAGAGGAGTTTCCTCAAGCTGCTGGTTACAGGAGGTGCTTTGAGATGTAAGAGGCAGAACTAGGGGTCACATAGCCTCTCCTTTGCCTCCTAAACTAGCCTACTGCCTTCAGGAATATGCTAACCCATCACTGGTGTTGAAAGAAGATTCAGTTGCCAGGAAATTAGCTTCTGTAGATTGATTGACTATCCTGTCTTTCATCTTGACTGCAAAATATTTGTGTCAGCTCTGAGAAATACAAAATGTTAACTACAAATATACAAAATGGTCTGCTCCAGTTCCTCATCCTTCTCCTTGGCATCTGCCCATGAGGTGGAAGGTATAAAACTAGCATAATTGCGTATAATTGGTTCTTGATTATATTGAAGACACTACACATATTCAGTTGTATGCACATACAAATGCTTTCTTCATATTTTACTGGACAAGAACTGGAGAGAGAACAGTTGGCACAGTATCACTCCTTTTTCCTTTCCACATAGTTTCAGTGTGGAGAAAACATCTGAAAAGGGCTAACATTTTGTAATCTGCCTTACACTTAACCCATTAATCATACTTTGGCTTCTTAGTTTTCATTTTATGTGGTTATTGATTTGTCTTTATGTTTTCTTCTTGTTTTAGCATTTGTCATTTCACTTGTTTTTACTGGAAATCAATAGAAATTGAAGCTTCAAAAAGGTAGCAAAGGAAGCATGCTTTCTTTGTTTTTTCCTCTCTCTCTGTTCTAGATGGTGAGTGAGAATGTTATGAATTTACACTAGGAATCTCTGGCTGGAATAAGGTTGTTTTATTGATAGTGCAGAGTGCTGAAGCATCACAAGCATTTAATGAGTTCACAACACGTCAAACAAAGCAAACTAAAATATTGTTTTCATTTGACTTGGATAAAGTACTGAGCCCAAAATTGTAGCTTTATGCTGGTCATTTCTAAGCAGGTCTTTGCTCTGTAAGATGTCTTGGTGAACCACTGCCTGCATAACATATGGAAATGTCTCTCAGTTCTTGGGAGGAAGAATAGAGTATAAGCAAAACACAGTAATAGCATCTTATTGTACATACTTAGATTGCAAAGGGACATAGAAGGAAAAAAATTCTCATGGTCTCAGCTATGAATGTCCATCACTTCAGCTTTCCCTCTGTCATTCTAAAGCTTGGATCTTGTTTGGTAGTTACAAGATCATAAACTGGACTTAGGATCCTTTAACTTTGGGGATTTACCTTTACAGTTGTTAACAACTAAACATGACTCTCCAAATCTACCTTTTCGGTCATTTAGCAGCCCAGCTGAAGAGTTTCTGAGTCACGGCAGATTGGAGCACTTGGAAATGATTCTACAGTGCTCTCGTGGTCATAGGATGCATTGAGAGAAACAACTGTGGCAATACCCCAGGTCCTAGTGTCCCAGTCTGCACTGCTTCAAAAACCCTTTGGTCTGACTGAAAATGAAGGTTGTGGGTGAGTAGCATTGTCAGACCTAGCTACAATGAGGGAGCTCCACCATGTGATGATGCAGAATCTTGCTCTAAATCTCTAATCTACACCATTATAGGGGAAAGTTCTGAAATATGCAAGATTGCCATAATTAAATCTCCGGTTTTGAACATATCTATTGTATGGCTACTGCTCGTTTATTTCAAAATATTAATCACAGAGAAAGAGAGAGAGAGAAAGGGAGAGTTTCAGCATGATTTGTGTTCTCTCCAGTGAAATTTCAAGTTATTTGTCAGAGCATTATAATATCCTCATAACTGGGCATCAGTATATAACTAGGAATGTGACCAGTCATTCATTTGGTTTGAGATCGGTCTATATGAACAGGTGGCAGTGTGACTTCTGGCACAGAGGGTTCACCTTATTTTTTGTTTGTTTGTTTAAGAGAACTTACATTCTGCCTTTCTGTATGGTTTCCTCTTTAACCTCTGGACAATAAGGAAATGCACTGTGATTCTTGTTTGCATTGTAGACTGGAAAGTGACAATTTTGTTCTTGATTATTGTTTTCTTAAAAGCTATTTCCACTATCTTCGATTTACTTTCAGAATAACTGAATCAAGATTTAAAACTAAAGTAAAAATTTCATTGGTCACCAAAAAAAAGAGATAATAATAGTAGATAATAATTAATAAGCTAAAACATCTAATTCAACCTCTTTTACATTAGAAAAGGGAAAACCTAACTGTTGCATTTATGTTAATTTGCCATCTGAGTTAAAAGCCTTTACTAAAATCATTACAGAATGAAGCTGAAAAATGTCTTCTGTGATATTACTCAATCCTTATGCCAGTCCCTGTCTTGAGTTTGGGACTGGCAATCACTGCATGACACTGCATCACTGCATCAAAATCAGTGCATGACATTTTGGAAAACTCCATTCCTTCTCCACCCCACTAGAATGCATTATTTAGAAGCAAGTTTTATTGAAACTGGCACACTGGTTTTATTGAAACACACACACATACACACACACACACACACACACACACACCCCACAAGAAAACAAACAAGCAAGCAAAAAACTAACATGATGAACAGAATAAAATGCACTTTACTTTCATTTTGATTATGTCATGCACTCTACAGATTGAACCCCTTTTTCCAGAAATCTGAAGTCCAAAAAACCTCCAAAAACTAAACCTTTGGAAGGTGGAACCCAGTCTTCTTCATGTTTGGAACATGACGGAATTATGGAGGCTTGCTTAGGACCACCTGCACATAATGTGCAGTCCCAAGTGAGCTGGGGGGGGGCAGCAAGGCAACTGAAAGACTTTGCAAGCAGGCCATTCATGCGGCCTCAAGTAAGCCTCTGTAACTCCCTCATGTTCACTGCAAGAAGAAAGCAAGAGGAGAGGTGACAAAGAGCACACCCTTGTATAATTTACAACAATTACACAATGGATATATATGACAACAATACACAACAGTATATAATTTGCAACAATTTAAAATTCAAGGTGTATATGAAACAAAAATAAATGCTGCGTTTTGACTTGGGTTCTATCTCCAAGATCTGTCATTATGTATATGCAAATATTCCAACATTCAAAAAATAAATAAATAAATCCAAAATATATAACACTTCTGGCCCCTAGCATTTCAGATGAAGGAAGGTCTGTCTGTATTAAAATTCGGAGGGGTATCTGACTGGCTGCTATGGGACAGTTGGATCTAGATTAAGTCAAGTCCCATTTATTTTGGTAGATCTAATGAGACTTCGGAATAATATTTTTTGGAGTCCATCTCCCAGAATGCTCCAGCCAAGACAGAAACTGGCCTTATTGGCTAAAGATTCTAAGACCTGAATTCTGATCTACTGTAGGCTTGTCGAACTCTGGATCGACTTCAGAATAGGAACTCACAGTAGTACATTGATAAGCAGCATTGCTGAATTAAATACAAAAAAAAAATCTTGGTTTTTTTATATGTAAACCAACTAAAAATGCAGTTCTTCATATTTTAAAATTTCACAAGTAGTGAATTCACCATTAAACTTGCTGCTACCTGATCTGGCATATAAATAAAAATTCAACAGAAAAAAAATGAGAATAATGAACTAAGCCAACTCTATACAAGAACAAAATGCATTTCTGTTCCATAGGAGGTTGTGGAAAGGAACCAGTTTTGAGCCTCAAATTATTTGGCAGATGTCAAAGGAAAAGTTAATTAATCAAACGTGTTGAGGATCAAGCTACCTATTTAAAAACTTTGTACACTGAAAGAATTCCTTTAATACGCACCAAGAAACAGTGTTCAGAGCAATCTAGATTTGTTATGCAGAGGTAATGTACATTTATTTGCATACAAAAGAAAATGTTCAAAAGTAATGATAGAGCTCTGAAAATGTTTAGGACCAACCTTATTTAATTTTATAAAATATTGCAGTCCAGCTTCTAGAGGATTGGTGTCACTATTCATCTGTTTAAAAGAAAAAAGAAAGAAAGCAATGTTATAGCTAATAACTAGGATAGCCAGTAGGTGGCATATTTCCTTCACTTCTCTAATAATGCCTTACTATCCAGTGAGTAAAACATGTTTGTCAAATGTCCTAGTGACATTTCTACAACACTAACCACCCCACTAACAATACACATTATTCCTACAGTATCCACATTTGACATAAAAATGAGATGTGTCTATCTTGCAAAAAAATAATAATCATGTACCACTGAAAGAGACAAGAATTTTTGATGAATTGATTGAGAGAATATTTTCTTACAAATCTTCCTCCCTAATCCTCACGTCATTGTAAAAAAGATGATCAGCAGAAGAATGGACTATGTAACCATCCCCTCTATTTTCAGCTAGCAGGATTTTTGGAGTGTGTACCTTCTGGGTGGCTGGAGATCTGGTGACCACAGAAGTTTTTTCATGTATGGAGAAAAATAATCTGCACAAACATCACTAGCTGCTGGATTGTGGTCACTGCATTTTGCAAGTGCAATAGTCAGAATAATATTAGCATTCTTTTTTGCTAGAAAAGGTAGAAACATGGGAAGCTCCCTCTTATTCAAGTCATCTAGCTACACTAGGATATTTATCCAGCATTGCCCAGGATTTTATTTTCTCATAGATAACACTTGTTAGAAATACCTTTGGAATTATCTTACCTTACCTTAGAATTAGATGCGGTTGAAATACATAGATTTCAGATCCTGTGTCTCTAATTCCCCAAACTGTTCAGTACTTGTAAATTTTGCCCATCTTCCCCAATCCAGTCTGTATTCAGAGTTGTTAAAATACAGAAGTTGGGTTCCTGAGGGGACTTGCTGCTAGGCCTCATCTCCATAGCAACCAGCCTATTCAGAGCATTCTGGCTGAGAATTCTTAAGGCCTCTCCCTGAACTGCCAACCCCAGGATTCCACAGAATCTTCACAGCCAGCCAATCATATGAGGTCTGTGCCTGCCTGACGCAGACAAACAGACAAGATCACTCACAAACTTTGACTTTTATATAGCAGATTAGGGGCAGGAACCTCTGATAGGAAGCCTGGGTGAATTCCTGGGATATTTGTGTCTTATCCAGTCTGCAAGCTTCTTCTGCTGTTATCTTTTATCTGTGATCAGAAGTTTAATTTTTTTGAGCATGCAATGAGCTGTACATTTATCCAACATTTTATTTAGGAGATTAGAGTAATAAAGAAAAGAAGAACAGCTATTTCCATCTATTCTTTGACAATGAGATATGATGATAATATCTTTAGAGAGAATGTGGCTGTCACACACAGGCTAAAATGTATTTGGTGCATGTCTTAACTGATAGAATAGAAACACCTTGAGACAAATGAAAAAAAAATCCTTATAAATGGAATGAATAGCATGGAAACAAATTAGAAATGCTTTAAAAATAAAGATAACAATCCTGGACTCAGCTGTCCCAAAGTAGGTCTCATGTGTTCCATTACCCACATTGTTTCTTCTGAAGATAAATTCTTAACTCTTCAGGTTGCTTGCTAAAATGAAGTTTGGGCAGAATTTCCCTGCACTTCATTGTAGCTGAAAAGTTTTTATATTGAAAGTTACAGAATTTCATTATCAAAACTTGCTCTAGGGACGAATTCCACCCAAACATTCTGCTAGGACAGTGGTTCTCAACCTGTGGGTCCCCAGATGTTTGTGGACTTCAGCTCCCAGAAGCCCCGAGCATTGACCATAGTGGCTGGGGCTTCTGGGAGCTGAAGTCCACAAACATCTGGGGACCCACAGGTTGAGAACCACTGTGCTAGGAGATGTTAACCCAGTTTTGTAATGCATAAGAAACAGAACCATCAAAGCATTAAAAAGGAAGTTTTACTGCCACTAATATAATAGAATATACTGTTTTCTGCAAAACAAAAGAATTAGGGTAATAGTAGCTTGGATTACCAAGTCAGCACCAGCCTATTCCCTGTGATTTCAGGGCGCAAATGTGATATGTGATGCAGATCCTTACAATATCAGGGGAAGGGCCCAGGAGATACTATTTGACGTCACAGAGGCAGGGGAATGGGAGGCAGATGGGATAAGCTTCTAGATCAGGTGGAAATGGGAATGAACACACTCTGAATAAATAGGCCCAGAATATGGTTTAAAATCCAGCCGACCAGGTTTAAATGGCAAACCCAGAGTTCAAAGGATATTTTCTAGTGCCTGAACAGATGGCAGGATGTAGTTAGTAGCTGTAACAGTTGCTGCCATTTCAACCAGGACTCATGTCCCCCATAGCTTTACCTGCTGCATACAGGATATAGGGAGAGTTTCCCAAGACTCACCACCATCGCTACCAGACCTTTCAGTGTCTTTTCTAGGCCCTGTGCTGCTACTGCCAGTGCTTCTGCAGCAACAAGGCTTGAGGGGGTAACTCATAGCTTTGAATGGCATGATGGGTCCAAAAATGTGGACCCACTGATTATTTCCCCAGTCTTCTTCTCTTGCTTCTAGCTTACTGGTGCACACATGCAACATACATACAAACAACTGAATTAGTAAGCTAGGAATGGGTGGCGATGGGTGTCCAGACTTTAAAGCATCCTCACAGATTGAAAATAACCTTTGTCTCCTCCAGTGCCACTCATGCTATTTGTCTGTTCACAGGGAGGTCCAAGGAAGCCTAGCAGTTCCGTGAGACTTCAGCCAGTGCGTTGAAGCCTGGCAACCCAGTAATACCACTTGGGCTTAGACTGTCTGAAAGACTATATCTTCCTATATGAGCCTGCTTAAGTTTAAAATCCTCAGGGAAAGAGTTCTCCCAGTCCCACCGCTGTTACAGACATGTTTGGTGCAGACAAGGGAGATGGCATTAGTGGCTGATTCCAGGCTAAGAAATTCCCTTCTTTAGGAGGCTATTTGGTTGGTCTTTTTGTTTATGTAGGTCTTCAGCTGCTGGCAGGCTGTAGCAGAAAGGTCATTTAATGGGATATGCTCTACCTTTGTACACTAATATGTTTTAAATGTTGTTTAAATTAAATTAGATTGCTTATTTAATTGCTTTTAAAAAAACTTTTAAAAAAACTTTCACACAGTCACGTAGGGACACGGGGATGGAGAGGTGATTCGCCCCAGGTGGCAATGTTGTTGCGGTGTCCCGGCCCAGAACCACACTCCTGCACGCCCTGGCCACACCCCTGCACGCCCCTGGCCATGCCCCCATGCACTGCAGCCATACACCTGCACACAGAGCCATGCCCCTCATGCCATAGCCATATACTCCCCCCCCACACTCCAAGCTCTGCCACTGCTTTCACACTATACATTGTTTTAGCAGTATTTTGTTTTAACCAATTTGGTAAGCCGCTTTGGGTCCTATATTAGCAGAAAGAGAGAATATAAATTAAACAAATAAATCTTAATAATAGCTTTTTTTAAAAAAAAAACCTTATACCATAAAACTGAAAAATGAGCAATAATTTGATAGGCCTCCTTGCAATTAATACACAGTTCTATATAATAAATCAAAAATTAAATATGGAAAAAATATTTTCAAACCTCTGCTCCCCAGGCTCGAAAAGCTTTTTCTAGCCTTAATGTATTCATTGCATATAGTCCAAAGTTGTCAATTCCTTGCTCGTGGCCTGCTTCCATGATAGCAGAATATAAAGCTGCAGAATCCTTTCGTTTGTGATACAACTCCCAGCCCAATTCACCTGTTAGAAATCAAAATTGACATCTTAAGTGTAGAATCAGTCAAGTCTAGAATAATTCAAAGTAGAACACGAAAACAAATATTACTCCCCACCTATAGTTGGATTACATGAAAGCAGTTATTAAGGTGAGACCCACTGTGGTCCAGTGGTCTGAGTGTCTGACTACAACTCCAGAGACCAGTATTCGAATTTTCACCTGGCCATGGAAACCCACTGAGTGACCTTGAGCATGTCACACTGTCTCAACCCCAGATGAAGGCAAAGGCAGCCCACCTCTGAACAAATCATGACAAGAAAATCCTGTGACAGATTTGCCTTAGGGTCAGCATAGGTCAGGAATGACTTGAAGGCATACATTAACAACAGCAAGAACAGTTATGCTTTCTTTGAGTTATTTCCCTCAAAAGAGCAATAATTCCCTCTAACTTACCGGTATAGGATATTCTAATTGCAGTAACTGGAATATCAGCAATTTTTAAATGTCTGGATAGTAGAAAATTAAATGCAGCATCACTGAGGTCTTCTGTTGTTAACTTCTGGAGAACTTCGCGGGCATAAGGACCAGCTATACCTAATACTCCAATTTCATCTGTAATGTTTTTGATGTCAATATCGTAGTGCCCTCTAACTGCCTCTTCTTCAATCCATCTAAATGCGCAAGACAGTACTTTTATTTTTTAGAAACAAACCCACAAACTGTTAATGTATAAGAGCATGATTAGATTAACAAGTATGACAACCAGATAGAATCAAAGCAACAATTGCCTTCAAGAAAAATATTATTGGGTTCCTGGCAACTTCTACCTGAGTAACTCCTCCATTTCCAGTTTAATCAAGAAAAATGCAATTTAAGATGCTTAATTAAATAATGAAACATAATTTTTAAACTAATTTAATTTGTCGCTGAGGTCTATTGTTATTGTTCTCATACAGATATGGGCTTTCTTGTTTCACTTTCTACCATCTACCAGGTGTTACCAAGTGCGATGGGTCCCCTTTCCAGACTAGCCCCATAGTTCCATACCCTTGGGCTCCTGTCACTCACCTTGCCCCTTTCCTCTCAAGATCACTCCCTGCATTGGGTACTTGGGCCTAAAGGTGATCCATATATGAACCAGTGGATGTGTTACTCAGTGGATTCACTGTGGTAAGAGTGAGCAGACTGCATCTCAAAACTTAAAATGAACAGACACAGTTGTAAAATAGAATGAACAAGTAGAAGTTTATAAAGACACAGTTAGATCACACACTAACCTGTTTAACCATTTGCAGCTTTCCCCTATCTGCCTTCTGCAAGAGACAAGCCAGATTTGCCTGGTTCTTCCCTTCACATGAAGTGTTCTGAATTCTCAGTGATCTGGATTCTAACCAAGAATCTAGGACTACATGAGGATTGGATAATTTCATAGTAGTTTTGTCTTTAATTCCGCTTTCTCGTGGGATGGTCACATCTATAATCCAGATTTTCTTTTTTAATTACTGTTATGTCTGGCATTTTTTTTTCCTAATTGTTCTCAGTTTGAATCTTAAAGCTGCATAAACCTTTTTTTAGTTCACTATTTTCAACAACTTTTTCAGACTTATGTTCACACAAGTTCTTCGCAGGTGGTCAATCATATTTTTTGCACAGATTCCCAATGTTTCATTGCAACTGCTTTCCTAGGGTGTTTCTTATATTCAGTCTGTGTGATCTGCCTGCACAAACAAATGAGATGATCAACAGGTTGGTTTTTTTTTACACAGACGTTTACTATCCTTATTTGTTTTTCGTAGTGGTTTTGCCTTATTGCTATTTATTTGAAGTGCATGTTCTTCAGCCACAAAGGTAAGTCCTTCCATCAATTTTTTTCACAGCGCTCTTCTTTAACCATTTCCAGATGTTCCTTTTCTCAACAATTTCTTCTATGCTTTTAACGTATTGACCATGTAGTGGTTTGTTCTGTCAGACTTTGAGGCATTTTTTCAAGATTGTCTATCTATATATGTCTTTTGTTGCTTTGGTGTTCATTAAATTCCCTCTCTTTACATTTGTTAATTTTTTACTTTGCTTTCTTTGATTTTATTCATCCAAGGATCTTTTTTCTTCTTCAGTCATTTTTTTATCTGTAATATCTTTTATCTATAATATCTTTCAGTTTCCAATATTATGCAATAGTTGATCAACATGACTTTGAGGATGTAAAGTGTTGTTTGCTCTCATAATATCCTTAGGTTTCCTGTCTAGTTATTGAATAACAGAAAATTATGGTATGCTTCTGCTTCTAAGTACTGATTTTAAGACTTTCCAAATTCTTTTTATATACTCAGTGCTAGTAAACTAGTGAACTCTTTTATATATTCTTACTTTGGATATCTCTCTGCTAATAGATTTTCAAATATTTGTAATTTCCGACAGGGTTGAGGTTTCTAATGATGTTTTCAAGAAAGAGCTTTATTTCTTCTGATTCACCAATTTTACCCCTCTTTATTGACAGCGTAGTACATTTACCAATTCCAAATTTCACTGAGATATCTTGACTAAATGTTCTTACAGTATGCAATAAGGATTCAATTTCTGGTGATGATTTTTGATTTAGTTTTAAATTGTCCATATAGAATAGATAGTTTGTTTTTTTCCCTAGCCTGCTTTGGTATTTCATATCCCTGACTTTTTTTCTTTATTATTACTGAAAGCAGCAGCATTGCTCCCATTCAGTCACAAGATAGATCAGGGGACAGGGATCCAATATGTGCTTGATGGAATTATATTCCTCCTAAAATTTCAGGTTTCTAGTTTGAGTGTACTCTTGTATCAGGCCTGAGCCTGGAAGTCCAAGTATTTATTGTGGCCAGGAAGGTGTCTGCAAAATTAGAACTAATGCATCAGCTACACTCATTCTTAGAGATAAAAGCTGCCTTGATTACATCCTGTTTGAATCACTGTCAGGCATTCTACAGGAGGCTATCTTTAGAAATGATTCAGACAACTCAGTAGTTCCAAAATGCTGCAGCTAGACTGTTAACCAGTGTTGGTTATAGAGAGCCTATGGCACCTTTGTTAAAAATGCTTTGCTAGGTGATCCCTATTATCCAAAAACTGGTATACTGACATATAAATCTGCCCAAGGACTTTCTCTTCATCCCAACCAGTGGCGGAGCTTTCCACCCGCAGGGCAGCAGCAGAGGAGGAGGGGCATGTGTGGGGCTATGGCCAGCATGGGCAGGGCTACAGTGCATGTGGACAGGGCTACAGCGCATGTGGGTGGGGCTACGGTGCACAGGAGGCAGGCAAGGAGCAGTGCTGCCCCCAAAAAAGTGCCACCAAGGCGCACTGCCCTCATCACCCCCTCGTTCTCACACCAGTAATCCCAACTCTTATCATAAGCATGAGGAGACTGCTACCTCAGCAGCTGCTCCTAGGCTATGGAACTCTCTTCCTACTGAGGCTCAATTGGTTTTCGTTTTGCCAGCAGGCAAAGACCTTCTTATTCAAACAGGCCTTCAGCCTTTAAATGTTTGAGGCACAAGGACATGCAACAGGTACGCTTTTAAATGTGTGTGCGTGTGTGTGCGTGTGTGCACATGCTTAATGTTTCATTAATTATTTTAAATGCATGTTTTAATGTTCTTGATTGTTTAAAGCTTTTTAAAAAATTTATGTACCTCCTATTGTTTTAGCTGTTTTGTTTTAACTTATATTATATACAATTTCCTATACTGGGAGAAAGATGTGATATAAACAAATAGAATTTTACAGCTGACAACTCTAATAATTTGTTTCAGTTCTTTTTTTGGTGCTTTTTACATTTTTTAGTATTATTCATTTCATTAATTTCACTTCAATAATTTTATCTATAATTCAGTTTGTTAGTCAGTAAAAAATGTGTATTTCTTTCTTTCTACATTTCCATAATAATTCTTTCAGTTTCTTAATTTCCACCACTATCTCATTTTTTCAATTAGTGGTCCATACGCTTCCTTTTCTAAGTTAGCAGTTTCCACCAGTTCATCCTCCATTATAACAGTTGTTCTTCATTGTAATATAGATCTTTCTTTGCAGTCTTTCAGGTTCTATATTGGATCTGAACAATAAGTTGTGTAATCACTGTTCTATCACATTAGAGTGTGGGAAAATTTCTTTCCAAATGACATTCTCTTTTAGTGGCCTCAGACTGATGGATTCGCTTTATAATAGCATCTCATTATTAATCTGTTTTCTGCTGCTGCCAGTTTCTTCCACTCTGGTGCACCTTCCAGTAGTTTCCTCTAGTTGCCAAGCAAAAGATACTGACTTCTGTAGGCCACTTTTTGTCTGATGTCCAGAAACTCCAACATCTGATGTGTTTATCCTAACAACAACCGATCCAATATGATATCTGTCTTTGATTTCTGCACTATATTTAATGCGACTTTGGCTCATTTAGTCTGGCTTCTCAGCAAAACCCTAACTTGGGAGACCTTTCAAATGTGGCAATGCCACTGTCAGCATAGCCTCTTCTGTCATGCGAACACATAGTCTCATCACCATGGAAAAACAGTGCCAATTGTTGTCATTGCTGTTTTTCCTCTCTATCCACTTTTTCAGGTAAAGCCCTTAGAGTATACAGATTACAAAGCTTCTGTTTCCTGAAAACCAGTTCCTCCACTATCCCTAATACTTCAAGGGCATGAACTTAACATTTTAGTAATTAAAATGTATACTGACCTCAAGTCGTGAAGCTCTGATCCAGAACCAGTAACTAACAAAAATTCTCCTGGCTTCAGATGCGAGACTGTGAGCTCAGCATAGACTCTGCCTCTTGGGGTTAACATATGACTTATATTGGTGAAACCTACCTATAGAGGAAAAAATATCAAAAAATTGTCACATAGTAGCATGCAAATATGTCATGCAAATAATGTTCTTTCTACCATACATAAACTGGAAACCAGAAGAGTTAGAAGGGCATGCTTATAGCTAACCAATTTCTATGGAATTTTTTGCTCTATTTTTCTAATAGAAGTATTTATTACACAGAATCAATATATTTCTTTCAGGTAGCCACTGGCAATTAATTTTTATACAGTCTTCCTGAGGAAGTAAATCATAGATCAAAATATTATACTTTGCCCTGGTTCATACAAATTTCAAAGTGATTAGCATCCATATTTAGTGGGAGTAAAGGATTATTCCCATATCTGTCCATTTAATTTGGATATGATTCACAATCATGAGCTGGAGGTAATGTGTTTGTATGAGCTCTGTATGCATAACATCTGATTTATGTAAAATGACTCTATGCAATCTTTATTCTACTCTGTTCTAAGGTATATAGATCCCATAAAACAAGAAGTAGATGTGTAGGCCGTGATCCAACATGACGTCCATTGTATGGGTATTAGATGGGGCCAAGACTTGGCCAGATTTGCCTGGCAGTAAGGTGACTATGATTCCTGACTGGAATATAGGCCATGCTAGGCAAGACACCAATCACGTGATTAGGTTTCTAAAAGGTAAATTGCAGGTATAGGGTACCCAATAGAGATTGCCCCACATCTACATTTTATTTTTAAATAGTCATCCACGCAGCTGTTCATTTCATGATTGACAACTTGTTTAGTTTGGTTTTTACGTTTAATATATTTTCTGAGTTCACATTACTACAGCTATGTGTGTGAAATCTGTTCCAGACTTTAGAAAACATGATCTAGACTTTAGGAAATAAGATCCTAGATTAATGTAATTATTATGTTTCACATTACCTTAGGGACCACATTTGCAAATAGATGGTCCAAAAGTTTAACAGAATCACTTCCTTTGATGCTAAACTTGCCAAATGGAGTAAGATCAATCACACCAACTTTTTCCATCACCTGTTTATATTCACGACCCACTGGTTCAAACCAATTTGTGCGTCGAAAACTAGGCCTAGAAAAAGAATGGTTACATGCATTTAAAACTAACACACTATGTCCAATAGTTTCAATTAGTTTCAAGCAGTTCACACGTCATTATTTATAATGTACCTATAAAAATGTAAAAATGGAAGCTTGTATGTGTGAGTAGGGACCATAATTTTTGCAGGATTGCCAACTGCACGTCTGGCCTTATACCCATATGGCATTACAGATGAACTTTCTGTGGGTAGGACTTGCCAGCATGATATGCTGCTATGTCTGCTTGAACATCCGAACAGCATTCTGATATTTTATGCTATGACTGCAGAAAGAAAAAGAATAGGTTGCTTACCTGTAACTGTGGTTCTTCGAGTGGTCATCTATGCCCTCATACATTAGGAGCTTTCGCGCCTGCGCAGTAGCGTTTGGAAGATTCTAGAGCTCATTAGCTTGACGGGAACCCCTCCCCCACGCCGGTACTGTGCATGCTCCTCCCACCGAGCAACGGTCTCTCCTCAGTTCTGGTCCGCTGAAGAAGATGGGACCTGAAAAAGAGGGGAAGGCAGGGTGGGGATGTATGAGGGCACAGATGATCACTCGAAGAACCACAGTTACAGGTAAGCAACCTGTTCTTCTTCTTCATGGTCTCTGTGCCTCATACATTAGGAGACTGTGTAGCTTACCGGTAGGATGGTGGGTCAGGTCCCAGACCCTAGAGGACAGAGGCCAGCACAGCACAGCCAAATTGAGCATCTCTCCTGGAACAGCAATCGAGCCTGTAGTGGCGGACGAAGGTCGATGGTTGGGACCAGGTCGCCACATGGCACAGCTCCGACAGATCGAGGCCTCGCAGGAGGGCAGCAGATGTCGCTACGGCTCTGGTGGAATGAGCCCAAAGAAGGTCTGGCGGAGGCTTCTTGGCAAGCTCGTACGCCAGGTGTATAGTCTGTACCAGCCACTTGGAAAAGCACTGGGTAGACACTTTGTGGCCTCTCCGGCGCCTGCCATAGCAGACAAACAGATGTGGTGTCTGCCTGTAGGCCGCAGTCCTGTCTTTGTGAAAAGCTAGGGCCTGACGAACATCCAGGGAGTGGAGGTACCGCTCCAGAGGTGTAGTCGGGTCAGGATAGAAGGCTGGCAGGATGATGTCCTGGCTCAGATGGAAGCTGGACACCACCTTCAGCAGGAAGGAGATGTCAGGCCGGAGGATCACCTTGTCACGATGGAAGACCAGATATGGCTCATCGCACCATAGCGCCGTCAATTCTCCCGCCCACCTGGCAGAGGTGACAGCCACTAGGAACGCGGTCTTCATCGCGAGCAGCCTGTCGTCCGTTGCCACCATCGGCTCGAAGGGCGGCCTCGTTAGCTGTGACAGCACCAATGACAGCACCATGGCGACAGCGGCAGCAATACCGGCGGGTAGAGGTGCTGTAGGCCCTTCAGGAACTGCTTGACGGTACCGTCCCTGAAGAGCGCAGCCGATGGGGATCGTGGTGGCTGGTATGCCATGATCACGGCGAGGTAGACCTTGAGCGACGGGAAGGCCAGGCCCTGTTGCCGGAGGTGCAGGAGGAAGTGGAGCACGGTATGCAGGTTGACGGGCGATACCAGCTCTCGACGTTCCTCGGCGAAGGCCACGAAGCGCTGCCACTTGTAGTGGTAGTTCCTTCGCGTGGACTCCTTCCTGGCCGCAGTTAAGACGTTCCCGATGGCCAGCGATATCTTCCAGGCATGGAGGGCCAATACCGGCAGGTCTGGGTGCAACACTAACCCGTCGGAGTGGGAAAGCAGGTCCGGTACCATCGGAAACCTGAGAATCCTGCCCCGGGCGGCCTCGATCAGGGGTCCGAACCAGTGCTGCCTTGGCCAGAACGGTGCGACAAGGATCGCGTCTGCTCGGTCCATGATGATCTTCGCTATCATGCTGCCCAGAAGCGGGAACGGAGGGAAGGCGTAGAGAAGTCCCTCGTCCCACGGGAACTGGAACGCGTCACCAATGGAGTGGCGATCGTGGCCGGCCCTCGAGCAGAATCGGCAACACTTCGCGTTCTCCCTGGTCGCAAAGAGGTTGATGGTCGGCTCGCCCCATCGGTCTCGAACCATCCAGAAGGCCTCATCGGACAGGGACCACTCGTGATGAGAAGTGGTGTCCCTGCTGAGGGCGTCCGCTGTGGTGTTCTCCTGCCCCGCCAGGTGAACCGCCACAGGGTGTATCTGGAGCAAGACGCACCAGTTCCAGAGGTCGAGCGCGATGCCCAGCAGAGTGGTGGAATGGGTCCCTCCTTGCCTGTTCACGTAGCAGACCACCGTCATGTTGTCAGTGAGGATCAGCACCGTGCGGCCCGTGACCAGGTGTCGGAACGCTCTCAGGGCCTTGTGGATCGCCAGCAGCTCGAGAGCGTTGATGTGGAGGGACGTCTTGTTATCCATCCACTGGCCTCAGACCCGAAGATCGCCGGTGCGGGCTCTCCAGCCGAAGAGCGAGGCATCCGTCGTTACTGTGACCGATGGCTTGGGTTCGTGGAATGGCATGCCTGACAGGAGGTTCCTGTACAACTGCCACCACAGGAGCGATTGACGAACCCGCTGGGGCAGGCGGTACCAGCGGCGCTGGTCATCCCAAAGTGGATTGAAGGCCCTGACGAACCAGTGCTGGAGCGGTCACGCACGTAACCTGGAGAGATAGGTTACGGCGGTGGTCGAGGCCATGTAGCCAAGGAGCTGCTGAATCCTTCTCGCTGACATTGTCGCGGCCTCAAAGGCGACGGACGCTGCCCGACAAAGCGTCCGTGCCCTCTGTCCGGTAGGAAGGCCCTGGCCGATACCGCATCGAGGATCACCCTGATGAAGTCAAGAACCCGGGTGGGTTCGAGGTGAGACTTCTTGGGGTTGACCCTGAGTCCGAGCCGAGTGAGAAAGGACAAAGTCCGATGGATATCTCTGTACAGTTTCTGTTTGCAGGACGCCACCAATAGCCAATCGTCCAGATAAGGGTAGACGGAGACGCCTTTCGTCCACAGGAAGGACATGACCGGAGCCATGCACTTGGTAAACACCCGCGGTGCGATGGAAAGTCCGAACAGCAGCACCCGGTACTGGTAGCTGGTACCATCGACCGCGAACCGTAGGTATCTTCTGTGCTGCGGGCGGATCAAGATGTGGAAATAGGTGTCTTTGAGGTCTATGGATGCAAACCAGTCTCCTCGGCGAAGGAAGGGGAGGATCGAGGGCAGCGTGACCATCTTGAACCTCTTGGAGCGGATGTATTGGTTCACCCCTCGGAGGTCTAGGATGGGCCGCAGGGATCCGTCTGCCTTCAGTACCGTGAAGTACCTCGAGTAGAAGCCGGTGGTCTTGGCTGAAGGCGGGAGTCTCTCGATCGCTCCCTTTTCGAGGAGGGACTGGATCTCTTCCAGTAGAGCCGACCTGACTGGGGTGGAGTAGTAGACACCCCGCAGCGGAATATCCTGGAACTCGATGGCATATCCCAGGCGGATGATGGTAAGTACCCAGGAGTCCGCAGTGATCTCCCGCCATTGATTGAGGTGCCTGGCGAGGCTTGGATGATGGGTGAGGTCTACTGGAAGGGCGAAGGATGGCATGGATGGAGTCCTGCAGAGACCATCAAAAGTGGGACTTCGCTCCAGAGGATGACTTCTTCGACAACGAAGATGGGCGCCGACTAGGAAGCCTCCTCGAAGTCGAAGACGCCGATGGTCTCGATGCGGTCGACCGCAGTTGGTACTTAGAGGATGAGGAGGACCTTCTTAAAAAGGCCTCGGCTGGAAGGTGTGGCGGGATTGGGCAGGCTGGTTGATCCCCATCTTCTTCGCCGTCACCCGGGCCTTACGAGGTGATCCATAGCCTCGTCGGTGGAGGTGTGGAAGAGCCCTTTGCTGTCGACGGGAAAGACTTCAATCCGTCGATGGCTGTCCTCCGGGCCCAAAGCCGGGCCACGCATGGCGTCGGAGGGCTGGGCACCAACCATCACCCTCGAGGTGGCCTCCACGGCGTGCCTCAAGGTGGCGATTTTTTGGGACCACCGCGACTGCCTCACCGAAGATCTGGGTGGCTGTGGTGCGTGACTCCTCCGGCAGGTCAGCGAGCAGCGGTGCGAGTCGGTCGAAGAGGTTTTGATGGTATGCCACGAGGCAAGCCATCGTGTTCACTGTCCTGACCACCAGGGACGATGCCGAGTAGAACCAGCAGCCGGAGGTATCGAGCTTCCGGCCTTCACGGTCCGGAGGGATGGTATGCGCTCGATTACCCCCCTTTTGTCTGGGCTACTCAACCACGATGGAGTTAGTACAGGGTGGTTGAAGAGGAACTCCGCGTTCTCCTTCTGCGTCCTGTACAGATGCTCCAGCCTATGCGGAATAGGCTGCGCTGACGCCGGCTTCGCCCACGGCTGCTTCATCGCCTCCCCCAAAAGGGGAGGAACGGCAGCGGTGCGGTCGATGGTGAGCGGGCTTCCAAGTACTGGAAGACTCGGTCCTGGGCTTGTGGAGCAGGGTTGGTCACCTTTAGGCCAAGGGCTGTGGCTATCCGGAGGAGGATTGCGGAGAACTGACACACATCCTCCGGTACAGACTCCGGGCCTGGCTCCCCGAAAACCAAGGGCAGCGACTCATGAGAGGAAGGATGGACTGTAGATCACTCTGAGTCGTTCGAGTCACCAGATGGAGATGGCGATCGCTACTCCTTCTCCTCAACAGGTTTCCGAGCCGAGGGTGCCAGGGCGGCTGCTGGAGCTGCAGGCTGGGGATACCAATGCGGCCGATGTCGTGGTCAGTATCGGAGTCACCCGCAGGGGCACGACCGCGGGCTGTGGAGGTGTGCCACCTGCGTAGTAGACGGGCCAGCTACCGCCAATTGGGCCACAGCAGGCTGTGGCGTTGGACGCTAGCTGTGGCCGCCGTCCACAGGGGTGGAGAAACAGCCCTGTAGCGGGGTGAGGGCTCCTGGGATCTTCGGTGACTCGGCGATCGACGCAGCGGTGACTGTTCATAGAGGGGGTAATGGGCCTCCCGCGGTGGTGAGCGAGACTGGCATCGAGGTGACCTGTACCATGGATCTGGGTGGTACCGGTCCCTGTAGGATGGCCAGAGGAATAATACGAGCTGGCGGTTCGGCCACACCTGCTCCTGGGCATACCTTCCGAGGTAGGCAGGGGGGCGCTCCGTCTGCGAAATCTCTCCAGCGCATCTCCCAATAACATGGGGATGGAGGCCTGGCCCGCTGCTCCAGCGAGTGGGATTCGTCGCGTCAGAGGTGGCGCTCCCGACCACAGCCTCCTCTCAGCGGCCTTCCAAGGGTGGACGGCGACTTGGCGGGTTTATCTCCACAGTCAGCTTGGGAGGAGGAGAGAGTGAAGCCTGCACGGCTTGCTCCCATCCACACCTCGAGGATTTCCTGTTTCCCCCGGAGACTCCTCTTCCCAGGGAACTCCATTGGTTCAGGTTCCTGGCGGGCTGCGTGGGTGGTGGAGTCAGGGGTCGCACCAAGGTAGGTGGAGACGGCTTCTCCCCTTCTTCTTTTTTTCTTCCCCGCCCCTTCGGTGGGGGGCATTTCTTCTGGGCCGGGGGGAGCGGCCTGGAGGAGGAGGAGGAGGCCTGTGAGCCCGCAGGGTCCTCCCGTGCCCGAGTTGCCGAGATCTTAGGGATTCTCAGCAACTTCATGATCTGACCAGCCCAGTACCGATCAGGATGACGTCGAGGGCATGGAGCCCCCCCCTGCCGGGAAAAAGAGGTAGTCGGGCGTTTCGGCCATCGTCTCCAGTGTCTGTGCCCACAGAGATTGCTCCCAACAGTGGGGTTTTAACCTCACAGCCCTGTTGCAAAGAGTCTGGTGGGTGAACTCTTTGCAAATGGGGCAGGGTTGGGCAATGGCCTTTGCCTAGACAGAAAAGGCACTTCAATGCTGGTCAAAAACAACCTTCCTTCCACAGGAGGTGCAGCTTTTGAACAACGCCGACATAAACAAGCACAGGGCGAGGTTAGACGGTCCAGGGCGCCAAAAACAGAGTCTGAGATCCGAAATCGTAAACAGTCCAGAAATGGGTCAAAACCGATCGAAACACCACCAAGACAAATCCGAAAGCCGAGAGGGGTAGTCAAAATCCAATCCAAATAAAAAACCAAGAAAATCACAAACGAAGCACAAGCAAAGCACAAGCCAACGAGAGAACCTTCTGTACGTAGGCGGACAAAAAAGAACTGAGGAGAGCGTTGCCGGCGGGGGGAGCATGCGCAGTACTGGCGTGGGGGGGGGGTTCCCGCCAAGCTAACGAGCTCTGAATCTTCCGAACACTACCGCGCAGGCGCGAAAACTCCTAAAAGAGGAGGCACAGAGACCACGAAGAAGAAAACTGTTTCAGGTCCTCTGTAAATAAGTTGTGAAAGAAGATGCAAACAGAACCATGCATTGGGCCTTACTCTTGATGAATTCAAAGGAAAAACTCAGTAGTGCGCAACGTTTGAGGGCCTGTATCTCATGTTGCCCTCCCCACTGTTGTAGCTACAGGAAGCCAAAATGGGGGCATTGTCTCCTCATAAAATTCTACCCTCTCATGAAATTTTACTTTAGTCCTCAAATTTCTAGCATTGTATAACTTAAAATTTCAGTCACACATTTAGAAATATAATTTATGCATCCAAAAAAAAGATCAAGCAAAATTACCAAGGGAATATGAATACAGCAAATACAAGAGTCCCAGGATGAATGATTTTCAGTGTCTCACTTTTGTGATACTAGATATTTGGGGCTGAAGGAAAATTTCATTTGATGGGGCAGAATTCTTATTTGAAGACAATGACCTCATTTCCCTCCCCCACATACCCGAGCCCTTCTTCCCCAAGAACATGGTGGGCTGCACCCTTCCCCCAAGACTACTGGCTTCCATCCTGAAAAAAATGTTTATACCATAAATGGAAAAACACACCACTGTAAGCCTATGGAAGGCATGATTTGCCATGTAAATGTAATTTCCACAGGTCTGTTTTGTTTTGTTTCATTTGAAGGAGGGGAAGCATTTTTTAGATGCAAGAAATGATTGGATGCTTACTCTTGACTTCTAAAACATCTCTTTTGGCGAGGCAACATCCTTTAGGGTAGCCACTTGGGGAACGGAGCAAGTATGAGGGCTAGTCTTCTTGTTTAGAAGTGGAGAGGAGATAGTTTTACTTGTGATTTGTGGTTTTGCTTGTGTTTGTGTGTTTGCTTTTAGAAAAAAGTAACCCTGCCAGCAAAAAAAAAAGGGGGGGAATATGCAGAGAGCATGGGAGGAAAGGCAGTCGAGGGAGTAGCCATTCCAACAATAATGATTAGAGGGCGATACAGAGTGGTCAGACAGTATAATTAGCATTGTGATATGGAATAGGGAGAGCTATCATGCATTGGTTGCCCTCAACCTGTCCCTTAGTTTAAATAGCGTGGATAGCTTTGGAAATAGGCCTCTGGGCTAAAAATGTACTTAATGCCAGACTGGGAAGTTGCAATTGATCCAGGATGTGATCCCAGATGAGCATACCACCCTGGGTTGCTTTATGGAGACCTGGTTGAACGAAACAGCGGATGGGGGGTGGAATCTCTCTAAGCTTTGTCTACCTGGATTCTCTGTGGGACAGCAGGTAAGGCCTGTGGGAAGAGAAGCAGAGTTGCAGTGATCTATCAGGATTCCATCTCCCTCACCATGTGCCCACAGTTTACTGAGTTTGAGTGTGTGTGCTTAAAGGTGGGTGGCCAGGACAGAATAGGGATTCTATTGGAGTACCAACCACCCTGCTGTTCAACAGTCTCCCTTCGTAAGTGGGTTGAGTTGGTTTCAGCAGTGATGTTGTAGTCTCTCAGGCTTGTTGCTCTAGGAGACTTTAGCATCTATGCAGAGGTTGCTCTGTTGCTCTGTCCTCCATGATGACCAGATCATGATGTCTCCCTATGCAAGAGGTTTTAGCTGGCAGACCAGGTGAAATGGATAAAAAGAACTCCAAACTATCACGGACACATACCATTTCACCAACAAAGGCAGATCCATGAACACAGTTGGCCCTCTGTATCTACAGATTCTATATCCACAGATTGAACCGACCACATCTTGAAAATATTTTTAAGAATTCCAAAAACCAAACTTTGATTTTGCTATTTTATATAATGGATGCCATTTTGCTACACCATTTTACATAATGGGATTTCAGCATCCATGAATGTTGGTATCCATGGGGGGTCCTGGAAACAAACCCTAGTGGATACCAAGGGCCCACTGTACTCAGGAAACTAGGAACTCATTCTTTCAGAGACAGTGCAGCCCTCTCTGCTATAGAAAAATAATTTTAACTTGCATTTACTTGTATCCAGGCTCATCCCCTGGTTTGTAGAACCAATGAGGTTGTTCCCATCCTGCATGGAATCCCATAGAACATTTGGACTTCAGGACTTCATAAATCCCACTGACTCTTTCTGTAGGTCTCCCAGCAAATCTTTCTTCTTTAGGATAACCAACTACAAAAGGTTAAAAGAAAAGAAGACTATGAAAAGGAATCATTTATTGGACATCACCAAATTATTTTTCATATGCCTCCAAATAATATAAATAGCATAGTATAACTTTGGAGGCTGTGAAACACCTCCACAACAGGTATAAAATAAGAAAGGTGGCATTTTTTATGCACTATGAACCATGTAGGTTGCATCAGCAAATGACAGGGCTAGGAATAACCAAACTGTATTCTTATTTAATCTGGAAAAAGAAAAGGGGATGACAATAGCCAGTACAAGAACCCTTGACTGAATGTTAATTTTATTTTTTAATAATCAAGGAATTATATGCAGTTGTCTTACCAACATTGTTAAATCCATAAGATTCTCTTGCTTTTGCTGCTGTGTATTCCACAGTTGTCCATTTTCCATATCTATTTGGATCTAATTCTATTAGATCAAAAGGAGGCTCACCACTGAATATCCAGTCACTAAGATATTTTCCTATGCCACCTGCATGGATGATGCCATATCTAAGAGAGAGGAAGGGGAAAACAAATATTTTCCTCATGGATTTATTTCAGATAATATTTCAGCATGACATTGAGTTTGCCAATTTTGTTAATGACTGGCATGTTAGATTGATCAAATACGTAGTACTCAGGGAGAGTGGTTTTTGGTCATTGCATGGCTCACCACATCAGCAGAGGTCATCTGAGAACACTACAATTAGATTTAAAAAATCTGGGCATGATTCCCAAACAAAGCAATGGTTCAGGTCTGTTTCACACAGGACAAAGTCCTACAAAATCATCATAATTTCAACACAGGAAATACCGTAAGTCATAGCTGTAATTAGTCACATTAGTCAAAACAACTATGTGTCCATGTTCCAGGTATTCATACAATAGGAAGGCGCTGCTAATTCCACTACATATACATATTATGAAAACATCTGCATACACATGACATGCTGGATACATACAGTTTCCTTCAAAGAAATGGCTTCTACATAGGAAATGCATTTGCATGGAACATTTTATACAGCATCGCCCCTAAGGATTGTCTTCCTTATCAGCTCTCATCTATAAAATGGAAGAATCAGTCGGCTTATATAATTGCTGTGAATAAGAGTCATTAACTTTGTGTTGTTGTTCTTATGTGCCTTCCAACTTGTTTCTGACTTATGGCGGCTGTAAGGTAAACATATCACAGGGTGTTCTTGGCGAAATTTGTTCAGAGGTGGTTTGCCTTTGCCTTCCTCTGAGGCTGAGAAAGTGTGACTTGATCAAGTCACCTGGTGGGTTTCCATTGATTAGTGAGGATTCAAACCCTAGTCTAGAGTTGTAGTTCAATGCTCAAACCACTACACCATGCTGGCTCACAACTCTGTCTATATAGAACATCAATGTGTGCTACAGATTTTTAATAAAACACAACTTTTCAATAATAACAAATGTGACAAATGCAATCTACATAATCAAAATACCTCAGAGAGCATTATTATGAACTTACAAGAATCGTATGCTTCATATAATTATTTCATAGGAGCAAATCACTGCAAAATATCTGCCTTGAAATAGTAGAGGAGATATGAAGAGCTACCATTTTTTGTATCCAGGGAGGGGGTCAACCCCTCCTCAACCAGTCAGTCAGATGCACTGGCCCACTAATCCAAGGGACAGATTTTCCTAGCTGGATATTGGAGAGGAACCCTCTGGTTCTCTGTGGGAACTTAAAACCATTCCTCTAATGCACTGCTGCATTCAGGCTACTCCTGTCTATCTGCTTCTTGTGGTGACTTTGACATAAGCCTGGATCCAATGAGATAGGGCCTCTTTGTGTCTATCATCTCCATTCAAAGGGTTCCCTTAAGGGATCTTGAGGTGAACAGAGATATGCCCAGCTTAGATGTAGTTGGAACTTAATGACTCTGAGGTGGCAGAGAAACCACATAATGGCTTACATTCAAGTGGGATCTCATTTTTTATCATCTCCTGGAGCCTCCAGCAGACAAAGTTCCATGGATCACAATCAAGTTGCTTGATGCCTGTGTTCACTGCTTCATACTATGCAAAGCCTACATCCAATAAACCACAAAGCTGTGGCCTTTAACTGTCTGCCAGCTCTGGTTTTGTGTGTATAAGGTCACCACATCTTTGAGACTCCACGCACTATTTCTGTTTTTATTTATTAGCTTATTTATTTGTTAAAAGTACAGTGCATGTACCATATATGTGAGGATTTTGTCCCAAGACAAAACAAAATACACGAGTGTTGTGTTCCATTGTAGTCAATGGACACACTGTTTGCACAACTGCAGCAGCACAGGCATGCACCCATTGCATCCACTAGCTATGATAGGATGCAACGCTTTGTGAGACCTCACATTTTTATGTGTGTGGACACTGCAGCAGACAAGGGCACAAGGAATTGTTATTCACTTTTCTGCCCATCAAAGGCTGCAAAGTAATGTCCAACAAGAGATATAAAACATTACTCAAAAACTGATTAAACAATTTTAGTCAATTTTAAAAACCTTTTTAAAAGTAGTTTCAAAAACTAGTGGCTTTAGTAAACCTATTTTAATTGCCCAAAGGAAGTTCAGGCTGTTCCTTGTAAAGATAATTGCTTGCTGTCTGGCTTGTGGCAAACCATAGGTTGCTGTTTCACATTTTGGGGTTGTCATACAATTATGTATTAGAATACATGATATCATCTTGATTTCTAACCCTGGGTTGCAAGGCAAGCACAAGTTAAACTACCATTTATTGCAAAAATGGAAGAGAAGGAAGCATTGCTATGTGAGTGAGAAAGGGATCAGGGAATGTGCAAGGCTGTAAGAATCTATAGCTTGCCCATGTGGCACCAAACTGTGGTTTGACATCAAGGATAGATGTTTATTCAGTTCACTGTACCCAGTTTATCCATCCATCTCTTGCAGAGTTCAGCATCTCCCATAATCTTGGGTGTACCACACACACTCAGCCCCAGAAAACCCCATGATAGGGTTGTCTTAGAGTTACTGTAAGTCAGAAATGACTTGAAGGCACCTAACAACAACTGTAACAAAACTTTTAAAATTCTTTAAAGTGCAATACACAAAATAGTTCACATCTCCCAATCACCAAATGAAAAATGCAGATATGTTCTTTCAATATCTTGCTCTTCATAGGTATTCCTGTAGTTGGGAACTTTGTCAAAAGTTTTTTTTCCCTTTGAAACCTTTTGCACATCATCCTACCCACCTATCTCTTGACAAGACCTGACTTTGCAGAAACCATGATGATGATTCTTTAGAAGTACTGTGCCTTCCAAGTGCTTGTCAACTGACAAGTTTCATGTCTCTGGTATTTACCATCTAAAGCTGGTGATGTATTACTTTTTAATTAACATTATAATGTAATCTTTTGTCACGATTATTTCCCTCAACCATTCAGACTCCCTTTCTGAAAAAAACAGATCAAATATAGGATTATGCCCAATCTCCTCCACAGTCAAGAGAGACACACATGAGTATCAATTTAATTTTAATAATCTTATGATTGATAGACAAAAACCTTACTCAAGGATTTACTTACCCAAAACCAATAGCCACCCAGTAATTTTGAACACTCTGATGAGGTCCCACCATAGGTAAAATATCTGGAGAATATGTTATAGGACCAGCAACTATATTGATTATGTCTGCTTGTTTTAGAACTGGAACCATTTCCATTGCTGTCTCAACATGATCCATTATTCGGTCCAAATCAGATTCAAAAAGCTCTTTGCCAAAACCTAGGAAAATGTTTGACTTTTTTTTTTATAACAGTATGCTCTCAAATTACTCTGATTATATAGGTAGCAAAATCTTTATTAAAGGATATAGATGCAGAAGACATACATTTATCTATTGTAACAGCATAAATTGAAGGCAGCTTACAGGAAATACAGGAAATGTGAACAAAATACTAGAAGGGGTTTCTATTTTTATGGCTATGTGTATGTAAGCTACATGCAGTCACCTCATGAATTTATTCACTGCTGCCTCCACTGTTGCCCTGTGCCATTTTTAATAAGGACTGCAAGCCTTGCGAGGCAGACATACTGTGAACAAAGCTTGTATGTCCCTATTAAAAATGGTGTAGGGCAGCAGTGGAGGTAGTGGCAAGCCCCACCAGCCACCCACTTCTGCCTGGCGAAGGAACCTTGACACCTCGAAGGTATCTACACTGGGTTGAATACATGGATCATCCTTTTTTGTGTGTTAAGTGTGATTTGGAGGGCCCTACAGTTATTTGTGGTTTTTCTACTCTCATGGGGGTCTTGTGCTACTAACCCCAGCAAATGAGGAGGGATGACTATATATAGTTGTTACTCAAAAATACAAACCAGTAGGGCAAACAATTGGACACTGGTTCCCTGCCAGTAATTTATGAACCACTGGACTAACCAGTGATCAGCAGAGGGAAGTAAAACCGATGGGCCAATCAGAGAGAAATAATGAGGGGAAATGAGAGAGAGACAGAGACAGAGGGTAATTTCTGCACTACACTGTTGTAGAGCAATTATTCTACTTTCAATGTCCTGTGGTATTCTGGAGTTTGTAGTTTACTGAGGCCAAAGAGCTCCCCTCCCTAAGCTGCAAACTCCAGGATTCCACAGGACATTGGAAGTGGAATAATAGCACTATAACAATCTCATGTGGAAATGCCCAGAGAGACCAAGAGAGATGCAGGGAAAAGGTTTCCATAGTGAAGTTGCTTATAGTCAACCCTCCAAATCTGCAGATCTCACTTTCACAGATTTGATTTATTTGCAAGTTTCTCACTTTCACAGATTTGATTTGCAAGTTTCTCCAACCCCTAACCCCTACCTCAAGTATTTCCTTTCCAAGGGATCTGTCCCTCTAGGTGGCTTCAATCAGGCCTTGCAGCCCTTTAAAAATCTGCCTCTGTCCTCCTCCTCCTCCAGCCACTGCTTGGATAGCTAAGGACAGACAGCAACCTGATTTCTCAGCACTGTTACCACCGTGTACTGGCCTGGCCTTTGGTGAACCAAAGATATCATTTTGATATCCCAATTCGGCCCTGCTCTGCCACCAGCCAAGTGTTTGTGAGGCCACCGAACAAGCGCTAAGCTAGGCATGGCTACTATTTGCTGCTCACACCAGACCAAGCCAGAGATTGCCAGATCTGCTTTAGGGGACCTCCCAAAACAAACACCCTCATTACCAACGCACGATAAACAAAGAGACCCTCTGCCCTGAGAGGGCACCCTGGCGAGCTAAGTGCTTAACTGCCAAGCTAGCCGCATTTACACACCAGCCATACTATTGTCAATTCGGAACATAACTCAATCATGTAAATTCTGACCTTTCGGAGGCATTGTCTCCAACCCAAAAACTTATTGTTTTCGCCCAAGACCAGACTAGCCTACAGTTGTTCTTTCCCTGATAAAAATCCCCAGTTCCGAGAGCTCCTTGGACCGCTCAACGGACTTGTGTTCAGACTGCTCTCCTGCCTTGCTGCTGCCTCGTTCTGCGAGCTCCCCTCAGCTGCCGTGCCGAGTCCTCCACTGGCTTCCCCAGGACTGCAGGATTGGTGACGTATCACCCATTCCCCAAAAACTCTATTTCCTATTCTAGTTAGGAGTGTGTTCATGTTTTTATTAATAACTGTCTAATAAATCTTAATTGCTGTTTTGAACTGCCTGACTGCTTACTGACCTGACGCTGTAGACATAGGGTAAAAGATCCCCGCTAAGTTACCCTGCCTCTCGTTAGCCAAGAGAGTGCTCCAGCTAATTTCCCATCTTTGCTTGTTGTTGTTTGGTTGTTTGGGTGCCCCTCCTGGGATCCCCAATTCACAGGGTAACAGCACCACAAACCCTCTCCTGATGCCTCCCCTCACTCAAGGAAGGAAATGGGAGAGAAGGAGGAAGTACTGTATAAGGTCACCATGCTGCCCCACCCCCTTTCTCTCTCCTTTCCCTGACCCGCTTTAGACCCTGTGTGTCTGCTTTCCCCACCATGCCTCAGCCCTCTTCCCACAGACACATGCACGTTTTGATATTTGTGGTTTTCCACTTTTGCGGGTTCCTGTGCTCCTGACACTAGTGAATGTGAAGGGCCAACTGTAATTTGTTTCTTGAAAAATACTGGGTATTAAATATCAGATGCCATCTAGATCATGTTGTTTACTTATAGTAATAGCTACAGGATAGGGCAATACTGCCTGCTGAATGCCTTGAGCATCCTGTATGATCAGAATCAGCTCCATTCAGAACCAGCATCTGACTGCAAGGAAGAAATAGAAATGGGCAGAGAGATAGTCATTTCAATGCCCTCTTCCTCCCTCCCCTCAGCTGCATTCTGTACCCAGGCTTTCAGCCTCTTGATTCTTTTCACTCCTAGGTTCAGTGTGGCTCAGTGTTGTTTCTTGAGGGAACAGAAGCAAAATATCTCAAAGGAATGTGTCCATAGAAGTAGGCCAAACAATATCAAAAGTGATTAAAATGCCTTGCTTATGTGGTCCTGCAAAAGCTGTCGATGACAATGTAGTTACCCACATAAAGGCTGGGAACCCTTACAATAGCATGTGCAATTACAATCTATGATTTTTCTTTTCAAGTAAAATTACCTGGTGGCACTCCATGTGCTACCCAGGATTCCTGTAGTTTCATTTTTTCTTGGCTTTCATATGGGCCAAATAAAAGCCCATCTCTTTCTTGTCTTAGGTAATATGAACCTTCTAAGTCCCGAAGCACAGGCAGTTCCTTTTTCAGGACTTTTACTTCAGGGATAGTTGCAGTGACGACATACTGATGGTGAACTGGTACCAGTGGATGATGCAATCCAATCATTCTGCCTATTTCACGAGCCCAGAAACCTAGGAAACACAATGTACAGCCTTACAGTAACAGAATACTTGGAAATGAAAAGCACAGTCGTTTTCAGAGTAAACACTATAGTGTACTGTTCTAAAATATGATGGAAACTGAAACAGCACGGGGAAGGGCTGTGAGGAAGCAGCAGAAGGAAAAGTCAGTGAAAATCACCATTATATTCACCTCCTGAAGCAAAACCCAGAAAAAGTGAGCAGAAGTTTGGATCCAGCCCATTGTATTCTGCTTGTTTATTGCAGAAAGACTGACAGAAAAATTGAATGGTTCACAATGTTTATTAGTTTTATCCATAGTATAAAGAGCAATCTCTGTGTAAAAACTGCAACATATGAAGTAGCTTCAAAATCCCTAATTCAAATATACTGCGCAATACAGTTTATACTTTTCTAATGCAGTTTGAGACTAAGGGCTACAGTCCAAAACATATCTATGAAAGAAATAAAGCCCCACTGAATATAATGGAACTTATTTCTAAGTAAACATGCATAGGCTTGGACAGCACTTTAACATTCATTTTTGTATATATTAGGAACTTTTAGTATAGGTGCTGTATAATGCTATGCATGTTTACTTAGATACAAGTTTTAGAAGGCTTAAATATCCTAAAGGCACCAGATGCCATCTGATCATAGAAGCTAAACATGCTCAGCCCTGGTTACTACTTGGATGGGAGGCTGCCAATGAATACCAGGTGCTTTAGGCTATATTTCAAGGGAAGGAACTGGCAAAACCACTTCTGAGTATGCCTTACCTAACAAAGTCCTGTGAAATTCATCCATCATAAGTTGACAGGAGACTTGATGGCATGCACACACACACACACACACACACACAAGAAGTTTTAGACTTATGTGAGTTCACTAACAATGAAGAAATTAATACATTTTCAAGCTAACATCAAATTAACAGTGGACTAATTAAAATAATGTGATAACCTTTCTAAAAGCGCATTTGTAATCTAGCAATTCTATGGTTTGAATGTTGAACTACAAACCTGGACACCAGAGTTGGAATCCCTACTTGGCCATGGAAAACCATGGCATGATCTTGGATAAATCACACTCTCTCAGCCTCAGTGAAAGGCAAAGGCAAACTTCCCCTGAACAAACCTTGCCAAGAAAACCTTGTGATATATTTCACCGTAGGGTGGCTACAAGTCAGAAATGACTTGAAGGCACACAGCAACAACAACAACAATTACAAACTGCCAGTGTTTGGTGCTTTTAAGAACTGAAAGTTAGATTCTTATATCTCTGTCAATAACTTGGCTCTGATGTACTAATATTTATTATTAGAATGTAATTATTATTTATAATTAAAAAATCATGTATAGATTCTTGGACAAAGCAATCTGCTTTACACTAAATGAGACCATTTCTACATATAGCTCAATACTATCAATCTTGCAGTGAGGAATGTTGGTTCTTAACATAATACATTGGTTTCCATCAAAGGATGTCCTTGTGTGGTTGCTCCTCTCTTCACATGAGGATGTCCTTTCTCTGATGCTGGAAAAAATGGTGGATCTTACCATGCTACATTCATTTCATTGGTGGATGGAGGACAACCACATTCAAAAGAAAGCAGCAACCATAAGAGGATGGCCTCCCTCCTCTGCTGGAAAAAGGAATACTCTGCAACATTTATGATCACAGGTTGCAATTCTCTGATGTTTCATGCAGGGGTTCTTCCTCGCATGTACATGCCAAGGCCTAAACCTTGGACCTTTTGCAGGGAAAATATGTGTCCTTCCATGGAGCAATAGCTCCACCCTGCTGCTTACTGGATGATAGGAACACTCTTCAACTTTCAGGCAACTGTCACAAGCTCATATTTATACTCTCTAAACATGAGTTTTTGCTCTTCTGGGCACACAGCACAGACTCAGTTGGGACAGTAGTCTCACTGTTACTACTATTTTGTACATTTTCTTACCAACTTTTAACAGCATTTCAATATTGAGTTGTGAAGCTGTTGACGTGTCTTCACTATTGTGTTTACTTATTAAATCAAAGTCAGACTTGTCAGTTTCAATGTTCAACCAAAAGGAACATTTAGATTTGGTACTGATTAATGACCTAGGTCAGAAAGGGTAAATACAACTATGATGAGTGTATGTTACTGGTACTCCTAAGCCAATCTTCTTCCTTCCTTTCATATCCTCCTCTCCAGAACAAATAATAATTTACTATGAGTTTTCATGCCAGCCTTACTGCGCAAACTGTATTGCTAACTCAAAGCATTGCGGATTTATTAAAGAGCAGCTTACCTTTTCCCCTTATCCAATTGCCCAGTTCATGCTTTGGAGTTCAGGAACGTTCTGTGCTGTAGTACATATGCTCAATCATCTACCACCTTCATTACATATAGGATCCCACTTCCTTTTTCTAGCTTCCTAGCTTCATACCTGGTTCAACTAATTATAATTTGTGCTAATCTTCAAAAAAATTTGTAAACTCATCTCAGACTGTGGTTGCAAAGCATTATTTGAAGAGAAGGCACTATCTGTTGCTTGCTAGTTCCATACCCTCCAACTATCCTGATTTGGCAGCAACTGACCCAATTAATCCTCTACCACTCCACTTTTTCAGGTGCTTTTAAAATGTCCCAGTTTCTGTTTATTCTTCCCACATTCCCTCTGTCTTCACCTTACTTCAGCTACTACAAAGTGCAAAAGTAGTTTGCATTCAGTTAACACAGCAGGAAGGAGAGGAGATGAAGAGGTAGATGCTTGCGTTTCCCTGTAGACTTGGGCAAAAGCAAACTGCTACAGCCTCTATTAGCTGGTTTGTTCTTAGTCATTAATAACTTTTGCAATCTTGTCCACACTCTGATGTTGTTCGCCTATATGTGTCCCAGTTTTCATCTGTAGAATGTTGGAGAGTATGCAGTTTGGACATTACAGCAAACTAATGGCAAAGACACCCGGGAACAAGAGGAATTCACCGATCTTTGGGCCTTTCCGCACCACACTGTTATAGTGCTATTGTTCCACTTTCAACATCCTGTGGAATTCTGGGGTTTGTAGTTTACTGAGGCCAAAGAGCTCACTGGCTGAGGCTTCTAAATGCCCCTCCCGAAACTGCAACCCCCAGGATTCCATAGGATGTTGAAAGTGGAATAATAGCACTAGTGCGAAAAGGCACTCTGAGTCTCAGGGCCCTTTTACACTACCTAAATTTCACACTATGAATCCACTTTAACTAACATGGTTCCATCTTTTAGAATTCTGGGATTTGCAGTCTAGGGACGGGCGTTTATAATTCTCAGCCTGAGACAGCTAGTGCCTCAGTATACTACAAACACCAGCATTCCATAAGATTCAGTCAGGGCAGTTAGAGTATAACCATAGTGGTATATTTGTAGAATGTGAAAGGTCACTGAGTTCCTTCTGTGAATGGGAGAAGCCCTTTGCATGACAGAAGGAACACTTCTGTTCATGGGGACAAATCTGAATCTAAGTTACTTTAAATATCCCTAACAGAGGAAGGCAGGAAGGAAAAAGCCAAAATATTAAATGAAAAGACAAGAACAATTATATAGTGAACAAGTTTTTGGGGGAAAGGAAAGTGGAACTTCTCCACATATCTGAAAATCTAAATAGGAAGTCTCTGAAATATCATTGCATTCTATACATAAAGTTATTGTGCATTTTTACTATAAACTATGTTACTGCAGTTTAGGCCTACCTGGCGGTAGCACCCGATATCACTTTGATATCATAATTCGGCCTTACCATACTACCTCTCTCCACGTGTTTGTGAAGCCCCCGGACAAGCATGAAGCTAAGCTCGGCACTTAACTGCTGAAATATTCTCAAACAATACAGGCAAGCCAGAAATAGCCAGATCGCAGCTTCAGGAGACCTCTCGGCAAACACCATATTATGTATGCACGCTACCTACAAAAGGTTCCCTGCCCCGAGCAGACAACTTGACAAAGGCTGAACCATCCACTGTCAAGCGTTGCGCATTTACATACTGGCTACACCACTGTTAATTTGGCACTGATTCCATCATGCTAAATTGCGACCTTTCGGAGACATTGTCTCGCACCCAAAACTCATTGTTGTCCCCAAGTAAGACATAGCCTGCAGTCACATTTCTCCCTATAAAAACCCCTGATTCCGAGACCTTCCTTGGATCGCTCCCAAGTTCCAGACCGCCTTGCTGCCGCTTTGCTTGGCAAGCTTCCCCTCAGCTCCACGTGCTAAGCCACACCAAACCCCAGCATCGCTCTCTATCTTCTTCCGGGCTTCAGGAACAGGTTTCGTATCACCTTAACCATATCCCTCTGAAAATCCCGCCTTTATTTTCCTTAGTTATCTGTGTGCGTGTGCTGCTTACATTGTGTGCCTGTATTTAATAAAGATCATTAATTATTTTCAAACTGGTCTGCTCCTTGACTTGGCCTGATCCTGTAAACACTGGGTTACAAGATCCTGATAAGTTACCCTGCCTCTTGTAACGCTAAAGCAGTGCTCTGAGCTAATTTTCCCCACCTATAGTTGAGCACATTTTGGAGTCCCTCCCGGGACCCCCAGTAAACAGGGTAACAACTACTTTACTATTTTATTCACCCCAAAATGATATATTTCTAGGTTGCTGGGTACATAAGACAGGGCCTTTTTCACAGCAGCACCTTCACTGCATAACCCCCTGCCAAGGTTAGTCAAATTGTTTGAGCTTTTGTTCTGTTTTGTTTGCTTACTTGGCCTTTGACTTTTTTCTTTGTCTTTTAGGCTATTTTTAAAGAATGTTTTGCACGACGCACTCACATCACACAACGCTCCAGGGGCCAGCAGGCACTGATCGCGCACCTTTTCATTTTTGGCTGGAAGCCAAAAATGGTGTGCGATCCCGCATTGCTCCCAGGCCCCGTGCGCACTTACCTGGCGTGCAGAGCCTCTGGAGCCACACCGGTTGCGCTTCCTACCCCAGTACAGCCTGGGAAACTCCCAGGCTGCACTGCAGAAGGAAGAGGTGGGGCTCTCGCACAAGCAGGCAGCTCATGCAGAGCTGAAGCAGGAGGGACGTGAGAGCCTCTCACCAGAGGCTGCTTGCGCGATCCCTGCACCCCAACACCTGTAAAAGGTAAGGTGAGGAAAGGGCCCAAGTCACCTGTTGATTTACAACACTAATTTCACAGAGTTTTCTTAGTCAAGGAATCCTCAGAGGTGGTTGGCCAGTTGCTTCCTCCAAAATATAGCCTACAGCACCTGGTATGGGTTGGCAGTCTCCCATCCAGTACTAACTGGGGCTAACCCTGCTTAACTGCCAAGATCAGACAAGATCTGGTGGCTTTTTGTGATAGAACCCATAAAATTTGACAGAGCATTTTTGCTGTCACTCAAGCGATCAGTTTCAAATCAAAATTTCAATCCGTTTCCAATCAAAATTCCAATTTTCAGGGGCACTTCCTATAAATAGAAAAAGGAAGCCTACATAGTGTATGCACAGTTCATCAGGAAATATTTTTCTCCAGGCCTAGTAAACAGGAGCAGGTTTTCTAAAGCATTGCTGGTAAGATCGTGATGTTTGAAAAATAGTAAAACATGAGAAAGCTAAATTACTGCTGCTAAGATTCCTGAGGGTGAAAGGGTGGGGGCATGCAAATAGGAGAGGACTATCTTTCTGGCAAGATTCAAGTGGTTTTGAAGAAATGGAAACTGGGAAACAGGAGGCCCCAAGGATCCCTCTTAGGATATTATGTATGGACTCAGACAGTAACAGATAGAACTGAGCTTGTCTTAAATACTTTAAAAAATTAAACAATAATACTGTCATAAATATCCACTGAGAAACATCTAGGAGTTTAGTACACGCTAACTGAATTTTAAAATTAAAGCTTACTCTCCTGGTAAAAAGAAAGTGAGTACATGTGCGTGGTAGGGTGAGTATGCCTTATAAGTATTTACAATGTATAAAGGAAGCACATGGCGAGTATGTGTCCGTACAATCCATGGACATCTTAATATTAGCAGTGGCATAGGTAGTGGGGGGTGGAGGAGGTGGTCCACTCCCAGCTGCACATTTTTGAGGGTGCCACCAGGCCACCTTCTGCACACTGGCAGATGTCCAGTGCCTAGTTGGGTACTGGAGCCTCCTGGAGAGGTCTGCTGGAGGGAGTATGCCACCTGGGAAAGGGGGACATCTATGCCCCACTCCCCTCCCCTCTCTTCTCCCTCCCAATCTGGAGTCAAACCTGTTTCCAGCCAAGAAGCAGTACTGATGCTGGCAGACCTCCAGATTAAGCAGAGAAGGAGGGAGGGAGAAAAGGAGGAGAGGAGAGGAAAGGAGAGAAGGGCCTCAAATAGGTGGGGAGAGGTGCCCACCTTCCCCCTCACCCCACCTCCAAGACCAAGGACAAGCCCAGCCCAGCCTAGCCACTGAGGAGGGAGGGAAGGGGAGAGAGAGGGCCTTTGCTGCTGCAGGAATGCCGACATGTCTCTGAGCACATACAGAGCACGTCCTCTGAGCACATGCACCCAGATTTCAATCACCCAATGCCAATAGAACATATTTTATTTAGTGTTTTGGATAGGTCCTCCCTCCCTTGAGGGGAGCACATTTAGGGACTGCCTCTGTGTAGCAAAAGCTCTAGCTACGCCACTGAACATTAGAATTGCCCAGTATTGTCATCCCTTTGGTCTCTTGAAATGAAAAGCCAAAGTATACTTGGAAACACTAGTCTCATATCCTGGTGGCTATACAGTAATTTGCATGGAAGCAAGACCTGCTGATCTATGTACTAATACCTAGTACTAATATTAATAATGTGCTTCTTATCCCCTCGTTAAGCACTGAAAACTGCTTATTCTAGTACTCTATGAACTATTAACATCAATAAAAATAAAACTATGAAAAAAAACTCACAGCTTCATGCCAAAATATTTTTCACGAAGTCATCAGATCACTAATGCAAATCCACAAATCATTTGCTTTCTGCTAGTTTATTCATCACAGTATTAGTACTCTGCATCTAGTGTCAGCTATTTTAGCCTGTATAACTTAGTGTTTTGTAGAAGACATCGCAATATGGTGCATTTCTTACCAGCTGTATTCACAATTCTGTTTGCTTGAATTGTTCCATGTGGAGTTTCAACTTCCCATGTCCCATCTGCTCGAGGTTTTAGGTTAGTTACTTGGACTGGGTAATTTAACTGGGCACCATATTTCCTAGCCCCTGCAGCCAAGGCCATAGTGAGTGAATAAGGATCAATATGGCCATCTCCAGGATTGTACAAACCTGCTAAAATCTAGGTAGATCAAAGAAAATTAAATATATTAGTGTTTTAATCAACAATTAAGAAACAGGGAAGATCTGAATATTTATGTTTCACTGGGCAGCTGTGTAAAATTCTAGAATTCTGGCCATCAAGGACAAAATGGATACATATGAAAACACAATATGAATATTGCATATTAAAATATTTAAAAACTGTATTTGTTTACCTTTTCCATGTTTAATAAAGGGAATAATTCTTGTACGTTCTCTGGCTCAATGAGATATTGTTCTGCTTGATGCCAACCAGCTCGAGTCATTTGGTATTTAAACTCATCCACTCTTGTTGGGGTTGTAGCAAGTCTAATACTTCCAGGCTGATGAAAACCCACAGCCTAATTGGGAGAAAGACTTATCAGGATTCAAATACAGAAAACTTAAGTGAAATCCATTAAAGCACTAGATAATCATGACATCATGTATTCATTGGATATAGTATAAGTACACATTGGCTACAGAATTAATAACCCTTCATTCATGCAAAATAGAACAGAAATATAAACAACATTCAAAATGCTGGCATACTTAATAGTTGAAAATGTCTTCTAAATTCAGCTGTGTTTTTGCCCTATTTTGCAAAGACATAATCTAGTATTTTGATTTGCACCTTTGCTTCTGCCAGCTGTTTGAGAGTTTACAACATGATCAGTGGTCTTTTAATTGATACAGCATAAATCAGACCTTGATGGGCGAATACTTTTTAAACCAGAAAAGAGTTGGTTTAAAAATTCTTTAAAAATGTTTGGGATAATACTTAATCCTACAATTATTTATAAATGCGATAGTTGGATTAATAAATAAAATAACTAGAGAACTTTCTCATTTTAGAAAAGTGTTTCATCCCAGAGTTTGATATTGTATGTTTATAGATAACTGTGTTCCCTCCTTTCCCCGTTTTTTTTGGAAGAACAGCCAAACCACTAACAATGAACTAAAGTACGCTGCATGTTTACATTATCAGTGTTCCTCTGGTGACGTCAAAGCTCATTGGTCTTTCACGTCACTTTACAAAATGTGATAACAGTGGCAGTGAACTTTCCCCCTGAGATCTTCCAGGAAGATCAGTTTACTCTCTTGTTCTCCCTTCTGCTGTCTTTTTGCCAGCAAGCAAAGACCTTTGTGCTTAAACAGGCATTCACCTTTTGACTCACTGGAGTAATGTGCTGTTGGGTGTGCTGTTTTTAGTATATAATGTGTATAATGTGTTCTGTTTTAATTTTTAATGTTTCAAAAATAATATTTTAATTAGATATATACTTTATTTTTTTAACATTTGTACTCCACAAGGTTTTAAATGTTCTGTTTTAGTTTATGTTATAAGCTGCTTTGAGTCCTATCTGCAAGAAAAGTGGGGTATGTATGTATGTATGTATAAATAAATAAATAAATCCCTACTGAGCTTCTAGCAAGCAGCCAAGACTGCATAGTTCCATATACTCTTCTATCCTTAAAACCAGAGTTGGCTTTTAGGATTGTTTTAATTGTTTACTTTTGAAAAATGTTTTTAAATAATTGTTTTAATCTATTTAATCTATAATGTTTTCATGTATTTTTATCTGATTGGTTGAAAGGTGATAACAAAGACAGGTCCTAAAATGTACATATATTCACCGTCTAAAATTGCCAGGCTCGCAAAGCATCCACAAAACTATTAATAAGAATCTTTAATTTAATTAATATAGCTTATTACCTGTCCAGTTTCTTCTTCTAGGTTTTCATAAAGCTTGATGCTATAATGATGGATTTTCTTCAGGTTTATTCCAGGATGGAAATATGTTGTCAAACCTGCCTTAAAAAGAAAATGAATAATATAAATAAAAAGATGATACAAATATATTACATTTTGAGACATGTTCTTTAATTTTTCTCCTCCTCTTCCAAGTCTCAAAATAACTACTACTGAAATAATAATAATAACAATAACAATATAATGTATTTATATCCCGTCTCTCCCAACAGATCGAGGTGGTACTACAGCAGTACATAAATACATTAAAAGCAGTTAAAAATGAGTTGTGTTCATGTGTCACGATTATTTTAAAGAAGATGATTTCTTGTGCTACCACTCAAAAAGAATTTCCTACATAAAGCTTGGAAAAGCTTGGGTGACAGCTCCCAGAATCTCCCAACTAGCAGAGGGTTTCTGGGATCTGGCCCCCAAAAAGTAACTTTTCCAAGCTCTGCTTCTATGTAGGAAACACACTTAGCCAGGACTTCAGGAGCTGAGATGCAGGACTCAACCCAGTCAGGAAAGGGACTCAGCCATGCGAGGAAGGTAAGAGAACAGCAAAGAAGTTGGTCTGTGGCCTTCTGGATCTCTAGTTTGGCAGGGGCATAGGTCCCAGGGACTGGAAAGCCTCTCCGCTTGAGGCCCAGTGGACTGGATGGGCTGTGTGGCAGGGCAAATTTGGCACATGTATTAAAAGTTTCCCATCACTTGTGTATACCAGCACAGACTAAAAGCTTAAACATGAGTACGTTAAGAAAATATGAAGACTAAATGCTTAGAACAGTACAGAATGCTCAAGCAGCCAATAGCTCCAGAGCATAAATGGAAGATTGAAGTTGGGCCTGAGGGAGGCCCACTTTCAATCTAATGGAAGAGGGGTGCAAAATTGTTCCCAAATAATTTTCTACCCCCCCATAGGACATTTTCCTTCAGTCCTCAAATGTCTAGTACAGTGGAAAGTGAGAGCCTTAAAACTGTTCACACCTAGAACTCTAATATTTGCTGTGTTCACATCCTCTTGGTAATTTTACTTGACCCTTTTTTTTGAGTCCCTAAAGTCTATTTCTTAACACTCAACTAAAGTTTTAATTTATTGCAATGCTAGAAATTTCAGGAATTAATTAAAATTTCATTTGTGGAGACAGAATTCATATGGGGGGGCAATGCCCTCATTTTCTCCTGTATTTACACCCCTGAGTTAGGCTGTCCATCATTGTGCAGTACAATTGTCAAAATATACGGGAGATTCATTATTTATTTAATTTAATTTTTTTATTATTATTATTATCGAGTGCTGCTGTGATTGTTTATGTCACAAGTGACCAAAGTGTAGCTCCACCAGCATGCACTTCCCCTAGGGCTGTTTTTGCCATCCTGACTTCTCCAAATTCCCTTAATTATTCTTTTTCTGGCTTAGAAATGGTGAATAACCTCTTGTAGTCTGCCCCCCGCATACCTTTAACATTTTTATAAACCTTTGATTTTCAAATCCAGAAATGGACTTTCAGCCTCTGTGGGGGGGGCATGGGGGTGTTTGTGTTTTATTTTCATTTTGGGCAGTCTCTGGAGGGTCCCACAGCAGAAAATTGCCCCTTGGACTCACAGTGGTTACCCATTCCATTTTACAGAAATAAAGGAATGCACATGATTACGATAAATGTACTCCACTTCAGAAGTTATGGTACATATTAGTTACATTTAATGTGCTTTACTAGAGCAACCTTCACTGACACATGATCTGATATCTAGCACACATGATATGACACATGATCTGATACCTAGCATTACCCTGTGCCGCAAGCCACTGAAAACAATTCTTCTTGCTGACTATGTCACTACAGTTTGTGTAACATGGATCTATCTAGTAAGCCCCTCCTGATGTTCCAGAGTAGAACATCTTGCCTAACTACTGAAACATAAATAGACTGTTTTTCTGTGAATGCTATATTCAGTATAATCAGAAGCTTTTACTAAACTGAGGCTCTCCTTACATCAGCGTGAGAGTTTTCCAGTTTAAAATGCAACCTTGACTATCATAAAAGTAGAATTAAAGTAACAAGATGGAGCCTTTTATCCTTTGCAAATATTCTAGAAGGCCTTGTTCTTGATTTTAATGCTGTTAGTGTTTCTGTCTCTCAGAGTGTACAGAGTCCTACAATTCCTAGGCAACATGCTAATTATTGAAAAAACTGCTTCTGCTTGCTTGGTTTTCATGGTAACATTTGCAAGGGTCACTCTCTGGGTGCCGAGCATGCATTTTGTTGCCACAGCTGCAGCTCCAGTGGACAAGCAAAGCAGTTCTGTTGCTCTCTACCATTAAGCATCAGTAATTAATGTTTCATCTTTATGGCATTTCCCATAGCATTAAACAGAAACAATTTAATTGACTTCCTAAAGTCTATTCCTACTTATATCATAGTAACAATAAAATGTTTTTTGGATTATTGTGATGTAGGCAGCAAAATATATAATTGTCTTATTTTCAAGTTTAATACATTAGAAATTTCCTTACTGCATGCCAAGTAGATCCAGCTGTGAGTTCAGATTTTTCCAAAAGAAGCACATCCTTCATGCCACCTTTGGCCAGGTGATAAGCAAGACTCACACCAACACAACCTCCTCCAATAATTAATGTTTCTGCTGTATCTTTCCATCTTGCTTCTAAAGAAAATTGATTTTCTTCCCTAGGAAAAATGTATTAGATAGCATGCTTAATTCTTCAGGTTCATAGGGACTATCCATAAAACTGCATTATCCATGTTTCACATTAATAGTTGAACAAGTAGGATTTTAGTGCTAATATTTTACTTTTAAGCTGTTAACACAACGTTCTTACATGCACATGAAAGTCACAAGCTAGAAGTAGTAACCAGTTGGTCACCTAAGAGTTCCAGACCAAGCTTGATCACATTCCATCAAGATCTCACACACAAAATTAATTTTCCACCCAGACTTCCAAATTTAATTTAATTTAATTTAATCAACTTACCCAAAATACATGTTTTCTAACAGAACCCCCAACATACAAGTGTAACCCAGTTTAATCCCCCTTCAAATAATTTCCCTGTCCAAATTAATTTCTCATCCAAATCAATTCCACTTTTTTGGATTTATTATTCCTAAATATACCCATTTTTTTCTCAGTCTCCGTAAAATTAATTTTGTCCCTTTGCTTTTTTGTGGGGTTTTTTGTCTTCCAAATTCATTCCCCTCACAAGATTTTCTTTTTCAAAAATTCTTTCTTTCCACTCATTTTCATCCTTCTAATTAATTTTCACTGTTTCCCCACCACCATCCATTAGTCAGTACCGCTAATCAGCAAGGTTAAAAACAGAGCCATTGTTAATCCTGGCTCTTCTTTCAGGGCAGGACAAATGCACTGAAATGCAAAAACAGTGAGTAGGTGTCCAATCAGCAACAGCTCTATCTCCCTCTTGCACCACCACCACCACCACCACCTACACACCCAACCAGGTTGCCTCAGTGTCACATCTCTACTTGACTTTTTAATGCTGTTCAACAGCACAAACATTCTGTGCAGCAAATATTATCTCTACATACAGACAAGGAGTCAATCCATTGAGTTAATTTTACGCCCACAGTAGCACAACCACCACTAGTCATCCTGCTCATGGCAGCAGCAGCAGCAGCATGGCTTAACAAGCATCGATTACATGAGAATGTTGGAACTCAAGATGGAGTAAACTTGAATGTAAATCACTACTCAGCTGCACATACATACATGCATACATACAGGTTTTGCTCTTAAAATGACTGTTTGGCTCAGCTTCCCCAAGTTAGCAGTGTGAAAGAAGGCACAACTGGCCTCAAGTAGTAGATACTTGCTTCTGTTTAACCTTTAGTAGAACATTCTGCATACTGTACCACTGTTTGCTCATGGTTACTGGTATAAAGAATTTATTTTTAATATTTTAAAAATATTTCTAGCATCACTAGGTTTTCTCTCACCACTTCACAACCAGTTGCAGGCTACATCTTAGGAACTCCCATATTGAAGCAGTGTATAATAATTTAATGAAGCCTAATCTAATGCTGTCTAACATACTTTACGGTGTCTACATATTTCATTGTATAGTATTAATACACCAAAAGAGAGACACTTTGAATGGTCTTTCTTTTCTCTTTGTGTTGAACTCCAAACCATGGGTGGGGCAAAGAGAGGGATATCTCAATGGCACCAGCTATGGATTATGCAAGGATGTGGTGTGTGGAAGGAGCAGTAGGTGTTACATACCTTGATCCAGGATGTTTCATCTACACACATATATATGCTTCCTAAAAATATTTCCTCTTTCAAATCTTACATACATTGATTACGAGAATGCTATCCTATAAGATGCCCAAACATGTGCATCAGGAATGGGATGGAAAGTCTATGGCCATTTCCACACTACAATGTTATAGTGCTATTATTCCACTTTCAACCTCCTATGGAATCCTGGGGTTTGCAGTTTAGGGAGGGGCCTTTAGAATTCTCAGCCAGAGAGCTCTTGGGCCTTAGGAAACTACAAACCCCAGAATTCCACAGGAAGTTGAAAGTAGAATAATCACACTATTACAGTGTAGAGCGGAAATGGTCTATATGTTACCTTTCAAAGAACAGGCTCTGTACTTCTACATGCCCCTTGCTTTCATGCTGCTCACCATTTAGCACCAATGTTGTGTAACAGGCTCCAGCCTGTAGCTTTTATAAACATTGATCAAAGAAAGGGCTCATAGCAGCAGCATGTAGTGAAATTGATTATGTAGGAATGTTGGACTTAGATCCATTTAAACATAGATTTAAATCATCACCCAGCTGCAAAGTTGATTAGAGGAAAAACAGATTGGCGTGTCCCCTGCCCTCCCCCAAATATCTCTCCTCTTACACTGTAATCCACTACTATCAAAGTAGTGGTCTGTGGACTGGTGCCAGTCCTTAAGCCACCTGGTGCTGGGCCAGGAAAGAAAGGAAAAAATTGCAGCTAATGGGCATAAATATGACGTTGGCTTAAAATATACATGAGGGATGTTAGAAGATTCTCAGTTGCCTTCTCGTTAGTATAATTAACAAGAATATTGATTAACTACTTCTATTGACAAATTATATGAATAACTTCTGTTTTGTTAACTTCTGTATGAACTTCTGTATGGAATTATTGCTGAAATCGGGAGTACATTTGTTGCATCAGTGATAGATTTGTGAATATAATAATAATAATAATAATAGTTACCCACCTCTCCCCAAAGCTCAGTAGATTATGATAGTTACACACTGCTCTGTTCTTCCAGATGGAAGATTTAGAGAAGAAATAACAAGTAGCCAGTCTTAAGTGAAATACTAATCTTGCTGATACATGTTTTATTCTGCTTTCCTAATAAAGAAAATAGTATAAAAATGTGAAGCTTGAAGAATAAAGTTATCCTTCTGGATCACTACTGCTAGTAGGTCGGACTGAATGCAGTTCTGATTATCAGCAGGATCCTTTGGCCAAAGAAACTCTTGTTTTATTGTATTGCATACTTTGCATTCTGTATGGCTGCCTCACTTCCTATCGGGCTTCAGAACTCATCCCAGCTCCGTATCCAACCTGTTTGGATACGGTGGGTACAAGACTTTGACTCATGCCCAATTGTACCAGTCCTGGAGGTGCTGGGAGAGTTGCCAGTCCCCACACCAAATAGTTTAAGAAGCCCTGCTAACATAGTTGTGAGAATTAAGTAAGGGAAACTATGTCTAGTTTGATACAATGAACCCTTTAGAGGAAGAGTGGGATTTTAAAAAAGCAATCCTAAATTAATACTTTCACCTTGGTATGGACTACATTATACAATAACTTTAAATGTTGTTGTTGTGTGCTTTCAAGTCATTTCTGACGTTTAGTGATCCTAAGGTGACTGCATCATGGGATTTTCTAAAGACTGAGAGTGTGGGATGCACTTAAGGTCACCCAGTGGGCTTCCATGGGCAAGCAGGGTTGTAGTCCAGCACTCAAACCACATTATGCTGGCTCTCAACTTTAAATGTACTTGGGTACAATTGAATTCAATCAAATCTTGTATTCACTTGGTTTATACAATTTCTCAGACCAGTTTCATGAAACAGAAAAATAGATATTTAAAATCCAATCCCTGGAACATCCTACATTTCATGCAAGTGTGTGTATGTGCCTTCAAATCAACTGTCGATTTAGGGCAACCCCACGAAGTGCGTAGGGTTTTCTTAGGCAAGGTAGTTTTGCAGAGGTAGTTTGCGAGCGTCTGCCTCTGAAATACACCGACAGCACCTGGTATTCGTTGGAGGTCTCCCGTCCAAGTGCTAACCAGGGCCGACCCTTCTCAGCTTTCGAGATCAGGCGGGATCTGCTGACTTTAGGCTATTTGGGCACTCCCCTCATTTCACTGGCAACCCCAAAGGAGCAGTTTTTGAAAGCGGTGCCCTTGTGGATTTGATCTGGGACTCAGTTCCATTCTTGAGCATCGGGCCAGAGTTATTTTTTTTTTTTATTTTTTTTGGTGAGGGTAGGAGCGAAAGGTAATCCTCCCAGGGTGTCTGAAAAGCACTCTCAAGACTACACAGCCAGCAACGCTAGGCAGACGCAGAGCCTGAGGCTGGACTCACCACCTCTCAGTGGTCGGGCCGCAGGCAAAGGACCGAGTGGACAGCCAAAGGGCGGCCTCTCCGCCTCGCAGCTTTGAGGGAAACCACCTCAGAGCTCCCCGGAGCATGGCTTCTCCTTCGCAGACGCCGCTCCTGGCGGCGGATGAGGCTCCCCGATCTATAGCCCTCGAGGCGAAAATCCGCTTCTCCCAATTTGGGCACCCCCAGCCCCGCAGGTCCTCCGGCCAATCCCCGCGGCGCAGAGGACGAGATCCGCCCCGCCCCTTCTGAGGCGGAAGGAAAAGAGCTCGGAGAAGTTACTTTCTTGGACTACAGCCTCACGGGCTGGCTGCGAGACTTGGATGCGCTGTAGTCCGAAACAGCAACTTTTCCGAACTCTGAGGGACTACGTTTAATGTCCCTCTTTGTCGTCATTCCCGCTGCCGAAGAAAGGGGGAACCTGGACGTGACTCTCTGAGTTGCTTCAACTCTTGTGAGCACGCTTCCGCGCGCCGAGACCAATTTCTGCACTAGACTGTTGTAGCGCTATGATTCCACTTTCAACATCCTATGGAATCCTGGGGTTTGCAGTTTCGGGAAGGGCCGGCCGGCCCCTCCCGAAACTGCAAACCCCAGGATTCCATAGGATGTTGAAAGTGGAATCATAGCGCTATAACAGTCTAGTGCGAATGGGTATCTGGATTAAAAGAAATAGGGCCGATGGGGTGAATTTTGGGATGAAGCGCTGTCGTTACCAAAGTTACCCAAACCATCAATTCGGCTTCCTGGGTCGTTTTCCTGAGGTGTGGGAGCCTGCGGCGGCGAAGACAGCCCAAAGACTTGAGACCCCCTCAAAGGTGAAATAACTTGTTATTTCGTTTTCCGCAGCGTGGGATCTCGAGCTAAAGAATATTTCGCGAACTGGCTTCTTAGTCCACACTAGAAAATATAGTGCCCTTGTATCTGGCTATCGAAATAGTCTCTGTAAAAAAATACGACGCGCTTTGAAGGAGTTCGGCGGGAAGAGAGAAAAAGGCAGAAATTGTAGGTTCGTTCCACCTATAAAGTCCCCTCCTCCGCTCCTTAATCATTTCTTAATACTCATGTATGTATGTATGTATGTATTTGTTTAAAATACGCTTGAGAGAGGACTCCGTAGGCCCCCCTGGTGGAAGGAACTCCAGCGTCTGCCCCACAGCGCCCCACTCAAGAATCCGTTATTTTACCTCACGCTGCCAGCCCCGCCCCTGTTCAGGGAGCTGTGAATTAAAAGAGCCGTTCCTCCAATCAGCATCCACTTCAGGATCCCCCACCCCCTTCGCGGTCTATACATTAGAGGTGCCATTGCCCGCTTTGGCTCTCTCCGTTTGGGGGCTTTTGCTCGCCAGGTTCAGGGCTAGGGGACGACCAGCGTCTATACGGTAGATCATGGCACCTCTTGGAGGGACCTCGAAAACGAAGAAGGTAAAGCAACCAGCCGTTTGGGACTTTTCCTTGCTTTTGTTTTGTTTGGAACAGGAGTTCCTAGGCAAGGTCGGGGTAGGAGCTGCCCAGCTTGCAGACTCCCAGAAAGGCCGTCATTTCTCCCTCCTGCGAGGCGCGATCGGAGGCCATACGGAAGAAAACCGTGGCCACTTCCGCACTAGCCTGTTATAGCGCGGTGGTTCCACTTTCAACGTCCTTTGGAATCCTGGGGTTTGCAGTTTCGGGAGGGGCGGGCCCCTCCCCAAACTGCAAACCCCAGGATTCCAGAGGATGTTGAAAGTGGAACCATCGCGCTATAACAGGCTAGTGCGGAAGTGGCCCGTGTTCTAAACAAATATTTTTAAGAGGAGGGAGGAACTGCTTAGGGTAGATTGTGGGAAATTAAACCAGCCAGGTAAGTTGTGGCGAATTAAAGTTGCCCGAAGGAGAAATTTTGCCCTAAGAGTCTTTAAGACGTAGAAATTGGCATTCGCGCTTGTCTCCAAGTTTTTCTAATCAGTCTTTCATTGGTGTCAGACCTCTCGACAAAAAGGAGACAAGAGACACATGCTAACTAAGCATACCTCATTTTCACATACTGTTGTTAGCTCCAAACTTTTTAATTTTGTCATATGCAAAACAGATGGTTGAGATGGACTGAAATTGGCATATTATTGTATTTAATTTGTGACAAAGCAGACTCCCATAAGATTGTCCCTGCCTTTGGAACAGTTGAGTGAGATGCTTTGTATATTTTTGAAGCACCTTCATCGTTATCTAAGATTCTGAGTAAACATGGATTTGGCCAGGACCATCTATTAGGTATTCCCTGTTCTGTGAAGGAAAATGTGGATTTGCAAACACAACACGCATTTGAATCTTTATTGACATTAGGAAAGTTCATCTGAAGAGTCTTTGCAACTACTTTTGCGAGTCCTAACGTGATAGCAAATATTATTTAGTGTACTAGTTTAGAAATAAGTAAATATGTCTGAGTCTACTATTTTGAGTGATCATTAATGAAAAGGAACCCCATTTCATAGGTGAAAGCTTGTGTGATATAGAGGTTTAAGATGGACTAGGACTCTGGGAGACCAGGGTTCAAAGTGCTGTTCGGCCACCTTAGGCAAGTCACACTCTCTCAGTCTGAGACAAAAGCAGGCAAACGTCTTCTGAATAAATCTCGCTAAGAAACCCCCCACAAGTCAAAATTGACTTCCAGGACATATGATAACAATACCAGAAGCAAATGGATCCTAAAATAAGACCAATGCATTTGAGAAGGGACATAACACATTTTTGGTAGTAGTTGCTGCTATGTGTGAAATTGCAAATTTGAATAAAAGTCAGTGGAGAAAACAGGCAAGGTATGTTTTATTAAACACGTTTGTTAAGATAGATAACATAACCTCTGATGTTACACAGGTGCAGGAAGGCCAAAGTGAAAAAAAGCAATAGTAGACAAGAGATAACTCTTTATACAGAATTTTTCGGTGTGAATTCAGAGAAATAAATTTCAGCAATGTTGTGGGGAGAGGAATGGAAGTATTTCACAAGAACGCAGAATCCTTGGACCCTTTACATATTAAGCATGGGGAATGAATGGAAGTGTAAGAGGGGCAAGCAATGTAAATCACAGATTATTCTGATTTATTATATGATACTTTGGGGAATTTTATGGTAGGGGAATAATTTTGCTGGGAACCATGCTTAAGCTGGGGATGACAAAGTATGGTCTGGGGACTGCACACAAGTCCCTTTGACTCCTAACATCCTTCAGTCTACCCTTTTCTGACAAGAAAAAGAAGAGGTAAATGCCTCTGATATAAGCCTTGAGGAGTGATAATTCACCTCTTAAATAGGTCATAGAGGCCCATTGAGCTGTTTAAGATAGAAAAGACATCCAGTTTTTGAAAGTATAAGTGGATGTTCAGCATCTTTTGGTTTGATCTTTTTTTCCTTTTGGAGCAATCCATACAGCCTCCAGAAGGTTCTGGGGCAAAAAATCCGCCCTCCACATTCACCATCATTGTGGCCTAAATTAACCTCATAGAAGGCAAATGGCAAGGAGAAGTAGAGGGCTAAAAATTGGCTGGCATAAAAAGAGAGTCAGCACTTTTAAGAGGCAGTCATATCACCCTAATTGCAGAGGACCATTCTAAGGGTTATGTTACACACATTTATGTGAGGAGTGAAGACATGCCAGAATATTAGGTGAAAACTGGACAGTACCAGCCCTGCTGTTAGGCAGTTGGAGTTTGGAAGGGTAGTAGGATATTGGAGGAGAGTCATGTATGCAGTGCCCATCTGCCTTGTGTCATCAAAGTTGGCCTGCTGCCCTCAGGCATCCTTTCCTATTGCCAGTGTTGAAAAGAGATTTCACCTACAGTCTGATTAATGTTTGTATATGGAATAGGGAGTGGAGCGGGGAATCCTATGATTTGAATCAGCAGAACATCTTGGGTCAACCTACTGCTGGAAAGCTTTGACTTCACGTAGCTTAAAGGTTGTCCCCTCCTCCTCCCCCAGTATAAAAACACTCTCATGGGAATGAAATGTTGCTGATGGGAATTGTCACTGAATGGTCTGGGACAACCCAGCCAACAGCAACTTTTACTTTGTCTGGAAGACTTGTTCTATACAGGCAAGTTATCTATGCACTCCAAAGATTACAACTTATATAATAATGTTGTAATTCTTAGGAGATAAAGAGCTAACTGTGTTATGGCACACTAACTTTGTGCTACAGTTTAGTAATGACTGTCAGGATTCATATGACAGACATCATGTAGATACTAATACAAGTGTGATTTTGAGGAATTTGGTTTTATAGTGAAAAAGGTAAAGACAGGAATTGAATATAACATGGTTTGAATCGACCAATCTTGCTAGTCCCAAGATTCTCAACTATAGTTGACCCAGCAGCTTAATACAATTTACCAAAGTGTTGATTTACCAAGTTCACATTGGTTCTATATGTCTGCTGTAGCTGAAACTCACAAAATGTATTTAGGCTATTGGTTGGTTATGTCTCAGATTGCAGTTACACTATAATCTCTTAGCAAATATTTATACTTTTTTTTCCTTTTATTGTTCTAGGGTATTCTAGAACGTTTAGATGCAGGAGAAGTTGTGATTGGTGACGGAGGATTTGTCATTGCTCTTGAAAAGAGAGGTTATGTAAAAGCTGGACCATGGACTCCAGAAGCTACAGTAGAACACCCAGAAGCAGGTTGGTCTAATCTGCAATATATGTGTTGTCAGTTCCAAAGAATTATCTAGTTGGAGAATAAACATACTGACATCAATCCAGCTAAAGTTAGTCTTGAGTAAGGCTATAATCTTATTCCTTGGATCTGAGAGAAAATTCATTTGAGCTTAACAGAGGTTTATTTCTGAGTGATCCAGCATGGTGTAATGGTTTGAGCATTGGACTACAACCCCTGAAGACCAGGTTTTGATTTCCTGCTGAGCCATGGAAATCTGCTTGGTAACCTTAGGCATGTTACACTCTCAGCCCCAGAAAATCCCATGATAAATTCACAGTAGGGTCGCCATAAGTTGGAAATTACTTGGAGTGGTGCAACAACAAGATATGTATATGATGGTACTTTTAAAGTACATTCCTGAGCAAATTGATGAGATGAAAGTTTCATTAAATACAATGGGATTACTTCTGATTGAACCCACATATAATACAATCCTGTATCTTCTTGAAATCATAGAACAGTTATGTCAAGTCTCATTTATGTCAGTGGGTCACTTAGCTCAATGGAAGACCCGGTGGCTTCAGTCCATTAGCTAGTCCCAACTAGCGTAGGCCCATTTAATGAATGGGAACTTGGGTAAGCTTTGTAGATTTCACTGATTCAATGAGTCTGCATTCAGATGAATCTATTTATACAGAAGTATTATTTTACCTTTAAATTTCTATGATTATCTTTTGCATTTTTCCAGTTTCAGGAGTACCTTAATATAAGACCTTAAAGTGTATTGGTTTTTGTCCCACATATGAAGGAATCTGTGAGCGTATAGACATTACTTTTACAAAGAGAAGGAAACAAATGATATGGTAACAGCAACAAAGCATTCATATTAACTTAACTCATAGGTACTCTCTGCTTTTTATGTTGTCAACTACTAGGTGTTCTGATACAATTTTTAATAGCAGTTTCCTTCCCAAAATCATTTGGCAAAAGCTGTATCTATGCTGAGTTCACCGTATGGAAAGGAGAAATCAAGTTCTCCATGCAATGAACTTCAAAGTCAAGATTAAAAGTCATTTAAAAATATATTAAAGAAATATTTTGCAACTAAGATACTTTGTAAAAAAGGTTGTGAAAATACTGTCATGCAAACAGGGTGAAACAGATAGTGATCATAAATCATTCTAGGAGACATTTTGATAGATCAAAATTGGATGTCTGAGTTGGACAGAGAAGTAGTGTCAGAATGACCTTAAAACTAGATCAAGGGTCCTAAATTTGAGCAACATAGTCTGTGCTCTTGGTTTTAGCTTTATTATGCAATAGATGACAGCTGTATTGGAATCCTGCAGTGGAGTTCAAAGGAGCTATTCTGGCTTCATAGTTGTAAGCACATTTATTTAGAACTGAGTCCCTTTTATTTCAGTTCATAGAAATGCTTTCCAAATTATGTCTTTATTAGTCTACCTGTGTGTACAACAGTGCTTTTGCACTATAAAAATGTATGAATTCATCATAGTAGTGGTTGCTGCTAGACGAAGGCAGGCATGTGCCTTAATAGATCTGCAATTTAAAATGGTCTTACAGATGGTACAAAAACTTAAATTGAAATAGAGACTCAAGAGATATTTTAGATAGGCTTTTACCAGGCAACTTACCCTGCTTGATTCTCTGAAATGTACTGGGGTTTCATATTACCTTGTCCTCCATTTGCAGTGCTCCCAAGTTTTTACACTAGTTCTTTTTTAAATGGAGGAAAAAGAACAGCTGTACAATGTCTTCTGATTGCTACCATGATTGCCTTCTATCTATAAGTACCCTAAGGATACAAAAGATTATGCCTTACAAAAGAACTTCAGATACATTTATATAGAGGAAGCCACTGTTTTGCAAGCTTTGTGAACTTACACAATGACACTTATTCTTTTCTCCTCACTGCAGCACCGGTATTCCTCCCTGTCACCAAAATATGCTTAAATGGTTCCTCAACCCTCTAGGGAAAATGTGAAGGAGATGCAGGGGAAAAATTCCAATTCTGTTGATCCAGTTCCATCAGCAGAAAACAAATTGGGTTTCACCAGAGGTTTTTCATACCATTGTATCAAACCTGTTCATAGGCTTTCATAGTTTTCACAACAATATATGAAAACACAGCAAAACAGCACTGTTAATGTATAAGTAAATAGATGGAGATCCAACCCCCCCCCAATTTGTAGAAGTGAACTTGGAAAATGGAACTTCCAGGTTCAAATTCAGCTCTGACTCGTCTGCATGGATCTACATATCAAATAGTTTAACAGTCTCAGATAACTTTTGTATTAGTCTTGTGCCATTTGCAAGCAAAGAGAATAATGTGCTATTTCTTTTTTAACAGTACAATATTAGGTAAATAATGACAGCTGTATAGTTAACAATATCCACAGTAGGGAAATGCAATGTAAAAGGAGCCCTGGTGGCAGAGTGGTTAAATGCCAGTACTGCAACCACAAGGTTGTGAGTTCGATCCTGCCAGGCTCCAAAGTTGACTCAGCCTTCCATCCTTTTGTAGGTCGGTAAAATGAGTACCCAACTTGTTGGGGGCAATTAGCTAAAATACATTGTAAACCGCTTAGATAACACTAGTTGATAGGCGGTATAGAAAAAAATGCTATTGCTATTGCTGACATAATGATAACATTACATTTGATTCTCCATTTTGTCTAAACATTTTGCAGTTCGTCAGCTGCACCGAGAATTCCTAAGGGCTGGAGCAAATGTTTTACAGACATTCACCTTTTATGCCAGTGATGACAAATTAGAGAACAGGGGGAACTATGTAGCTGATAAAATTTCTGTGAGTAGTTTCAACCACTTTTCATTAATATTTTGACAAGAAGGCAGATTCATGATTGCAGCACAGAAACATGGTTTGTCTTTATAAGCCCTAACTCATTTATTTCAAAATATAGATATCAAGATTCAAATGAAATGTACCATGATTTAGTATACTGCAATGGTGCAACAGGGTTGCTGCATGGGTTATAGTTCAAAAATCCAGGGATATCTTAAAGCCATGAAAATGAAATGCTGGTTAATCTTACTGTAGTTATTTCTTGGAAATCACTTTCAAATTATTTATTATTATTCAAGAAGAGATGCTGCTAAAGGCTAATTTGATTAGTTATTGGTGAAAAGTACAGTTTGTATTGCTTTATGAAGAATAAACTTCTTTTGCTGTTTAATAATAACAGCTAATAGAAAACAAAACAGAAATACTGTAAAAGTATTGGATTACACCAGCACTATTTTTCATCCAGAGAATAAAGTTGGAAGAAAGTTTCTCCTTTGATCCTGATTCAGTTACTGTAGCATTGTGTGTTTTAGGGATAAAAACTGCTTACCTTTCATATAGTAAGTGTATTTAAAATATTTAATATTCATAAACATTTTCCTCAATTACTTTTTAAATCTCTTTTTTGACCATGTCAGTAACTTCTTACTAAGACTGAACCAAGTGAGGCAGGATGCAGACACTTTCATCAACCTTGAGAAACCCTTTGGGGTTATTAGGAATCCCCACTTGAGCAATTGAGGTATCTGTCTATAAACCTGGTTTGCTCCAGGCTGCAATTGGCTGAAACACCTATGTGACCAGCCTGAATGCATTGCCCTCCCTCAAAATTCATATTTGCTATGAGGGACAAAGCAACTGATTGACTACATGATCCCTTGACTGGGATCTGGGAAGAAGGCCAAACCAATAAAAAGCAGAAAAGTGTGCTAGAACAGAACCAGGCTGGGAAAAAGGACAGCAGCTGGAGGTAACAAAGATTAATGCAGTGACTGGCATGAATTATTTATGAGAAATATTTTGGACCTCAAAACAAACAGGCAACCTTGCATCTTATTTGCACTATTACAACTCCGTCAAGCCCTTCTTTCTCAGTCCTTGTTTGTCTCCTAGAGGTTGGAAATTACTCCTATCTTTGTTAAGAATTTCAAACACTATTATTTCTATATATCCAAAATCATGATATATCAGAAACAATCTGCAGGTCTTTCTTTTAATTAAATATGACTTCTTAGAAGTGTATTTACATCTATATTTTGTCTTCATCTATGAGAAGAATCTCAAGTCTCACAATGATTTGATATGCAAATCTGTGCATGTCTATTCAGATGAAAGCTCTGCTTCTGAAATCACAGAATCTTTGTACTATAATACTTCACAGTTCTATGATAAAATTGTCATGATATATGTATATGTCTCTCAGTTTTTGGCTTGCTCCAGAACGTCAATACAAAATGAACATCACCAAAGCAAAATTAGAATGACGTCTGAATTTTTCTGACTTCTATTCATGTTTAAAATAAGCCAGTGTCAGAATTCCCAGGTTTTTGATATTACTGTATATGGTTATCAACTTCTTCACAGTTGAGCTTATTGCTAGTACAACAGGAAGGACACACAACATTAACCTGCTCATTCTGCAGTGAAAACAGATCATGCCCAGTGTTGGGCAGTATTTACATCCTCTCTTACCAGGCTGCAAAGGCAATACTGAAAGTTTTTTCCCCTCTAGTCTTTGCAGAACATTTTCCATCTCTAGCCAGCAGTGCTTCTTAAGAGACAATGATTCAATGTTCAAAGAAGGCAAATCCATAATAGCCATTCGTGCAAATAACTATGTATATTTAGCTAAATATTCTTTTCAAGCAGTGTTGGTTCCAGTTTCCCTTTTTTTTCTGGGCAGGAAGGCTTGAGAAGAACAACAGCTACATCCTGAGCTTTTTCATCTCATTCCTCAAAGCTTTGTAGTCACTCTGGCATGTCCCACTTTTATCATGGATAAAAAAATATATGTGAGATATTTGAGGCAGGAATGAAAAGGGCACACGGTTAGATAATTAAAATAAATTTTTAAAATACAGATTAGGCTACTCAAACTTCAGTTACAAATGGATTAAAGTGACATCATCTTTCATGTGGTTTGGTTGAAATTACGTCTGAATTTAATACAAATACTTTAACTCTTATGGGCTGGAATCCTGTTGGTGATATATACACACACATTTCAGACTTACATGTACATGTGTTCTTTTTCCTATGTTGCTTAAGGAGCTAGCCACTAGCCCTTTGCACAACATCCCCCCGCACTCCCACAGCTGTCAAACCCAGGGGTACTGCCATGACTGTTTATTCACTGGGGAGGAGGGAGGGAAGCAACCAGGCTGTACATGTCAGAGCTGCAGTTCTGCAACTGAAGAGGAACGAGGTTGGTCTCCCAGTTCTCCATCTTGTTGAAGATCCAGGAGAATGACTTCATACCCATGACTCTTTGAATGTACTTGAATGAAGGCTGCATTTAATTAGAGTCTTGTCAGGCATGGGAAGCCACATCTTGACTAGAAGACACCATCAATATCTGCTTGCTATCCAGGTCCTGTTGAAATTGCTGGGTATGCTTAGCCAGGAGAGGGAAGGAGAGATATAATCACAGTCTTTTGATATTTGAAGGGATGTTACATAGAAGATGGATTAAACTGGTCCTTTTTTGTTCCAGAGGTGTCACAGTCAAGTTGGTCCAGAGACCCCACAGGACAGTAGGCCAGACACAAACAATAGCTCTTAGTGATCACTTTGTTCCAACAAGGGTCAGTGCTGAACAGAAGTCCACTATGCTGCTGGCCCAGACAGATCCTCACAGGATCTGTCCTTTCCCATTGAGTTATCACTTTCTATAGTCACCCCACCAGGGGTTTTTGCTGACATTAGCACACAGCCTTCTGAGTCCATGGAGCTTCTGGGGGAGAACAGCCTATCACACTGCTAGGGTCAGATAAAGAAGGTGCCAAGATTGTCATGGTCATGGAGGCATCTGGTTCACAAGTGTTGCGTCTGACCAGCTCAGGTGTACCAAGATTGTCAGGTGGAGCCAAACCAAGTTTCTTCTTCTAATGGGTCCTTATCTTTTCAGTCTATAGATAAACAACAGTTGGGGTCCTGAGACATGACAAATGGGCAGGACTAGAATTAGTTTGTGTTACTTGTAATGAAACAGATTTGTCCAAGAACTAGGGAACTTACCTAATGGTAACTGCTATAGAAACTGGGACAGACTGCTTTGGGAGTTGATGCACACTTCTTAAAAGGAGATATTTGTGCAGAAATTGGATGAACATACATCTGGAGGGGATATAGTTGCACTGAACTGTGGGTTGAAGTAGATTCTTTCCATGCTTTGAAATAACATGATTCTATATAGGATCATATACAGGGCCACCTAAATAATTTCTGGCACCTTTTTACCTTCTTCTTCAGCTCTGAGATGTGCCCACCTTTAAAATTCTTGTACATATTTATGACTTTCAGACAACATGAACATTCAGTGTATTGCAGTAATCTAAGCTAGAAGTTACCATGTATGGATGTTGCTGGCAAGAACTTTCTTTTCTAGAGAAGTGTAGCTTCCCAGCTATATGAGCTTTCATGTGGCTCATGAAAGGTCACTGTTAGTCTAGAAGCAGAAACACTAGCACTCCTGAGTTGTAAATCAGATTCTTAAGGGAGAGTTTATGGCCATCAGGAATACGTTCTTGTGCTAATTTCCGAGTACCTGTCAGAGCACTCACTGCCATACGTAGATTAAAAGCAAAGGAAAAATAGAACCAAGTATCAACAACGTACTGAGGACAACACGTATCAGATCTTTGAATCTTTTCCCAGCTATTATATGTGGGCATTAAATAATATGGTAATTGACAGAACTGTGTCACATCCCCTTAATATAAATGTCGTGGATGGAGCAGGTGTTTCTCAAGATCACCTTCTGAAGTGTTCATGCCAATAGAAATGAACCTCTAGTTCATATACCAGATGGGTGTTCTGAAAGAATGCTATTTTGGTCAGTGATATTCAAAATACATTGAGAAGGCCACGATGATGATGATGATCCTGCCTTTCTCTCAAAACTGAGACTCACAAACTAAGAGGATTGTACTGTCCTAGTTTTCTGGATGTCAGACTGAGGAGACTAAAGTCATTGCTGAACCCATGAGAGAAAACAGAATGAAATGGCTCCAGATAATAATCTGTGGCACTGTGGTGCTGCCATGTGTTCAAGCACTTTGCCTCAAAATGAGGTATTTGTGACTAGTTAGTACTAGATGAAATTGGTTCTAGGAATGGTTCTCTCTTTCCCACCAATAACCGGAAGCTATCTCTCTATCAGTTCCTTTAAACTGACCAAAACAATCTTTTCTCTGAAAAGGGCATTTGCCATCTCGTGGCCCTACCTAGCCAGTTCCTCTTGGCCACATGTTATTAGCCATGATGTGAAAGCCATGATGTGAAACTGCTTCTCTCAGCATTCTTAGGCTTCAGAGATTGAAGTTTGTCAAAGTGTTATTCTGCCTACAAAGGTAAACTGGAACATGCTCAGTGAAGCAGCTTGCACTGCTCATTATTGGAAATCATTACTTACACTGTGAATTTCTCTCTTGATTGAATTTCTAAAATGAAACAAATTTTTTGAATAATATATACATTTTTTTTCTTTTTCCCCTCTGTAGTAATAGTGTAGCAACATACACTATATTAATGCCATTTTCTTACTTTTAGGGCCAGAAAGTGAATGAAGCTGCTTGTGATATTGCAAAAGAAGTGGCTGAAGAAGGAGATGCTTTGGTCGCTGGAGGTGTGAGTCAAACACCTTCATATCTAAGTAGCAAGAGTGAAACTGAAGTTAAAGCAATATTTCGAAAGCAGCTAGATGTTTTTATGAAAAAGAATGTGGATTTCCTAATTGCAGAGGTAAGTTAAATAATGAAAGAAATGGTAAGTATAATCCATGGAATAATGAAGCATCCCTGCTTTGGTGCATCAGAAACAGTTACTATCTATGTTCTTGAAGAAAGGAAAAAAGAAGCAGTCTACTTGCCATAAAATCTTATGGTGTGTGGAATGTTTTCTTTACTAGAAGTGTGTGTGTGTGTGTGTCTGTAGTGAATGCATGTATATACAAGCAAAAATTCAGAAATGTGCTATGATGAATTTGCTAAATATTGCTCAGATCCACTCTGACGTGGACTCCACATTAAAGGTAGTGTTGGGCAAGGGGATAACTGGGGCATGCACCTGTCCAGTTTGGATAGACAAGTTTCAGTGTGTTCAATACAGTAATATGGACATGTTTGTTTGGAGAAGTGAAGGCAGCCATTTGTCTGTTAAACCCATGTCCATCCAGACCTGTGTAGAGCTGCCAGAGAAAATTTGGCCAGTTGAGAGTTGGAAGTTGCAAATACTACTTTTAAAGTGAGCTATATTACAACCCCACAAAAAGAAGCAATTGCAAGACCCCTGTTGCAGAAACCTTCAGTGGACTCCACCATTCTAGATAATTATCAGTCCTTTAAGAAAAATATGGTCTTAGAGTGAGTGGTAGCAGCACAGCTCCAGAGATTCTTGGTTGAAATGAATTACCCAGATCTATTCCAATCTGGGTTCAGGCTTCAGAAGCAACCTTATTGGGTAACATAGTGGGAACTGGACAGAGGGAGTATACATCCTTTTGGTTCTGCTGGATCTCTTGGCAGCAATTAACACTGTTGATTATAATAACCTTCCAGGCCATTTGGTTCATATACAACTTTTTTTTCTCATTTTTTAAAAAAAATATAGTCTTTATTAGTTAAAATTAAAAGAAAAACAACAACAACATATAACAGAAGTAAAAGCATCTGAAAAGTAAAGAAAAAAAGAGGAAAAGTTTAAAAAAAGCAGCAAGGCATTCTGACAATGACTAGGAACCGCCCTCTAAGGAAAAAAAAAAGTAGAACAAAAAGAAGATAGAAAGATGGATAGAAAGAAAAAGAAAAAAAAGGAACAAAAACACTTAATTCAGTTTAAAAATATAGCATAGAAAGATCTTTCTAATCCCCCTCACCCCTTCTCTACAAACATACGTATAAGCTGAATAATAAACAAAGCAAGAAGGGGGAAAAAGAACAAGAAGAACAATACAGATATACTAAAATAACTTCCTGTCCTATTCTGCTGTAAGTTCCAAATTTAAATCTATTCCCTTATCTCCTTCAATATATCCGCAGTTCGTTTTGTTCTCTACCAAAGTTACACCTATTCTATTTTACATATAAAAACCTGGTATAACTAAGTCCCCATTTATACTCCTTGCGTAATCTGTGTAAGGTTTCCAGGTATTCAAGAATGAACCTATTGTTTCCCCTTTCAATAATGTTGTAAGTTTATCCATCTCTGCCAAATCAATAAGTTTAGTTATCCATTCATTTAATTTAGGTATCTTGTTATTTTTCCAATGATTTGCATAAATTATCCTTGCTGCTGTCATCATGTATCTAATCAAGTTCTTATGGTTTTTTTCCTCTCTAATATTCTTGTTTATCATATTTAATAAACACAATTCTGGTCTTAATATTATTTTAACTTTTAATATCTTCTGTATAAAATGCTCTATCCTTAACCAATATTTTAAAATTCTTTAATTTCCCACTTGTTTTTTACACTTCCAACATTTATTTTTAAGGTTTTTATATATCTTTGCTAGTCTCTCAGGTGTAAGGTGCCATTTATATAACACTTTATAAAAAACTTCTTTTAGGTCATTATAGCTAGTAAATTTCAACCTCCTCCCCCAAGCATCTTCCCATTGTTCCAGATCTATATTGTGACCTATTTGCTGGGCCCAGTAGATCATTGACTCCTTCACTTGTTGTTCCTCAGTGTTAAATCTTAATAACAATTTATTAATTCACTACAAAATACCTTATAGTAGAAAGCTGTTAAGCCATCCGGGCCAGGTGAATTCCCACTTTTAAAATTTTTAATTACTGTTCTAATTTCCTCAAGTCATATTTCTTTATTTAATTTTTCTTTTTGTACATCTCCAAGTTTTGGTATCCCCAAATCTTTAAGGTATAAATTTATTTGCTCTAAGTGAGTTGATTGATTCTTATATAATGCCTGAAAATAATTATGAAATATTTTAATTAATTCTTTGTCATTTGTTATAATTCTGTCCCCCACTTGCAATCTGTTAATTCTTCTTTTGGCATTTTCTTTTCTTAATCTGTACATTAACCAACTTCCTGGTGGTTCGTATGTAACTTTCAGTCCTTCTAGTTTAATGTTCCTAGAAAGTGATGCTGTGGGCGTTGTTGTTCGGCCTCCAGCCAACTAGCCTATGAGGTTCCACAGTACTCAACACTGTCCATTATCTTTTGGAGTTGAATATCATCAAGCTACTGAGGTCACCCATTCTGTTTCTCTTTTACATCTGATGCAAAGGGAGCTGTGGAAGTCTTAAATTGTCTGGATGCAATGAAGGATTAGGTGTGAGTGAAAAAATTGAGGCTCAGTCCAAACAAGACAGAAGTTCAGTTGTAGAAAACCTAACTTGGTGATGATATTACAGCCTTTCTAGATGGAGTTGCACTCCCTCTGAAGGAACATTTGTAGCTTGAGGATGCTCCCTAGCGTTGCCTCGGAAGACCAGCTCACTGCTGTGACCAACAGTACCTTTGTCCAGCTTTAGTGGTGCACTAGCTATGGTCTTTCCTAGGGAGGCCACAGTAGTTTGTGCCCTAATTACCTCGCAGTAATACATTCTATTTGGAGCTGTCCTTGAGAAGTGTTTGGAAGCTAGAGCTATTGCAATACCACCATTTAACCACTTAATTTAATTTTAATTTAAATGGTGTTTAGTTTAAATTAAATTAAATTTAATTAGACACCATTTAACATTTGTCTTAGAAGAACTAGACTGACTTCCAATTTTGACCTACAAAGTTCTGAATGTCATGAGGCCAGGATATCTGAAAGACCACCTCCTTCAGTATAAGCTTATCCAATATTTGTAGTTGTCAGGGCAGGCCCTGTTGCATTTCCCACCACCCCACAAGGCTAGGTTTATGGGTGTACATGGCATAGCCTTTTCTGTTGCAGATCTTCACTGTGGAATTCCCTCTCAAGGGAAGTCAGACTGGCTTCATCCCTTTTCAATTCCTGGTGGACAGCTGTGACTGAGTTGTTTCATATGGCATTTGGCCCTTGAAACTGCTTTGAGCATTTTAACTGTCAGGTATTATTTTTTAAGAGGTTGAGAAGTTAAGACCAAATTCTGTGCAAAGTGAAGGCTGTTCACACAGTGGTTTACAGGACCTTGTATTTTCAGTAAAGCATGTTCTGAGGATCGAGGGATTTTTAGAAAAACATGATAAGAGGGCTGCATTGAGAGTAGGGGAAATGGGAATATGTGAAAATTGAGTGGAAGGAGGATTTTTTTTTTTATTGTTTGCATGGGACTGCAACAGGGAGAAGGAATGCATAAGCAAGCTTCTACTGCGAAAAGTCTGGATTGCATTTGCCTCATTCTAGAGTGTAAGGCGTCAGGAAATGGTTTGGACGTTTTAAATATTTAGAGACTATTTTGAGGGGTTTTTTTAGGGATGACTTTTTATTTTTCCCCTTTCATCTATATCTCTGACATTCCATTCTCCCCCCTTTTTTTTTTAAAGTATTTTGAACACGTTGAGGAAGCTGTGTGGGCAGTTGAAACCTTAAAAGAATCTGGACTGCCCGTTGCAGCTAGTCTGTGTATTGGTCCAGAAGGAGACATGCATGGTATATCACCTGGAGAATGTGCTGTTCGACTTGTAAATGCTGGTGAGACACTCTGTTTCTCCTATCCATCAGTACATGGTGAAAAATATTAACATCATAAGATGATCTGTAAGTATAGATACTAGAGCCAGCCCTACTACTAGGCAGATGAGGCAACTACCCCAAGTATTATGACAACCTCCTGGCTGTTCTTCCTGACTTTTAAAACTGTTTCACTTCATTGGGCATCAGGTATACATGTGCTATGCAATGGCTGGAATCCTATTGGTTAGTCTTGACCAGAATAGACTCATTGAGTCTATTACTGAGTTGTGAGTCCACATGGAAATAAATGCAATTGATTCAATGGGTTTAGACTAGTCGAGAATAAGAATAAGATTCTGGGCAATATGTCCGAAGCCTGCTAAACTAGCCTGCTGCCTCAGAGGTATTGGAGGATTCTATCCTATCACCAATGTTTAAGCTAAGAATTAATTACCACTCTAGTTGGCTTATTATGCAGATGAGTTGTGGTGTGGCAAAGTATTTTGGGTGTGCACAGAAGAAATAGCTTAAGATTCCTGAAGAAAGAATCTAGGCACTATGAAAGATTTCCTTCTTATTCTTTAGGTGCTTCTATTGTTGGAGTAAACTGCCATTTTGATCCATTCACTTGCCTCAAAACTGTGAAAATCATGAAAGAAGGCTTGGCAGCTGCTAAACTCAAAGCACATTTGATGTCACAACCACTTGCTTTTCATACTCCTGATTGTGGAAAGCAGGGTTTCATTGATCTACCAGAATTTCCTTTCGGTAAGACTTGAATGTTTTTATTCTTGGTAAATATCAAGTTGAAAGAATACTAGTGCAATATGTCAAATACCATTGAAGCTGTATTTTTATATCCATGGGAATTAATTTCATTGCAGACATAAGACTAGCGTCAAAGTATGCATATTGTGGAGTCAAGAATGAAACCAATTTTGTAGTGCTTAAAATTTCAAGTAAAGGCAACTCATATTGATTAACTTTAGCTAAAATTAGGATTTTCTTCCTCAAAAAGACAACACATTATTTTGCAATTCATATTAACATGTGGATGTTTCCTGCTTTGGTAATTATTTGTGAATTGAAAGTGCTCCTTCAGACTGCCCAGTAGTTCTGCTAAATGTCCAGGTTTTCTGTTTCAGGATTTCAGGATTTGTAATTGTTGTTTCCTCTCCTGCATCCAGTCATACCCTCAATATAGTCATACCCTCAATATACTCTCTCTGGACTTAGACTCTGTGGGCCTTTTCACACTGCACTGTTATAGTACTACTGTTCCACTTCCAACATCCTGTGGAATCCTGGTGTTTGCAGTTTAGGGAGGGGCATTTAGAATTCTCAGCCAGAGAGCTCTTTGACCTCAGTAAACTACAAAACCCAGAATTCCACAGAATGTTGAAAGTAGAATAATAGCACTATAACAGTGTAGGGCAGATGTGATCCTAATCTTTACCATTTTCATTATAAAATCAAATTCCTTAAAACTGGAGATTATTCTTCCAAGAGTGACCCTCCAGACTGGTTCTGCTTAGCGGTACATGAAAAAAAAACTGTCATAGATAGTCTGACTTCTTTCATTGCCTGCAATCTGCCAAGAAAGTAGTGTCAAATACAATTTTGTTAACTATGTTGACAGTTTTAAAGAAAACAAGTATGTTTTGCATATCTCAACTATGATAATGACAGTTTTATGAAATCTGTGCAAAATATTAACTGAATATTCAGGTAATAATTTAATAGAAGCAATTGCATTCATCAACAGCTTTGGAGCCAAGAATCCTAACCAGATGGGACATCCACAAATACGCAAGGGAAGCATATAACTTAGGAATCAGATATATTGGAGGGTGCTGTGGATTTGAACCATACCACATCAGAGCTATTGCTGAGGAGCTGGCCCCTGAAAGAGGCTTCTTACCACAAGGTTCTGAAAAACATGGCAGCTGGGGGAGCGATTTGAGCATGCATACCAAGCCATGGGTCAGAGCAAGGTAAATATATTTTTAACTTTGGCACTTAAACAGCTTACTAAACAGACTTCCTTCTTAGAAATTGTTGCCTCAGATGGCAAAGTACTTAGAAGTAGTAGAACTCTATGTCATTAAACCAAACTGTACACTGGGAGTTTTGTAGGAGAAATTTACAGATATAAGTTTCAAGGTGAAAACAAAGAGTGTGAGACCTTTGTCAGCATATAAATTAGGATAATTTAAGTAACCAGCATAAATTAAGATCAGATTAAGTCAATTCTGTTTGAATTGAGTTAAATCTCCTCCAGCTTACTGTAAGGTAATTTTTATCAAACAGTTGTACAATTACAAAGCCCATTAAAATTTACTGACAGTAGAAATGCTGCTCTTCCCACATTGGACTGGCAGCTTTTTTTTGTGCAATAAATCTGGGCAAATTGAATTCAGTCAGGATATTGACTGCTTAATCTATATGCTAAGTAGTTTCCCTGAGAAAAGAACATCTACATTCAAAACATGTTGGGGAGTTTAGACCAACCTGATAATAAATCTCAGTTGCTTTCTTTTTATACTTACTGTGTATTGTTGTCCCAGTTGCAACTAAGCCACAGATTAATAGCAATTATTTACACAGAACTGGAAGGTTATTTTGAAGCTTGTCAGGGGTCCTGAAACCTCATTTAAACTGCAAAGAACAAGCATAATTAGAAAATAAATTATGCAGTTTTTAAACAAGGATTAGGCTCTGACTGGCACAAAATACAACTTGCCCTAAATATGGTCATATTGCCACCCGACTACTGAAACACTGGATTACCTGAATGACACTTACCTTTTAAGTTATCTTAGGCTGAGGAGTATTTTTGCTTCATCTTTATGACTATTTTCAGCTATAAAAGTGACTTCAAGTAACAGTCTGTCCGTGTCCTAGAGAGTCTTGAGCAAGTAATCAAAACAGAGTTTTGCACTTTTAGTTAGAATTAGATTATTTTATGACTCACTGTTGACTGACATAATCATGTACTGTGTAAATTAATGATAGAATTTGTTTCTTTGTACCTAGGGCTAGGAAAGAGTATTGGGAGAATCTGCTGCCTGCCTCAGGTCGCCCATATTGCCCTTCATTGTCAAAACCAGATGACTGGGGAGTGACCAAAGGAGATGCTGACCTGATACAGCAGAAAGAAGCAACAACTGAGCAACAACTGAAAGAACTCTTCAACAAACAGACATTCAAATCCAAAGTTATGGCCTAAATTATTAGCAATTTCTTATGTGTTGAAATAATTACATTACTGTATAATTGACTTTCAGTGTGAAGATTACAGGCAGAACTTGCTAATCAAAAATTTAAAGACAAGTTTAAAGTACAATAAACCATAACAAGGCAAATATTATAACACTGCAATATTTTCTTTCATGAGAATGATTCTTATGAATTTATGTGCAATTTCAGGAGTTAGACACCAAAATGTTTGTAAACTCCCAATTTACAGTAGGGATGGTTCTGAGAATGTTCTCTTCTTGAGTCCTTTTGAAATGATTGGGATATAAGTATACATGAATGGTTAAATAGACCAATTATAGTGTGAAACTAAGGCCATTTTCTCACTACACTGTTATGCTACTATTATTCTACTGTCAACATCCTGTGGAATTCTGGGGTTTGTAATCTACTGAGGCCAAAGATCTCTCTGGCTGAGAATTCTAAATGCTCCTCCCTAAACTGCAAACCCCAGGATTCCATAGGATGTTGGAAGTGGAATAATAGCACCATAACAATGTAGTACAGAAATTACCTAAGACAGTGTGACACTAACAGAGTGTATATTTATTCCCTGAGATAAATCTCTTTTTTCTCCCATGTCTGCTTCAGCAATTAAACTTGCAAATTAAGCTTGTGTTTACTTTCTAGTGACCACTCACAAAGCAAAGCATACTAAATTTATAATACTAACAGTGGCAGCGGTGGCTTTGGAGAGAACATGTCAGGGAAGCAAAGAACTGAAGTCATATGTTAAAACATAAATTAGTTAGAATGCTCTTGTATGTAGCTCTATATTTCACTAATATCTGTTAAATAACATATGAGGCTCAATATATAGATATAGATCTCATATCAGTATTTTCTATTATTATCAGTAAAGAGTTATAAATTGAGTTACTGTCAGCTGTACTAAAGAAAAAAGTTACATTCAAAATGTGTGTGATTTGGAAAAATGCAAATCCAAAAAAAAATAAAATTGGCTGGAATCCTGCTTCTGACATATGCTTGTGTAACTTGGGGTTACGTGCACATATCTCACTTCTCAGCCATTGTGAAAGGAAGTGCACAGTATCTCCTTATGCAACATGCCCCTCCCTTGGGAAGGCAGCTTCCAAATACTGGAGTGTACTGTCATGACCTGTTATAGCTGGGGAAGTTATGAGATACAGATTTTAATAAAGCACATTCTTGCTTGAAACAACACACCTGGGAAGCATACACTTTGCTTCAAAGAAAAAACACACCTATGGAAATGTGATGCTCTTTTAAATCAGGAATGGGAATCATGAGATTATGTGAGATTATAAATTGCTTCCGTAACCAGCTGCAGATCAAAGACATCTTTCAAAAATCTCTGGTGGGGTCCTTTGTAGCTCTTGGTAAATGATGTCATAATTCTGTGAGAACATAGCCAGATGCTTCTTAAGTCTATCCTGCTCTCTACCAGCACTAGAATGCCCATGTGGGAAGGCTATTGCAACAGAATGGTGAGTCCCTGGAGGTGAGGAGAGCTTTGAATGTTGCAGAAGAAAGCGGAGAATACCCTGCAATGACCCAAAAATATACAAGCATAAGGTAGACTTAACTCTTGGGTATGTCACTAACAGGATGCTGACCATAAATTACTACAGTTCTTCTGCAGGGTCCCACAGTGTAGTTCTATATTTTGAGCCTAGATTTAAGTTCCACTTATTCTCCCTCCCTTGTGCATATTATTCCAAGAAGGTAGGTTTTCCTTGATGTTCTGGAGCAGCAACCTTTCAGCTTCAATGTTTTTAGTCAAAGGTTAACTGAGAATTTGTTACCCTGTAAATTGGGGGTCCCAGGAGGGGGCGCCCAAATACCAAACTGTCACAATGTATGAAACATATAGTGGACTCCTTGCTTCACCATTTCAAAGTTCCAGTGTGTGAGAAAGTAAACTGCTTGTAGAATTGTTTAGACTAGCAGGCAAAAGCCTGTTCTCATGGAAATGTTATTCTGTAATGCTGTGTACTGTCTATGTGTTATCTGGTCTTCTGGAACCTGCAACTGTGTTCGTGTGTATTTTGAGACACAGCGTTGTTTTGACTCCAACTTGTTGTTCACTTGCTGTACGTGTGTTCATGTCTCTGTACATGCTACTTAACAACAGTCACTGAGAGGTTTTTGTCTGACTTCTGTTTCTCTGTTCTGTTAGAGATGGCTAGCTTTGCTGTGACCTAGTTCAGCTTGATTTATTATCCGCAATAAACGCAGTTAAATTGCTGGCTGGTTTGAGGAGTGTGTTTTGTTTTTGTAACTCCTGTAATGCAGGCAAGAATGTCTGAAGTGGGTTTCATTTTTCACAGATTTTTCTTTTCTGTTTTTGCGACATGGTAGCAGAGGATGGTTTGTGGTCCATCGACCTCTGCGTCTCGCTTCAAGGTATGCCTGTTAAGAGAAGCCACTGTTTTATGAGGAGTGTTTTTTAAAAGATTTTTGAGCTGTTTTTGCAATGGCTCAAGTGACGCCTGGGGGCTTGCCCCTTGTCAAACTAAACGCAACTAATTATCTTGCGTGGTCGGCTTGCATGGAAAAGTATTTGCAAGCCGAGGGGCTGTGGGGTGCTTTTACAGCTCCCCTTTCTCTCCAAGGCACAGCAGCTGAGATAGCAGCAACGAGGCATGCTATGTCAATTCTCTTCCTGGCTGTGGAAGATGACCAGCTCACGTATATTAGGGATCTTGCCACTCCTCGAGAGAGCTGGGTGAAACTGAGAGAATTATATCTCAGTCAAACTACCACTGCCAAGCACGCTTTGTGCTTTCACCTCTATAACACAAAATTAGCCCTAGGCATCCCAATGAGGCAGCATTTGGCAGAGTTTTCAGACCTGTTTTCGTCACTTCGTGAGAGAGGCAAGGTTTTGCCTGAAAGTGACAAGGTATTTTGTATCCTGAATTCCCTTGATGCAACCTGGGCACTCGTGTTGTCTTTGCTCCAGTCCATGGCAGAAAGAGATTTGATCGTCTCCTTGGTTTCTGCTTGTCTGCTGGAAGAAGAGGAAAAGCGCGCGAGGAATGCAGCGACTCCCACTCAGACGGCTCCAGCTGCAGAGGCCTGTGCCGGGCAGAAAAGTTCTCCAGCTGCTGAATCCAGGGAGGAGGGGCTGGTGAGAGCCCATGCCGTGAGGAGATGCTCTTGCTGTGGGTCTGCTTCTCATCTTATGGTGGTTGCCCGCTCCTGAAGCAAGAGGAGCAAAGTTTTAGAGGTACCGGTTCCAGGGGCCATGGCAGAGGCAGAGGAGGTCGAGCCAGAGGGCGTCTGAGAGTTGCTGCTGCCGTGGGAGATGCTGTTTCGGACTCTGAGGAGGCAAGTGATCCCGTTTGGCTTCTAGACAGCGGCTGTTCCCAGCATCTGGTCAACTCAGAAGATTTATTTGACAATTTGGTTTCTGCCAGTGTTTCCACTGTGACATTAGCAGATGGTACAAAAGCTGAAGTTTGTGGTGAAGGTATAGCTTTTGTCCCTGCACTGGACATGGGTTTGAAAAATGTTTTGTTTGTACCCTCTCTTGATTTCTGTCTGCTTTCTGTAGGACAGCTGACAGAGTCTGGGTTCAAGGTTGAGTTTTTTGGAAAGCAAGGCAAAATACTTAAAGATGGGGTGGTGTGTGCTGTGGCGACACGAGAAGAGAGGCTGTTCTTTCTTGAGCTGCGCCACATTGTGTGTAATGTGTATGGGAATGTCGCGCAACACAATGAGTGCCTTCATCTTCTCCACAGGCGCATGGCACATGCAAGCTTTCCTGTGTTAAGGAAGCTTGCTGGTTGTTGTAAAGGGTGTTCTTTAAAGTCTTGTAGTGTTTTTCTTGACTGTGCAGTGTGCAAGCGAGCCAAATCCAAACAGCTTCCAGCACCAAGGGTCAGTTCCTGTGTGCCAACTGCCCCATTTCAGTTGGTACACTGTGATATTGTAGGTCCTTTAAGTAAACCCTCCTTGGGGGGGCCAGATATTTCACTATCCTAGTAGATGGCTATAGCAGGTACATTTTCTGCTATTTGTTGAAACAAAAGTCTGATGTGTGTCAGGTTCTCAAGAACTGGTGTTCCCTGGTTGAGAGGCAGTTTGGTTACCCTCTTCAGAAGTTGCAAACCGATAGGGGAGCAGAATTCCTATCGGAAAGCATGCAACAGTGGTTCAAAAAGAAAGGGATTATTCACAGAACAACTGCCAGCTATTCTCCTCATCAAAATAGAGTGGCTGAGTGCAATGCAGGGGTCCTGCAGACTCTAATGCACAGTTTGCTACTTGATGCAGATCTGCCTCTGAGTTTTTGGGGTGAGGCAGTTCTGACTGCCTGCTACATACACAACAGGTTGTGGAGTTCTGTGGTTGATGCAACTCCCTATGAATGTTTGTTTGATAAACAGCCTTCCATTGCACACATGAAGGTATTTAGGAGTTTTGCTTGGGTGCACATCCCCAAGGGTCAAAGGAAAAGGGGAAACCAAAAGCCCAGCGTTTGTGTTTTGTTGGCTTTGAGCCCAATTGCAAAGGGTATCGCTTTCATGCTGGTGGCAATTTCTGTGTTGTGTCTAGAAATGCCTCTTTTGAGGAACACGCAAATTGGGCGTGTGTTCAGGCAGCTTCTGAAGTTCTTCTCCCTGTGGCTGGTCTACCGGCCTCTCAGCCAGGACAGCCTTCAGCCTCCACTCCCAGTACCTCAAGAGTTAAAACAAAGAAGGAGGGAGACACACGGAGGGGGAGAGCTGTAAGTGATGTGTCGGAGCCTCGCACAGAGGAGAGAGAACGCGAATACTCAATGGAAAGGTCTCACAGTGCTGAGGAAAGGGACGAGTCCTTGCAGAGTCGTCCCATCCCCAGAAGGTCACAAAGAAAAACAAAAGGCATTCCACCTAAACGTTTTTCCCCTGAGTCTCTAGCAGTTCGTGTGTGTGCTGTAAACTGTGAGCCTCAGTGCTTTGCTGATGTTGGAAAAATGCCTGAGCAGCAGGCAGAGCCCTGGTGGGATGCTATGCAAAGTGAAATGGATTCCATTGTTCAACACAATGTGTATTCTCTGTGTGACTTGCCCAAGGGTGTGAAACCAATTGACAGCAAATGGGTTTACAAGCTGAAGCCCACTGCTGATGGGCAGGTGAAACATAAAGCGTGCCTCATGACACGTGGGTTCCTACAAGACATTAGTGATCTGGATCAGATCTACTCCCCGACTGTGAAAGCACAGTCTATCAGATTGGCGTTTTCCCTAGCAACTCAGAGAAAAGCTGTCATCACACTCTTTGATATCACTACTGCCTAGCTCAATGCTGATTTGGAGGAAAATGTGTACATGCTCCAGCCTGATGGGTTTGTAGTTGAAGGTAGGGAAAGCCAAGTTTGGCATCTGAGAAAATCTCTTTATGGGCTTCGGCAATCAGCCAGGTGTTGGAACAGGTGTTTACACAATACCCTGCAAGGATGTGGATCAAACAAAGTATTGCAGATCCCTGTGTATATGTCCGGGGTAAAGGGGAGAGTTTGCAAATTCTCCTTGCATATGTGGATGATTTGTGTCTGGTCAGTACCACACAAAAACAAGCACAAGTGTTTGAAAATGAACTGGGCAAGAAGTTTCAGGTCAAGAACCTGGGGCTAGTGCAAAACTTTCTTGGAATTGAAGTACAAAAAGTTAAAAATGGTTTTCTACTGTGTCAGAAACAAAAGATTGTGAAGTTGTTGGAGAGGTGTCATATGTCTGACTGCAAAAGTGTCAGCACACCAATGGTACCAGGATTTGCAAAAAATATTGGTGATGAACTGTTTCCTGACATACACCTGTATCAATCTGTCATTGGGAGTCTCTTGTACTTAGCTGGTACCTGCCAGCCTTACATTGCACTGAGTGTCAACATTTTGGGCAGAGCATGTGCTAAGCCTACCCAGTATCATTGGCAGGGTGTGAAAAGAGTACTAAGGTACCTAAAAGGTTCCATGGATTACTGTCTGTACATTTTTCCTGAACAAGTATCTGAGCTTGTCTGTTTCTCTGATAGTGATTTTGCAGAGGATGTCTCAGATCACAAAAGTACATCTGGTTATGTTGTCACATACAGTGGTGTGGTGGTCGACTGGAAAACCAAAAAACAGTCTTGTCTTGCTTTGTCTACACAGAGGCAGAGTTTGTGAGTCTGTCTGCACTCTGTACTGAGTTAGTGTGGTTCACACAGTTATTACAAGATCTGCATGTGTCTGTACAAATGCCAATATAAATTTTTTGTGATTCTCAAGCCTGTATCCAAATGGCGGTGTCTGACAAGGTTTCCTCTCGTTCAAAATACATTGACATCAAGTTTCACAACGTGAAACAGTACTTATGAGAAGGGAAAGTGTCTCTTACTTATGTGTCATCGGAAGAGAATCTGGCTGATGTGTTTACTAAGCCACTTTCTGCTGATGCGTTTGGTCAGCTCGTTAACAAACTGGGGTTGATGGAGTCTCCAGTCCTTGGTGGCTGAAATAGTTACACAAGGAGTAGGGGAGTGTCACAATGTATGAAACATATAGTGGACTCCTTGCTTCACCTTTTCAAAGTTCCAGTGTGTGAGAAAGTAAACTGCTTGTAGAATTGTTTAGACTAGCAGGCAATAGCCTGTTCTCATGGGAATGTTATTCTGTAATGCTGTGTACTGTCTATGTGTTATCTGGTCTTCTGGAACCTGCAGCTGTGTTCGTGTGTATTTTGAGACACAGCGTTGTTTTGACTCCAACTTGTTGTTCACTTGTTGTACGTGTGTTCATGTCTCTGTACATGCTACTTAACAACAGTCACTGAGAGGTTTTGTCTGACTTCTGTTTCTCTGTTCTGTTAGAGATGGCTAGCTTTGCTGTGACCTAGTTCAGCTTGATTTATTATCCGCAATAAACGCAGTTAAATTGCTGGCTGGTTTGAGGTGTGTGTTTTGTTTTCGTAACTCCTGTAATGCAGGCAAGAATGTCTGAAGTGGGTTTCATTTTTCACAGATTTTTCTTTTCTGTTTTTGCGACACAAACAAACCTAGCAAAGATGGGGAAATTAGCTGGAGCACTCTCTTGGCTAACAAGAGGCAGGGCAATGCAGCGGGATCTTTTATCCTGTGTATACCGGTTCAGGTCAGTGAGGAGTCAAGCAGTTTCAAAATACTAACAGTATTTATTAAACAAAAATAATAAAAACACAAACACACTCCTAACTAGAAAAGGAAAGAAAGAGAATTTGGGGAATGGGCAATACGCCACCTGTCCAAAGTCCTGGGGACACCAATTGAAGAGGAGGAAACCCGGCATGGAGACTGAGGGGAATCTGCTGGACCAAGTGGCAGCGAGGCGAGGAAGAAGATCCGACGGGAGCTGCCCTGGTGGCGCAATGGTTAAATGCCAGTACTGCAACCACAAGGTTGTGAGTTCGATCCTGCCAGGCTCCAAGGTTGACTCAGCCTTCCATCCTTTCGCAGGTCGGTAAAATGAGTACCCAGCTTGTTGGGGGCAATTACCTAAAATACATTGTAAACCACTTAGATAACACTAGTTGATAGGCGGTATAGAAATAAATGCTATTGCTATTTCAGCTAGTGATTCAGCAAGAGTTCCAGTGGAGTTCAGCCAGGTCCAGCGAAGTCCACTGAACTACCAAAACTGGGAGTTTTTATAGGGAAAGGAATGACCGCAGGCTAGACTGGTCTCTGGTGAGAACAATAAGGTTTGGGCTGGAGACAAAGCCTCCGAAAGGTCAGAATTTACATGACTGAATTATATGCCGATTTGACAGTAGTATGGCCAGTATGTAGATGCAGCTAGCTCGGCCGTTAAGTGCCTAGCTCGCCAGGGTGTTCTCTCAGGCAGAGAGTCCTTTTGTTTTACTGTGCATTTGAAATTGAGCTGTTTGGTTTGAGAGGTCTCCCCCTGAAGCGGATCTGGCAATATCTGGAGGAGCAACAAGTATCATCCATGCCTAGCTTCGCGCTTGTTCGGCGGGGCCTCACAAACACTTGGCTGGTGGCAGAAGGCCGAATTATGATATCAAAAATGATATCTTTGGCTCACTAAGGCCAGACCAGATCACGGTGGTAACAAATTGAACATCTGTTTCATATTCTGAAAGCCAAACAGCAGGAACTATTTCTGTAAGAGTTAGCAAGCATGCGTTCTCTTTATATGAAAGCTCAGAAATGTTATTGGCCAGGTAGCTGGGAGACTCTGGGAATTGTAAACCAAAAATGTAACTTTTAAAAGCTTTGCTTGACACATGCAAAGAGTTAATACAGAATCCAATATCAACAAGTAGGAGCACGCTTAGTGAAATCATACCACAATGGGCTTTTACACACTATACTGTTACAGTGCTATTATTCTACTTTCAACATCCTGTGGAATTCTGGAGTTTGTAGTTTACTCAGGCCAAAGAGCTCTCTGGCTGATAATTCTAAAGGCTTCTCTCTAAACTGCAAACCCAGGATCCCATAGGATGTTGGAAGTAGGGTAACATCACTATAAAAGTGCAGTGTGGGAAGCCCCAATATCTCATGACTGTCAAGCAGACCTCTTAAGTTTCAGTTGAACATTAAAACTAACAGATCAGGGTTGGGAAGATATAGAATTATTTAATAATAAATTAATCTTGTTCACCATTTTGAAAACATGAAATTACTAGTTTATGCTCCAATTGCAAAGGCAAAATGAAAGAAAATTGAAAGAGTCTATGTTGAAGTCCAGGAGGGAATGGACCACACACCAAAACAGTACCTCTTGCTAATCATAGGTGACTGGAATGCAAATGTAGGAAACAGAGGAGAATCAAAGATTGTAGGAGAATATGGCTAAGGATCAAAAAATGAAGGAGGAGACTGACTGATTGAATTTTATGAGTCCAACAGTTTTTTCACTCCAAATACACTTCAGGCAATCAAAGGCCATTTCCGCGCTACCCTGTTATAGTGCTATTACTCCATTGGTCAACATCCTGTGGAATTCTGGGGTTTGTAGTTTATCGAAGCCAAAGATCTCTCTGGCTGAGAATTCTAAATGCCCCTCCGTAAACTTCAGATCCCAGGATTCCATAGGATGTTGAAAGCGGAATAATAGTTCTATAACAGTGTACTGCAGAAATGGCCAAAGAGGCAACTGTATCATCATCTGGTAGCCTATGTAGGAATCAATTAGACTACATAATGGGAAGCAGAAGATGGAGAAGCTCCATTCTTTCTGCAAATGCAATGAAATAGAAGCTGATAACAAAAAGGGAAGAGCAAAGACCTCTTCCACAAGATCAAAAAAAATCAAAAAGCAGCATATTTAAACCAAGAGTGGGGATGCTATAAGACCAGCATGGGAAGACATTACGTGACAAAGTACAAATAAATATTTGATGGAAACAATGTACTGAAGAACTATATAACAGAGATGAAAGGATAAAAGATTCATTCAAGGAAGAACGATTTGAAGATGAACTTACAGTTTTAGAGAATGACGTTGAAGCTGCATTCAGAGCACTTGGGAGAAATAAATCACTAGGAACAAATGGCATACCAATAGAGCTGCTTCAAGCTACAGCAGTGGTTCTCAACCTGTGGGTCCCCAGATGTTTTTGGACTTCAGCTCCCAGAAGCCCTGAGCATTGACCATAGTGGTTGGGGCTTCTGGGAGCTGAAGTCCACAAACATCTGCGGACCCACAGGTTGAGAACCACTGAGCTACAGAGACAGAATCTACTCTAACTAAAACCTACAAACGTGGAAAGCAAAAGAATGGGCCTCAGATTGGAAATGCTCACTAGACATTGCCATCCCCAAGAAAAGGGGATACCAGGGATTGCATTAACCACAGGACCGTGGCATTTATGTCCATGGAAGCAAAGTCATGCTCAAACTTCTGCAACAAAGACTTATCATATATGGAGCAAGAAATGCTAGATGCTGGGTTCAGTAAAGAAAGGGGCACTACCAATCATATTGCAAACATACATTGGATGAAAGAGAGCACCAAAGAACAATTACTGAAGCCATGGTCTGGGGTCTGCAAGACCCAACTAGGGTTTTTGATGATTTAGTGACTTGGGGGTCTCTCACTGATAAGGTTGTCATAAGTTGAAATTGACAGCAGTTAAACTTGACTTGACAGCTGTCAACAACAACAGCAGCAGCATATGAATTAGAAAAGCAGTTCTTTACCATGAACCCTCTTTAAATACCTTTCATTGCCATGGACCCCCAAGACTTAACTCAGGATTTAAAACACAGTAGCAAGAAAGGTTATATGCTTTCTTTCAATCATTCAGTGTCCTTCACTAGCATATTCTCACTGCTTCCCAAAGTACCAAGTGCTGAGTACACTTTTTGCTATCAAACAGTTATTTTCCCATTTTGAATGTTTTGAGATATTGTAATGAAACTTTGTATAAATGAGTTCTGTCACTACCTACCAAAAGACCCCTTTCCGTTGAAATCAATATATGATTGATCTTTCTTTCTTTCTTTTTTCTTTCTTTCTTTCTTTCTTTCTTTCTTTCTTTCTCTTTTCACTTTAAAAGCTCATAACATTTCTTTAAGCCTTCATGGACCCCCATGATGCCATTGTGGCCCTCTTGGGGTCCATGGACCACAGATTAAGAACTGCTAATTAGGAGAATATTTCATTAAGAGTGCAATGCTATACACATTTACCTCTCATTCTGTAAGCTGAACTCAGTGGGATCTACTCTTGATAAGATATGCATAAGATTGGATGGTAAGTTATTCAAAACAACCTGAGAAACTTTTCAACTAAATCAAAGCATGTGTGTAATTGGCAAAACACCAGATTAAACCAAGCCATTTTAATACAAGCTGTGTTTTAAAACATATATTAAATATTCACTCAAGCTATGTTCATCAAATATAGTATGATGTTTTTATATGTAAGAGGTTTTTTTTTTTTAACAATTGCACATCTATTTGCCATTTGTGGCAACAATGCAATTGTTCACCATCACTGACTGTGATAACATCGCTGGAATGTACTGATGTTATGCACTGATTTTACCCCTACACTGGGACGTATCAGGTCAGAATGAATATATTGCCCAATTCTTCAGAAAGCAAAGTAGAATTGCAATGTACATCATACTCCACAAAAAGGCATTTCAGTTGACATTCTGATTTATCTGAAATAAAGTGCAGAATGAAAAAAAAATCATAACTGAATGGGAAAATCTAATTGTTCCTGTTTTATGAGAGTTCATAGGGGGCACAACTAATAGAGGAATATATTTAGATCTTCAACATCCGGTTGTTTATTTCCTTCCCCAGAACTGAAAAGGGAAAATATGATCCAAAGCTCAGGCTGAAAACAAACATTAGTAGACAAAAGGGGAATCTGCACACAGAACTATTTGACTTTTATCCTCTCTGTGTAGCACCAGCCTTCCTCAGGTACAATGAGATTTTCTTCCTCTCTCCTCCCTCCCACAGGCACATGGGGAGGCAAATGGGACAGCCATAGAGGAGAAGAATTGCTCCCACCAAATTCTACTGAAGGAGTTGTTTCAATTAGCAATTAATTACTTAATTAAGGAAGGAAGATCCATTTAACCAATTTAAAATGTAAATATTTTTAAAATAATTTACATTCTAAAATGTATTAAACTACCCCAACACATTTTTTAAAAAATATATATAAAAAACTTCAAACTATGCACATGTATAGATTGGATAAAGTAATTAGATCTTAAAAGCTTTAGTATAAAGCTATGTTTTAACTCGAACCCACAATGATGCCATTGTTGGAGCCACTGAGGCCTCTTACATGAGGACATTCCATAGCCTGAATACCACAATGCTAAAGGCCCTTTCCCACATCCTCACAAAATGTATTGCTCCCACTGGAGCAATATTGGATTCTCGGCTTTTATTTTCAAACCAACTCAGACTAGATAGTATTACAGATGGAGAGTACCTTCAAATTGACCGTTGTCCTCTTCAAATAACAGCTCTTCAAATAACCAACAACTTTTCAGATAAATAAGGTGGTCTCTTGTGTCTTACTAAAAAAAAAAAGCCCCTCAAGAAGGCGACATAAGAAGGAATTTATTTATTACTTTGTTTATTTATTTATACTCCACTTTTCAACTGCAAAGGCTCTCAGAGTGGCTTACAATTCTCAATTTGACAGCTCCCTGTCTGCAGGGTTACAATCTAAATAACTTACGACAAATAAGAAAAAGTGAATAGCATTGGGAGAGAGGATTAACTGCAACAGCTACTGCTGATCCTTCTCTCCCTCCGAGCCCAAGGCAGAAGCAGTTGGGATGGAGGGAGGGCCTTTCCTTTTCTTCTGGGCCTAGTAATGATGGAGCTGTGCCTCTCCTCTCCCTCCGAGGCCAGGACAATGGCAGCTGGAATGGAGGAAGGGGCTTTCATCCGCTTCGGAGCCTAGGCACAATGGAGCTGTGCCTGCCTTTTCTTCTTTCACGCCACAGTTATTGGCTCTGTAATTCTGTTTTAACATCCATGGTAATATCCTATAGAATCTTATAATTTGCTGTTCAGGTGAATTCTTAACCAGAGTGTTCTAGTGCCTCAGCAATCCACACACCACAGAATTCCTGAAGAATTTTCACAGCATTTAAAGTAAAATCATAGGCCCTTTCCGCACGTTACCTTTTTCCGGCGCTGGGGTGCAGGGATCACATGAGCAGCCTCTGGCGAAAGGCTCTTGCATCCCCACTGCTTCAGCTCGGCACAAGCTGCCTGCTCACGCAAGAGCCCTGCCTCTTCCTTCTGCAGTGCAACCTGGGAGTTTCTCAGGCTGAGCTGGGGCATGAAGCGTGACCGGCGTGGCTCTGGAGGCTCTGCACACCAGGTAAGTGCACGCGGGGCCCGGGAGCAATGTGCAATCGCGCACCATTTTTGGCTTCCAGCCGAAAATGAAAAGGTGCACGATCGGTGCCTGCCGGCCTCTGGAGCATCGCACGATTGTGAGTACATCGCACAGATTGCTCCTCACAATCGCGCAACGCTCCAGACGCCCTTTCACTTGGCAAATGCCGTGCAGAAAGGGCCATAGTGTTACAATTGTGTAGTCTGAAAGGGGCCCAGATGCTTACTATTGATGGGAAAATTCATGGTCACCAATTCTTTTTCAGAACAGAAGGCCTTTTCAAACAAGGAATGGTATTCCCTACACAAATCACAGCTTTCCACCCACTGTTGCCATAACAACTTTGACACCTGGTATTCCTCCTTCTCCTCATGAGTCCCTCTGTACTTAGCTAGACCCAGATAGCAAACACAGTCTGCCCTGAGGTCATACCCAAAGCATGGTAGAACTTCATAGAGCTGATGCTTCACTAGAGTAGCCTTTGAGCACCCAGAGCCATCTCCATGCTACAATGAAAGGACAAAGTAAGACTTTGTGATGAGGTCCTCCACCAGCCCTTGAAGCTACATGTAGAGGAGATGGTGCTTCCCTAAACACTGCACAGAAAGAGACACTCCCAGTTTTCCTTTTGCAAGACTATCACGGGGATATTTGCAGAGCAGAAGTTCTCAAAAAAAAAAAAAAGGGAAGTGTGCCTAGAAAACATTTTAGCCAATATTGACTTACGCCCTTCCATATCAGCATCCCTTCAGCCTAGCAAGACTTTTTTAATGTACTGTGAAAGTGCTGCCACCTTGTGGCAGTTTATATACTTACAAAGGTATTAGGATTCATTAAGATTCATTAATTTGTTATCATATAAGCTTTTTCTTTTTTTACCAGGGGTTACCTAATCATAATCATAATTAAGAAGAGCAACTGATAATAATGGCCAATGAATTTAGCTACTATTCAAGAACATAGCTGGGTTAGTCTATTTCAGTATGAAAAGATGCACATTAAGTCTCAATTTGTTTGAAATTTCAGTTTCAGATTTAAAATATTTCTCCAGACATACGTACATATATACATGCATGCCTGTATGTCTTGCCCACAATGCACAGCTCTCCCCGTCTGCCTATGCAGGAGTAAGAGGCAAGAGAATGAGGAACGTGAGGTGAGAGACTGAGGCCATTTCTGTACTAGAATGTTATAGCACTATCATTCCACTTTCAACATCCTATGGAATCCTGGGGTTTGCAGTTCAGGGAGGGACCGGCCAGCCCCTCCCTGAACTGCAAACCCCAGGATTCCATAAGATGTTGAAAGTGGAATGATAGCGCTATAACAGTCTAGTGCAGAAATGGCCTGAGACTGGAGTTTTGGCAAGGAGTTTTGAATGGTAAGAAAAGGTGACTGGACAGGTATTCCTTTGCCTGCTGAAGACAAGGGAGGGAGAAAGGAACAGCAGTTTTCATGTTGCTGAAAGGAAAGAGTTTCCTTTCCTTCTTTAGAAAGCAAAGCTTTAAGGGAAGAAAGAAACTCAAATCTTACTGTTATTTGGAGAAGTGGGATATCCAAGGAAGAAGAAACTGGAATCTTAAGAGTTTTTGTGTGGCTGGTAGGGGTCTCCTCTGCTTGCTTAGGTGGAAGGGCAAGCAACTGGAGTCTGCTTCGTACTTGAAAATGTGACAAGGTAACACTGGTGCATACTCTCCACCCAGACTGTCTGGGACTCTGAGCGGGACTTAGGATTCTGCCCTGATGGCAATACTACAACTTCCTCATTGTACATTCTGTATAGAAGGTAGGATTATACTCGAAGAGGAAAATATTGAGGATTGGTGAAATCATGATACTGCTTACTGTGATGAACACACATGCTGCTTAGTTGGTATATGACATCTGTGTGCATTCACACACAGAATCCAGACATAAAATTCACTGTATACGGGCTGGTGGAGTGGGATCACATTCTTCACATTTTGAATGGTGGAACAGTCTAGAAAGGCCCTAACAGTGCTTTTCGTTATTTTTTTCAGAACTGGAAGTTGCTTTTAAAAAGAATGATTATTATGACCTGTGAAGCCATTTATAATTGATCAGTGGCAGGATGATGCTCTGGGTCATTATATTCACTCTTCTTAGAAGCAACAGTGCACGTTCTGGTTTCTTTTCCCCCAGTCTATGGAGGAATAGGAAACAATTATTTTTATTTTGTATTTCCAGGAGGATTCCTTAGCTGAAATGGCAAGCATTCTTCTTTGGATCATTCACATATGTTATCCTGGTGAACAAATGTCAAAATAATAAAAGTGTAAGAAAAGTCATACAGGAACTCAAACATCCTGACTTTATCCCCAAATAATTACCTAGAACGGAGTACAGCTAAATTAAGCAAATGAGCAAAGTCTAAACATACCCAGTTTCTTCAACCCGTATGGTTCACAGTCATTCCACTTCTTAAGTGGTGAGAAGTTCCAGAGGCACATACATCAGGTTTGTTTACTTTGGAACAAAATCTCTGGAGGTTTATGGTGTGTTGACATCTTGGTTGCTGCCAGCCTGTGGTTTTCCACTGAGTGCATTTTCTAATCCCCTGCTTTATCGCACCTTTTTACCTCAAGGATTCTCCTTTTTCCCTCAGGTCACACTCCCAAATTATTATATACTTTCTTTCAATAATTCCTTACTGTTTACCTCAAGAATTACTTTCTTTTGCACTGTTTTATAGCAGACCTGGCTGAACTAATAAATCCAACTTTCTAAGGGAATGCGTGATACTTTCTATATTTAAAAAACAAAACAGCTTCAATTTGTCATCACACTAATGGCTGCAGATCAGGATAGAGTTCAGTGATCAATGTTCTTGTTCCCATAAAAGATAGAGCACACACTGGCCCTTTTCATACGCAACTTTGAACACAAAATAGCCACAGGAGCAACACAGAATTGCAAAGATGGCTCCGCATGACGTTCTTGCGACTGTGTATCATTCCCACAGTGATCCCACAGCAATTGCACATAATGGCCCTTTTCGCATGGCATTTGCCATGCAAAAGAGGGTCTGGAGCGTCACGCGATTGCGAGGAGTGATCTGCATGACGCACTCACAATTGCGCAAGGCTCCAGGGGCTGGCAAGGACCGATCGCGCACCTTTTCATTTTCAGCTAGAAGCCAAAAATGGAGCACAATCGCTCATTGCTCCTGGCTCTGCACGCACTTACCTGGCGTGCAGAGCCTCCGGAGCCGGGCTGGTTGCGGTTCCTGCCCCAGTGCAGCCTGGGAAGGTCCCAAGCTGCACTGCAGAAGGAAGAGGAGGGCTCTTGCACGAGCAGGCAGCCTGTGCAGAGCTGAAGCAGCAGGGAAGGGAGAGCCTCTCAGTAGAGGCTGCTCGTGCGATCCCCACACCCCAGCACTGGAACAAGGTAAGGTGCGGAAAGGGGCCTATATCATTTTCAGCTCCTTGTTGAAAATGATGCATGATTGTGCAGTCCTCCCTCATTCCCCTCATACTTACCTGGCGTGCAGAACATCGGCAAGCATGATGGCCACGCTTCCTCCTCCAGCGGAGCCTGGGAAAGTACCTGGCTGTGCTGTGGAAGGAAGGGGTGGAGTGATTGCACTTCCTTCCATCCAGCATGGAACTGGTGCAGAGGGAAGTGCAGGAAACATGATTCCCTCTCGGAGGAGGCTTTTCACGCAATCCCCGCTTGACACCAGTAGTACCAGGTAAAGTGCGAAAAGGGCCACTGTTTTACTTCATTCACATCCCCACTCTCTAGGAGGAGGCGGCGGCAGAGGAGGAGGAGGAGGAGGAGAAGAAGAAGGAGAAGAGGAAGAAGAAGAAGAACTGTCATCACCAGCAGCATAGCTCATGAATACACCTAAGCTCTTGAATAGTAAGTCCACTGTTACATTTTCTTCATATTAGATCTCACTGTTGATGTATACCAATTGTGACACTGTAGGTTTATTTCCAGTCTCTTAGTGGACTTCCACCTTTGCAAAACTGGAAATTTCCTCCCAGTGTTTTACTAGGGTTCTTGCCAGCCTTCCAAAGCTGACTTCCACGCATGGAACGACTGGCAATCTCCCAGCTCTATATGCTGCCACCCCCCCCCCCGAATTAAGAATTACTTAGACAGAACAGGAGGGACTCTGCCTAATCCCTAAGCGTAAGGAACTTCCACCTCCCCCTTGCCCTTAGTGAGAGGTCCTATGTAGCGTGTGCCAACCCTGGCGTGGAAATGGAGAGAAACGGAGGTTTATAAAAGTGTTTTAATCAAGGCATGCAAATAAACAATATCACACTTGGGAGACCCCCCTCTCCCAAGTACACTTAGTTACAAGAATTTACAAAACAGATATAACAGCACAGATACATTCTTAAGATCAGCCAATTCCCAAAATAACAACATTAGCCCTAACGCGGCTAACTACTTATTTCTAGTTACTCACAATTAGGTTATAGGCGTAGATGGTCTAAAGGAGGAGAGAGGGGGGTCCAGGAGACAGGGCATGCTGCCAGCTCCACTGGCCCCGCTCTCCTCTCTCTCTCTGTGTCTCTGTCTCTCTCTCTGGCCACATGGCCTCTCAGAAGTTTTATATTTTCCTCCTTGGAAGGATCTGGAAGCATCTCCAAGATGCCCGCCTCTTTCCTTTTTGGTTGGTCAATTCTCACCTTGTGACCTGTGATGCTGACCCTTTCCTTTTGGTTGGTCAACTCTCACCCTGTGACCCTTGATGTAATCCCAACACCTCATTAACCCTTGGTTTACCTGAAGAGGGAAGTATCTCCCTTTGATAAGCCTAGATAATGGGAAGCCCCATTATCACACCAATTACCTTCTAGATATTTATTTTTGCTGAAATATTGTCATAAGCAACCAAGAACCAATCATGGTTATTTGTTGAGAAAGATTCAGCATGCCTTTTTCAGACAGTGTTTTTGTTATTGTTGTTTGTTTTTTTGCTTCCTACTTTGAATGTCATTGTTAAACTCTTCTCTTCAGGGGTCAACAAAATGAACAGGATTTTTGTCTTTAGTCATTTATATACTTAGTTATTGCTATGATATTTGTGTGTTAAAAAATTAATTGCCCATTCATCTTTAGGGCTTAGAGCGAGGAACAGGTGCAATCCTGTGATCCCTAGGAGGGTGTCCAAGGGGCCACAGGATTTTGTAGAGCCAGAGTTAGCACAATACTTGAGAGTGAAGTTTGAACAGGTGTAGGCAACTTCAGTAGGTCTGGGGGTCTATTTTGCTCCCTTGGGATCTGCTCTGGGCCATCTCCCCATCCCCATCCAGCCAGTACTGTTCTGCTGCCAAAATTCAGCATTTTGCTTGCCTTAAAGGAGTCGTTTCCCCAAAATCCAGTGGCATGCCACTACTACAAGCTATTTAAGCTAAGCAAAATGTTAATAGAAACAAAGTACCAGTTCAGAAACAGGCAAAAGATTGCCTTAGAGGGTGGTGGATTTACCACATTTGGAGGTTTCTAAACAGAGGTTGGGTGGGCATCTCTCAGGAGTGCTTTAGTTGTACACTCCTGAATGGCAGGGGTTGAACTAGATGACCCTTGTAGTCCCTTCCAGTTCTATAATTCTATGAACCTTTCTCTCATGTTTCACTTTTGCCTTTTTTTTTACTTCTCTTGCCCTCAACAGACCACTTTGGTAAAACTCTGCCAGCTGTCCACTCTCAAAACCACTTTTTGGCTTTTGCTTAACCACATAGGTCTACAGTTCTCCCTCCACATTCATTGCAACTTTGATTTTTCACAAGCATGCATTTTGCCCCAGCCAAAGAACTCTCACGAGGCAAAACAGAAAGGAAAGCGGGTAGGAAAAAGCTCCCTGGAGCCTTCCCTTCCCCCTCAGAGCTCCCCCTTCTCCTTCCTCTTCTCCTTCAAAAGGGAAGAGAAAGGAGGTAGGGGAAAGCTCCCTGGAGCCTTCCTTTCCCCCTCCAGAGCTCCCATCTTCCACTTCCCATGCAAACAGGAGGGAATGGGGGCAGGGAAACACTTGTGTGAGCTTTCTTCCCCCTTTGGAGCTTTCCCTTCCCATTAAAAATGGAAAGGAATGGGGGCACAAGAAAAGACTCACATGAGTTTTCCTTTCCTCCCTCTGGAGCGCCCCCTGCCATTCCTATGGATTTTGCCCCAGTGCTGAGAACTCATGCCCAGGCAAAATGGAAAGGAATGGGGAGGGGGAGGAAGCCTTGCATGAGTTCTCCACACCAGGGCAGAATGCAGAATAGCAGGTCAAACTCCGGAGGGAGAAAGGAAGGCTCGTGTGAGCCCCCTCCATTCTCTTTCCTTTTAGATGGGAATGGGAAGGGCCGAGGCCCAGAAGAGAGTGGGAGTGAGGAGGAATTATTCATGGTTTTTTCACTTTTGCAAGGGTTTTGCATCCCTAACCCTCACAAAAGTGGAGAGACAGCTGTATTCACAATATCCCTCCACTTGGAACCAAATATATGTGACAGATCCACTGTCCAGATTACCCCTTTGGCTACAGTCCTTGGACTCCTATCATTCTCCTGACTCTTTTAACCCTTAAAACCCCTTCCTGGTGCTGGTTGTCAGGCTCCAATATGGCACTTAAAATGGATAAGCAGATGTGTTGAGCACTGTGTTGTTTGGTAATGCATGACCAGTCCTCCTTATGTATTCTTAAATTAAAACAGAGATGTAGAAAATAACAAAAGTAAATATTTATTATGCAGCATGTAATATACACATGTAAGTTAAACATCTAGTCTTAGTGTTTGTGTGTGTGTATGTACCTTCAAGTCACCTGTCAACGTATGGTGTCCCCATGGGTTTCATAGGATTTTCTTAGGCAGGGAATACTCAGAGGTTGTTCTGCCAGTTCCGTCCACTGGAACACGCTTGTGACACCTGATATTCATTGGTAATCTCCCATCTAAGTACTAACCAGAGCTTACCCTGCTTAGTTTCCAAGATCAGATGCAATCTGGTGCCTGTAGGGCATTTAGGCAGCTTCTAATCCTAGGGGGTTCCGCAAGGTGCACAATGTAATACCTCAGTCAATACAAAGTTAGCACTTTTATCTAAACTTCCCTTACAACTGCAGTTCCTTCCAAACCAAAATTCCTTCTCTGTTATTTTTCCTATCTCTTCCTATATCTTCTTGTTGTTGTGTGCCTTCTTGTCATTTCGAAATTATGATGATCCTAAGGTGACCCTATCACAGGGTTTTCTTGGCAAGATTTGTTCAGAGAGGGTTTGCCTTTGCCTTCTTTTGAAACCGAGAGTGTGTGACTTGCTTAAGGTCACCCAGTGGTTTCCATGGGTGAGCAGGAATTTGAACCCTGAGCCATTTCCGCACTAGGCTGTTATAGAGCTGTGATTCCACTTTCAACATCCTATGGAATCCTGGGGTTTGCAGTTTCAGGCCTGAGGCCCCTCCCAAAAACTGCAAACCCCAGGTCCATAGGATGTTGAAAGTGGAATCACAGCTCTATAACAGCCTAGTGTGGAAATGGCCTTGGTCTCCAGAGTCATAGTAAAATACCCAGACCGCTGTACCACATGGCTCTCTTCCATACCTTACCATTTCTGTATTCCTAACTAGTCCTACATCATCTCATCTTCTCAAGATTTAATCCATTCCTATCTACCCTATCCCTATTCTATTTCTATGTGAGCCTAACTCTTTTAACAGACAAACCTCTGGTTTTGTATTCTTTTGCCCCATAGGCCCCTCCTCACAGCATTCCAAGGGCTTTAATTTGCTGGCTTTACCAAGCTGTTCTTTTCACAGTCTCTTAGACTTTTTAATTTTGACTCAAACTACAGTTCCTATTGTTTCTCTTTGTACACAGTTAGATTATGTCATTTTTGGCTACAACATTTGGGTGTGGGAAGAGGAAGAGGGATATTCTCTTCCAGGTATTTCACAAGCATTCAAAAAGACTAAAGAAAATAGACTAATGATTACTAGTTCCCCTGGAGACACAAAACTCACATACCCTGGGTTATCATATCCAAGACTCTGGCTAAACCTTGCTTTAAGGCAATCCACAATGGTAGTGATAATATTTATAGAAATCTGATAAAAATGTAATCACATGCTTTGATGATCCTGTTTTCTACAAGCTTACTGTAGTATGTAAGAAACATGAGAGTCTATGCAGTGTAGTGGTTTGAATGTTGGATCAGGATGCCAGGAGACCAGTTATCCCCACTTGGTTGTGGAAACTCATAGAGCTAACTTGAACAAGTCACACAGTCTCACCCTTAGAGGAAGGAAACGGCAACCCCACTCCGCCAAACCCTGAGCAAATTGTGCAGAGAAAATCCACCATAAGGTCATCTTAGGGTTCACTGGAAATGGAGGCACTCACAACAACAACAAAAGAAGTCAGCACAAACCTACTGCATGATTTATTACGCATAAATGTTATGCACAAGAACTATGTGTATTATGCATATGAACTGTCAGAATCATGAGTCTTTTAGCATAATCCTAACCATGTCACTCAGAAGTAATACGTAATATATTCAGTGAGATTTTGGCCATTTCCACACTAAAATGTTATCATGCTATTATTCCACTTTCAATATCCTGTGGAATCCTGGGGTTTGTAGGGAGGAGCTCTTAGAATTCTCAGCCAGAGATCTCTTTGACTTCAGTAAACTACAAACCCCAGAATTCCATAGGACATTGACAGCAGAATAATAGCACTATAACAATGCAGTGTGGAAATGGCTTTACTTTCTAGAAAACTGCTCAGAACTGTAGCCTTTAAGAATGCAGTCCTCTTTAAACACAGAAGTGACACCTGGATCAGAAAAAAAAAGGCTTCTGGAAGTCAGACTTCAGTCTTTTAATTTTTTGTAATCATATCGTTTAAGAAGAACGAAAGGAGAAGAAAATGCTGCTAAATGAGAGCTACTCGCTTCTTGTTTTTCTGCGTCTTTAAGTCATTTCTGATTTATGACAACTGTAAGATGGTCTTATGATTGGGTTTTCTTGGAAAGATTTGTTCAGAGGGAGTTTGAGTTTGCTTTTGCCTTCCCCTGAGGCTGAGAGAATGTGACCTGCCCAAGGTCATCCAGTGGTTTCTATGGACAAGCTGGAATTCAAACTGTGGTCACCAGAGTCATAGTCCAATGCTCAAGCCACCTCACCAAGGTGGTTCTCCCTCTCTCATGTGACAGTGTAATTACAAATCAGTGCATCTGGTAAATGGCAATGAAGAATTGTGTACTGAGTCAGAAAATGAACTAACAACTTGAGAAATGAAAAGAATGAGTGTGTTGCTGTTTGTAGTGATGTGTTGCTAATATTTTTTAAATGGATTGTTAACCTTAGAATTAGTTTTAGTGTCCCACCATATTCATTGTTTGGTTAATTAGGTTTGCCTAATTCTTATTTAATTAGCATACCAGGCTAATAAGCTGTTATTTAAAGCATGGATATGTGCATAATATCTCCTATTTTAGTTTAAAACTGGCTATTTGCAACATTGGACAAGTTTTCACATTCTTGTGTCCTCTCATGATTAAAAAAAACAATAACCATATAGATCTGTTGAAAAGCAATTTGCGGTATATCATCTACAGGCATACCATTAGAAATAATTTTCAAGATTTTGTAGACTTTTATATAATATTTATCTACCATAATAAAAGAGAGTGTTTGTGTGTGTGTACCTGTCAGAACCGTAGTTCCAAGATAATGAAATGTATTTATCTGAAAATAGTGCTATAGAGTGTCACAGGAGTCCATATTGTCTCTCATGCTTATCGGTATCTATTTGGAGACTTTGGGTGAGTTGATTATGAGTTTGGGAGCTCATACAAACAGTATGCTGCTGACACTCAGCTCTGCTTCCCCTTGTTATCCGATGGCCAATATACTATCTTGCAAAGCGAGAGGCTTCATGGATTGGTGGTTCTCAGGTCTGGGAAAATGGCTCAGCAACCTTTCTTAGATGCGATTGCAGTCCCTCTGAGAGAGCAGGTGCATAGCTTAGGGGTACTCTTAGATACATCTTTGTCACTGGAGGCCCATGGTTCAGAGTGCTAGGGGCCATTTTTACAGGTCTACCAGCTACAGCCTAGCTAACCTAGCCATAGTAGTTCCTGGACTGGTTAAGCTCCCAGTTAGAGTACTGCAATGTATTCTATGTGAGGCTGCCCCTGAAGGCAGCTCAGAAGCTTCAGCTAGTGCAAAATGCAGAAGCTAGACTGTTGAAGACAATATCATAAAGAAACCACGTAACAATTTTAAAGGAAATGTGCTGGCTTGCAGTTTGAATTCAGGGTGCTGGTGATGATGCTTAAAGGCCTAAATGGGACCTTGACACTCAAAGAACCTCCTCTATCTATATATGTCAGCTTGAGTACTGAGATCTGCTAGAAGAGCCCTCCTCTGTGTCCACATCAGTGGGAGCAATACACTGTAGGAGGATCTAGGAGAACACCTTCTTTTCTGCAACACCCCATTATAGAATATCCTCCCCTTGGCAGTCTTCCTGGTTCCAACATTGATATCAGCACCAAGGTGTCCAGGACTAAGTAAAAACATCAATTTTTGCTAGAGTCGTCTGGGTCTGATTTTGTGTGTGCTCATAGTTTTCATTTTCCTTAAACTGTTTTAACTGGTTTTAAAATGATTTAGGTGTTACATTATTTAATATGTTTTCAATCTGTTTAGGTTATTCCCACTGTTTTAAATTTTAAAAACTGATTTTATTGTACCTTGCCCTGATATCTTTGACTATAAGGTGCGATATACACAAAGTAACAAACAACTATCCAACCAAGTAACCAGTGGATAGATTGGCTGTCAATACATTTTGAAAAACAGTTAGAGAAATAAAGTTATAGGTTTCCCTCTCACCCCTGCTCTGGGACAACTGTGATGCTCTGCAGTTTGTATAAAAAATATCCTGCATGTATTACAAGAATTAAAGTACAAATGTGAATGCAAGCATATTACATAATTTATGGTAAATGGTCTGTTGGGAAAGATGACAGAGTGTTTTTGGAATGTTTGAGGTGATTGCTGATTGGCTGGAAGTTTGAAAGGGAGCCTTTGAAAGACAGGGTGGGACAGTGAGAGAGTTAGAGGAGTTGGAGAGCAGCAGGAGAAGCAGCTGAATTGTGGTTGTGGAAAGGCGCCTAAGTTATCAAGAGTAGGGCCAGCATTATTATTTTAGTTAGGTGATGAGGACAGATTTAGAGTAGAATTACTTGGATAGATAGGTGCTGGGCAAATAGTAGTTTATCTGAATAATTAATAACAACAACCTAAGAAAGTGCTTGTCTGAAACCATATGCCCCTGCACACTGAGTAAACTTAAACCATTTAATCCACTTCTGTTCATGATAAAGTTATTGTTTGCACACACCCATTCCTTGACAGGTTATATTAGTGGGGTGCTCAGTTTACTTTGTTTCTGTCATGGCCTTGGAAATAAAGAAATGAGGAAATTATAGTACATAGCAGAACACTGCTCATCACTTTAAGCTTCTAGGTTTCAGAAGGTGTCACAGGGAAGCTGAGGTAATCTGGAGACAGTAGCTATAGAACTGTGTAGCTGGTGGTGGGAGAAGAGTCCCAGGGCAGTACAGGTATACTGGCTGGAGCTAGTAGCAAAAGTGAAGTAAAAAGATAAACACACAAATAAGTAAACACTTTTTGCCAGCTTGATGGGTGGTAACTAGCAGTGGAGAGTTGAATGGGAGAACACCTCTCATCAATCCAAAATATAATTAAATAACAAAGTCAAAAAATCCATGCAAGGCAAATGAATGGTCATAGAGCAAATCACACCTGAATTTTTACTAGAAACCACGATGACTAAACTGAGGCTGTTGCACTTTGGATGTATCATGAGAGGATATCACTAGAAAAGACAATAATGCTTGAGAGACACTGTGGTATAGTGGTTTGAACATACTGTAACTCTGGAGACCAGGGTTTGAATCTCAACTCAGCCATGGAAACCAAGTGGGGTTATCTTGGGTAAATGGCACTTTCCCAGCCTCAGAGGAAGGCAAAGGCAAATCCCCTCTGAACAAATCTCACCAAGAAAACCTTGTCACAGGGACATCTTAGGGTTGCCATAGGTTGAAAATGACTTGAAGGCACAGAGCAAGAACAACAACAATGGTACTGTGAGACAACATGGCTAATTAGAAAGATGATAATGGTTGGTAAATGGAAGGTAGTAGGAAAAGAGGGAGGCTGCATTACAGGTGGATTGATTCAGTCAAGAGAGCCATGCCCCTGAGTGGGGCAGCTTCTTCAGCCAGGACTCTTGGAGATTTATCATTCAAAGGGTCGTCAAAAGTCAAAGTTGGCTTGATGGGAAATAACAACACCTGGAGCAACCGCTCCGAGAATGGAGTAGGTAGATCTCTTCATCAGAAAGCTGTAGGAACAAACAGCTGAATAATTTTGTTTAAGTCTTCAGGGTATCAATCTATGTGGAGCTAGATGTGTTTCCTAGTCTATAAAAATGTGATTTATTTATTTCTTATTCATATCATTCATTTCACCTTGTCTCAAAAGATCTTGGGGTAGCATGCAACTAAAATCAATGCAAACAAGTTAAAACAATTTAAAACAATAAGAATAATTCAAATAGACTAAAAACATATTAAATACCACTTACAAGTTAAAACAAGTTCAGAAGATTAAAGATTAAAACACATTTAAAACGATGTGCATTAGCATTTAGAGATAAAATGTGTGTATCTGTCAGAGATGTAGCTTCAAGGTCATGTAACTTAGGGATGTGCAATTTGGCATGCATTCTAAAGGGTGATAGGTGAATACCTGATAGGGTTTTTTTTTTGCCAATGTATTGATTAATATTAATTATTTTAAATATTTCTCTGTAACGGAAACTTGTGGCACCATCTTCGCTTGCTAGGTTTGAAGCTGCAAGGCTCTGTATTTCAAACTAACAGCTATTCCAGCCTTTGCATTGCTTGGTCTTTTTGCTGGTTATTCATAAAGCATTTCAAGAATGAGGTCTTGTTGACTGACAGAACCAAACAGGGCAAAAAAAACCTTTACCAACTGACTTATATTAAAAGAAAAAAGAATAAGAGTATGAAGGATGAGAAAGGATTTAAAACGGAAAAGTGTGCAAGAGGGTGGTTTAGGAGAAGAAGAAACATGTATTTCGACGTTGTTTAAACAAATACATGGAGGAAGAGGTGAGTTCCAAAGTAAAGAAGTGGTGAGAAAGAAAGGGCAGAAGTGTGAAATAGAATTTAGGGTTTAGCCAAGTTGGAATTTACAGGTGAAAGAAAGCCTAAGACAAATAAAAAGAGAGAAAGAAAAACAAAGAGAAAGAAAGGAAAGAGTGACAAGATATGGGTTGGCATCCTGCTAGATAGTTCTGTCATCATAAACCAATTTTTGAACACATAAAGTTGAATTGTGCTATAGTGCAAGTGATCCCCTCAGCTGTCTCTTCACTGAGCTACTCGCCGTTTTCCGGACTGAAGACTTCAGGATAAGTGCAGTATCACCACCTCTACATTCCCTTTGCTATATCCCCTTTCCATTTTTCACCTCTTTTCCTTCTCAATACGACTTGTGTGCGTGAGTGAGTGCGTTGATGTGTGGTGCTATATTCATTTAATAAAACTCATTTATTTGGTACATTTGTCTGGCCTTTTGCTTGGTTTGGCCCCATAAAGTTGGGTAAAGATCCTGCTGGGTTACCCTGCCCCTCGTTTTGCTATTGCCAGTGCTCTGCTAATTTCCCCAACCTTTATAACTTGGAGCGAATCAAGGTGCCCCCACGGGACCCCTAGAAGTCAGGATAACACTTTACTTTCCCATTACTCAAAAGTAACCAAAATGGTTACTTACAGCCAATCTAGTGATACAAGTCTGCTGTATTGTGACACAAAACACTCTCTTCTTCTATCCATCTCATCTTCACTTTCTATACCCACAAGAGAGCATGAGGCTGCAACACAACTCACTGGACAAGCCAGTGTTTGAATCATGTTGGTATCCCTCCTGTACTGCAAAAAGATAAAGCTATCCTTTCTTGCATTACAATTAATACTGGGAAAGGGAAAAAATTACAAGTAACTAGTTATTTGTAAGTTATTTTGTAAGCTCTTACAAAAATACATGGAATAGAAAAGGCATAAGTAGGTGATTCAGAATAAAAATGACAGAGGGCAAAAGCAACACAGAATCAATTAATAAAATTATTATGAAGCTAAAGAAGTTTGGCTAAGATGTTATTACAGGGATGTGTGTGTGAGGAAGAATCGCCAGTAACAGGAATTTTCACAATAAAAATAACAGATCATAATTAACTTTGAACCAAAATAAGGGAGGATATGGAAAAGAAACAGGCATAATAAATTTAAAGTGGGAAATGGCAACAGAGAAAGGAAACATAGGATTGAGCAAACTTAAGAAAACCAGACTTGCTTAGCAGAAACAAAAACAAGCAAAAGAATGTTAATAATAAAAGAACAGCATCCCAGCCAAACAAGGGAAAGTCGTAGTGGAAACAAGAAATGCTTAGCCAAGAAGTTGAGCCCCCACCATGGCCTCAAAACAATCCAGATGAAAGTACTATCTCTGGTTCTCTGTACACTTCCAACCTGATTCCCTTGGGACCATTTCAGCCCCACCAAGTTGCCAGTCACACAGGAAGTATGAGCAGAGGAAAGAAAGACTTTCCATTCCCTCTCACTGTGAGACTGGAATCTTTCGTCTTCACAAAGGTACTTCGCAAAGGTGTTACAAACAGCAATAAAAATTCGTCAACAAGGAGCTCTTGTGGAAATCCCCTGGGAACATGTTCCTGGGCTTAGCTTCTTCCCTGTCAGTCATAGGGAGAGTAGGTTATCTGCTACTCCAAGAGACCTTCAAGTCTTTTCAGAGGTCACAAGTAATGTTTTACAAGTAAATACATTATCTAATTAATTAGGCAATTGGGTCATGAATAAAATTACTTTTAAAAATAACATGGCATCAAGTAACACTGTTACTTTTTTGGAGACAAAAAGTAACATTTATTCACCACTTCTAAAAAATTGCTTTGGGGAAGTCATTTGTGATGACTTTTGCCTGTTTTTATATTTTTAAACTATACTTTTCAGAGCCAAAAACCAATTTAAAAGTAATCAACTATTTAAGGGTAACATAATGACTTTTTCAATACCAAAGAACACCAATACCAAATAGCAATGACAATATGCTACTGAGCTTTTCCTTTCAATTTAACAAGCACCGCAAAATGAATTAATTTTAAAAGTAACATTCTAAGCTTTTTTTTTTTTTTTGAACCAAGGATCATATAAAGATTTATTTAAATGTTTCTGCCTTCAGCAGCTGTTTTGAAAAGCAAAAACAGCCTGGTGAACTGAGCTCTATACTTCCAGGGTCTTTGCATCATGTACAATTTAGCAATATATAAAGCTTTCAGTCCTCAAGTCTGTGGGTTCTTTTTGGCATACACTTTCTATTTCTTCAAATATTTTGAGGAAGCCATACCTTCCAACATTTCACAGAGGAAAACCAGGACATATGGACAAGCAACATCAGAGTGAGGTCAAGATGGCAAAAGTTATTAATAAGGAAGAACACACAAGCCAGAAGTTAATAAAGTGCAAATTACTTTTGCATTTTGAACTCAGTTTACAGCAACTGGAGTGAGTCAAAGACAAAGGGGGAAGGAGAGAAGAGAAGCTGGACCATGTTAAAAGCAGCTGAAAAAGTGGGATGATAGAGGATTAAATAAGACTACTCCTGTCAAACTGTGTCAGTTGGAAGGCATGTGGTGACCCAAAATTTATCACATGGCTTCTCTGTTTTAACTAAAAGATTTCGATTCATCCTTCACTATGGTCAATTTTTACATGTAGCCAATCGTGTAGGGATGGGGTGTGTGGGAGTGGTTCACTTCCTGTGGCACTTTTACTAAGAAAAGAAATAAATTACTTTTTTCTATGCAAAAACTTCTACACTTTCTGGAAGAAACAGTAGGATAATTCTGCCAGCAATCAACAAACAGAGAGCAACCAGACAATGACAAACCAGTTCAAAACAAAACCAGTTTTCTAACCAATATGTTAGGCAGTCAATTATTGCCAGAGCTTGGAATGTAACTTTGCAAAAGTAAGCCATTATATTTCTCATTTATTACAAAATACAAGACAAACACCCCAGCCCATTTAATTTACACAGCTAAATGAGCCACCAGCTTGTATCTTTCTTCAACACTGATGGGATGGAGTGAGATAAACTCTTGTAAATCTCATCCAGCAAAAATTGAGAAACAAAAATAAATAATAATATTTTTTTTTGTACATAACAACAAAGATGAGAAAACATGGATGAACACTCTTGAACACTAGCTTACAGCAGGAACAACTAAAACAGTTGAACCTTCTGTCTTGCTTATTGTGATATGGAAGCTTGGTAAAGTGATTTATCTTTCATCAGCAAACTAGACAAATAAACCAAAAATGAACCATGGATTAATTTTCTGGTTTGTTAAGGAAAAGAGAAATCAAATTAAACAAAAGTCAAAATAACCAGTCGATGGGTGGGAGGTCCACAACTTGTTTATCCTCTCCTTCTTGTAACAGGAGTGGACAGAGAGCATGTATAAGCACGCTTCCTTACCCACCATAAGCCAAGATTATTGTTCTGTCTGAAGGTAACAAAAATTCTGTCTATTATTATTGTTGTTCTTGTTGTTGCTGCTGCTGCTGCTACATATTCAGCATGGCTACCTGCGAATATGTTATCTTTGACCAAGAAGCATTCAGGAGGAAGGCTCCTGTTTGAAGCTTCCATCTTTGACCGAGAGCTCTGAATTTTCAAAGAAAGTGTCTGCATCTTGCTTCTGGAGGACTCTGGCTCAGTCAGTTTCTCTTTCCTTTCTTCCTCTTCTTCTTTTATTCATATCTCATCCATCTCTCAATAGTGAGACAGCAAGGAAAGAGTCAGCCTAACATCTTGGGGAGGGTATTTCAAAGCCTGGGAGCAGCCACTTAGAAGATCCTGTTTCACCTAGGTCTCAGTCCATTCAAGCTGAAAAGTTCAACCCCAAGTACTTAGGATTTTGGCCAAAGAATCTTGTTAGCTTATTCTCTTCCTGAAATCTCTAATCTGTTTTAGAGGACCTTTGGTTACCTTGTTCTCCTCTTCTTTGTACTATTTCATCCAGAAGTACAACAAACCCTAGCTTCTTCCCCAGAAGGTCCAACAGGACCAAGGAGAGATAACTTTTGTCACCCCTAAAATCTATCTTCCATGGAGTATTTTCCCCAGAAATTGCAGCTCCCTTCTTTCTCTGCTGTATATGTGTGGGGAGTTGGGAAAATATTACCACTGGTTTTAGAAACTGTCTTTCTCTGTTATTTTCTCCTCTTTTCTCTCCTTCTTCTAAGCAACCCCCTGGACTTCATATTGCTTATCACAAATTATCTCGGCCTTGTGAATTAAATTAATATTTTTGGCATTCTAATGCCACTGTGTCCATTGGCTAGTTATGTGTGTTATTTGTATACTGTGTGCCATTTATGAAGCTCTATCACAGTATCTGCTAATCCCTAATGTATCTGTCCTGTTGTATCTAATTTGCTAATCCCTATCATGTATATTTCAGTGATTTTGTGTTCAGTGAAATTCCTCTTTAGATTGCAAATACAGCTTATTGACTCCAGCTTTCCTACTGCTGCCAAAGTGATGAGATCTCTTACATATATCTACACTCAAAACATATATGACTTCATACATGTGGTACTGAGAACATACCCAGGAGTAAGATATATATTACTGAGCTATTATAAAACTAATTCCTGGCTGTAGGTTGCTTCCAGCTGTTTATCTAAAGACATGAGATGTCCTGTGAAAAAACTTTCTTCTGCACTGGTAACAGGAACATTTGTGGTGAGCTAATGAATTGATTGTTACTTATGACAGTACAAAGTTGATGCAGAATATTTAACCACATTCCCATAAAAGGTACACAGCATTACATTCTAGCATCTGTCATTTCCTAGACTATCAGGATCCCTTTTCCTTCATATGATTCATCTAAATCTTCTTCATTCTCTGAACTGCTTCCTCTGTTTAACAGAGCTTCATGTTCACCTGTTTTGAAAATAATTATTCTTGAGGGGAATTAAGCATAAGCTTTCATTGCATTCTATTTAGGCTAAATGAAAGCTATGTATCTGATCATTATCCAGACTTTGAAAAGTTTTACCTTCAGTTTTGAAATAGAAGAAGTCTTTGGTTTTCTCCTTGTCCATGTGTTACATTGTTAATAAGTACCATTCCTTAATGATACAAATATATAACATTTGTAGCATACCATATCTTGCTTTGCAGGATGGGAAGCATCCTTGACAAACATAACTTGTTTTTTTTAAATGCACTGGCATCACAGTATTTTAGAAGATGTTAAGTTCATTCTTTTAGTATTGCTATAGCACAGCTTCATAGAGTTTCACTGAACACGCACACAGCTCCTGAGTCTTCCTAATTACTTTAAAAAAAAATTGGCAACCTCAGTTCAAAACATAACAAAGACTCTTTGTGCTATTGCTAAGGAGAGCCAAAAAGTTCTTGAAGCAACACTTGTTTACAAGGGCAGCAAATGTAGTTCTTCCCTAAAACAAGCTGTCATTTCATATAATAGAAGATACAGTTCATTATACAGAGCAAGAAAGACAGAAGTGTTGTGTACTAATGGTGAAAAAGTATGCAAATGTAACCTTGTTGACAGTTCAGTCTTCATGTCAACATAACACCACAGTTTGCTGAACTTTTTGCCATCCAGACTTTTCTTTACAACCTAGAAGTGAATCAGCAGGTGCTAGCCAGCAGCAAAACTGAAGGCGTTTCCAAATGGAAGGACTTCCAGATGACTCAGTGCACCTAACACCTGGAGTCCACATGCTGACAGTTTCTGATCCAAAGAGATTAGAATGAACAGTGTGGGTGCTACAAAAATGGCTGCATTCCAACTATGCCAACAGCAACTGTGGCCTTGAAATTAGGGTTGTCATATCACCCAGATAGCCAAGTTTCACTCAGATTCTAAGCATGCTATTCAGTGCTCATTTGAACCATCATTTGGCCCAGACTCCACGCTCTCATTTTAAAGGTATTTCTCTATCCCCAAAAATATGAGGCAAAACAAGGAGGTACTGCTTCATCAAATTGCTCTGCAAAACAGAAGTCCACTCTTTTCCTTTCAGGCACAAGGGAAATAAGAGAGGGAGGAAATGGGAGATCAAGTGGAAAGATCAGTGGAGTGCATGAAGCAAGAGAGGGCTACAAGGGAGGGATGCAGTACAAGGACAGAAGAAGAGATGAGGCAGGGAATAGGAGAGACAGGAGAATGATGCAGTGCAAGAAACAAGAGAGCACATTGCAAGGGGCAAGGCAAGAGGAGGAAGGGAGTAGGAGAGTTTGAACTGTGAGTGGTATGAGTGACAATGCAAGAAGGAAAAGAATAGGGTTGGGTCAACCAAGTCCTTGAATCCTAGGCAAGGATTCAAGATTCGGGAAACCGAATCCCAGTGCCAAAGCGGCAAATCGAATTTTTCGAATCCATCAACCTTGTTGCTTTTCAAAATTGGTGCCTCCAGAGCCCACCAAAAGCCTGATTGGCCAGCGGGCCCCTGGACACGTGAAAATTGTGGCATAAAGCCCACTCGGGTTGCCTGTGCTTGCCTGCTTGGGCTGCCTGCCTGCGCCTGGCTCATGCTGCCTCCCTCTGAAAGGTAATTATTCTCTTCTTCTCTATTCTTTTGACTTAAGAATGGAGGGTAGTAATTGGGACTGGACTAGAGGCTGGTGTTGTCTTTTTTTAAAGTACCTTCCTTGTTGCAGGACTTGAGACTGGACATCAGGGTAGAGAATTGAGACTGGACTAGAGGCTGATGTTTTGTTTTTCTTTTTTTAAGTGCCTTCCTTGTTGCAGGACTTGAGACTTGACTGGAAGGTGCAGTCTTCTTGAGATTTCAGGGACAGCCGAAAGATTCCTTTGCTCAAAGCTCTTTCATACACAATTCTGGGATTTGTAGTTTTACAAGGTGTCACACCCTTCTTTGCCAAAGTGTGCTGATGCATCATCAAACTACAAATCCCAGGATGCCATAAGGAGCTATGCAAAGAAAATCCAGTTTTGACCTGTACTGTAGTATGTGGCCCTGTTTACACAGGCAGAAAAATGTGGGATTAATCCGCATTTTCTTGCCTGTGTAGAAAGGGCCTTCATGTCATTTTCAATCTGGGGAGATCCTGAGAAAAACTATGACAATTGTCCTGGCCAGATTTCTTCAGAGGGAGGTTTGCCTTTGCCTAGGCTTTTGCTAAGGCTGAGAGAGTGTGTCTTGCCCAAGATTATCCTTGCCTTTAGTTTTGTTTTGTAATACACAACCCAGGAGATGGCATCATCTCAAGCTTCCTTCAACATCTGGAGCAACTTCCAAATTACATGTAATTCTTAATAAGAAGTATACAGGTATGTCTTCCTGAAAGTGAAAATTTTTATTTAATTTTTTTTTAAAACGAAGATGTCAAATTCTGCTTCAAAACACTTTTCAGTAGAAGCGCTTTCTTTCTCTTGCTTTTTAAACCCTTTTTAAGAAAAGGATTTGAAAGATTCAAGATTCCTGAGATTTGTGGATTTGCAGACTCTTCCAGGGATTCAGATTTGGAAAATTCTGAATTCGTCCCAACCCCAGAAAAGAAGATAGCACTGTGATGGCATGAAATGAGGTGAGAGAGGGAGTAGGAGAGATGGGTGATCAAAGAATTTGAGTGGGGGAGTGCAAAAAACAAGGGAGGGCTGCAAGGGAGAGATTGATTGCAAAGAGCAGTAAGAGAAGGTGTAGGAAAACTAGCTGTAAAAGTGGCAAAGTGCAAGAAGCAAGAAAGGGTGAATTGCAAGGCAAGAGGCCGTTTCCGTACACGTCTGTTATAGCGCGATGATTCCACTTTCAACCTCCTAAGGAATCCTGAGGTTTGCAGTTTCAGGAGGGGCCACCTGGCCCCTCCCGAAACTGCAAACCCCAGAATTCCATAGGAAGTTGAAAGTGGAATCATTGCGCTATAACAGACTCGTGTGGAAATGGCCAAGCGAATGAGTAGTGGGGAAGGGAAAGGAAGTGAGAGAAAGGAGGGAAGCGGGAGAGAGAGGTGCAGTGGCAGGGGACAAAGAGCCAGAGGGGTAGGGATGATGAGGGGTAAGGTGCAACAGAAGGAGATGCGTTAACACAAAGTGAGGGAGTCGGGTAGGAAATGCAGCAGGATAATGCAAAGAACAAGAGAGAGTAGCACGGCAGAGGTACAAGGTGAACCTTTAAAGACCAACAAGTTTGATTTGTCATAACCTTCTGTGGACTTCAGTCCATTTCATCAGATGTTGCCCCAGCTGGTAGAAATTTATATACATGGTTGTGGTGGGAGGAAGTAATTAGTGAGATGAGAGGAATGGCAATGTAAATAATTCAAACATTTATCATTACCTTAACTGGCATTACGAAACAACAATTTGGTGGGAGAACAGACATTTTTGAATAAATGAGTTGCTTAGCACGTGCATTTTTATCAAAAGTTAAATAAAAGAGAGAAAGTTAAAGCACACTGTTTTCTAGTTATAATAAAATATTTCTTCTGTATTTCTGAAGTAAATGCTTTTTCTCTTCAATTGCTGCCGTTTGTCTCTACTTTCCTCCTCATCTTGCCCTGTGACACAGATGGCAGTCCTGTGGGGGTTTTTTTTCATGGATCTTAGCTTTTTGCCATCAGTGATGATGGCAAAACAAAACAAAACAAAAACAAAAAAGCAAGCAAGCAAGCAAACAAACAAAAATAGTGACCCAATGAGAATACTACTGGAAATGCATGTGTATGAAAAAATGTTAATATTATTGTTGTCGCTTTCTGATATGTGTTACTCTAGGAATGTATATGTCTGCTTTACATGGCTGATGTCTCACTATTAATCCCCACAACAACCTTGTAAAGTAGGTTTGCTGAGAGATAATGGTAGCCCAAGGTCACACAGCAAATTCCATGACCAAGCAAATATTTGAACTGAGGTTTCCCTGTTCCATTACCAGCACTTTAAACATTACTCTATACTGGGTCTCTCAATCAGTTTTAACTGTAAAAAATGATATGAAGGTTGAAACATTATGGAAGAAAAGATTCAGCAATTAATGTGTCTATTTTGTATAATTAGAATGCAAATTAGAGCAACTAGCATAATTATGATAATTGGCATACTATGCAAATTAGATGCCTGGATTTGAGAAATGGAATATGGCAAGCTTATTTTAGATGCCGCACTACCTCATACGTTGTCCTAGTGTTGCATTTTCTCCTGCCTACTGTTTGTTCCTATCAGCACTGAGAGGGATAGCTGTCTGGAAGCACATTGACTGGAATCCAAAACCAGTTGAAAGGAGAAGATAGATTTCCAAATGACTTTGACCTTTATCCATCTCCTGGAAATAAACAAAGAAGATGTTTGGGCCTAATCTATCCCCACTTAGCCCTCTTTCTATTCCACAGCCTCCTTATTTCAGAAGAACACCTGTCCTTCAGAAGTTGGCTTCTTGGGGATCTGGTGTGGCTGGAGGTGTGGAGTAGAAAAATCACTTTCTAGCTACTTTGGTCAGTGTTTTTTTAGACACAAACCTATTTCATATTTAAAAATAATAGCTGTTTCTGAGGCAGAGAAGGATAGTATTTCTTTCAAATACTAACTTATACCTATCTACTCAGAAATAAGTCCTTTGAGTTCAGGAGGCTTACTCTGAAGTTAAAAGAACTGTTTTAGATATACAGATACCTACCAAAAAGTAAGTACTATTTTGTTTAAGGGGCTTCCTCCTAAATAACAATATTCATTTATCTCAGAGTTAGTCCTATTCAATTTACTTCCAAGTAAGACAACCAGACCTGTCTGGTATAGCACAGCAAATCATAAAAACCATTCTACACTTCTTACCATTCAAATATAGTTGTTAAGTATAAGTGTTGAACTGTATAATTCGATGTTTGGTAGACTAAAAAGGAAGCATCATGAATTCATTTTTTTTCAAGGAATATTCAATAAAAAATATAAAATCAATATGTTTGGAGGATAGAGGTGTTATATTATGAGTAAGAAATGGTAGCAATAAAATCTATCAAATGGTTGAGGGCACCCAAGTAGCATTACCGACAATAAATGTTTTAAGCAAACAATAGATACTTTAAGTGACAAATTGATGTATACAGTTTCCTTAAGTCAGGAAACACTCAGGGCCTTTCTGCACTACACTGTTATAGTGCTATTATTCCACTTTCAACATCCTATGCAATCCCAGGGTTTGCAGTTTAGGGAGGGGCATTTAGAATTCCCAGCGAGAGAGCCCTCTGGCCTCAGTAAATTGCAAACCACAGAATTCCACAGGATGTTGAAAGTGGAATAACAGCACTATAACAGTGCAGTGTGGAAAGGTCCTCAGTCACCAAACAGGAACATACGGCAAAAAAATCCAACATACTTCTACAAGCAAAACTTTGCCATAAGAAAGGTGCAGAACTAAATTCAGAAATATTTATAAAGATAAGCTTTTTATGGCAATAAATATTTTAAGATATAAAAATTTGGTTGTGGAACATCAAAAGACTGGAATAATTTATGCATATGCCTCAGTAAACTAAAATCTATTCAGTTATTCTTCATTATGCTATACTTCCTTGTGTATCCTTGATCTGTATGTATCATCAAACAAAGAGATGACTCTTGATTTGTTTCTGTACAAATACCATATGTGCAATTTAATAAATGACTAATAAATTATGGCCTATGAAATCTTCAGTTTTCTGAGATAGATTTTTGCATTCATGTTTTTCTGTAATGGAAGAACTGAACCCAGTTTAATATTCCAGGCAACTAATAACACAAAGCTTTTGAAATATGACAGAGATCAAAGGCTGTCACAATAATATGGAATAAAATTTCAGTGTTGTGAAAGATAAGTGCACCTCTAATAAGACATGCAAAATGCATTGGAAGCATGCTGTACACTTTATGTGATAATATATCCTTGTCTAGGCAAAATGCTGTAGAAACATGTCTGAAGATCTCTTGGCCTGTATTTGAAAGAAAATTGTTAGAAAGGTCAAATACATTAGAGCAAGGGATGGTGGATGTGATGGCCAGTTTTATGCCCCTGGAACTCTGGAGGTCTCATGGTCTACCAAAATTTCAAAAGATGGGAGGAGAATGGGCTACATATATTTTTTTCATATTACAGTACAGAGGTCTCTACAATTTATGTAATAGTTAATTGCTACTCCTGAGGGCTACCCAGAGAGGAAAATCACTCTACTACCTTCTCCTCTACTACTACATTTTTCATAAATGGGGGTGACAAAAAGGGAGGTCAAAGGCTAGAAAATAAACACGGAGGTTGTATGCAGACACAAGGCTGCACCTTGCCCATCCTTGCATTAGAAGAAGAGCGTATACTTTTGGTACTCCAGGTGTCTCAGCACTGCTGCAATCATTTTGTGCCTGGCTATTGCAACATAACCAGCTGCTTCTATGATCCTGCCCGCTCCCCTCAAGGTACAGAATAGCTGTGTTTGGAGAGGTTTCACAGGTTGTATGGAAGTTTGAGGAGTGGGCTTTGGGTGCGATGGAGGGGGGAAAGGAATAGCAAACTCAGTGGGGTAGCTAGAGCTTTTGCAGCCCAGGGGCGGTCCCTGAGTTTGCCGCCCCTCTTAGGGGAGAGAGGACGTATCCAAAATACCAAATCGAAACTGTTCAATTGGCATGGGTGATTGGGCTCTGGGCGCTCGCACTGAGATGGGGCGCTCTGCATGTGCTCAGAGACACACCAGCATTCCTGCAGTGGTGAGCACCCTCTGTCTCTCTCTCTCCACCCCTCCCTTCCTCCTCAGAGGGTCAGCTGGGCTGGGCTCATCCCCAGTTTTGGAGGTGGGGGGCGGACGCCTCTCTCTCCTCTCCTCTTTTTTCCCTCCCTCCTTCTCTGCCTGACCCAGAGGTCTGCTGGTATTGGCGCTGCTGCTTTGGCTGGAAACATGTTTGACTCCAGATTGGGAGGGAGAGAGGGAGGGGAGGGGAGGGGGAAAGGACAGCCCCCTTTCCCAGGGTGGCATACCCCTCCAGCAGACCTCTCCGAGAGGCCGCAATGCCCATCTAATTGCTGGACATCTGCTGCACCCCAAAACATGCTGCCTGAGGCACCCTGCCCCCCCAGTACACCACTGAGCAAACTCCAGGATGCCCCAAAAAGAAATACACAGGGGTAAAGGAAACTTATGCATGTGTGTGCTATGAATATCAAGCCAGCCAGAGAGAGTCACAGTTACAGCTAAGGCACGCAATCGTAACATTTACAGCATACATCCTAAAGAATGGATATGTGCCCAGGCGTTCTGGTCTGGCAATTAATTTAGCAAAATATTAAGTGATGTTATACAAAAATTGTTTAATATTTGGACAGAACAGGAGGGACTCTGCCCAATCTCTAAGCGTAAGGATCTTCCACCTCCCCCCACTTCCCTGAGTGAGAGAGGTCCTATGTAGCGTGTGCCAAACCTGGTGTGGAAATGGAGAGAAACGGAGGTTTATAGAAGTATTTAATCAAAGCATGCAAGTAAACAATATACACTTGGGAGACTCCCCTCTCCCAGGTACACTTAGTTACAAGAATTTACAAAACAGATATAACAGCACAGATACATTCTTAAGATCAGCCAATTCCCAAAATAACAACATCCCTAACGCGACTAACTACTTATTTCTAGTTACTCACAATTAGGTTATAGGCGTAGATGGTCTAAAGGAGAAGAGAGGGGGCTCCAGGAGACACAGCATGCCTGCCAGCTCGACTGGCCCAGCTCTCCTCTCTTTCTGTCTCTCTCTGTCTTTTTCTGGCCACATGGCCTCTCAGAAGTTTTATATTTTCCTCCTTGGAAGGATCTGGAAGCCTCTCCAAGATGCCCACCTCTTTTCTTTTTGGTTGGTCAATTCTCACCTTGTGACCTGTAATGCTGACCCTTTCCTTTTGGTTGGTCAACTCTCACCCTGTGACCCTTGATGTAATCCCAACACCTCATTAACCCTTGGTTTACCTGAAGAGGGAAGTATCTCCCTTTGATAAGCCTAGATAATGGGAAGCCCCATTATCACAGATGCATTAAACATTCTTTTGTTTTTTTCTCTTTTTTCCTTGTGAAGATATTCAAACAGTCTGCAGCTATTGTGTGTCTTCAAATCGTTTCTGACTTACAGCAACCCCCAACGCAACCCTATCAAAGGGTTTTCTTGGCAAGATTTATTTAGAAGGGGCCTGCCTTTGCCATCCTCTGAGTCTGAGAGAGTGAGACTTGCCATGGCCACCTAATAGGTTTTCATGGCTGAGTGGGGATTTGAACCCTGGTCTCTGGGGTCAGAGTCCAATGCTCAAACCACTCTATCATGCAGCTAATAAATACTTAATATAAAAAGCAAAGTAAAAAAAAAATTAAAAACCCACTTGTCTGGGTGTTTTGCAAATGAAAATCCCCATTTGGCTTAAAATAAGCCCATCTAACCCAAAGTGGACCAAAATGGAAAACTGTACTGCATAGAGCAGGGCTGGACAACTTCCAGGGGTTGTGAGGGCACACTACTCCCCATAGAACCCTGAAGAGCCACATCATTATTGAGAGAAAGGCAAGATATAAATTAAATAAAAATAAAATCTCCCCCCCAGAGGCTTTTTTTTTTTTTTTTTTGCAAAGCAGGAAGTGACTAGTCTTGGTGCTTGCTACTTCTTGTTTTGAAAAAAGACTGTACAGGTTCAAAAAGTAACCCCTGGCAAAACCCTGAAAACCTGTCAAAATACATAATAGAGCCTTCTGAGGTGTAAGAGGTGCTACTTGACATCTAGGGTAGATTTTTCAGCCTCCAAAATTTGGGAGTTAAGGGAGCTCTTAGAATTCCAAAAATGGGCATGTGGAGGCACCATGCTGCTTGTTCACCCATCCTACCCTAGAGGCTTTTGGAAATGTGACTGGACAATTTTTTGGAGGGGTGGGTGGGACTTGCCACTCACCATGCAAGATAGAGAGCCACAACTTTGCCCATCCCAATATACAAGACACATAATTACACCATTGTTTTAAGATGAGTCTGCAGAAACATGTTAGAACATTGGTCTATTGTTGAATGTAGGACTGCCTTTGAAGATGGTCTGGAAACTGCAGTTAATGTAGAATGTGACTGATAGATCACTAATCGGGGCCAGCCATTATGGACAACATGAACATTAGTGTTTCAGCAATTAAGCTAGCCTATTGCTGAGCTCAGTCAATTTGTCTGACATTCCAAGGACTGCACTGCTAATAACCAAGATATCTGAAGCGTGGCTTACCTCCACATAACCCCATCTTTACATCCTTCAATACAGGTTTTAATCTTTTGACACATCTTTGTTTATAAAAGTATCAGACTAAAAGAAAGGATCTTTTCAGAAATGCTGCATTTCATATTAAGAATGACTTTTTAAAAAAAATTTTCCCAGGCCTTAAAATAAGTAATAACAAAACTCATATCTCTGTAGATTGCTTTTTTAAAAAAACTTTTCTGTTAATTTAGTTTGTATGATGTTATTGAATTTGCAAACCCTATACTGTTGTCTCTTTGTTGTGTGCCTTCAAGTTGTTTCTGACTTATGGCAAACCTAAGGCAAACCGCTTTTTCTGCTGTATTGGTATGTAAGTGGGACCAGTAAAATATTGTCATAAAGCATGAAAATAATAATTTTGGGAGTATATCTGCACTGAAAACTTTATTTTAATACATGCAGTGTGCCAAGAAATTATTCTTTCTTTGCAAACTACTATCAATCAATTGGAATTTGTGAATATATCTATATTAAGCAGTCTTGCTTTCCAGTCTTCCTGTTTTGCTTTGTTTGATCCTTACTACTTGGACATATTACATCCAGGAAGTGCTTTGCTTCTGGTTTTTCAGTCTTCACATTTTGAACATCAGATGTGTGTCCATTTGTCTTCTGGTGTCCTGAACTCTTTAACTCCAGTGCAGGATACAGAAGATAATTATTGGCGTAGGACAGCACATGCCTTATTAGAAGGTACCTCTGATGCTGTGGGTGATGCTATTAGGCCCTGTAATGTTACTGCCACATTAGATGTGGTGACAGAGCTGGCATTTGGATTTGCAGCAAGGTTTTGTTCCTATACTTCTATTCACGTTTTGTGTCATTTTGTAGGTTCAAGGTATGAGGGGAAACTGTCTGTATGTTAATAAATGCCTGCCACCTACAGCCTGTGAAAGTGCAGCATTATTCCCTAGAATTGCATGTAGCTTGTTGATGTTGTGTTTAAATGGTCTGAGTTAAGGGGTGATGAGACCATTAGGGATGTCATATCATTTTCTATTTTTGGTCTCTCCAGTAGTAGTTTAATCTTGATTACTTGCCTTGTTGATTTACCTTTTCTTTAATCTCACTGAGTAGCTATTATAGTTTTGAGTATTTGTAGTCTGATATTTTACTGGTTCTTCAATCATACCAATTCCCTCCAGCATACATATGTTTACCTGCTTATTTGAGCTTGTATGCAAACCTTGCCTCCCACCTTCATCCTGTTAGCTACTTTTTATAATTAGCTTTTTATCGATACTTATGACTCCAATATGTTTTGTATTTCCATAGCTTTTTACACACACACACCTATTGTATACATGTCTGTCCACAAAAGCTTCACTTCCTGCATCTGATGAAGTGAACTGAATCCATGAAAGCTTATGCTAGAAATGTCTTCCTCCCAGTTAGTCTCAATTCTGCAACTGGATTTTTTTCTTTGTGCTTTGTAAGCAACCTGGGCACTTTGTTGAAGGAACAAGCAAGTCGCCTCCCCAATAAATAACAATATTTACCTTTCATTATCTGAGTTAAGAAGGCAGATCTTACTTACTACAGTATATTAAATACCCTGCCTCTTGCTAAATACATATGGTCTTTCAAATATGTGAAACTATAGTCAATATATTTACAATTTACATGTTACTTCTCCATAGCGACCTTCTAGCTCCTTTCAATCTGGGAAGCAAATTAACATTAATGGATCCATGTCAAATGCTATTTTCTCAACTATAACAATAATTTGGGCGAACATCACTACCATCTTTAAAGCGGGTGGGGGAGAATACAAGCACCTTCTGATCAGTTAATGTGTCATCATTATCAGGAAAGGTTCTAGAACAGATCATTAAACAGCTAGTCTGTGCACACTTAGAAAGGAATGCTGTGATTACTAACAGCCAGCATGGATTTCTCAAAAACAAGTCATCTCAAACTAATCTCTCTCTCCATCTCTCCCCCCCCATACAGTTACAAGTTTGGTAGATCAGGAAGTGCTGCAGATGGAGTATACCTTGATTTCAGTAAACCTTTGGATGAGGTCTCCCATGATGTTCTTGCAGATAAGCTGGAGAAATAGGCAGCACTACTTTTAGGTGGATTCAAAGAATCCAGTGAGTGCTCTCCAATGGTTCCCATTCATCTTGGAGGGAAGTAATTAGTGAGATGCCATAGGAGTCTGTCCTGGGTTTGGTGTTATTCAACATCTTTATAAATGCCTTGGATGATGGAATACAAGGTATGCTGATCAAATTTGCAATGACACAAAATTGTAAGGATAGCTAATATCGCAGAGGACAGGGTCAGAATTCAAAAAGACCTTGATTAGATTGAAGAGCAGAGTCATTAATTTGAACAGGGATAAATGTAAGGTGCTACATTTGAGGAAGAAAATGAAATGGAGAAATAAGATGGGTGAGATCTGGTCTGAAAGCAAGGCTCTTAGTAAACTAAGCATCATTCAACACTGTGATGTGGTAGCCAAAAACGCCAATCCAGTTCTAGGCTGAATCAACAGGAATAGTGTCCAGATCAAAGGAGATAATATTCTGCCACTCTGATTCAGTTAGATCTCATCTGGAATATTGTGCCCAGTTCTGGAGCCCTCAAGAAGGCTATGAATAAGCTGAAACATGATCAGAGTAGAGTGATCAAAATGTTAAAAGTTCTAGAAGCCAACCCCTATATGGAATGACTTACAGAACTGTGCATGCTTAGCTTGGAGAAGACTGAGGGGTGATATGATGGCTGTCTTTAATTGTCTGAAGAGATGTCAAGGAGAAGATGGAGTAGGCAAATTTTCTGTTGCCCCAGATACCCAAATACAAACCTATGGATGCAAATTCCAAGAAAGAGGAGTCCTCCAAAACATTAGTGAGAACTTCTTTACTTTGGCCCATTCTGCATGTGGAGGGGGAAATGGGGGAAAACCCACTAAAACGGAGCTTACCGGCAGCTGGGTAAGTCCATCGCCATGCGGAGCAGTGCCAGCTCACTGCTCTGCAGTCCTCCAGCGTCCAAAATAGCGGCTTCAGCGTCCAAAATGGCAGCTTCCAGTTGGTGGAGGCTCTCCACCAACCCGAGAAGCTCACCAGCCTAAAGCCCGCCCCGGCAGATCTGCAGGCACGCACTAGTGCACGCCTGCAAATCTGCACCGGAGCGCAGCGATGGAGCTGCACGGGGCTGCGCACTCTGTGCTTTTTAAAAACCTCTGAAAAGAGGTTTTTAAAAAACACGCTGCACCACCAGTTCTGGTTGCTTCGGAGCGGATTGAGGTGCGGAACTACAAAAAGTAGTCCACCCCAGTCCACTCTACGGTGCAGAAGACTTCCGTTGGAGGTTGCTCTGCACCGTTTTAATACCCCAGTGCGGAAAGGGCTGTTCAATAGTGGAATAGACTGCTCAGAACATGGTGGATTCTTCTCCGGAGAAAGGCTCTCTCAGGAGTGCTTTAATTATATAATTCCTGCGTGGACTAGATGACCCTTGTGGTCCCTTCCAACTCTATGATTTCTTATACAGATGAAGCAGATTTCCACTGTGGGAAAAAAACCCACCCAAATCTGCCAGCTATTGTACAAGATTGATCCATTGTGTGGTTTGTGGTTTCATCCTCAGTTCCTGATTTACTGTTTTCGGCGTCTGGGCTTCCAGCAGTGGTTATACAGCTATATCACTTTGTGTTTTTTCTTACTGGAGTATGTATTCCTCTGGTCTATTAAAAAAATGTATTGTGGCATCACTCCATCATATATAGAACTGCATTCAAGGAACTTCATGCTTTATGAAGGCTCTCTTATTCTGTCTGATACAGGAAATATCCTCGCACCCTGCCGGAAAAGCTTCTGTGTATAAGGAATTCTTGTCATTTGACAGAAGAGAGAAAAGAAGGTTCATTGACCTTAGAAGCTCTGGATCTTGGCATTAGAACATGGAGGGGCCACCTGTGACCCAGAGCCAAATTTCATTAGGCTCTTACCCTTATGGCCAGACTTTAAGAGCCACCTGCAAGCAAGCAGTTTAGATCTCTGGCAACAGCAATCTGTTCCTCCCTTGCCAGCTTTCTATGCTGAAAGAAAGGGTGCTAAGAGAGAGGAGGATGTCAACTGAAAGGACAATCAGAGAAAAAAAGAAAGAGTGACTGAAAGAGAGAGAGAGAAACCCCATCCACCTCTAGCTTCTGCCCTAACCACCCTAACACATGGTCCCCAGGCAACTCTTAAGGATATGTGGTTGTCAACAAAGAAAGTTTCCTATTCATGTATTAGTATCTGACTATAAATTGATAGAAATATCCTAATCAACCCAACTCACTATGTTGCTTCATGCTATTTTAATAGTTGAGATTCATTCTCATTTGAATTTCTGTAGCTTAAGTACAAAGTGCCAAGTAAAAACCAGTCCTTAGAAACAGCCCTCTTTTGAATATTTTGAAAAATGTACAGATGCAGCAATACACAAAGAGGAAGATAGTCTGCTGCTTTGAAAATGCAGAATATGATTAAAACTGACAGCTGTTTTAGCTATAGTTGGGATGATAACCATGGAGTCTCTAGAACCCACTGTAGATCCATTTGGATTAACTGAAGTTGCAAGATAAAATGGAGTCCATGAAAACTTATGCTAGAAATGTATTTTTCTTAATTTGTCTCAAAGGTGCTACAGGATTCCTTTATATCTTTTTATGCCAAAACAGGCTGACATTATTGTCTTTTAATACTACTATTATGGATACATTTGAATTGCATAAATTGCAGGTAGAAAGAGATCTTGATTAATATTTGAAATTCCTAACATTTGAGATTAAGGACTATGCATCATATGCTCAATAATTAATATATTTGCTTAAATCCTAGAGCCAAGCCATGTTATTCAATTATATTTTTTAATGCATTATTCTACTTTGATCATAAATCTACAGGTTTTTGATGTGTACTGTATAAGTCTGGCTAACCTGCTCCAACTAAGTAAGATGTATGAGTTTTAAAGTTCTGAATCAGGCAACATTTGTGCTGTGGCAATTTATATATGCTCTGAGTAATGGAAATATTTCCAAATCTTGTGCTAGAGGGACAAAGGCATCTAAAGCCCTGTTGTTGCTTTTCTGATGACATAGAAACGTTAATTTTACATATGCATATGTTCGCTTAACCCAGAATATTGGAAAAGTAAGATTCAAAATGGTTTTACAATGCTCTTCTGAGGAGAGAGAGAGAAAAATAAAACATGATGAGCCTTCATCCCACTTCAGCTCTTACCCTTTTTCAGAGATAAGCAGAATTTCCTTCCATTGATATCACCTCATGTAATAAGAAATTGGAAAACAGCATGATTGACAACAGTGTGAGTATATCATCATGCAGAAGTAATGGTAACAGTTCTGAAAATGTAGAATTCTACTTCGAAGCTTCTGTGAGAAAAAAGTCCCCAAGTGAGGAATCAAAAACTGGTAATGAGACAGTGGTAAACGTTAATTTTTGGGAGCAACTGTGTATAGAATCTAAACATAACATTTCCCCTTTGCTTTGTCCTCCTTCCAGTGGTTTCTGGCTAGTTCAGTCACCTGCTCCCATACTCTTCTCACCTGTTCTTCCTCCTTCACTTAGTTCCATTTCTGTCTTCCCCCTCTTCAGATTTTCACAAAATAATATAACAAATATAAGCAATCACAAGACCCACAGTGGTATGGAAACAAGCAAGTCAGTTCCATTAACATGGAGTCTGTAAAATAAATTTTAAAAGATAACAAAAGTATGTCAGAGGTAGGCATTTTGATGCCTGAAGTAAAAAAATGGACACTTTGATCACAAGTGATATTCTGTACAAGACCAAAAATTTAATAATAATAATGATGATGATGATGATGATGACAGCAATCTGCTGACCGTCTAAAATCTTCTGCCTGTCCATCTCACCCTACATGTTTATAAAACTGAAGCTGGACCTTCAAAAAGAAGTTTCTAAAGTAGAGGTGACGGACAACTGGCAGCCGTTCAGACGCTGTTGGGTTGCAAATCTCAGCATCTTCCATCATTGGCTATGCTGGCTAGGATTAAGGGAGTGCAGCTCAACATCATCTGGAGGCCATGAGTTGCCTATCTTTGTTCTAAAGGCTAAACCTTCACGAATCTTCCTTGTTCAAAACGTCTGATCTCAAGCTTCCATGGGGATTGTGCACCGCCTTTCTAACCATCCTACCAACAGTCTATGATTGCTGTTGTCCAAATCTTCCTCCCATAACACTTGGATCCAAATTTCCTTGAAAACTTATTTGATAGGAGTAGAATTTATTTTTTTTTAAAAAATATAATTTTATTGACAACTCAATAGTATTTACAATAAGGAAATAATATACACTGCAACTTTAACTTACTACAAAGTTATTACCTGGTCCTCTTAGAACCAAGAAACCACACATACTAGAAAAAATCATCTTACAGATTGAAGAGGGCTAAACAGGGAGAAAGATGCATGCATGTTTGTTGAATAGAGGGTTACAAAAAAACTTTTGAGTTTGAATAAACTGCCATTAAGAGTTACTATTAACTATCAAGTTTTTATAAACACTTTACCTAGGATGCAAAAAGCAGTATCAAATGCTCTCCTTCACCATTCTGTTTGATAGAAGTAAAATTTTCAACGATATCCTCCCCAAATTTAAACATTCAGGAGGACGCAGGTCAAGTTGATTTCTCTCAGCCTCAGAGAGGAAGGCAAAAACCCCTCTGAATAAATCTTGCCAAGAAATCCCCACAATAGGTTTGCCTTATGGTCAGGGTACGTTGGAAACAAGTTGAAGGCACAAGACAAAAACACACACACTAACACACCCTCCAACAGTTCTCAGATGAAAACAGGAACACATGTGGCTGAGCAACATCAGAACGTGGTCAAGATAGCAAAAGTTATTAATGAGGAATAACAAGCCAGGAGACACTGCAGTAGCTTTACTTTTGCTGGAGCCTTCTGGGAAGGGCAAGATTGTGTCGCCTCCACTCCTCTGGGTGAAGTTGGGTGCAAACTACTGTACTTTTGTACTTTGAACTCAGGCCATTTCTGCGCTGCACTATTATAGAGCTATTTCCACATCCTATGGAATCCTGGGGTTTGCAGTTTAGGGAGGGGCATTTAGAAGTCTCAGCCAGAGAGCTCTTGGGCCATAATAAACCACAAACCTCAGAATTCCACAGGATGTTGAAAGTGGAATAATAGCAATTTAAGGGCATTTCTGCACTAGGCTGTTATAGCGCTATTATTCCACTTTCAACATCCTATGGAATCCTGGGGTTTGCAGTTTAGGGAGAGGCCCTTGGGGCTCTTCCCTAAACTGCAAACCCTGGGGATTCTATAGGATGTTGAAAGTGGAATAATAGTGCTATAACAGTCTAGTGTGGAAATGGCCTAACATTGTAATGTGGAAATGGCCTCAGTCTGCAAAAACTGAAGCAAGCCCAGGACAAAGGGAGACCTTGGGAGGAAAGCAGCTGAAAAAGTGGGATGACAGAGAACGAACTGGGATAGATGGAGTGCGTACATTACAGTTGCATAAGCGTGTTAGGTGCGGCTTGGCTTGGCAAACAGATTCAGCGGACAGCAAAGGTACCGGCCCCTCAGCAGCTGTTCTTTCTCTCTACAGGCACAGCGGCCGACGTGGAAAGGAACGGAGAGGTGTGTTGTCCTGTAACGTCGGGGGACGGCGAGCTACTGCGGCCCGTGGCCACGAAGGCTGTGCGTCCCTCAGGGAGGAGCGAGAAGACAGCTGGGCTTCACGCGCGCTGCCCGCATCGCTTGAACAGGAACGCTGTCTGTCCGTGTGAGAGACAGCGCGACCGCTCCTGGCAAGAGCAAAGGGACACCGGAGAAAGAAGGCGGTCGGGTCGGGAAGGAAAACAGGGGGAGCAAGAGAAAGCCCCCCCGCTCGCCCTCACAGCGCGCGGGGCCCCGGCGTCGGAGAGGAGGAGGAGTCTCGGTCCGCGCCAGAGGAGGAAGGGGAGAAGGGAGCGGGGGGGAGGCTCCACGGTGTTGGCGGTGGGGCCGCACAGCAAGACAGCCCGGAGGCGGGGCCGCGCCAGTTGCCGGAGCGCGCCGCTGCCTCGTCGTCTTAGCCGCCGCCGCCTCCGCGGCTTGTAAACAGATCCGGGGCCTCCACGTGACCTGCCGAGGTACCTGTATGTCGGACTGTGTTCGCTCGCATTGTCTCCGACAGGCGGCCGCCCGGCTCCTGACAACAAAGCGAGCAGAGAGGGAGGCGAGGGAAGGGCGCGCGCGCCGGCGGAGCGCTGAGGAGAAAGACGACGACGACGAGGAGGAGGAGGAGGAGTGGGCGGCAGCGGCAACTGCTGCTGTTGACTGACGAGCCTTGTCTTTCGGCCTCATCCCTCCCCATCCCAGCAGGACCGCATCAATCTATCTCGTCTCATCTTTCCTCCCTGCCGCTAAAATGGCTGATGGTGGGCTGTGAAGAGAGCGCCCGAGAGCAGCGGCGGCGGCGGCGGCGGCGGGCAAGCGGGGAAGAGCCTCCGTTCAGGGCGGCGGCGGCGGCGGCGGCGGCGGGAGGCGAGCGGTGGCCGCCATGAGCGCCTTCGCCTTGGAAGAGACGCTGGAGGCGGACTGGGTGGCCGTCAGGCCTCACGCCTTCCACGAGCGCGAGAAGCACAAGTTCGTCTTCATCGTGGCCTGGAACGAGATCGAGGGCAAGTTCGCCATCACTTGCCACAACCGGACGGCGCAGAGGCAGCGCAGTGGCTCCCGGGAGCTCCGCCGAGGCGGAGAGGGCGGCGGCGGCGGGGGCAGTCCTGGCGGAACCCAACACAGGGCTACCTCCGTCAAGGCAGCGGGGACGAGCCCCACCGTCCGCTGGAGCCCGGCCTGGAGCCCCGCCGCCGCCGAGCCTGGCCAAACCCGCAGCTCTCCGGCGTCTCCCGCCCGGGCCGAGGGGCTGCCGAGGAGCCCCGGAGGCCGAGCGGCCGAGGCATCGCCGCCGCCGAAGAGCCCGGCCAGGGCGCGGAGCGCTGAGGCCCAGAGGCCTCCGCCTGCTCCCGAGGCGCCCCCCAGCCCCGCGGCCTGCGAGGCCGACGACATCGAGGTGCTGGAGCTGGGCAAGGACGAGCCCGCGGGAGGAGGCCCCGCTTCCCCCTTGCCGTCCCCGCTCGCCGGGCCTCAGAGCGCCCAGCCAGCCTCCTCGGCGCCGGGCGCTTCCGAGACGGAGCCGCCGCCGCCGCCGCCGCCTTCGCCTCCGCCGCCCGGCGAGGAGTGTAGCTGGGCCGGCCTCTTCTCCTTCCAGGACCTGCGGGCCGTGCATCAGCAGTTGTGCTCGGTGAACTCCGAGCTGGAGCCCTGCTTGCCGGTCCTGCCCGAGGAGCCGTCGGGCATGTGGACGGTGCTCTTCGGCGCCCCGGAGCTCTCGGAAGAGGAGATGGATGCCCTTTGCTATCAGCTGCAGGTCTACCTGGGCCACTGCCTCGACACCTGCGGGTGGAAGATCCTCTCCCAGGTGCTCTTCACCGAAACGGACGACCCCGAGGAGTATTACGAGAGCCTGAGCGAGCTGCGGCAGAAGGGCTACGAGGAGGTGCTGCAGCGGGCCCGCAAGCGGATTCAGGAGGTGAGGGAGGCCCTCCAGGCAGTCAAAAATAAAAATGGGGGCAAAAAAAGGCGTTTCACTCTCCTGCTAGTCTTTCTGCCCTTCAGCTGATAAACAGCCCAGTCTTGTGCATTCTTGCTTGGAAGTAAGTCCCACTGAATTCAGTGTGACTTATTCTCAAGCTAAGTTTTCAGTGGCTTCAGCCTCCCCGATAGACAAAATAAAGTTTTACATAGGTGCAGATAGATGCTGACAGTCCACACCTATGATTTTTAAATAAGCGTTTAGATCCAAACTTGCAAGAGATCAGGATTTCTGGATCAAAGGCTATTGTATCATTCCAGCAGGGGCTCCCACTGGTAAAGAGTTTTGAAGGAGAAACTGCACCTTTCCATATTAGTACACTGGATCAGAGCAACAGAAAAGCCCCACCTTTTGGCTTCACATGTTCTTGCTCTTAGCTAGAGGGGGCTCATTGAATCAACAGGGTTTACTTGTGTGTTGACTCACAATTGAAGAACTGATTCAGGATGAGATCTTTTTTTTTAACCTTTGTGTGTAAATACTTAAAATTCTGGAGTGTTGTAGTTTTGTAAGGATTTACACATTTTTTATAAATAGATGTGGCCATAAATACCGTTGATTGCATTAACATTTTATGGCTTGTAAGTGTTAGCGCAGAGGGCTTCTTGCATATAACTTTGAAGCACAAGATTCATGTTTGCTGAATTACAGGATCCGTGAATGTCATGTTTGACTTGAACTAGATGTGATACACAATTCTCCAGCTTTGTGGTCTCTGCCTTGGACTGCTGTTTCCATCAGCCCGAGTCAGTATGATCAGTAGTGGTGGGAGTGTAGCCCAAAACATCTGGAGGACACCAGATTGGCTAAAGTTGTTCCAGAGTTCTGATGAGGATCATCTTCATTTACTAGATAGAGGCTTTGGTGAAAAAATGCTGTTTGAGAGCCATTTGGTCTGTTTTTCAGGAAAGGAGGGCTAAAAATGATTGAAGTAATTGAAAAAGATCTGTCATTCTTTCTGTGTACAGATGTATATAAAAGTCAGTTTTGAAGATAGTGAGCCTTGGTCAATATCTGCTACGTATGTGATGTAGTGGAGAGTAGTTAGTGCCAAGCTGATGCTGAGTTTATAGCTGATCTGGAAGAGAAGCAGTGCCATGGTTAAAATCTGTTTTGCCTAAGCTCAGACTGTATTGCTTTGAACAGACGACTTACTGTGTAGAATTATACACCAGTACAAAACTGTGGTATTTAAGAAATACTATTCTTGAACTTGATCTTCACCATTATTCTTCCCCACCTTTCTCCTTCATGCCTTTCCTGTTCTCTCTTGGCATAGGTGTGGGGAATCTTTGGCCCTCCAGATATTTTGTCCTATGAACATTTGGGAAGCCCAGCACGTTTGGAAGGCCAGAAATTCTCCGCTGCTGCTGTATCGGAGAAAGTATCAGATAAGCCCATTTTGTGTTTTCTTTTTTGGCAGTGTAATCATGTGCCAGTGCAGATGTACAAATTTGCAAAATAATTTTGTCATAGATACATTCTTATGCTGAGAGTAAATACCTAGCTTCATACATGTCTTTTGAATTTTTTTTTTTAAAAAGAGCGTCTGGGATGACAGGAGAAGGAGCTGGGAAAATCCCAGATGCTTGGTTCTCTAGATGCCTAAAAATGTGGTACTGACAGCTTCCAAAGAGATTTTTCTGCAGTTTTGAAGGATAGACCATCAAACCCTATCCTTGCATCCTCAGGAAAATTCCATAAGTCTGATGTAGTTCTGAGCTATACAAACATTCTGAGAAAGAGAGAAAATGTGGCACACATTTGTGAATAGGTGAGATGCAAAGCAATAAAAGTAAATGGGTAGTAAAAATATCTGAAGCCAGAACCTCCCTAATGAAATGAAGTAACTTGTGATGTAGATGTGACCTAACTGGTAGGCTGTTATGCTTAACTGCAGTGCAGCCCTCTCATCCTGTGAGGGATAAATCAAGTTGTTACTTTCAGTAAAAATTATGTGATGTCAGTAAGTCTGTTGGTATGTGCTATGTAAACTGACCTGCTCTTAATTAAAAGGTGCTTCATATTTAAGAAAGGAGATAATTTAGGTAGCTTGCTTTGTTCCCAGTGGTTCTCAGGTTTCTCTTGTCTCTTAGGTGTTTGATAGTGGCTTTCTCTGTAACAAGAAGCTCATATCTCACTTGGAAAAGTTATTCCATGATAATCGAGCAACAGATGACAGGCATTTAATATTAATGTGTAATCCTGATGCAATGCTTTTCCACACTTCAGGATGGGGACTTGATTCTCTTCTTGAAATAGAAAACTACTAAGCTCAATGCGTTTCATATGTATTTTTCTTTCACATTACTCTTGGCATCTGTACTTGAAAATAGCTAGAGATGAAGGGTGAGATGTTCAGTTATAGCAATGGCATATTTAAAAAGCCTGTTAGAACTTTCAAAGGGGACTAAAAGTTGATAGGGTTCTAAAATCATATGTCTGCATAAGATAAATGCAGCTCTAATTCTTACACTAAAACTCTTTGTAACAGATTTTGCAACCGATTCAGTCTCTTCGAATGAGGCGACTAGGGAGACAAGCTAGATTCTTTCCCCTTTATTGTTTTTCTATTTTGACATTGCCCATGTTTTGCTTAGCCAATCATTTGTAAGATTTAATATTTGTTTTGGTTCGTACTGAATTAGAATTCTGTGTATAATCTTTCTAAATCTCTGCAATAACTTTGATAATGTACTAGAATCCAGAGTAAAATGGTTGTCACACTAGAGAAATATTTTGCACTTGCATATTTAAATGACTTCTTCAATAATAATCTGAGCAAGATAAACCTGTGTGAAACATTTGATTTGACAGATGCTTCTATGCTGAAATACTGCGATTCTAAAATAAGTAGTTGAATGCTTTGGAAATAGAAGAACAGACTATATAATGTATAGTAAAAGGAAGTAGTATCTTTACTATTAAGTGAAATATTGATCAACATAGATACTTTATTTCTTTGTGTTCATTTATTTTTCTATGGATACTGATGTTCTGTTCTCTATTCTTCATTCCTTCTGTTTATTTGTTAAAAACAGTGTCTTATAAACAGTATATTTTATTCCAATTCATTTTCAGTATAACAATAGATTGAATATTCTTAACATTCTCAGTGTATAACTACTTCTAGATTATTTCTTAGATACTGGGATTATAAGGAGTTTTCTGCTATCTAACAGGCAGGTTGATAGGCAAATAAATTAATTGCTATGGAATTTGAATTAAGATGATTGACAGCAGGCTGAGTTGGTTATGCTTATGGCTAGTCCATTGCAGTGACCCCAAGATATTTCACAGAATAATGAATAGCATTAGAACAAATATTTAGTTTTGATGTGCAAAGTATTTTAATATAAGTGTTAATCCAGGGAATGTGGTGTAACGATGTATGTGGAGATAGTAGATAGTAAGAATGAAATACAAGAAGTTTCTCCCAACAATTTCTTAATAGGTGTATGTAGAACTGTATGTTCTTATTATACAAAAATATCCTCTGTTCATATTTCACAATAATTCAGATGTCTCTGTTTGGTTTGCGCATATAGATCATTATGGTCATTATACTATAGTGTCTTATTCAAGTGGGCCTACACAAACTGGATGCTCCCTAGATGTGTATTATAACTCGTATGACCTCCAGCATAGTTCTTGCTAGGGACAATGAGAACAGCAGTTCATGATGTCTGAAGGCCCCAGATATGGGAAAGTGGGCTTACACAATATGGTTGTCTCTATTAGGAGCACAGGACCCTCACAGAAGTGAAAGAACCATGAATGTCGATAGGTTCCCCCCAAACCATATTTAGCACACAAAAAAGTACATACAGTATGATCTATGAATTCAACCCACCGTGGATTGAAATGAACACACCAGCCAGCTGGATATGAGGTGGTGGGGTTCCTTCACAAGGCAGAAGTGGGCAGCTATGCTGTCCCCACTGCTGCCCCGTGCCATTTTTAATAGGGACTTACAGGCATCACCTCACCTTCACAATCTCTCACAGTCTTACAAGGCTTGCAGAGAGACTGCAAATGTGAGACAAGACTTATAAGTCCCTGTTAAAATGGGGTAGGGCAGCAGTGAAGGTGGCAGCAAATAATCCAGAAATAATCAATTCTATGAATGTTAAACCCACATGTGGAGGGCTGGCTGTATATATATTGTGTCAGAGGCATATTACAGAGAGGAGATTCAGGGTGTATGTGTGTTTGTGTGCATATATGTGAAGATTTACCACATTTTGTCTGGCATCCTGTTGAGTAATGAGATTGTAAACTGGGCTTATGATCTTGTAACTGTTGGCATTCATGTTTATGGTTGTTAATGACAGAGCGTGACACCCAACACCTACCTTTTCAACCAGGCAGCACCTTAGCCAAAGGCACTGAAGATTGGGGCACTGGGAAGTGATGTCTGCAGTGCTGTCCCAGTTGCGGGGTGCAATAAGAGAAGTAGTTGCAGCAGAACCCCAAATGGTCTTTCCAGCTGTCTTTTCTCAATGCACTTCGCAGCTGAGGGAGCCCTGTAAACATAATTTCACAGTGTCCTAATCTGAGGCATCTGGAACACTCTGACTGGGTTGAAAGGGTAGTTTTCTGGAGGTGGCACTGTCAAACATAGCTACAGTGATGGAACTCTGTCATCATAGTTATGTTTAACAGTACAGGATCTTGGCCTTTATTTATATGCATCCTGAAAAGAATAGCCATTTGAAAGCCTGAGAGAAAGACAGAGGGTGCATTTTAAAGCTTTGCTTCTTTTTACAAGGAGAGTACAGACTCTTTCTGTAAGCAGACTGTACACCAGTTATGAAAAGGAACAAAAAACAGAAACAACATTTTACTGAAAAATTATTTATTTTGTCATGAAACCTGGGTTTCTGAGATAAAAAGTAAACAAGCAATGCTGACATTAAGGGGACAGTGCTACTACTCAGCAAAAGAGCTTGCGCTTTACAGGTAGGAGGTCCCTGCACTGATATTTGGTGTAACCAAATAAAGGGTCTTGAGCAGTAGGCTGGATAAGATTTCCATCTAAAACCCTTGAGAGGAACTATTATGTAGATAGTACTCACCAGGTTGATCTAGCTTCCTAGGTTGTCCTAATTTGTGATCCATAGTTTTGAATGAAATGGTGAACCATGATTTACTGCAAACAAGGACAAAAAGTCACTAATGATTCTGGACAAGACCAGGAAGGAATGTGTGAGTGGGGCTAGTCTAATATTTCTAAGGTGAAACCATGGTGTGTGTTTTATGTCTGACTGCTACTAGTTTCAAGCTGCTTAATAGTCTCATAGAAGATAAACCACTAGTATGCGATTTGTGAATGCTCAGATTTGATAGTTATGTATACACTTGTACGTACATGCAATATTCAGGAAAATATTGTAAAGCTAACAATAGTAAGATAGCATGTTGCAGTCTGATCTACATATAATGTAAACCATAGTAGTTGGATTTAAGATACTTAGAGCTTAAAGTTAGTATTTATTTTCTGACTCTGCTGTGCTTTTGTTAGAGTGATTGATAGTATAGTATGTGGGTATACAAAATGTGTGCATACCAGTGATTAAGAAAATGACATTACAGTGCTTTAATCACTCTTACTATTTTTTTAGTATCTGTTCTGAGTACAGCTGCTTCTTACTACTGTTGTGTGTTGTACTATTTTAGGTAAATATAACCTCCATGACCCTCTCCCACTAACTAGCAATTTGTACTAATAGCTTTCCTGTACATATAACTTTAAAATATTGCTTTAAAATTTAATCTGTAAATGCTTTTTTTACTCCTAATATAACTTTATATCTGTTATTTGCTAGCATTTCAGTCACAGAATCTAATAGTCTTTTTGACCTAGGTGATGCAATATTAAAAATTCAAAACTTCATTTGGGAAACAAGAAAGCTTGTAAGCTTGCAAAATTAGACATTTCAAACTGATATGTGTTTAAGGACTTTGTTCTCATTTCTTTGTCATTTTCTGATGTATAGTGACCCTGTCATGGGGTTTTCTGAGGGCTGAGAGTGTGTGATGCTCCCAAGGTCACCCCGTGGGTTTCCATGGCTGAGTGTGGAATCAGACTCTGATCTCAAGGGTCATAGTCCAATGCTCAAATCACTATACCATGCTGGTTCTTTGCTTACCGTCAAATAATACCTGACTACACCTTTCCTCTCACTTGAATGGTTCTGTTTCCTTTCTCCTTTTGGTTAATTTTAACATTTTATTATTACCAGGAAGTTTTCATCTTCTTTCTGTGCTTGAAACCATGATACACACAAGTCTGGCTGGCTTGTTACATCTAAGGTGTGGAATTCTGGTCTGTCTGCTTGAACAGGTTTTATTATTAACACTGAAACTGGAGAAGGGTGTTCAGATCACTTGCCTTCATTTCAGCTTATACATGCATAGGAGCCACACATGAACAATTCGGTAATCATGTAGTTGACTCAACCTTGGGTCTTTAAAATGCTTGAACAAGAACTCTGGTGAATGTAACTTTAACCTTTCTAGCATTTTCTGACCTTCCATACATTAGTTAACAATATAACAAGTGAGAGGAGTGGTCATTTTACCATAAATAATAACCATTGTGTTTCTTTTTTATTAGCATGTTTTCTTAAAGGATCAGTGCTTTTACTGAGGATTAATCATTGCATTCACAATTCATGAAACATACAGTTTTTACTCAGTTAAGCCAAGGGGAATGTAGAACCCAAGCTGATGGAGGCAGGATGTGCTAGGCCTTAAGGTGTTTTTGGATAACTGGTGCCCATCTCAGATATCCAAAGTAAAGATTAGCTCATTGTAGCTCCTCCAGAGTCACTGCATGTTATCAGTTCCAGGTGCTGGTGGCATCTAATATTGATATGTGCACTGAGGTTTAGTGTAAACAGTATAATTTGTACTATGGATTGGAAGAGTAGGAAGATTACAAGATGATAGTGTAAATTAGGTGTATGTAAGTGTGCCAGGAGTCTTAGTTTGTTTAAATATATTTAGTGTTTTCAATCCTATATGGTTTTAAACAAACTACAAACATGTTAAACAATTAGCAAGTCGAAACAAGTTAAAAAAATCTAAAGGTTAAAACTATGTACATGGGCCACATCTCTGCAAGTGATATCACAGCTCGGGGTTGAGGGAAGTAAAATGTTCTAGTTGGGTGTGGATTGGGACCATTTTTAAGGTTTGTCTGGCAAGAAAATCTCTCAGTTTAGGGTAGGAAGCTTGGAGGGGATCTCATTGGGATTTGCAGAATTGGGAATGGGACCATACTTTCCCTGATGTACTCTAAATGAAGTACTGTCTATGTAGTGGGGCATTTTCCTCTCCCCTTCCCTGCAGCTCTTGCTGCTGATTTCCCAGCCTTTTTGAATAGAAATTACGAGCTTATGGGCTGCTTTAGTAAGGACAAGGAGACATTCCTGTTGTTCCTCTGATGAAAGCAGCTCCATCAGCTAAACAACCCTGTTGGATCTTAGTCAGTCCCCTCTCATACATTACATGCAGCATGCTGCCATGTTGGGAATTTTCGTGTCACCATTCCATTGCTTTTGGCATTTGCAGCTGATACAGAATTTCAGTATGGTAGCACCCATGTGGTGAGTACTCCTAAATTTTATTCATTTAAGATGGGGCAACATAGGTGGTAGCATTTTTGGTGATGTCTCCATGGTCATCATAACAACATCATAGCCGTTAGATGGCTTGCACAGTTCATAAAGTTATCTCTTACCAGTGGTTGTAACAGATAAATGGAACCACAGTATTCAGAGGGAGTATACATCTAACAACAATAAGAATGAGCAACTTTATTCATAGTGCACCTTTTCCCCAAAACTGAATTTCATTATGTCAGGGGAAAAAACAACAATGTGTATTGCAAACTTCTTAGAAGGCTGCTACTGGAAAGTTGTGCTGGATTCCAGGGACCTTGATCTGATATAGGGAGCTGCTGCTTACAACTTTTGTACAAAATATTCTTCATGTCTTGAAATAATTGACAGCCCTCCTTCCCATGACCTTTCTGGTTGCTGGTAGAAAGGCAGAAATTTCCTGAAATAATCTAAAGTTATTAATGGCTGATGCAGAGCTGTAGTTCTTCTATTTAACATCTTTCTAATCTAAACAGATCTCTTCCTATACCATGGGTACTGCTTTGGGTTATTTATAGAATATAATTATATTCTTTCACTCTCCTTTTTACTGAGCTACACATAGTCACTTTTTTAATAACTTCCCACAGTTCCCAATTCCAAGGGTCATTATGGTTATTAGGATTTTTTTCCATTTTGTCATCAGGCTGTGCTAACACACCCACTTTGATCCAGGCACAAGGAGGTGTGTTGTACTATATAAGTCACAGTGAAACTCTCTATCCTGTGTGTGTGTGTATGTGTGTGTTCAGTGGGTTTGTGTGTGTGATGATGGTTTTCCTTTGTTGTGGATTGGACATAATGGCAACAGTGCTAGTCTCCTTAGTTTAGAAATATTTTTTTCTGTGTACAATAGGCGTGGGGAACCTATGGCCCTCCAAATTGTTACAGCTCCTTTCAAACTTCACAGTGCTTACAGTTGGCTGTCCTGGCTAAGATGGGAGATACATTAGAAAAACATCTGAAAAGCCACAAATTCCTGACTTCTGGGCCTACAAACCATTGTTGCTCTGTAAAATGACTGTTTTTCTTTAAAAGCAACAGAAAGTCTTGTGACACTTTAAAGACACAAACTTTCTTAGTATAAGTGAGCTATCATTTTCTCAGTCATTTTTCTTGACGTGTGGAAGTATAATTTCTTTTAACATTTTTTACTGCCATTCCAAAAACAAACAAACAAAAAACCCACAAAAAACCTTTCCAAGATTATGTACATCAAAACTTCACACCAGTGAGATCTCTTTTTACCATCTCTAGAAGAACAAAGTGACACAGCCTTTCAGGTTTAACTTGATTGCTTAATGGGATTTTAGATAAGGCATCGTTTACTCTTGCCATTCTAACATCTTATGCAGGAAGAAAAGTTTTGCTATGTGAAGAACATATTCACAAAGAGTACTTGAAACCAGCTATTGGGAATGGTAAAATTAACCTGTAGTAGTGAAAGAAACAAAATTATCATTTAGTGGCCACATTTTAGCTTACTACTTTGGATCCTAACATTCTCCAAGAAATTTCTGTTAGCTGCTTTTGTGAAGTCTCCAAGGGAGGAACCTCCACAGCTTCCTAGGGATGCTTGTATGTATTGCTGTATATACTTACCAAGTGCACATGCTACAGATGTACAAACTCATAGGTTGGTTTGTATTGTGGGCCCTGCCTTTTCTTCACAAGATAGAATGAGTCCACAGTCTAGATCACAGTACTTCTGATAAAAAATCAGAATGATCATTTGTCTTTGAATGGTTTCTGGCTTGTCAGCACACTTCTGATAGTATGTTGCCTAGATGTTATAAAGCACCTTCATAATATGGAGTACCGTTTCTTTTCAAGACTCAGTGATATATATGGTAGAGTGTTGAGCATATGTGGGTGACCCAGGTTCAGATCCCTGTTCAGCTACAAAGCTTCCTGAGTGATCTTGAATCACTGTGTGCCTAAACTACTTCTTTTGGTTGTTAAGAACATAAATGGGAGGCACCACGTACACTGCCCTGAACTCTTTGGATAAAAAGTGAGCTAAAGGTAAGTATACCAATATACTGAAGTCTAACATTCTTTCTCAACTCTGCTGCTTCCCTTTACTGCTTGAATAGGATCTGAAGTTGGGCTTTGAGCATGGAAAGCATGTCCTCTAATATTGATCTAGGTTCCTTTTTTTCAGAACTAGTGATAGTAAGTAGTTCTCCCCCATCCCCAAGGCTTGGAAATAATGTTGTTATACAGTCTAAGGCATCATTAGTCTTGTTTGTGTCACAGATTCATGTTCAGTTTACTGTCTATTATAATACTTAAATGATTCTTACAAGTGCTGCTGCAGATATTGTTGTCTTGTACTGCTGGTTCTTCTTTGAGCTGGTGATATTTCATACTTGACTGCAGACAAGCTATTGAAGTGCAACACTATGTTTGGAATTGCAGATGACTGGTGGGAGGATGTATGTGTTCATAAAAGAATATTTGAAAAATGGTCATCTCATGGTTTGCACTTGAACAGAGTTTGCAGTTTAGAACAATTCTTAGATCACAAGCTTAAAAGAAATATCAGATCATTTTAAACATTATCATTTAACAAAGAACTGTGGATGTTACAGAACAAAAGTGCACTTAGTATAGAAACCATAAATCGTGAAAGGGCAATGAATTCTACTCCTTTCAGTAAAATCAGATAAAAAGGCCAAAACTAACAATATATCAGTGTTGGCTACAGTTACTTAGAATGCAAGAGAATGTGCTTAATGCATTGCAAGAAGAGTTACACAGTACATTTGTTTAAGGCTAATTCATACTTAACAAACAAATCATACTTGGGGCCTTGTGAACAGCCTTTGGACTTATATGTTCCTAGTTCCCTCTTTGACTTCCCACTAGCTGTTTTACCATTTTTTCCTGATCAAAATAGGGCAGTCACTTCAAACTGTATGGCTTGTATGGATTTGGGAGGATGAAGTTTGCATGTTGATGACTGTAAAGCCATCATTCCCAGACTATCATGGTTTAGGTCAGAGCTTTCCAAACTTTTCATGTTGGTGACACACTTTTTCTGACATGCATCATTTCGCAACACAATAATTCAGCTTTACTAGCAAATTGGAGATACCCAGAGGAGTATCTAGGGTGGGGAAAGGCAGCCCCCCCCGATCATGGCTTGCTGCCATTACCCATGGCAGGAAAGGCCCTAGCAAGAGCGATGGCAGGGGGAAAGGCAGGCCCCTCCCACCCGGTCTTTGCTCACTGCTGTCATTCTTGCCAGGGAAAGGCCCCAGTGGGAGCGACGGCAGCAACCCGGGCTCAGGGGAGGGGTTTTCTCAGCCGGGGAGGCAACACAACAACATACTACAGGCAACACACTAATGTGTCACAACACACAGTTTGGAAAGCCATGGTTTAGGTGTTGTATCCATTTCTTTCTTAGCTGCTGTGCACTGCGGTGGTACCTTTGGAAGACATTGTCTCCTTATGAGTTCGTTGGCTTATTCCATGTGTGGGAAGTATGTAGGCATTATTTCTGGCAGGCTTTGGCATTGGTTCCAAGAATGGGGGTGGGGACTGTCTGCCATTTTATGCCATTTGAGGATTCTCTGTGTTCTCTTCACACACACACATACCGCTGGGGCTTTTCTGCTGGCATAAGATCTGTAGATTTCTCAGTATATGCTGAGGCATGCGCACACCCCTACCTCAATGTATTTCAAGTACAGAATTGCTGTAGCTGCCTGGTTTTTTTCTTCTTTGTAGTTGTTTGCCATAAAAGCTGCTTGAGCTTATGATGACACTACAGATGAGAGATCTCCATGAGCCCCTGCCACACTACACATATTATAATATTAGTTAACACTCCGGCCATACGAGGGCTCTCTTGCTCATTTTTTCACATCATCGCATAATGCTACAACCCAGTAACTCCCTCCACCATTCATATGCTTATCTACTCACCTTGGCTTTAGGCTATATATTTTCTCCTAACTTTGTCCTCCAATGACCATTGTTAAAACTGAACTTTTCATCACCATACGCACACAAGTTTTGCATTTCTGTTACTATTCATGCAAACAACCTGCTCATTCATAGATTTAATTGTTTCTCCCTAGGCACTTCACTCCATGCATCTAATGAAGTAGACCTAGTCTGTGAAAGATTATGCTACCAACTTCTTTCTCTCAGTTAGTCTCAAAGGTGCTACAAGATCCCTTTGCATGGATTGTAAGTGTTCTGTAATGCTTAATATGTTGCATTTAGTCATATAAAGTCAGCGTCCACATCCTCATCCAGCTGTTAAATTTACCGAGTAGTCTTGGGCAGTTCTCTGTTTCTCAACCTTAAACTCAACTCTTAAGAATTTAGTGCAGATAGAATGCCACTTTAAATTCAATGAAGAAATAATGAGGTACAATTGTAATTCATAATGACTCAAATAGTGCTGCTATGTTGCTACAAGAAGAAAATACAGAACTTTTAAGAGTTTCTCACCACACACATCCTGTTAGTGACTTCATAAAATGGGGCCTAAGGCCCCACTAAGGAACGTGTAGAGGCCCTGTGCAGAATATGCACCGAGGAACATCATATTGTGCTATTGTAATAGCACAACAGGTTGCCAGCCATGTGCATTTGGAAATTATTCACAAATTTTGTGCTGCAGTGATATCAAGTATAGGCAAAAGTAAGTGGAACAAAGCTTTGCTGGTGGTTATATTATGCTGTGGCAATCGAAGTCCATACATGTTAAATTGATTTGGCTAGTACAAAGATGTACGTGGTATCAGTAAATGGTTTGTGTGACTAGCCAATGCTAATAATATAATATGACATGCATAGGTGTGTATTATACATGTGGGGTGTTTGTATTGGACATTCCCAATTACTTTATCCAGCTGCAGAAATGAAATACATTAGGCATGGTGTACATAATCCAGATTGGGCCTCTGCTTATTCCATAACAAGGCCTAAGGCCCCACTGGAGAATATGCAGAAGCGTAATGCAGAACATGTACTGAGGCACATTGCATTGTGTCATTACAATGGCACAAGTTGTCAGCCATGTATATTTAGAAGTGATCCACATATATTGTGCTACAGTGATATCTAGTATGGGATTGTATAATGCAAGCAGAACAAACCTTTGCTGGTGGTTATTTATACTATGATGTGGCAGTCTTGGTCTACATTTGTTAAATTGGTTTGGCTAGTGCAAAGATATATCAGTAAAGGGTTTGCATGAATAGTCAGTGGTAATAATGTAATTGTCACTGTCAGCACATTTTTCATTCATTTTTCCTTTGATCTCGTTCTCTATTTTTCTATCCCCTAATGTATATGTCGAGTATATATCTGGTATTCTGGATGACACTCTTACATTTTCAAAGAAGTGGATTACAGTTCACAGAAGCTCATGCTATTAATTCATTTGTTAGTCTTTAAAGTACCTCTGGAGATTCTTGTTGCTGCTGTGATGAAGGTAGGATAGAATCCTGTTGGTGCACAATGCTGGTAGCTATCCTTCTTCCAGCTTTATAGAGTGATAGCAACGAGAAAAAGAAAAAAAGCTGCCCATTTGAGTAGCCTATTTCTCTTTCCCTTATGGCCACTGAGTCATGGTGAAACTACTGTGCAAGCTACCTTTTGTTGTATAGCAGTTATATACTCATAGTGCATTTCTGTTCACTGACTTTAGTGTTGTTTTTTGCACTCTATGGGAAAAGGACTCACTTTTATCAGCAAGTCTTGGGATTGCCAGATCAGATTTGTGTCTATGTTGCTTGTGCAGGACATGTTTGCTTTGGCTTTGGGGGAGGTCTCCTTTGTATGGTTCTCCCTCTACATTTGCAGGTTTGAGCTTCGTCGATTTGATTATTTGCGAGGTGCATGTATGTGTTCTCTCTCTGTGCTCAAGCAAATGAGAAGGGTACAGGGGAGCATGGAGAGGGAATGCTTGTGCCTGCCTGCCTTCCCTGAGCCTGGGCAAAAGACAAGGGAATGGGAGGGGGAGCATGGGGGAATCATAGAATCATAGAAATGTAGAGTTGGAAGAGACCACAAGGGCCATCCAGTCCAACCCCCTGCCATGCAGGAAAACCCTCAAAGCACTCCTGACAAGTGGCCATCCAGCCTCCGCTTAAAAACCTCCAAAGAAGGAGACTCCACCACACTCCGTGGCAGCACATTCCACTGTCGGACAGCCCTGACTGTCAGGAAATTCCTCCTGAGGTTCAGGCGGAATCTCCCCTCCTGCAGCTTGCATCCATTGCTCCTTGTCCTGGTCTCAAGAGCAGGAGAAAACAAGCCCACTCCCTCCTCGACATGACACCCCTTCAAATATTTAAACATGGCTATCATGTCCCCTCTCAACCTTCTCTTCTGCAGACTAAACATACCCAGCTCTCTAAGTCTGTCCTCATAGGGCATGGCTTCCAGGCCCCTCACCATTTTGGTTGCCCTCCTCTGGATCTGCTCCAGCTTATCCATATCCTTCTTGAATTGGGGTGCCCAGAACTGGACACAGTATTCAAGATGAGGTCTAACCAATGCAGAATAGAGTGGTACCAATACCTCCCTTGATCTAGACACCATACTCCTATTGATGCAACCAAGAATTGCGTTGGCCTTTTTGGCTGCCGCATCACACTGCTGACTCGTGTTCAGCTTGTGGTCTATGAAGACTCCTAAATCCCTTTCACACGTACTGTTAGCCAGCCACGTGTCCCCCATCCTATATTTCTGCATACCATTTTTTCTGCCTAAGTGTAGGACCTTACATTTCTCTCTGTTGAAATTCATTTTGTTAGCCTTGGCCCAGCTCTCCAATCTGTCCAGGTCCTTTTGAATTTTCATCCTGTCATCAGGCGTATTAGCAACCCCTCCCAATTTGGTGTCATCTGCAGATTTGATCAGCGTGCCCTCTATTCCTTCATCCAAGTCATTAATGAAGATATTGAACAGCACCGGGCCCAGGACAGAACCCTGTGGCACCCCGCTAGTCACTTCTCTCCAGGATGAGAATCTGCCATTGGTGACCACCCTTTGGGTACGGTCAGTCAACCAGTTACAAATCCACCTGACAGTAGCCCTGTCCAGTCCACATCTTACTAGCTTCTTTGCAAGAATGTCATGGGGAACTTTGTCAAAGGCCTTACTGAAATCAAGATATACTACGTCCACAACATTCCCTTCATCTATCAAGCAAGTAACTCTATCATAAAAAGAGATAAGATTAGTCTGGCATGACCTATTTTTGAGAAATCCATGTTGACTTTTCGTAATTATGGCATTGTTTTCTAAGTAATTAGAAACTGACTGTTTGATGATCCGCTCCAGGATCTTTCCAGGTACTGATGTCAGGCTGACTGGGCGATAATTATTTGGGTCCTCTTTTTTCCCTTCTTGAAGATGGGGACAACATTTGCCCTCCTCCAGTCTGCCGGAACTTCTCCGGTCCGCCAAGAGTTTTCAAAGATTATAGCAAGAGGTTCCGCAATGACCTCTACTAGTTCTTTTAAAATCCTAGGATGCAATTCATCTGGCCCTGGAGACTTGAATTCATCCAGTGTGGCCAGGTATTCCTGTACTACCTCTCTATCTATTCTGTGCTGCATTTCCCTCACTTCCTCACCTGCTCCCCAACCGCCAGGTTGAGTGTTTTTATCCTTTTGGGAAAAAACTGAGGCGAAGAAGGTGTTGAGGAGTTCTGCCTTTTTTCTTCCTCCTGTTATTAATTCACCATCTTCCTTGCGCAGTGACCCTGTCGTCTCCTTCTTTTTCCTTTTGCTACGGACGTATTTAAAAAAGCCCTTTTTATTGTTTTTAATGTCTCTGGCCAGCCTAAGTTCGTTCTGTGCTTTAGCCTTTCTGACCTTCTCCCTACATCTCCTGACTACTTGCTTATAATCTTCTTTGGTGATTTCCCCCTTCTTCCATTTCCTGTACATGTTTTTCTTAATACTTAGCTCAGCTGAGAGCTCTTTAGTCAACCATTCCGGTTTGTTCAGATGCCTTCCATTTTTCCTCCTTAATGGCACAGTTTTAGTCTGTGCCTTCAATACCTCCCTTTTTAAAGAACTCCCATGCATCCTGAACTCCTTTCTCATTGACTATTCTTGACCACGGGATTTCAGCCAGCAGCTCCTTCAGTTTACAGAAGTCTGCTTTTTTAAAATCTAAGACGAATGCCTGGCTACGCTTGCCTTCTCTTCCCCACTGAATGCCAAATTCTAATAGGGCATGGTCACTCTCTCCTAAAGATCCAACCAGTTCTACGTCATTAACAAGGTCTTCCCTGTTGGTCAGGATCAGATCCAGAATATTTGATCCCCTTGTCGCCTCTTCCACCTTCTGGACCATGAAATTGTCTGCAAGACAAGCAAGAAACTTGCTGGACCTTGCCACCTTTGCAGAGTTTGACTGCCAACATATATCCAGGTAGTTGAAATCTCCCATTATTACTGTATCTCTCCTTTTTGAATGTGCAGTCATTTGGTCTATGAAAGCGCCATCGAGGTCCTCAGTCTGGCTTGGAGGTCTGTAGTAAACCCCCACTATAATATCCCTATTGTTTCTCGCTCCCTTAATTCTTACCCAGATGCTCTCGACCTGGCTTCCGGTGTTCAAGTCATGGATCTCTTCACAGGTGAAAACATCCTTGACATATAAGGCTACTCCTCCTCCTTTCTTATTTGGTCTATTTCTACAAAATAGGCTATACCCCTCTATTCCTACATTCCAATCGTGAGACTCATCCCACCAGGTCTCAGTGATGCCTATCAAATCATATTTATTTTGCTGTACTAGGAGTTCAAATTCATCTTGTTTGTTTCCCATACTCCGTGCATTAGTGTAGAGACACTTAAGTCCCTGTGCCCTTCCTGCAAGTCCCATAACATTGTTTCCACCCCTCCCACGATTGGATGCTATTCCTACTTGGCCAATATCATTTGGGCCTTTTTCCCCTGCACTTGCCGAGTCCTTGTCCTGAATAATCTTGTCTCCCTCCCCAGTTGTGCTTAGTTTAAAGCCCTCCTAATCCTCCTTGTGAGACTGTTTGCAAAAACGTTCCTGCCAAGTTTCGTGAGGTGCAGCCCATCCCTTGCCAGAAGCCCATGTTCCTGGAATTTCAAGCCATGATCCAAAAAGCCAAACTTTTGGCGGCGGCAAAATGTGCGGAGCCAGCTGTTGACCTCTACTATTGTCCTTTCCCTTCGTGCACCATATCCTTGAACAGGGAGGATTGATGAAATGACCACCTGCGCACCAAGGTCCTTAAGCTTTCTCCCCATAAGCTCGTAGTCCTTTGTGATGTGGTGAAAGCTGCGCTTCACCGTGTCATTGGTTCCAACATGAACCAAAACGAGGGGCTTACGGTCAGTGGGCTTGACCAGCCTGGCTAGCCTCTCTGTTACGTGGTTTATCCTGGCCCCAGGAAGACAGCAGACCTCTCGATTGAGCTTGTCCGGTTTGCAAACTGCCGGTTCGGTTCCTCTGAGCAAGGAGTCCCCAACCACCAGAACTCGCCTCCTCTGAGACCTGTCCGGGGTTCTTCGACAAGCAGATTCTTCCAGGATTGCCTGGGCATTGTGTTGAGGCCGGGAGTGCTGGTCTTCCCGATGTTGGATGCTGTCCTGTTGGTGTTCAAGTTCCAGTTGCCGAAGTTGGATTCCTTCTTGCTGATGTTGTGTTCCCTCCTTCTGGTGTTCCTCATCATTCACAGCACCAAGAACGTTGAAGCGATTCTGTAGTTTGAGAGTCTGTTTCCTTCCTGGCCCTTCTACTTCTCCGTGTGACATTCCTCCAAGCATCGCTTCCCTGGCTCACGGAACTGATTTCCTCATCAGGCAGCTCCTCCGCATATCCGGTCTTCAGGAAGGTCCTCTCTGCCCTATCTAAGAAGTCCTCACCTTCTCTAATAAGATGAAGATTAGAAACCTGTGCCTCCAGCTGCCGCACCTTGACCTCTAAGAAGGTGACCAGCTTGCACTTGCTGCAGGTGTACCCGACCGCATCTTGTGGCAAGAAAAGGAACATGCCACAAGTGCTACAGGTGACAGTAGCAGCTCCCTCACCTTCCATACTTGATAATACAGGGAATAGAACAAGAAAACAAAAACTGGGCCTCCTTTCTTAAATTGAGCTGTATAAGCTATGTCTGCTCAGCTAACTACCAAGCTCAGTTGAACTCTTCCTAAATTTGTTCGGTCGCTATAAGGATCGGTTGTTCCTAAACTTGAGTGGTTGAACTTGAAGGATTGAAGTAGATGAATGAAATTGCGCGCGCCGCTGGAAGTTCCTAATAAAGCCTCCTTCCCCTAGCTGACTCCTCCCCCTAGCTTGATTAACTCTCCCTAGTTTGATTGACAGTTAACTGACTAACTAACAAACAATTAGCTGACAATAGGCTGTGAGCTCGGGGAGAGCACACAGCCAGCGCAAGCAAAAAAACAAAACAAAAAAACCCAGAGAAATAAGCAAACAAACTCAGCCCCACAGTCCTGCAGAAACACCTATCAAAGTTGTCTTCACAGACCCAGCTTACCTTCTGCTCTCTCCTCTGGAAGTCAGCAAGAAGCCTGCTGGGAGTTCCTAATAAAGCCTCCTTCCCCTAGCTGGCTCCTCCCCCTAGCTTGATTAACTCTCCCTAGTTTGATTGACAGTTAACTGACTAACTAACAAACAATTAGCTGACAATAGGCTGTGAGCTCGGGGAGAGCACACGGCCAGCGCAAGCAAAAAAAACACACACAAAAAACCCACAGAGAAATAAGCAAACAAAGGAATGGGAGTGGGAGTGTGGGGAGGGAAGGCATGTGGGAGGGGGCAGATATTCATGATTTTTAAACTTTTGTGAGAGTCCTGCACCCCAAACTCTCATCAAAGTGAAGGTGCCACTGTAATTAAAATCTCACCTTTAGCCTTGCAGAGACTTGCAAAAGTTTGTTTCTGAACTTTGCCTGCAAATTGCACAGCAAGAAGATAATGCTGCCAATGTTCTGCTGTGGCTTCCTTTAAATCTGAGAATTCTGGAGGGTTTGTAGGGGCACAAAAATGGAGTGGTGGACCACCCTTCACCCACCTGTGTATTAGTTTGTGTAACCTGCCAATGTAATGCTAGTTACATCAGTTTATTCAGTGGGTACATCTGAGCAGGCATTTGCATGTTACACCTGCAACCATGATACTGTCCCCTTCTACCTCTCACTACATTGTAAAGCTGGTCCATAAGCTTTACTGAATTTTGGTAAGGTAGTTTGCCATGAAGTGTAAAGTGCTCTTGATGTGAGGAGGAGACAAAAGTCCTGCTATATGTGCAGAGCTAGCTAGGAAATTTTCTTAAGTGCAGGCATAGTTTTATTGAGCTTTTCCTGTAAAGGAAATATTCTGAAAAAGAAAGATATCTGGAATCAATGTCCTGCATAAGCATTTGTTTCAGAGTTTTTCACTTTAAGCATTTATGAAAGATTTAGACATTGAATGTATATTTTTTGTAAAATAGGCAAAAACCTCACATAGTGACTAAAATTATGTTTCTGTTGTATCCTCTACTTGGTATTTTACCTTTATTTTTTATTTTTTTTAACGAGAACATCAAATTATAGTCTCTGAAGTTTTCCACATCACTGCATTTGTTGGATAGGAAGATAAAACAACATAAAATGGTTGTAATTCCAATTTCAGATATATGAATTTATATTATGTTTTCTTTAATAGGGACAGTTTAATGGATCAACCATGTGTTTCCTGCTTAGGATTTTAGAACTTAATTTGCCTTATTCAGCATTGTTTGAATCAGTCTATTGAAAGATAAGAACAGCACAGAAGAACAGAGAAGTTTCCCATCGTCTGAGCAAGGCTTTGAATCTATTTGACATTTAAAGGACCCACACGAAAAAGTTTTTGTGTCATATTCCACACAAATATTTCATATTCCATGGAGCCATTGGATGCTACCAAAGCTTTCAGTTTTAAGAGGTTTTTATATATATATTTTCCTGAGTTAGGAAGATAAAAAAATCTAGGAGTATGGTCCAGTGGAGCCCTCTTTTCCACATCCTCCTTATCTCCCCATACTCACTGCAGTGTGCCAAGCTATTACTGGGAAAGGGAAGCTCATTTGCATAGCCTACATCTCCCGTGCAGTATTCTGTGTTGCTTTGTGCAACTTACTCATATCTGCTATACTGTGTGCGTTCGCTTGGGAGCTTGTGTGTGTGTGTGAAGACTGGCCTGTTGCTTCAAAGTCTTGCGTGGATTCCATTGTACATGGGCTGCTAAGTCTTGTGAATTGGCCTTGCTATTTATTGCTTTTTACACTACTTCTACAATATAACCTTTCTATACACAAACACTTCTGCTTCTCTGAATGTAAGTGACAAATTCGTAGTCTTGGTCAGAATTAAAATAACTGTAAGAGGAAAAAGGCCATTGATACAGCAACAGTGGAAAAAAAAGGAGAGATAAGGCTGATGGCTTCAAACTACCTGTTTATCTCGTGTGTAGTTTTTAGGGGCAGTATTCAGAGCCAGGGTGTTGTGGGCAGGATGATATTGAGAAGTGACTGTCTTCCACACCCACAGATTGTTACACATATGGGTGTGCACCAACAGCATTTTGGTCAGAAACATTTAGAACAGCTTTACCTTACCCTTCCTCTTTCTATTCATTTGTATCTTGCCTTTTCTCCAATACCGGCACAATCTGCAGAATTAAAATGTCTTAAAAATCCACTAAAAACAGGAGATAAAATCAATAAGCACACCATTACAAGCCCACTGTAGTCAATTTCTAAAAGCCTTTTGGAATAGAATGGTTTTTGCTTGCCAGCAGAAAGCAAGCAAGAAAAAAGCATAGGGATATATCAGATATTTATATATCAGGTTTGCAGAGGTTTCTAAAGTTCTTTTTCTCATTCTCTTTTACAGAAATAATTAAAATAAAGCATAACATGTAAATATGCCATACCTTTTACTGAATCACAAGGAATGGATTTTAAAAGTAACAACTTCACTAATATACTTACATATTTCATTTCACACATACTTTACAAAAATTGAAGATTAAATATTTTCCTGGTTCTTTTTAAAGTCTTTTAATTTCAAGCAAAAATAGAGAGTAGGGTTAAATGAGATCAGTACTATTCACTAGGGTATGTGAGTGATTATAGTAAGTTACAAATATTAGTTATTTTATATGATTTGGCTTGATAACAGGAAAGTTTTATTATGTTGTATTTTCCATCATTTTTACACAGCTCCTAGAAAAGCACAAGAATACAGAAAGCATGGTAGAACTGCTTGAATTATATCAAATGGAAGATGAAGCCTATAGTAGTCTTGCTGAAGCCACCACGGAACTCTATCAGTACTTGCTGCAACCGTTCAGAGACATGAGGGAACTTGCAATGCTCAGGAGACAGCAAATAAAGGTAAGAAACTAGCTGTATGAATCCAAACTTATCTAGAAGCAAAACTTTTTGCTGCTAACCTTGCTCCCACATGTAAAAGAGAGAGCTGTGTACATGTAACAGCGTTTGTAGAGTGCAGAATGGATCGTGCCCATTATTGGATCATGCCTATATTAACATGCAGGGTTCCTTTTGTTCTTTTTCAGTAGCTTTCAGGATGACTTATACTGCTTTATGCTAGAGCAATTCACTCTGATAAGAAAACTTGAACTCAAACTCTCAAGTTAGAACTGCAGTTAATAAAGCTGAGGTTGATGCTTTAATGGACTTTTTGTCTGATTATGAGTTTGGGCATATATTACGGAATTTGGAATTTATTCATTTGAATTCAGTGGTGCTTGTTTAGTGGCTTACATAAAAACTGGTCTAGTTAAATCAGAAAATACACACAAATTAATTTAACGTAGATGGCAAGAGCAATAAGTGGTAGAAAAGTCAGAGTTGTTCATATTCACACCAAAATTGGGTACGGATTGGGCAGAAAGATTTTAAGTGTCTCTGAAAGGCTTTAATTTGGTTACAAGAAAGAAACCGTGGCCTTTATCCTACTGATTTGTAAAAATCCAAGTCATTATACAAATGAGGCAAGATCCTGCCTCTCTTCCAGGCCCTCTGCACTTGCTAGTGGGCCCAAAGAATAGGTGGCAAGACTTGTAATTGAAGCTGATATCTGAGAGTGCCTAACAGTTGTTCTCCAGGTGGAAAGGACTAGAGGTAGGGCAGTTTAAGACGGATGCGGGGGGCTTTTGGCAGTGTACCAGACTTCAGCACAGACCAGGGCATTGTATGGCCCCCAGGGCCACATACGGCCCTTTGATTGGCTCTGACCGGCCCTTGTAAGGCTAATTGGAAATTACAAAATAAACATACTTTCTAAGGCCCTTTCCTCATGGGGGTGGGCGAAACGGGGCCGTGCACGCAGGGGCAGAACTTACCTGTGAGCGGGTTGCTCTGTCCCTGCGGATCCGCCGTTCCAAACGCCGCCGAATTTTGGCGGCGCTCGGCAGCGCCCAAAATGGCAGCCGGCGGCTTCCGGCGGCGCTCCGCCAATCAGGACAGCGTGCCAGCCGGAAGCCCACCCCCGGGCAGATCTGCAGGGACGCGCTACCGCATCTCTGCAGTTCTTCACCGAGGGCTGCTACGGGGCAGCGCGGGTGAGTTTTATAAAAACCACTTGTGAAGGTGGTTTTTATAAAACTCACAGCGCCACCCCGCAGCTACTCTAGAGCAGTTTGAGGTGTAGAACCTCATTTTTTTTTAACTGCTCTAGCGCACCCCCCGGTGAAGAAGACCTCCAGGAAAGGTCGCTCTAGCGTGGGCAATATGCCCGGCCCTCCACAATATTTTTAGTTTCTCATGTGGCCCCATGGAAAAAATAATTGCCCACCCCTGCTTCAGCAGGTGGTACTTGAATTCTTCCTAGTTTTCATGAAAATGGCCAGTCTGGGCCTTCCAAATGCTTGAAATAGCCATTTTTTAATTTTTTAAATTTTATTTTAGAAATGGGAAGCAACTTTTTTGCTTATTTCTGGATTTTCCTCCCAAGAAGCCTACTTTAGGACATTTTAAAAAGCCTGTTTTGTAGTCTGCAACCTATACTTTGGGCACCTGGAGTGAACAGATACTAGCAGACTTTTTGGGCTACAGTTTCCATAATTCCTCAGCCAGCATGATTATTGGCCATTCTGGCTGTGATATTCTAAAATTTATAGTCCAAAAAAGTAACCTTTTCAAGTTCAGATCTGTTTAGGCACTTGGCATTTTTTCTAAATGCTGAATCATCCAACATTTTTTCAGACGATCTCTGAGTTTTGAGCCTTTAGCAATTAATCTCCTACGTAGTGTGAAATATTTTTGAAATGCTAAAGGCTTAAATTCCAGGATCACATAGAATGTACCAGTGACCATTTTAGATACTGTACTTTATTGTCAGCAGTATTGTGACAAGCAGGTTTCATATACAAGGTAGCAAGTCCTATAAAGAACACTGATATCTTTACAAGAATGTCCATAACTGATGTACAACACCTTGTTAACCAGCCAAAGATGGCATTGGTAGCAAGAACAAAGCATTTTTCTGGCAACCTTTCAAATCTAGAGACAGTTTTGTTAAGACAAACATGGTATGTGTAGTTGCAGTGTAGTTTATACCTCTAAAGCGTTTTATTTTTCTGTATAATTTTCTAGGAGAGTACAGTTAAAAATCTAGGCATCTTAACATGTTAATAAAGGTCTAGGATGCAATAACATTAAAAATAATTGTGCATAGTGTTTCCAAGCTACTGTCCTATTTTGCATCTTTCAACTCTCGTCAGGTGGCTTAGATAGATTATTTGGAGAGGAAAGGAAGAGGTGGTGAAGTGTTGCTTTTATTTAAGTATAAGTAGCATTTTATCTGTAATAACATGCTGTTCATATCCATGTGTGTGTAAGATAAATTTTGTGCAGAAAAACAACCTGAGGTGAAAGAGTTCCCTACTTGTTCAGCACAAACCAATCTTCCCTTAGGATTCCAGTCTTCTGCAACAGCTTTTTGTTAAAAGCGAGGGTAGACAGAGTGACACGTAACTTGTCATCATTGCCCTAAAAATCCCTTTCTGTTCCGAATTATGAGGGTAAAAAGTGTATACTTTGAGAGTTTTGATTGCTTAGAAATAGTAAGTTATTAAATTGAATTCACCCTTCTAACTCTTGATTTGAAAAGCAATTAACAGCATGCTTTGTCCTGTTATCTTCTGTCTAGTTCCTTCTGTTGCTAGAAAGGAGTTGCCACAGTCTGTGTATGAGTGGACACGTGGTTAGGCATGTGTCTCAGATCAGGAGAGCAATCTAAATAGTATTTATGTGAGGGACCAGCTTTCAACAAACCCACTTGCAAAGAGGTTGTTTGGTGCTACAAAGTCATTCATTTTAGCAAGCAAGAAAGCTGAGGCAGAGACAGAGAGGTTGCATTAATGTAGATAATCAGATTGTCAGGAGAACCTGGAGTACATTTTTGGATGGGAGTCTTCTCTTTAGTTTTGAGTGCCACCTACAGGGGCATGTTTCGTTTCCCCTCTCTTTTGTTTCTTGGAGTAATACACTTGGTGTGTTGAAACTTAAGCCACCCAGGTCTTCCATCAATATTTTTCCTGGTAAGTATAAATACTTTATGATTACTAGACTTAGATATAGTTTGTGGACCTGCGAAGGTGAGGCATTTCTGTAGCTGTGGAAAATCACCACTTTCCGAGCATTTCTAGCTCATTGTAGCAATCTCGTGTTTTGGGTTTGTTTTTCACAACCCTCTCATTTACATTCAGGCTGGTGTGTTGCAAGGCCAAATTCATGGGCATACCAGAGTTATAAGAGAGACAGTCATTCTTTTGGATGCAAAGATTCCCTGATGTACCCTTGTGGTGTTCTGTTTCAGGGACTATAAAGTTGGTGGGAACTCTGCTGGGGTGCTTCTGTCCCCATCCCTGCTCCAAGCTTTCCATGACTGTATTGGGTGCCTGCTGGGTCAGAAGTGTCCTTGTGCCTGTAAGCTCCTCTTCTCTGGCAAAGCAGCATTTCAGCCTTGTCCAGTGACCCCTCATCCAGCTGTCACTGGGGGAATTGGATTACTCTGCCCAAGAACATTTTAGTGTCTCTTGGGGAAAAGTTTTGTCCCATAACAGGACCAGGTGCAAATTAAGGAAAATTTTCCAGTGCTGTGGTGTTTAATCAGATTAGCCAGCAACTCGAAGCAAATAATGTAGAAACAATTTGTACTTCTGCCTGGATTAGAATTCTGTTTAACCAAGCATGGGAATCGTTTTGGCCCTTCAGATGCTATTGGATTTCCAATCCCAGCAGCCTTAGCCAGCGTTGCCAGGAGTGAGGATGCTGGGACTTACAGTCCCGTAACATCTGGAGGGCCTCATCATTCCCACTTTGTGCTAAACTCTCTACATTTTTTTTTAGAAAAAATCTAGGAACTAGAGCTTCAAACAGTGATTCTCTTTTCCTTCATTCAATTTTTTCTCTGTGAATTAGTTCAGGAAAGTGTAGAGCCATCCATCCCTCCTTACTACTGCTGTTTCTTGTTTTTATTTTTGTTTTGCCATCCGTAATTGTTGTATTAATTATCTGTGTGTCTGTCTGTGGTTTTCCTGTTTTTTATTATTTAAGAATCCTGTGTGCTAAAAATAGAGGTTTCACCAATATTTACTAACATTGACCCATGTCCTCAGTATAATACTAAAAGATTATTTGGGGAGCTTTAAGAACTTTCTTTTCTTAAAGAGTTTTATGCATACTTTCATTTGATGGTGGATGTAATGGACTGATCTGTTTTCAGATTTCCATAGAAAATGATTATTTAGGACCCAGAAGAATTGAAAGTCTCCAAAAAGAAGATGCGGACTGGCAGCGGAAGGCTCACATGGCTGTATTATCTATTCAGGACCTTACTGTGAAGTACTTTGAAATAACAGCAAAGGCACAGAAGGGTAATGGACTTACACTTTTTCATATTTTCCATCAATATTCTGAGTAAGCCTTGATTACATATCTCAGGGCCTGCAACCACTTGTTTTGCTTGTTACTCAAATAATTTTCATTGCCTTCCTTAAATTGCTAGAACCCAACGTATGCAATAAGAGAGGGGCCTTTTTTTTTTTTTTTGGTAAATGTTGTTCATTCCACAATTTATGTTAAAAGTGTTTTTTCAAAACCATACTGTAAAGTTGAATGTGCTCTATTTTATATGCAAGAAATTTGGAGATACTTTTGTACTTGAGTTCATGATTCTTTAATTTTTGAAAACCAGATCTTTCAGGTTTGTCCATTTGCTCCTTTGCAAGATAAACAAATTGGTATAAGTTATGTGGCAGTTTGTTGGTCCTTTTTAAAAAGGAAATCCTACCTGCTCTCATTTTTTTTTAAAGTTGAACAACCGTTTAAGGCATGATCCATCATCACAGGTGAGGGACTGACACAGAGCTCAGTAGAACCTTTTTCTTCCAGCTTTTCCCATTTGTCTGGCCCAAAGATGTATCTGTATAATTGTTGTTATTATGCCTTCAAGTTGTTTCCAACTTATGGTGAGCCTATCACAAGGTTTTCTTGGCATGATTTATTAAGAAGAGGATTGTCATTGCCTTCCTCTAAGGTTGAGAGAGTGTGACTTACCTAGGTCAGCCAGTGAGTTTCCATGGTTGAGCAGAGGTTCAAATTCTGGTCTCCAGAGTCCTAGTCCAGTATTCAAACTGGCACAGCAGACAAGCTCTGTCCATCATAGTAGAGTGGAAAGTGTAACCTACAGAGATCAGGTAGCCTTTTGAATCCTCACAAGGCTGTACCACAGAAAGGAGAAACTGAAGCCACATGAACTGTAACATTATGAGTGCAAAGCAGGGGATGAACCCCCAGAACCACACAAAAGCACTCCTTTGGATCTATATTCTCCCCAACAGTCTCATTGCACGATTATGAGTACAAAACAGTGGGGAAGAATCCACGCGGCAGTACTAATACTGCTGCTAGGAATGATCCATTGCAGTGCATTGCAGAAAGAGACATAAAATATGTTCACAAAGCTGAGTGTGTGGGGATAAGGGGAGGGAGGGTAATAGGGGTGGTGGTGGTGGTGGTGGTGGTGATGATGATGATGATGATGATGATGATGATGATGTTATTGTCTTCTGAGCCACACACAAATACAGTCTTTGGAATCACACAGTATTCGTACCACCATTCTACACATCTATTCAGAAGTGTCCATTTTTGCATGTCTAGTGAGAATTAGCAAATGCATTACTCAGGAATAAACATAGACAACAAGTTCTGAGACAGTCCACAGTCAGCCCCTTCCACTCCTTCAGATGATCGTTCATTCCATGTCCATCAATCCATTTGTACAATCTCACCTTCATATCTGTCTACCCCTCCACATATCTATCACATCCATCTGTGCTGTGTCCTCTATAACCATCATCACACACGCGAAGTCAGTCACACAGTCTGTATGGATTGATATATGAACAGATACTAGGTAGGATGTGTGTTTTGTAGGGTTAAAAAAAAGTAATATCAGTTAAGAGGTTTGGACTCCTGTATGCTGTTCTCCTTCATTGTGGGGAAACAGTGGTATCTGTGCCTCACACAATGGGAATCTTCACACATGCGCAGTAGCTTTTTGGAAAGTTCCAGAGCTGAGCAGCTTGGCGGGAACCCCTCCCCCATCCGGTACTGAGCATGCTTAGTCTCACCAAGCTAACAGTCTCTCCTCAGTTCTGTTGGGGGATATGGGGCTGCTTTGCCTCCTCCTAGGAACTTCAGAGAGTTAGGCCCTTCCATTTTAACCACTCTATTTTTTTTTATTTAGAAATATTCTTAGCTTCCAGATATCAACTATATCACATAGACGGTGCGCAGGACAAATTCATCATGTTTTTGATGATCTCCAGGCCATTTTAGGCCTTGGACAGGCCTTTTCCCCAGCAGGAGATAACCCTGAGGTTGACTTCTGGAAGCTGATTTCATTTCCTTTTTTTGGGGGGGGGGTCTCTTCTGGGGCAGAATTGCCTTCTCTTCCTCCTAGAGAGTGTTGGGGTACATTTGGGCAACTCTCCAAAAAAGCTCAAAAAGAAAAACACAAATTACAGGGGCCCTGATTGTACCTGGGGTGACAAGAATGTCTCTAGGCCTGTAGTCTATGTTTCCCCACTCCTGTCTGATTTCCTTCTTTATTCTTGCCTGTGCTATACCTGCCTTGGTATGGAGTAAGTGAGGACATGACAGGATGCCTTCAGAAGTGGCAAGGAATATGCGTGGCAAAAGTTGTTAATGCAAGGTATGGAGACAGATTATATCAGAGAGCATGCTTGTCTAAAGGCAAACAAAAGAAGGCAAGAATCTAAGGCTGAAGAACTCTTCCCCCTTGACCTAATGAACCTGTTGTGACATCAGAGTAGAATGTTTGATATCTTATATACATTCATATGGCCCATAGTGTAGAGAAGTTGCTTTTTTTTGTTTTAAACTATCACTCCCACAATTATGTGACCAGAAAGGTCAGCAATTTTTTTTAAAAAAGTTTCCAGTTTCTGATCTGTTCCCTAGGGACCTGGACTGGAGATTAATCAGACCTTTTCCAGCTCTGGGGTGTATGCAGGTTGCACATTGGAAGGGAAGAACTTTTTTTAAAAAAGCATGTTTGGTTTGTGGTTAACAACTGTGTATTTTTAAATTGGAAAGTCATGACTGAAAATGGTATTGGTATTAATGTCAGAATGCATTGAATCTGCAGTTGCTGCTTCAGGCCTTCAACAAAATAAACAGGGAATTTGTAACTTACAGGGCAACACTAAAATATTTCCAGGTAGAATAAGCATGTTATTTCATTTTTTTCCCCCAAACAGCTGTGTGTGATCGAATGCGAGCAGACCAGAAGAAATTTGGGAAGGCAGCATGGGCAGTAGCAGTAGAACGAATGGAAAAACTTCAGTATGCAGTTTCCAAGGAGACTTTGCAGTTGATGAGAGCAAAAGAAATTTGTTTGGAACAGAAGAAACATGCATTGAAAGAAGAGGTAAGTTGTTAGAGGAGTTAAAGACCTAAGAACAGTGTTTGCTCAGCCTTGTACAACGCTATTTGTAGATGAAATTTCAGAACAATTGCTTGTACAGGTGTCTCCCACTTATCTGAAAAGTTAGGGACTGGAGCACTGTCAGAAAACAGAACTGGTTGGAAAGTGGAGCCCATATACTGCACTGTAGGCGGTATGGACGATTCATGGAGGCTCACTTGGGACCGACTGCAAGTACTGCTTGCAAGTTCTCTCAGCCAACTTAGCACCTTTTTTCCTCTTCTCAGCTTGTTTTGCAAGCAGCGGGTGCATGCAAGCAGTTCCAGGTGAGCCTCTGTAGGCGAGAAGAATGGATGAAGGAGCAGAATCCCTGTTGAATTAATAGAACTTGTCCTTAATTTGGAAGTGTTAAAAGAGCAAGTTGTCAGATAATCAGATGGTTGAGGCTTCCTGATTTGATTATTTTTAAAGACTTAAAAGTAAAAAATCATTGGCTTGTTATCACAATATGCCTTGAAACCGTAGTGGTAAATGATCAGAAATGGCTATTTAACCTGTTGGGAATGTATGGATAAAATATTTTAAAGAAATTAATTTAATTTTCAAGCATGTGGAAACTAAGTGTGACATAAGTTTGGTTTACTTTTATTTTCTTTTAATATTTGAAAGGCATGATAATGGAACATTTGGTGAATATGTTTTTTCTTCCCTTGGAGATTATTCTTGTGTGTTAAAAAATATTGCTTCAAAATATGCACCATATGTAATTGTGTTACATATAGCTGCCCCTAGACTGTGGAATGACCTGCCAGAAGAAATTTGACAGCAAAACAGTCCGTTTGACTTTTAAAAAGCTTTAAAGACTTGCCTTTTCCAGCAGGCCTACCCAGTCAATTTTTAGCTCTGAATTTTAAATTGGTATATTTTAAATGGTTTTATGTGTTTTTAATATATTTTAATCTATGATGTGTTTTTAGTTGTATTTTAATCTATGATGGACCCTACCTCAAGCTTTGGCGATGGTGGTGGTGGTGGTGGTGATGATTGTAATAGTTGCCATAGTTTTTTTTTCCTGAACAATTGGAGCCTGTGCTGCTTTTGGGGGGTTGAGGGAGCGGATTGGTGAAAACTCATCTCAGCTTGAGGTGAGAAGCGAAAAGACCCTGGAACTCCTCAAGCCTGGAAGAATTGTGGGATGATCTGTTCCTTCAACCACCCCCCGCCCCCCCCACTACCTGGAGGTCTGGATGGTTTTTCAGAGGCCTCCAAGGGGAGTCTGTGCTACTGGAAGGGGGTTGACTTATCTTTATGTCAGAGCTTTCCAAATGGTGCGCCACAACACATTAGTGTGTCACCTGAAGTGTGTAGATGGGTTGCCTACAATCTTGGAAATGTATGTTATTGGACTGGATGGCCCTTGTGGTCTCTTCCAACTCTACATTTCTATGATTCTATGATTTTTAAAAATATATGAAAGGTTTTGATGAGATATATTCTGTCCCCATATATTTTGTTATTACAATTTATGTATGTGTCAATACCTTTTATAAGGAGTCAGTTTAACCTCCAGTTTCCTAGTAAAACTGAATTACTATGTCAGAAAATGATGCATGTCTAAAAAATGTGTCACCAATATGAAAAGTTTGGAAAGCTCTGCCTTAGTTTATAGCAAATTCCCTAATTTTGGGCCTAAAACCTGTCTTTGACTTACACATGGCCGACTTATAGTCGAGCATCTAGGGTAATAATAATATATTTCATTAGCACTATATAGTGGCAATGTGCATTAGGATGGATGGAAACTGAGCATTTCAGTTTCTGGAACACTATTTAAAAAGGAGTATAACTTTATTGTTTTCAAGGTGAACAATTGGTTCATTATAAAAACTGACTTTATAGTCTTTTTTAGTTAATTCTCATTGTTCAGAAGATTTTGAGGAACATGACTTTAAAAGTTATCCATTCAGGCTGGAATTTAGTGATGTAGAATTAGTCAAACAAGTAAATACTTCTTCAGTATTTTGTTACAGTCTTAGTGTTCATCATTTAACATGTTGGTAGCAAGTTAATGCGTGAATCTGTGTGTTGTTACATATGTTGATTCCATATTTTGTTGTATTAATCCACATTCCTTTTACCAGTGTCCTGTATGTGGCCTTATTTTTGAAGCACTTCAAAGATGTGTGGGTTTTTGTTTAGTCTTTCTGGATAATTTTACTTTGGCTACTTCTGATAAAAGCTGGAGCTTGAAGATGCATGGTGAAATCATGTTGTCATAGCTCTAATACTCTTAACACTTATATCACAATTAAGGAACTTTTATTCTTGTCTTTACATGGTTTTTCAGGAGTCACTGGTGGATTATGAGTCCTACTCTGCCAGTGTGTATACAAGATTGTGGAAAAGTTACTTCTTTGATATCTGGGCAGGGATTCCAAGAATGCCCCAGCCAACATGGGCAGTGGTCATGCTGATTGCAAGACTGTGGGAACTGTGGTCCAAAAAATTAACTTCTATAAACTGTGGTATATCCATATTTACGATGCAACAGGATGCCCATAGTAAACACTGCCGTTTTACTTGATACCAAAGACATTCAAACATTTTTCTGTGGTTATCTTTGGAACAGATCCTTATGAGTTTTTTTTCAAAGTTTGATTTTTTTTTCTTTTAAGCAGTTATGAACAAATATATGAAAGATTAGTGTTTACACTGTGAGGGAAACACTGAAAACTTTTCTGGAGCCACACAAGATGGTGCTTTGCAGTTCACTCGCCAAGCTCCATGTTGTTATGGTGAAAAAAAATCACTGAATATTCTTCGTAGTTCTCTAAATATGTAAAATATTTGGAGTACCTAGAATGGCATCTTTTGATATTCTTTTCTGGACTGAGCTGAGAATTCAGGGGAAACATTTTTGATCAAAATGTTTGCCAAAGAATTCCCACAAAGCTTATCTTTTCAAACTGATTCATAGTTATTTTCTGGCTGAATTATCAGGAGGAATTGATGAATTCACATGGTTTGAAAGTCAATTGTTTTCTGCATTGACTAATAGCTTTCAGACTGCATAGCGTGATGACTCTAATGAGGGCAAATAAAACTGATTTGATAGTCTGTGTGATTGATATCACTGTTACTAGGAAGGGAAGCTGATTTTGAAACAAGGAAGGAGCATATTTTCCCCTATTGATCTGCCCGTATTTTGAGATCTTCAGGAAAGGCTCTTCCCTCTGTTTCATCACCCTCTGGGGATGTGGGAGAGAGCGTTCTCAGTGATTGCTCCCAAGCCCTGGAAGTCCCTTGCTTAGATGGGCTACACTATCACCTTCCTTGCTTCTCCTCTGTAGGCTGGTGAAGGAAGACTTTTTGTTTTGCTGGCTTTTGAGAACTGATTGCTTGTGGGGAAAAGGCCTTTAATAATGTGCTATGCTATCTGTATTTTCTTTTCTTTTTTAGTGGTTATACTTGTAAATTGCTTTTCATTCTACTGATAGGCTATTTATGTTTTAACTTGTACAATGTGAACTTTTATCTGTACCTGTTTTAACTGTTGCAAGCTGCTTTGAATTACAGAGCGAGGGAAAGGATGAATAATAGCAAAAGCAACTGTTCAGAAAATGCTTTCAGGACCAAAACTAAAGCAACTGATTCTTCTACAGTAAGAAACAATAGAGGACTATTTGGCCATTCATTTTAGGTCGCAGTGATTACCAGTAGTTGACAAAATAATGTTATTTCTTGAAATCATTCATATTTACTATCACAGTCCTTGAGCAAGACCTTCCAGTCAGCAGGTAGGCTTCCATGGCGAAGCGGGATTTGAACCCCTGGACTCCCAGTGTCTTAGCTACTACTACTGCTACTCAGCTACTGCACCATGCTGTGTCTAGTTTTTACCAGACAATGGAAGAAGTTATTACTAGTTGATGCAGAACTACCATATCTACACACAAGGAAGCTCCATTGAGTGCAATGGGACTCACTCTCAGATAAATGTGTATATTGCAGCCTAGGGAATTATATTTATGTAGCAATAATCTACTTTCCATTATTTAGTTTACAATACCTTTAAATTATTTTCTGTTTCTTGATGAGGTGTTCTGGAGATATGCTGTTACATTGTTGAAATTTTTTAGATCATTTTATTGTAACTCTCAGTCATCTTTCCCTTTCAGATGCAGAGCTTACAGGGTGGCACAGAAGCAATAGCCCATTTGGACCAGCTTGAAGCTGATTATTATGACCTGCAACTTCAGTTATATGAAGTACAGTTTGAAATTTTGAAGTGTGAAGAACTGCTGCTAACAGCACAACTTGAAAGCATTAAAAGACTTATTTCAGGTGACATAGATTCATTTTACATTTTTATAATTGCACAAATTGCTGTAGGCTGCTATAGTACAGATTATTCTTAGTAACTGCAGAATTATTTTTTTACTCTACAAATTTCCTTCTCTAGCTCAAGAATCAGTTGTGCACTGCAGTTTTTAAGATATTTGCTTGTAAGTGAGTCACACTGATTCAGTATGATTTATCTCCAGCTGTATGTAGCATTACAGCCCTAAAAGTTTTAGTTTTGGCTTCTTTTCTCTTCTTCTGGGATATTAGAGATGTCAACAATAACTAGAATTAATTTAATTAATTTTTGCTTGGTGATTAAGACATACATACTTTGCATATACTCGGCTGATGGTGCTTTTGCACTCAAAGTCTAATACCCTAGTCTTCATATTTGAAAATGGGAAGAGAATAGCTGTAGCTTCAGCCTCAGTCATTTCTAGTATCATTTACCTTAGATGCTTAAGTTTTTTGTTCTGGTCACACTACAGTTGACACTACATTAGTGTGTGATTGTTTCTTTTCTAGGGCAGAGTCAGCTAATGTTTAGGCCACTTCTGGTGCTGTGACTGCTATTCTTATAGTACTGAACAGTTTTTTTGGATATCATTTTGTTTAGCACAACTGAAAGTTACTCTGCATGGTGATGTCCGAATGCGTGCATATTTAACCTATCAAAACTGTTTGTGGTTTCCCACAGAGAAAAGAGATGAAGTAGTATATTATGATACTTATGAGAGTATGGAAGCCATGCTTGAAAAAGAAGGTATGGCAACATCTATACACTTGCAAAGAGAAGAGTTACAAAAATTGCAACAAAAAGTCCGGCAGCTAGAAGCAAGACGTGGGCGCATTTCAGCCAAGAAGGCCTACCTCAGAAATAAAAAGGTAAAACAAGCATCTGTTCATTCATTCACTTTGTTCTCAACAAAACTACATGAAATAGTTTATAAATGCTAATATCAAGAAACACTGCAACAATAAAATAATAGTATCACTAACTCATTTAATAGCATCCCACCTTTCTTATTTATTAAAATTTAATCTTGCTTTTCCACTTAAAAAAAGCACCACTGAGTATGGCTAATAAGGATTACTAAAACAAATCTAAACAATGAAATCATTAAAATGATCACAACACTCAGTAAGTGTTAAAACAGTTTATAAGGCCAGATTGATAACTAACTTCGCACCCTTTTTAAGAGCAGCAAGTGAGTTGCTAAATGTGGAATTACACACTGAAGGAGCAAGTGAATTAAGTAGGTGATACGTGTCTGATTGCGAGATGATGATATCCTAACTGCACTTTATAAAGCTGAAATGAGACTGCTGCTAAAGAAACTGTTTCTTGACTCTGGTTACAGTTACCATCTGAGACTCAAGTAGTAAAGACAGGTCCAGGACAGCTGCAAACCAGCCAATAGACCACATACCACATTCTAATTGAAAGGTCTTACTGGCATCAGTATCTTTGTAATATCTAACTTGAATGTTGGTTTGCTCACTCTTATTGAGCCTCCATTTGTCATCTGGTACCTGGGCAGGGATTCGTCAGGATTTGAAGAGAAGGATAAGAAATGGTGATTTTGCTCCCTAAATCTTGGCACAGAATCTCCCAGTATTTGTATCTACATATTAGACAATATTTTGGGTCATTCCATTGGAGTATTCCCATGCACTAAAGCAGCAGTCCTTTAGCATCATCCTCTAGTATATGCCATGTAGGTAGGAATGGGATGGCTGTAATACAATCCCTCCAACTCTGTCGTGCCAGACCGTTCAGAAGATTACCATAGACATTGGTACCAAAAGATATTTAAAAGCCAAATAAATCAAGAGAGATATACTCGACCTGTTTATCTCCTGGCAAGCAAAGCTTTACAGCTAGGCCTGAAAACAGACTAATTTGGCCTAGATAAGCCATTTCATCCAATGAATCCTGGAGTCGATTAAGTTTACTGTTTGAAAAGTGATAAGATAATTTGTCTTCCTTATCTTGTGGCCACTTACTTCTATTAGTGAGGACAGGTTTGCTCCAAAAATATCAGATTATACTGCTAACTGCAACAAAATTAAATACTTTCATTTTGAATGGAGTAACATGTACCTGGAGACCCAGCATGGTGTAGTGGTTTGAGCATTGGACTATGACGCTACAGACCAAGGTTCAGTTCCCTGTTCAACTACAGAAACCCACTGGGTGACCTTGGACACATCACACACTTTCAGCCCCAGAAAACCCTGTAATAGGTTCGCCTTAGGGTTTCCGTAAGTCAGAAATGACTTGAAGGCACACAACAACAAACAATCTATACCTGACGGTCTGAATACCCTAAAGCAGAGCTTTCTAAACTTTTCATGTTGGTGACACACTTTTTAGACATTTATCATTTCGTGACACAGTAATTCAGTAAGTGGAAGCAGCCCTTCACCTGAGCCTGGCCCACTGCCGCCTTTGCCAAGGTCTTCCTTGGGCTGGCGTGGCGGTGGCTGCAGAAGCAACCCTTTCACCCAGGCCTGGCCTGCCACAGTGGTGAGAGATGCAGCCCCTCCACCCGTTACATTCAGGTGACACACCTACACACTGCAGCCGACACACTAACATATTGCGACATAGTTTGGAAAGCTCTGCCCTAAAAACGCCAGATATTGTCTGATCTTGGAACTTAAGCAGGATCAGCACTAATTAGTTCTTAGGTGGGAGACTGCCAACCAGTACCAGGTGTGTAGGCCATATTTCAGAGGAAGGAACTGGCAAAACAACCTCTCAGTATTCCTTACCTAAAGAAACCCTGTGAAATTCATGAGATCATGTCAGTAGGCAACTTGAAGGCACATACACACACAAAATGCACTCCATTAGTGACTATTTTGGATAGGGTCAGGTAATGATAAGTATCTATCATTACCTGACCCCATTCTCATAGTTACTAACAGGTTAGAATTTTCTTCATTTTATAAATATACATTTATGATGTGTCCAGACATAATGCACTAGGGTCGGTCAGCTGAGAATTAGTAGTGTATGTCCATACTCCTTTTTCACCACTCATTCATTTTTTAAAAATATTTATATCCGAGCTTGGTGCAAGATGTAGAGAGTTGAACGTTGGACGAAGAATCCAGAGCCCAGGGTTCAAATCCCCACTCAGCCATGAAAACCCACTGGGTGATCTCAGGCAAGCCATACACCCAGAGGAAGTCAGTGGTAAACTCACTCAGAAAAAAATCTTTCCAAGAAAACCTTACGATAGGGTTGCTATATGGCAGGAGATGACATTGAAGGCACACAACAACAACAACAACAGCAGCAGCAACAATAACAATCATTTTAATAGATGGCTAGAATTGAAGTGAGGAGTGTTGACAGAAAAGCCATTTTAGCAATGTTTCTTAGCATGTCATGTTTTTTAAAAATATTGTTCTTAAAAATGTATAAAGATACACACAATGAAAACTTTTTTAAAAATCTACTTTCTTGCTGTATACATAATTACAGAACTAATGTAAACTAGTTTTACTATTACCTGATTGGGCTGTGAAGTTTAATGAATTTGTTTCTTTCATTCAAATGTGGTATAGTTATGTACCCATTTTTAACAACTTATCCTGCTAAAGAAATATGATATAAAAGTTGAATGAAATAAACATTAGATTTCTAGTTAATAAGAATCTCATTTGTGCTAGGTTTTCTACATAGAAATGTGTACTGAACTTGAGCTCTCACCCATAGCTGAATAATTTTTGTTTTAGGTTTGCAGGTATGTGCCCAGACAAAATCCAGCTTTGGCAACGTGGACATAGCATAGAAATAAAGTATTCACATGGATTGCCCTTCTTTTTTTCCAATCCATTTTTTTTCTGTATGCAGAAGTATGCTGCGGTAAAGGTTGAAGAGAGTATATCTCATCCAGGTCTGAGAGATATGAGCACAATCAAACTGATTATTTGGTGCTATTATGCCTAGTGGTCATATGGCCTGCTCCTACGTGCGAATGCATCTGAATCATACCATGGCCTAGACCCTTAGGAATTCTATCATACTTTTCATTTGTTTTGGTACACATAGGCATACCTTGTATTTGCCATGTGTGCATATTTCTTTTCTTATTAGAGCTTGGAAAGTTACTTTCAAAAAGTAATTAATTGCCGTTATAGTTCCAGGTAGCCCCCATAATTTGTCATTTTGTTTATAATGTAACTTTCTGTTTTTTAAAAAATAACTAACTACTTTTTTGGTTACTTTAAAAATCTGATTTCTGCAAACTAGGTGGCCTCTGGTACAAAACACAGACTCTCCCATCCAGCTGAATACCTACATCAGAGAGCAAGAGGCATAGCATAAGCCAGTGTTTAAACTGTGTGATATTCCTTCCCCACTATTTAGTGAGATCATAACTGTAAAAGTAACTAAAATTTTAGTTTTACACATTCATGAGTTTGTGAATTCAATTATTCACAAGGTGCATGTGTGCCTTTCCCCCCATTCCCCTCCTCTTTTTCCCTTGCCTTTGCCAGGGCATGCATGCCTTCACAGTACCCAGGCAAAAGGTGGGGGAATGAGGGAGGGAGCACTGCACATGGAGAAAGAAGGCATGCATGTGTATTCCTCCCCATTCCCTTGCCTTTTGTCAGAGCACACATGCCTTCCTTCTCAGCACCTGGACAAGAGGCAAAGGAATGAGAGCGGGGAGCACCATGCATGAGAAAGAAGGGGCGTGTGTCCCTGCCCCCCATTTCCTTGCCTTTTCTTTTGAGGCAGAGAATGCATGCTGGGGCAAAAGGCAAGGCAGTGGGGAGGAGGTGCATGTGCCTCCCCTCATTCCCTTGCCTTTTGCCCAAGTACAGAGAAGGAAGACAGGCACCCCTGGGTAGAAGGCAAGGGAATGGCAGGGGGAGTGCGCGTGCCTTATCCCTTTGCTTGTGTTTTGCCTGGTGCGGAGAAGAAAAGCACACGGTGTCAAGTAAAAGGCAAAGGAATGGGGGGAGTCCTGAAAGGGAATAGGAGGGGGAGCATGGGGGAAGTTATTCACAGTTTTTCTACATTCACAAGGGTTCTGTGCCTTGGATCCTTGCAAAAGCAGAGGGGCCATTGTACTGGGAAGGGACTTAAGTTGTCATGTTGTTATGCGCCTTCTTATTGCAGTCATAATGTAATGCAGTTATACTTTCATAGTAAGAAAGTAGAAAGGAACTGATTATAAGTTAATAGTTATTTGTAACTTGTTATTTCTAAGCTCTGACTCTTAACTACCAGTATGTTGCATTACCTTCCTGTCAATGTCTTGATCCCAGCTTGGTATGGGATCACTACGAAAAGAGTTTAGTGTTATCCTAGTGCTACCACCTACTGGCTGCAGAGCAGTATTCTTGGTTTGATTGGACCAAACTATTTATATTAAAGAAGCTGATGCAGGAAAAAAGAATCTACTGAGGAGAAGGAGTGGATGCCCAGAAGGCAGCTGCTTTGTTTTGTCAGAATTTCTTAACACTGAACACGTTCCGTGATGATTCTACGATATAAATTAATACAACAATTAATAAACAAAATGAAGTATATTCTAGAGTATGTTTAGATTTACATGCTGTTGGAATTAATGATAATACATGTAGTGAAAAAAAATACAGATCAATTTATGGTATCTGTGTAACTAGAACTTTTTTATATAGTTCTTGACACCCTTAATGTTATCTAGTTCAGGCTGAAGCTACAAATTCCAGAAAATTTCTTCACATATACCAAACACCCCATTAGAAACAGAAGTAGCACATCAATGTAAAAGATTCCAAAGCCATGCAGTAAATTTAGTTCCTTAGTTTCTCTTAGTTGTGAGTGGATGTTTATTTTATTGAACTCTATTTATTTGCAACAAATCTACTGAAATCAACTTGCACAAAGGACAAGATTTCACATTTTTCTATAGAGAAGTCAGTTAAGTGCTTTTTCTTGTTGTGTTCCATAGCATTTAGCATTTATTTATTTCTATACTGCCTATCAACTAGTGTTATCTAAGCGGTTTACAATGTATTTTTAGTTAATTGCCCCCAACAAGCTGGGTACTCATTTTACCGACCTGTGAAAGGATGGAAGGCTGAGTCAACCTTGGAGCCTGGCAGGATCGAACTCACAACCTTGTGGTTGCAGTACTGGCATTTAACCACTGTACTGGCATTTAACCACTGCACCACCAGGGCTCCACAAATTACACAAATACACAAATTATATCTATTTCTTTTTTTCCCTTTGTTCAGATGCCTTGTATTCTGGGCCCATTATCTTTTGTGGGGGTGGGGAAACACTAATTGCCTAATCATCCTTTAAAATACAGCATCCAGAACAGAACCAGTGCCATAGCCACAAAGTGATGTTGAACACAATGGCACTTCAGCTTCCTTTGCATAGTACAGCTGCATCCCCAGGGATGATGCATAATGTGCACTTTCAGGATTTTTTGCAGAGTTTTTATTGTTAGCAACTCACATATGTTGCTCGTAGAGTACTGCAGAAGAGCAAGCTTGAAAAAAGCTGCTACTTTTGGAAAACTGATTAAAACCTCTCATTATTAGCAAGGCACCTGTGATGCTGGAACTCGCTGTCATCATACCAGCAGTTTCAGCAACATAGGTGTTACCTGGCAGAAGGACCCCCCTCCTCTTTTGGCACTTCATCTTAATTGATAGTGAAGTATACCTTAAAAATGAAATTTTGTTTCCACAGGAGATCTGCATTGCAAAACACAATGAAAAATTCCTGCAGCACTTTCAGAGTGAGGAGGAGTCGCAACATACTGCCATGTCTGTGAGTTTGGTTTCTGTTAAAATTAAAATGATGCTTCATTATGCCAACCCAAGGATTTTTGAAAAAATTAAGCCCCTTTTACTTTTATGCTACATTGAAGAACTTAATTATAGCACATTAAATGGCCAAGAGTGGATATTTCTTTCCCATTCTCATGTTTCCTTTCAAGCAAGTAACATTTATAATGCTATAGTTCACATTACTTAACCTAGACAAAATTAACATCAATTTTCTGGCCTAACAGAAGAGAGTTCCCACTTCACCCATAAGTGTTCAGTGGAAAAAGTGGATAAATCCAAACATGCAAGCAATAGTTATTTCTTTCTCTGACATAGCTAAGGGAGTGTACAGAGGGGTATTGTAGCACCTTTAAGGATGAAAGAAAGAAGTTTGTATTATAAGCTTTCATAGACTGTGTCTACTTCATCAGATTCATGGAATGAAGTGCTTATAGGCAGACATTTATGGAAATGGATGAGCAGGTGTGTGTGTGAATAGTAATAAAAATGCAAAACTTGTAGGTGTAGTGATGAGGTGACAAGCTCACTTTTAACAATTGTGGGAGGAAATATATTACCTAAAGCCCACGCAAGTAGATAAGCAGATATGGTTACTGTTCACACATACATTTGCCCATTCCTGGCTATAAGTATCTGCCTATAAGCACTTCATTCTATGCGTCTGGTGAAGTAGATGCAATCAATGGATGCTTATGCTACAGACTTCTTTCTCTCCATCCCAGAGGTGCTACAATATCCCATTGCTTCCTGATCTGGACTAATTACTTTGAATAGCTGAGAGAGGTGCCCTTATAAATATTAGCTCATCACACAGTGTTGTAATTTGATTGCAGAGTAATCAAAGCAGTATTTGATATTTGTCCATTTTAAAAATACATATTCCTGGAAAGTTGCATAAAAAGTGCCCTTACAGTCACTGATGGGAGTAGGGTTTTGATTTATAAAGAGCAGGTGTAATTATATGCATACTGTTCCCACATCTCCTCAAGCTGCTGATAGTGTTTTAAATGTACATATTTCTCTTTAAACTGATTTATAGAACTAAATGTGTAATATACTGCAGTACAAATCAGAAGTAAACTTAGCGTATGGAACAAGATATTTCTAAGGTTATTACATATTTTGAAAAGCATTCTGGAATTTAAAACAAAGACAGATTAGCAAAATCAGCTATAATTTTGTTTCAGACAAGAGAACTTAAATGTGCATACAGCACAAATTTTCTGCAGACTTTTTATTATTTGAAAGATTTCTCTTTGTGTTTGGCTCATTTACTGCAGTTGCTATTTATAAGAGGTAGGTTCATCTGTTTGAGAGGATATAAGTGCTCCATAACATTTCATTTTAGAAAAAGCAAATTTGCTTAGATGTTTGAGACTAAAACGACTAAAATTAATTTGTTCATTTAGATGATCTAGAAAAATGTTATGGAAAGTTTTCACCCCAGATCTTCTATTTGTCTCCTTATTTCGGTTTTGGTCACTCCTCCTTTCTCTAAATATATCATCCTAACTCCACTTTCCATCATATGCTCTCTTTAGTTCTTATTGTCTTCATCTTCAGCAGTCCAATCCTTCTTTCCATGCCTTTGGTCTTTTTACTTTCAAAGAGAGGTAAGGCAGAATTTGCAAAAGATTTTTGTGGACTGCAGATCTAGAAATCCCCAGCTAGCAGAGCAAATGGTCATCTTGGCTGGGAGATTTGGAAGTTGTTGGCAGGAGTCCTTGGATTATTCTTAAGTAGAGCAGACCCACTGCATCAATTCTTGAATGATGAGTCAACACAAGTGAATATAATTGATTTAGGGGGTCCGCTATGGTTGTAACTAACAATATAATTTAGACCACATTCTGAAAAAGTAACTTTTTTCAAGCTCTGAAGTAGTAAATATGGGAACAAGCCTCCACCAACAGTCCTTCATTTTTGCTGTTGTCTCTCATTGCCTTGGCTTTATTAACACTGTTAGCATTTCAAAATTTAAGGGGCAAGATATAAGTCTGGCTTGTGGCCAGTAAGGTATTGGGATGAAGTAGTGAGCAAAAGTTTTGCCATCCAGATTCCTCCCTCTTAAATGTAAGTTTATATCCCCTCTTACCTTTTCTTTTTACTCTCAGAAGAGAGAGCGATTGCAAGATGAGGAAGAACGTAAAAGCTCATGGGTTAGTCAGGAGCGACAGAAAACACTGGATAGACTTCGAACATTTAAACAGGTATTTTGAAGAAGGTGCACATTCTAATGATGCTTTGCAATTTTTAATCTTCCAGAAACTCCACTTTTTCACACCCATGGATTAACTGCAGTGCCCCATTGTCTATGGCAAATACATGTCATTTCTACTTAATGGGTGAGATCATGAAGAAATCTCAGCTTTTGATGAAAGATGGAATGTTTCTAGCTTTCACAGAGATAAATCCAGTTTTAGCCCTAGCTAGAGTAGACCCATTGAAATCAATGAACTTGTGTCAGTTTTAATTAGTGTATTCTAGTTTGACTGAAATTGCATTTACGGGCTTCTCCCACTTACCTGATAGGTTAGGGACTGGAGCACTGTCAGAATTGATTGAAAAGCAGAACCCATGTACTGCACTGTAGGGAGCATGAAGGACTTACACAGGGTCACTTTAGACCAGTCATTCACATGCTGCTTGCAGAGTCTCTCAGCCAGCTTAGTGCCTTTTCCTCCCTCTCAGCTTGCTTTGCAAGCAGCAAGCACACACAAATGGTCCCAAGCAAGCTTCCACATGCAAGAAGAACTGTCGAAAGAACAGAATCCTTGTTGAATTAATGGAACTTGTCTTTAATTTGGAAGTGTCAAAAGAGCAAGTTGTCGGATAATGGGACGTCAAAAGGCAGGAGCTTCCTGTAATCTATATAATTTCTTAAAAGAAATTGATCTGACAGTTTTAACAGGGTTGAATGATACCTTCCCCACACAATTTCTTGGACATCATGGTGACGAAAAATATAGATGAACAGATTGAGTTACTTCAATATAGGCATAGAAAATGCAAGCTTCTTTTGCACATTTCTAATGATGTTTCATTAGAACTTGGGTAAACATGTCCCACTTCTTCTGCTTGGGAGCATTAAAAATACATAATTCTAAAGTTTTACACATGTGAGTTATATGAGAATAAATCATTCCTGTGTTGTCTGGTACGCTTACTGCTGTTTTTTTTGACAGGCTTTCTTGACACTACCCACTGCATGTGTAAGCTTTATTTACGATGTTTCCATCGGAAACAAGCGTTAAAGCATAATTTTTGGTTATGAGATTCTAGTGATTCTTGTATAGTTTGTAACCCATATTTTCCCTTTCCTAAGCGCTACCCTGGACAAGTAATACTCAAGTCAACCAGACTTCGCCTGGCCCATGCAAGAAGAAAAAGTACAGCTGGCTCAACATCATGTGCAGATCACTCCCTGTCTTCACCAGTAACTATGCAGACCGACAAGGTGGGGCAAGAGAAACTGATACAGCCTCTATTAATCCAGGAGCCTAGGAGTTTAGGACAACTTGAAGATACCCTTTTACCTCCCTGTGGTCTTACCTCTGAATTTTCTCAAGCAACTTCTCTTCCAGCTCTCGTCAGTAATAGTCTTCATCCTGATGCAGTCCAGGGGGCACCACTTCCTCCTCCTCTCCCACCCCCACCTCCGCCACCTCTGCCCATCAAGGAGGAATCTACTCAGTGTGCCGACAAAAGCACAAGCCCTATTAAGCAAGACAGCATGGAGAAGCCATCCCTACTGACCACCATTGCACCGTCAGCTCATTTCTTTGATAGCAGCCAGTTAGTCAGTGCCAAGAAGAAGCTAAAGAAGACCGGTGATCTAGAAGGGATACAGAGGAGGAGAGGTAGTTTTTCATTTCTGTTGGAGTGGGATACTGTTTCCTTGCTGAATAATAATGCCCAGGGTCCAAAGAACTGGACTAATTCTGCACTCCAAAGAATACTTTGGGTTTGTTTCTTAAATACCATCTCTTTAGGTCTTGTGCCAATATACTTTTGGAACTGAACAATCTTTCAAAAAGCATTGAAAGATTATGGCCCAGAAGTCTCCTGTTAAATGAAAAAAAAAAGTCAAATCTAAAGTATATCTGTGGAACCCAGTTGATGGAACTAAAGATCACCTTGAGAATTTTGTTGCTATTAGTGTTCATATTATCTGTTCTTTTATTATCAGTTTGTACACCACGGTGAACAATTTGCATAACTTATACAGTCCCCAAAAAGATTTCATTTACTTTTAGCCCAGAGCTTTTAAGAACAGGGTTTCATACCTCTGACAGTAAAGAATAATGGCTTAGCAGATTTGTAGTTTTAAATAGAAAGAATAAACGTACGAAATATACCTTAAAAAGGGCACATCCCAGCACCACCCCGGAAGGAAGAAATGACCAGGTTAAAAAAGGATTCGGAAAGAGCCAATGTAGTAATTTTCCTGGATTATAAAAGGGGCTGGATGTAGAAAGGGAACTGAGTGACCATCTGAATTACATATACTACTCAGATAATATTGAGAGGCCTCCTTTACGTTCACCTATGTTGCCTTATCATGGAAAATGGCCTTGCTTACTTACCAAAGAGTTTGTTAAAAATAAAGAAAATGGGTGAGGAGTGAACACCCACAGAACAGATTCATATTACACCCTAGTTCAGTGATGCATGTAATCTTCTTTTGGCCTTGAACGCTGTGCTGTTTGAGGCACCTTGTAGATTTATTATCAGAATTTTAGAAATGCAAAAGTCAAGTTTTGTAGTACTTGACTGTTTTTATTGTTATGTCTCCTGAAGGAAAAGTTGTCCAAAAAATCTGCCTGCTAAAGGTGGAAGTGGTATTTGATGTTGGTATATTACAAGTATACTATACTATAATATAGTATAAATATAATGTTGGTATATTACAAATATAATGATTTACATTTTATGCCTGGTTTATTTGATCAGTTTATGTTTAAACAATATTAATAATTTGAAGATAAAAACTCATTAGCTGCTTCAGAATAAAAGAAATAGCAGTGGTAATTTTGAAATGTGCTTTTCTCATTTTGGGGCATGTCCTATTAAATTCCAAAGCACTGAATATGAATATTTGTGAAATGCGATATGTAGAAATGAGATCTGTAGATATATGGTTGATGAATGCTCTGATTTATTGCAGTAAGTTCCCCAATGGATGAGGTGTTGGCCTCCTTGAAACGAGGTAGCTTCCATTTGAAGAAAGTAGAACAGAGAAACCTCCCTCCTTTCCCTGATGAAGATGACAGCAATAACATCTTGGCACAGATACGAAAAGGTGTGAAACTGAAGAAAGTGCAAAAGGACATTATGAGAGAGTCTTTCACGATTTTACCTGATGATGATCCTTTAACACGCAGCATCCATGAAGCTCTGCGGAGAATTAAGGAGGCATCACCAGAGTCTGAAGATGAGGAGGAGAGTCTGCCTTGCACAGACTGGGAAAGTTAAGGTGTAATATTTCTACCTTACTTACATTTTTTTTTGGATACTCATTGCACATTTAGTAATGTAGTCTTGCCTTCCTTCCTGTTTGCAATGAGAAAAATAAGTATGTAGTTTAAAACCCACAGTATTCATATGTACTCAAAACAAAATGATAATTTTATTATTATTTTTTTAACCTAATGGATTGGAATCAGATTTAACTTGGCTGGTGGAAGTAGATTTTCCCACTTTCCTCCTAGTTCTCTGAAAGTCCTACTCAGGAGGTCAGTACCCAGCAGAATGGGACAAGTTGTTGCAAGGGTGAGAGGAAGAGAAATACTCAAATTAGGCAGCAACAGCTTCCGTTAGCAGAGTTATATTGTCAGTGGAAGACAGATCCTGGATCCAAAAATACAAAATGGGTTTGTCCAAAATTTGTAATAAGATTTTGTATTCTTCTTTGCCTAGTAAACATTTACATGCTGATAATATAAAGCAGCTCACCATGGCAGTACTTTTCCATGGTGGTGGGCCTGTGTGCTCCTGTAAAGTATGAGGCTATGCTGATGGTAGCAATGGTGCTAGTAGGGTCTCGCAGTCAGACAGGTTTTGCTGAGAAGCCATACTAAATGTGCCAGATAGGTACATGGGCTGCAGAAGTTGTGGGGATGACACTGGTGAAGGATATCAGAAACAAGGGCAGTGGCACCATAGCTAATATTTGTTACTGCTGTACAGAAGGAGACATGGTAAACCCTCTTTGAATATCTTATGCCATGAAAACCCTATGATGAGACAATCCCAAATGAAATAAGAGATAGTGCTAGAAAGCAGGACTCCCAGATTGGAAGGCACTCAGTGAGCTACTAAGATGGAGCAGAGGACAGCTGTGAATAGCACTATGGCTAATGACGTAACTGGACTCAAGCCAAAAGGATGTTCAGCTGTTGACACGCTCAGAGGAGAAAGGAAAGTCTGAAGCTGCACAAGACATGTTATTTGTTAACATATATCAAATCAGTTTCAACTTATGATGATTCTTCTATGAATGAGAGAGACAGCCAGCATGAGGCGGTGGTTTGAGTGTTGGACTATGACCTTGGAGGCAAGGGTTCAATTCCCCTTTCAGCCATGGAAACCCACTGGGTGACCTTGGACACATAGCAGGCTCTGAGCCCCAGAAAACTCAGTGATAGGTTCACTTTAGGATTGCCATAAGTTGGAAACTACTTGAAGGCACACAACAACAGCAACAACAACAACAACAACAGTAACAGCAGCAATGAATGAGAGACCACTCATGTCACCCTGTCATCAACAGTCTTGCTCAAGTCTTGCAGTCTCAGGTCCATGGCTTCCTTGGTTGAGTCCATCTCTCTGTAATGTGGTCTCTCTTTGTTCCTAGTGCCTTCAGCCTACAAGAAGTATATTTCATTCTTACTGGACTCTTTCAAAAATTTGTACAGTTGGATGCTAGGATATTTTGGAATACCTTCATACCGGATTATTTTGTTTTGTTTTGTTTTTAAATAACAAAAGTTCAATTTTTTATTTTTATTTTGTATTTTTAAAAAAGTCTTCTGGACAATATACTTGTACAGCTCTTTTCTATTCATGGCATCTGTCCTTAGCTGGCAATGCATTTTCAATACACTGGAAGCTTTTCTGGAAAGTGAAAGATTTGCAAACAAATCTCAATAATTTGTTTTCTTAAGAAAAATGAGATTGACAAATATGGTGTTCATAGATGGATTGAGTCACAGTCAAAAATTGTGAAAGTCTTAATCTGATCTCTGGAGTTGCAGGTTGAAACATATGTTTCATTAGTGGAATGTAAGATTTGTTCTCATCATGGTTGTTATCAGTTTGACAGAGATGGCTCTACTGAATTAATATATGAATTAGCATGCCAGTAACTAATTGCAGATAAATTTAATCAAAAGGAAGGTCACTTCCCAAGACTGTAAGGCAACTTCTTCAGTAAAGAGAAAATCAATTTTATATTGTAGCTTATTTAAAGGGTGAAATTACTGATTTACTGTGTAAATCAATCAGTTGTGAAAACTGTGTATAAAAAGTAAAACATGAAGAAATGAAAGATAGAAGTATTGTCCTTGTTCATAGATTTTTATGTGCTATAGTATGATGTATGAGGCTGCCTTGTATTGATTTAAATAATTCCTCCTTCTGGCCCTGGACTGTCTACTTTCATCAGCCTGAGCTCTTCAGGGTCACAAGACAGGGACAGTTCCCACCTGATACCAGTTAAAAGGATGGGAACTTACGAACAAGGCAAGTCTTCTGCCACTGAACTATGTCCCCTTCCCATGTTTCTACTGTGCAAAATACTGACATCAGGTTTTTATAGTGGTAATTCTGTTGGATCCACGAAGCCGAGCAAGTGACTTGAGGAGATCAAAGCTTATCACGTGAAGATCATCTTGAAGGAACCTAAGTTGTCCTCTTCTGCTAACCTCTTTTCTGATATAACTAGCCATAACTGTTATAGAATCTGGCTTTCATGGCTGGCTCTGGCTTGGGGAGTACACTAGACAGAGTGCCATAATGGGTCTACCTCTGTAAATGGGCCTTGCCTCATGGGTAACTAGGTGGTTACAGCAATAGTTAGGGGCCTCAGGAGGCATATCAAAATGGCAGCTCACTCAGGATAGCTTCTGAGCCTCTTTTAGCTACACTGAGTGAATAAATAAGCTATTGTTAGCCTTCTTCTGCCCATTGTCCTCAGTTCATTCACCCAGTGTTGTATAAAGCAAGTAAGGAGACAGTGGTATTTTGTTTCATGGAGGAGAAAAAAGGATGGCTGTGATCCTGCATTACAAGATGTAGCTATGAAGAGTTGCCACAGTACTTTCCTGTCTAATTCCCCGGCTCCCCCTTTTATCACCTTTACTCTCTCCCCCAAAATTCCTGATCAGTGGAGAATGGGGGAGCAGCAGACAAATGTCCAGATCAATAACGCTCAGTAACAGGTATCTGTAGGGAGCCTTGGGGGTCCTCCAGAGGTCCCCATGGGTTGATATAATTTCTCTGCATCCAGCTATAGGAAAAGAGCTGGGTGATTCTTGCTGCTCCTCGTGTTCTCCACCAACCCACAAACGGACATGTTTAGGGAGTTACTGAGGAAAAAGGGGTGGTTGGAGGATTTTGGTTGTTGCGTGGTCAATACTGAGTTCTGGGCTCCACAGTGTCTGTCCCCCCCAAAAAGAGATGGTGTAAGTCCAGTTTAATACCACTGTAATTCACTAGCCAGCTGACAGCTCATCTGTTTGTTCACCACAGCTTCCTGGCACCAAGTTATAAGGCTATAAAAGAGGCCTGCCAAGTGCAGACTTTCTGGGCTCCTTTGTGATTGTTAAAAACTCTTGCTTCCTAGTGGAGAGAAATGCACTCGCTAGCTGCAGCAAGAGTACTAAGCACCTGAGTGAACTGCCATTTTATCTCCTCCACAGTGACCCCAGTATTCTATTAGTCCAGGGTGACACTCAGAGACATTGAGGAGGGCTTAAGAGGACAGCTTGGCATTGCTACAGTTGCCTGTGCTAATGCTATAGAGGCAAGTGTTTCTTTTTTTAAATGTTTGGTTGAAAGAGGTCAGCTTTATCCAGTCCAGGCCATATATGTGGTGAAAGGGCCTGTGGCCCTTGACAGTTACTTGAGTCTGCCATTTGCGGACACCATGCCTGATATCCTTTTGTACTGCCTTGGCTCATCAAAGTTCTGATGTTTGTTCTTCTCCACTCTTGTTACAGTATTTTTAATTGGATTTCTTTTCTTTTAAATTCATTCTATGAATGAATGGGTGGGGGGAGAACAGTGTTAGAAGCGATGTAGAGAATAGTATACTATGTGTGCAGAACAACCTTCCATGTAGCTGCAGCAGTTTAAAGAAACGTGTACCTGACTTGTATGAGCTGTGGTTTTTACATATCAAAGTGTGCATGTAGGAGGATATTGAAATTCATGGGATGGGCATTGACCCTCACTTTGATATAAAAGTGCTTTAAATTGCACTGGAAAGTTATAGGATTTAAATATTTGCTGCTGTAAAATGCATTTGGTTTCTAAGATTAGTAGACTGTAATGTTTAATCAGTCAGCTGAAAAAGCTTCAAATGACTAAAACAATTTTTTAAAAAACTTGCACGTGCGACTCAAAACTGTAGAGCTTAAGCACCATTTTCAAAAGGTGTGTGTCAATATGTGTGAAGATCTCTATTAAGATGCCGTGTACAACATAGTACAGTTTTTAATTGTATGCAAATTTAGTTGATTAATTAAATTTTATAGAATCAAATTACATTTAAGACTCCTTCAATCACCTGACAGCCTTTACATTTAGGAGTTTGTTTATAGTTTTCTCAAGCTTTCTCAAGGTTATAATTTTTCTTAGCAACAAATCCCCCTATGTGGTATGAAACTTTATTTGAATTTACAGGTGATGATTTATCTTTGAGTGATATCATGGTTTCTTAAACCATCAATTCAGGGGATCAAACACCCACATAAGACAGTAGAGGTTTGAAATGTTATATTTCACTGGAAGATTGAAAAGCCATTGTTTAAACAACTTTATGTGACTAGTGTCGTTTTATGCATTTTTATGCAATATCACTAAAAATTGCTGTCTTTTCATTAGGTTCTGAAATGCCCAGCTTACACTGAATTGAGGAGCAATTTTTTTTTCAGTTGTGTGGCCTTAATTCTCTTATTTGTAACTTCATGCTGGTCTTTTTCTTTGGTGTTATTAAAAGCAGCATGAAATGAATGTGGTGTTGGCACAGATTCAGAGATGCCTATGGCAGCTACTGTAGGAAATTTAAAGTTCACAGAATAGGTATGCTTAAAGTTAACAGATTTCACTTTAGAAGGTTAGAATCTGAGTTAAAAAGCAACTTTGCAATTTGTTCTTGAGCTGTGTTTTATTTTTATGTTTGAAACAGGTCTAAGGATCCCACAGTGATTATCCTTTCACCACTGAACATTCAAAGTCAACAGTGTGATCACCATCTTCAGTTCAGCAAAAGGCTTTCTCTGATAAAGTGTTTTGATATTTGCATTTAGAGCTGGGTTACCTTTTAAAATTCATGATAGAAGTTTCTGGTTGGACCAAAACCCACCTTATTTAGATATGCATTTTGCTTCACTCTGAAGAGAGTGGACCTTCCAGATATGTTCTGATTCTTCATTCACTTTTTACATTTGTGTGAAACAACAATTCAGCAGCCATGGCAGCAAGCTTTGTTCTAGTGTAAGTTACCAGGACAGGTATGAAATCTTGCCTTTGGTTCATTGAAGACATCACTGAAAACTCAAGATGCAACTTTCACACCCGCTAATTTGTACAACAGCAGGAATTCACAGAAAATGCTTTGTTTCTTACCATGTTTTCCATACAGAAGGTGATGGTACAAAATACAAATTAATTTGAAAATGAGAACAAATGCTGTACAGAGTAATGGAAAGTAACCTAAGAGAGAAACACATAAGAATGTATTTGTTTACAGTTTAGAAAATTTAAAACAGTATATACCAGAACCCTTTAGAAGGGCATGTATACTGTGTACATCTTCTATTTTTAAATTAGATCTCTCCGTGCTCTTATTAATGGTAACATTTTAATTGCAGGGCTGGGTTATAATAAAATTACATAAATTTTTATTTATAGAAGCAATATTTTGTAATGAGAATACTTAAAATTATTTTGTCTGTTAGTTTAACTGTTCTTTGATTGCTCTAAGGAACCTTTATTTAAGAAGAATGAAAAACTGACATAAGATTTTGCTTTTAAGTTGGACATTAATGATTTTTTTCTGTTTTCGTTATTCCTGTTCGTTGTTAGGCATATGTGAATTACATAATACCCTGTTTATTTGAAAATATGCTTCCTGTTAACCCTGGTTGTATAATGGTCTAAAGGAGGCAGTACAGTGAATATCTAAAGCGACGCAATCCCAAACACCATGACTAATAGCTGCAGGCAGCTCGCTTTATAACCACAAAATACTGAACAGTATTTCTACATCTGGGCTAATGTTGCCATTATTAAAACTCATGATGAAAAACTACATGTAAAAGAATCTTGGGCTTGGCCAGTTTCTTATTTTAAATATATTTCACTGTATACTTTGCTTGAGAATCGATGATTCGTTATGTAAGGAAGCAGTCCATTTTAAAACAATTCACTGTACTCATTCATTGTTACAAGTAGCTTCCATGAACTTTGTATATTAGAAGGAGCAGGTAGAGTAATCTGATTTACCTGTCAGAACCAGAGGTTACATTTCTTGTCCTTTTCCCCTTTAAAAACAGTTGGGAGTACCGGGAATGCTGACTGACAGATTGCATAACTTGGTCCTCCTGAACCCTTGGGTCTGCAGCATTGACCACTTTAACCACTTTAACCAATAATAATAGCACTACCCGATATTTTCGTGGGCCACCTGCCATGCTGCTGGCGGGTGTACTTTTTCATAAGCTTATTGCCTTATATTATATGAAATGCTGACCTTTTCTAAAGGAAAGCTTGAGAACAGCATGAGTTCAGTTAATCCAGGAGAGTCTTCTTACAGGGAAAAAAATACATCAATTGCATCACACATCAAACATTAATTTCCCAAAGAACAGATATCACAACCCTATTTCCAGTTTACTGCATATTAACCCAAATTGCATTATATTACGTGATTCTAATCCCAAATAATGCAGGGTTTGGTGGCAATAATGAAATAGCTGCAAAGTGTATCTGTTAACGTTTTGCATAAACCATACTGTATGTAGTCAGTGTGCCTTTGCTGTTTTGTCACCTACACTCCAGATTTCCACTATGTAATGCATTGTGTTTGAACTCTCAGCCATGGCACAAAACATGGACTTCTAAAAGTTAAGATGACGTGTGAATTATGTAAAGCTTTGCACAATCATAGCAGGAGCTTCAAGAAGCACATTTTATTGGGCAGTCTACTTAATATATTAACAAAACCTCTGAACAAGGAGACACAACTTGATGAAAACAAGAAGCAGTGCTCCTTGTTCTTGCACTGTTTTGCATCCACAAATTTTGAATTCATTTGAGAAGTTTATGAAGCTCTCAAAATGATTGTACAGTATTCAGGCTTTATATATCTGAGATCTTTGCCTTGAAAACTGCATGGTATTTTTTATTAAATAACTATTTGACAGTTGAATTACTGTAAGAATATGAAACTGGCTTGGATTTGTAAAAATGGCTTATTCATAGGAACATATTTTATATATACTGGCTGCTGTACAATGGTTGATCTCATATTTAGAGTTTTCCCTTTAAGCATATGTTCTTTCATGATCTGTTAGGAAGAAGAGATTAACCTGACTCTCAGTTAACACTGAACAGCATTTTTCACCAATCTGTCAAATCTTAGTACCTTGTCGGTCTCTCCATCTGCAATTCCTTACTAAATTTCTAAGCTTTCCAGAATAACAGTGATTCTTAATTTTATTGTTTCACACCACTATTCCAAAACTCCCAGTAGGCTAAGGAGTTACAGTTCTTGATTCTGTGCATTTCTCACAACAGGCTTGGAAAATACATAGGCAGTTAAGAAGAGGTCTTGGTTACATGTTTGAAATGAGGAAAGTTCAGATCTGTGCAGTATGACAAATGTGCATGAAAAATGCATTTGAGTATTTTTATGTAGCAGATTGCCATACAGTGCTGCTGTTGTATGTCGTATGGCTACACGCTATTTGTAATCACTTTCTGGTCCACATTGCATTCTGTATGTCAAGCTGTGTGAGTATATTGCAAAATTTAGCTCGATATTCCTAAAATTGGTTATGGACTTTGTGAAGAAAAAATAAATGCCAGGTGATAAGTGGTATGGTTTAGGAATTGTACAATAATGGGTCCAAGACACACAGACATTTATTTCCACTAAAAATGCTTATTAAGTTGAAGGGGAACAGCGTTATTTATTCGAGTGGTTTCATTTTCTGCTGAATAATCCCACGAGTCTTTAATTTTAGTTCTTTGATTTATTGTATAAGTAACTTTAATATTCTTGAATGTAGATAGTTTTGCTCTTAATTCAACTGGATAGTTTGCTCTTAATTCAACTGTTTATTCACATCGCTTTTAAAACAAAACAGCTTATATAATTAAAAAGAGAGAGAGAGAAAGAACCACAAAAAATTAGCAACATTAAAATTACGTCTTGCAGGGCTAGAGGGAGCAAATCACCACAAAGAGCCTTTGCTCTTGAATTTTATCTTTTGTTGACACTTGCCTGCAGAGTCTCACTGCATTTTTGTAATGCTGTCTTATGAAAAGAAAAAAAATACTAACGGTCAGCATTTTTATTTTTATTTGCACTGATTTTAAAGAGTGAATTGTAAATTAAAACTATGTGAATTTTGGGCACATTTTATTTTCACAGTAATGTATTTGTAGTTCAGTCACCTGTGTTAGTCATGATGCTCTCAGAAGCATGAAAAGATACATCTAATGTTGGTAACTTGTCAAGTAAATGGGCTTATGAGTAAGACATGCAAGAAGATGCTCTTATTGCAAGAGATAGAAGCACCTTATTGAGAGCTTATGAGATTTTCACATGCTACTAGAGTCAGAAACAGTAGCTTTCTATCAGTATTGACCCTCGTCCAGCAGCAAAGATATTTGGGGAAGCACAGAGAGAGGAAATACCAGAATTAACACGATCTTCTGTTTCCTCGACAGTTTCAAATATGCATGAGGCAGCTGAATATTTTTTGCTGCTTTCACAATTCCATGGGTTGGGCTTTTATTAATGTGTCTTCTTTAGTAGAGAAAAATGCATTGTTTTCTGTGTAATAGTTTGGAAAATACCACACTAGTTTATTTTATTCCTATAAATATATTGAATTCAAAAACTTCCAACAAGGTATTTTGCTACATAAAATCTTATCAAATTAAAAACTGATTTGGGACATGGTGGTCATTACGCCAATATCTTTTGAAAAGCTGTTTTCTAATGTTTTGCACAACTCTGTCTTTTTAAAGATAATCCATATGGAACTCATGGCTTTGAACTCCAAGATAAACGACATGCTAACAAACTTTTTTCTGCCTGGCACTTAAAGGCCTTTAAGAGGTTTACAAATTCTCCAGTTCCTGCAATCCAGAAATGTATTTATTCATTGTCTTCAGTAGGCATATTTGCACTATCTCTGATTATGAAAGTGATTGAGGGTCTGCTTCAGGAAATACTTTCCTCTAGTTTTGTACCCAGGGTGGAATGAGAATGGACTGCTGGTGAAATTATCTTTCCCAACCATTCTCCTCTGAGTTTATTCTATTTTGCTAATCTAAGGAGATCATGTGTTCAAATAATTGTGGGATTGCCTTGTACAAAGTGTAGCCGGGCTTTGCAAATACAGGAACGAGTGGCAGTTGTGGAGTTCCGACTGCCAGCAAATTTTACAAGGTTTCACCTGGGTGTTGGCTGAGGTATTCTGGGATTTGTAGTAAACAAAAAGTAACTTTCCTAGAGGGGTCATTTCTGTGTCAACTTATGGCCAATTTAACACTATAGGAACAAGCTGGACAAGCCTCAAGCTTCCATGTTCTCTTCTTGCATCAGAAGGCATTAGAAGTATGGCAGTTCTGCTGTAAACTAGATTATTGTTATGCCCACATCTGAGTGAACTGATTTGTGTAAAATAGGTTTACTGGAGAAACCAAAAATTAAATTATGGTTTATGATGCCTCCATATTTACAGTTATTCAAAATTTCTTGTTCAGACATAAACTCTTTCAGTTAAATCTTACTGTCAGAGTATTATGTCTGAACTTGGCATGGAATGGTTTTTTAAAAGTGGCAACAGAGGGCTTGAAAAAGAGTTGTTTCTGTGAAAGGAGATTCCACCTGAACCTCAGGAAGAACTTCCTGACGGTCAGGGCTGTCCGGCAGTGGAATAGGCTGCCTTGGAGTGTCATGGAATCTCCTTCTTTGGAGGTTTTTAAGCAGAGGCTGGATGGCCATCTGTCGGGAGTGCTTTGAGGGTGTTCCTGCATGGCAGGGGGTTGGACTGGATGGCCCGTGTGGTCTCTTCCAACTCTACATTTCTATGATTCTATGAATATCCACCACAATTTTTAGCACAATTTCTCTGTAAAAATTCTTGGCCACGTAGGTACAAAAAAAGGTCACACTCTTGCTCCTGTGGCATTTAGCAAACAAGGCAATCCTCACCGGTTAGTAGAAACAATGATTGGCTACCATGTCTACCGAAAATATCTGAATCCTTTCTCAGCGAGACTAACTTATAGTGATGGAACTACTGAGGTATGTGTTAGTTTGATCTCATTTTGGGTACAACAGGAGGTGCAGCTGTGCCTGAACAGGTCCTGTTGTGGATTACTTGGTGATTTCAGAGAGTATATATGCAGTACAGTGGACGACACTAGGCTGAACTGCCATTGGCACTTATTAACAATTAGATCTGTCCATCTGGTGCTTCTGGTCTCTGCGTCCCCACTATATACTTCCTGTAGCAGTTCTGGGGCAGCTCAACCCACAGCATGGAAAGAGTGATACAGAAACTCCACACTAGAAGATCTTTTTGAGGTCTAAAACTTGTGAGTTAGTACAAAATAATGACAGCAAGAATTCTCCTTACAGGTGGTAGATTTTTGATAGTGTGTTTCACTTTAAAAATGGGAATAAAATGTGCAGTTTTCAGGGTGTATAAATGAAGCCATGTGTTTACTGGGTTTACCACTTGCTTATAATGTCATCTACTTCCCATGTGGTTTTAATCACCATGGTCCCATTCCTAGTATCTTTGATTACAAGTTGTGATATGAATTTAGATGCAAGCTTTTTTCCTGACTCCATTCCATGGTTCCCCTTCATTTTTGTAAAAGTATACACGCAGTATACATCTTACCACTTTCAGTTCCTTCATATTGGAAGAAGCACTACCGTATACTGTCTTTTTTGGGCTGTTCCATGTAAGACTGCAAGTGAGAAAATGTTCTCCCTGCAAGCAGTACACTAATGGATTAGCGAATCAGCAAAGCTGAAACCTTTATCTTTGGCATGGTAGCCTGCGGGGAGTTTTAAAAATCTGTAGACGAAGAGTGTTCAAAATATTTTACCTGCTGCATGCAGTACAAAGTGGAACAGTTCAATAAAGACCATCAAATATTATGTCTATCCACTTGAAGTAGGTAAAGCAACATACAGTGTTGGGAGATGCAGTAGCTATCTCCTTTGTTTTGTTTTTAAAGATGAACACAGCCATAAGGATCCCCAGATGGGATTAGGACTTTACTGCATCTTTGGTAATCTTCCAGCCCAACTCCATTTTCCTGATGAATATCCTCATCTGAAGCTTGACTTCCTTGCAGGAAAGACCTAGAAGTACCCAAAGCCGAAAGTAGTGGTTTCAAAGAGGAATGTGTTAAAATGGCAAACTGATGTGTATGGAACAGGCCAAACAAATTGGGAGTATGGCCTCAGTCCAGTTCCCTCCTGCCTCACTGTTTGCTTTTGCCTTTTTTAAAAAGACAGAAGATCCACTGACAGATCTCTCGGTGTCCTGTTTCTCCCAGTCCTTAGTTTTACATTCCTTTTGCTTCAGCCTATATAACACTTACACCATTTTTATGAGCTACCAAGAGTGGAGATGTGTTAGTACGTATGCAGAAATGCAAAAAGATGTTGACTATGTTGCATGGGTAAACCTCATTAAATGTTAATGGAACATTGCATTTTTGAAAGCTAACAAATAAATAGAAAGAAACCTGATTCACCATTCACCTAGATGCAACGAGTAGCATAAAAAGCAGCACACTGTGCTATGTTTCTTTAACACAACTATATTTAATGAACATTGTAAATGGACATTGCATTTCTAAAATACCCCTGCAACTTGCAATACCCTTATAATGCTCAGTGTTCTTGAGTACTAAGCAAGAAGCGTAAACTAAATGAGCATTAGCAATATTTTGTTTTTTGTTTTTTTACCTGTTTGCCTTTTTGCTCCTCCCTCTATTTAGTGCAGTCTTTCTGCAGATTTATTGTATTCCTTCATACTTCAGAATATTTTTAAACTACCATGGCTTCAAAATTCAAACCTATACCCAAAGTCCTGAATGACTTGTTTCTTGTACATGCAGTGTAACAACATACTTTGAAAGTTTTTGGTGCTTAAAATGTTCCTTTGTTTTCTTTAATAAAGGATATTTATTTGATCAAAGATTCTTCCATCATTTCTTAGAAATTATTGCATAGAGCCGGTGTGCTGTAGTGGTTTGAACATTGGACTGTGACTTGGGAGACCACTCAGCTGTGGAAACCCACTGGGTGAACTTGTGCAATTCACACTCCTTCAGCCTCAGAGGAGGGCAAAGGCAAGCCACATCTGAACAAATCTTGCCAAGAAAACTCCATGATAGTTCACTTTGCTGTAAGTCAGAAACAACGTGAAGGCACACAGCAACAGAAAAGCTAGCTGCTCAGTTCTTCAAAACAGCTTTGCCAGGTCATATTTAAAGCTTGGAAAAATGACTTTTTCTCAGAATCCGCAGCTAGCATGGCCTGTACATGGCCCTGGTTATATTCTGCTCAAGCAATCCCTGCTCATTTGCCTTATCTGCGCATGTGCAGAATTTTGGACAGAAAGATCATTTCACTGGAACCAGAGGATCTCTTGTAGGCCTTACCATTTCACTTCGCCATGGAAGGTTGAACTCTGCCTGCCTTGCCCACAAAATCTGGCTGTTAATATGTAAAACACACCTACAATGATGCACTTGCATTTAGTTGAAATCTTGAGAGCTAGACTTGGGCCATTTCTGCACTAGACTGTTACAGCGCTATCATTCCACTTGCAACATCCTATGGAATCCTGCAGTTTTGGGAACTGCAAACCCCAGGATTCCATAGGATGTTGCAAGTGGAATGATAGCCATGCTTGCAAGTTGCCTGTCAACTTATGGTGAACTCTGAAGGAAAAGAGTCCAGCAGAACTATTTTTGTAACTATGACATTTGTGGCTGTGTGTGTGTGTGTGTGTGTGTGAAACAGTTTTATTCTCAGCAGATCTTTGTACAGCCACAGGACCTCCACCTGGTTTCTTAGCAACTTTATGGTTTGTTGATTCTACAGCTACTCACCCTTTGCACCTTTCTTTGTCCCAATAGGAGAATCACACTGTGCAGATATCTTCCTGTCTTCTCCCCTAGCCCATTCTGCCTATGACACTTGCAACTCCTGTGTGACAGTTACCAGACTGCCAAATACCCACAGAAGAGCACCAGGGGTCATGATCTGGCATTTGAACTCCAACTTCTAGAAGAATTCATAAACAGGGGCATATCTAGCATAAACAGCACTGATGGCAAGCATGGAAGTTGCACCCCTACTTCCAGGGCCGCTTCCTCTTCCTGTGCCACTTCTGGCATGGCTTTTTTGCCCCCTCCACCAGCACTGGTGCCCAGGGCATATACCATACTTGCCCCACCCTAGATACAACTCTGTTCATAAATGAAAGAAAATCAGTATTGAGAAAAGTGTAATGGTTTAAAGTAAGTAGAACTTGCTCAGTGGTCACCCTTCACACACAGAAGGGGGTTCGTTTTCTTTTGCTTTTTGACTCCTACCTCTCTGATCCATTCCTCCTTTTCTGGCCAACCTTTAGTGCTGTTTCAGTTCTTCAGGATCCTGGCGCTTTCTCTAGTAGCAAAGAATGTCATGCATCTCGACACACTGGGGGAAAATATTTCCCTGTTGGAAAAACCGAGAGTTCTTTACTCTTATTATTGCAGGCTAGAAAAATCACAGCAACCACTTGGATTCCACCTGGATTGATGTTCTATTCCTGATTTACCTGATTTACTTTTTACTTAATGGATTTCTTAAAACAACAACAAAAATCATATAGCACTATGGGGGTCAGATGAACAACTGAGCCTGGAAAAGTTAATTTTTTGGATTATCAGTTGTCATATAGCATTCCACACATCATATGCCAGGTTTTGGTATATGGAATAACACCCTTGTCAGCAGCACTGTGACTGAATACTCTCCTGCTCCTGACAAAATAGAGTTTGTTTCTATGGAATGATTAAGAAAGTCCTGAGGAGGAATCCAGTGCTTAGGAATGGAGCAGAAAGAGGCCTCTTGCTACTAAGCTCCAGTTCGGATGGCATCATTTAAACACATGAAACATTTCTAATTGGGAAGAATTATACAGAATGCTTCCAGAACAGGTAAACTCTCTTTACAACACCATTTTATACACCTAGGGCATACTCATTCTCTTTGTTTGAAACCTACTGTAGAGGGGAAAAAAGTCACAATTCATGTACAAGAACAAACCCGGGAAATCTAAAGCCTTGCCAAAATGCAGATTCCTTGAGGTGGCAGTGGGGAAGGAGCTCTGATGGAGAGGAATCTAAAAACAGCCCAGTGAGAACATGGTCAGAGTGCATGGCATGTTGCTGCTTTGAAAGGAGTGAGGTAGGAAAACGGAATGGAATGGAGTGGTATATTGTAGAATTTTTCCTCATGGTTGGCTCCTTGTGCTTGCCACAAGTTGAAAGGCATTGGGCAGCTCCTTCTCTATCCCTTCCTTAAAGGATATTTTTCTGGCAAGAAAAAAGAAAAGGAAGAGGAAGTTAAATGTTGGATTTTCAAATGGAAGATATGGCTTGGGTCCAGATTATCTTATCTCCCAGTATGAGCCTGAGTTTCAAGATCCTCACAGGAGGGCTTTCTCTCAGTCCCACAATCATCACAGGTACATTTGATGAGGACAGAGGAGACAGCTTCTTGATGGCTGCATCCAGTCTGTGCAATTTCCTACCATGTGAATGTAGGTTGGCCCCGTGATGTCATGGGTTCATATATAAAATTGTTGCTTGATTTATTGCGTATGAAGTAGCTGTTGGAAAAGGAAAGAGAATGAGGTGCTGATGTGAATGCCGATTAATGGAATATTTGAGAAGATTTCCATGAGGCTGTTGGTGAATGACAGGTTGCGGGAGGACTGAGTTGGAGCTGAAGTCAGTTTAGCCTGAGAGTTTGAGAAGAGTGCAGGGAAAAAAGAGTTTGAGAGGGGTTCGAGTTAGCGGGAGAGAAAGGTGTTTGAGTAAGGGTCTGATCCAGCCTGAGACGAGAATGTGGCATTTTAAATGTTACATGTTTTATCTTTAACTTTTGTAAATAACGTTTTGGGTTTTTATGCCTTTTGGACCTTTGCAATCACTATCATTCTGAGAGCTAGATTTCAGACTGTAAATGGTAAAATTATTGAGACAAAACAGATAGTGCTTCCCAGCTTTCCCATGCTATACTCTGCAGGGCTGTTAGGGATTCAGCACTCTGGACATTTCAGTTCTCAGAGGGTATTATTGCCTGCTTAAATGTCCATGCTAAAGGAACTCTCTCTCTTGTGTCTCTGCATTTGTTTAACTAAAGTTCCTCCGTTTTGAGTTCTAGTCAACTTTAAAAAGTTGTTCCTGTTCTCAGTGCCTTGTCCTACTTAAAATTATGCTGACATTAATTGGCAAAGTCAATGCCTGCGTTCCTGCACTCTCTGTAACCGTCTTTCTCATTCTCCACTGCTAAGCAAATACACGTGTGATTCAGGGTTCACTGTTGATTGTTAATCCAAAGTTACTTTATTATCAACCATGTATCAGAATTTTAGTCCTGGGAAAGCAAATACTCTTGCACATGCACAGTATGCTTATGAGATCGTTGTCATCTTAAATTTATAAAAACTGCTCCACTTAACAATAAAGCGTCTTTCTCTTTGTTCACGTAAGAAGTGGTTTTGACTGTATTCTTCCTGAAGGGGAAGAAGTCCCTTTGGCCAAAGCTGGAGAGCTTTCCAGGCTGATTCAGAGCAAACCTGCTATCATGTAAACTAAACAGAGTAAGCCTGTGCAGACCTAATTTTTAGGTCTGGTCCAACATGTTTTTTGAGGATTCAGAGGTAACCCTAACAGGACAAAGTATCTATAGTGACAGCATTAAAGGTGGAAGGGTAGAGTCCTGCTGGGGATAAAAGTAGTATAAATCCTCATCTGAACCTCAAGGGCATTTTGACTGACCCCCACAGTTGTTGTTGTCACACAAGGAGGACAGGAGGAGGTTCTTACATGTAGTGGAGATGGAGATCAGAGAAAGCCCTCATACAGTTTGCAGAGAACGCCAGCAAGACTTTACAGTTTGTGGGTTAAGCATTCTGGGTTAAGCATTAAACACTGACCCATTGTAATGGGATTGCCTGAGAGGAATCTTCACAGTTGGTGGCACTGGCAAGATACAGAGATCGGCACAGGCCTCCTTCTCTTCTCTCTTCCCACCAGCAAGCCAAAAAAATTCTGTTTACTCAAGCCTTTGAGTGTGAACTAACAGAACTATGAGTGTTTGTTTTTTATTGTTATTTTGTTTTAGCTCATGCTATGAACAACCTTTGGTCCTATATTGGGAGAAACATGGAATAATAAATAAGAAAGCCAGAATCCTATATGAGAGATAAGTATATGTAAGTGCCAAAGTGATGGTGCTATATAGTGAATCCCAGCCCAACCCCCGCAAACCCAATCCGCACTTACTAGGAAGCAGCTTCTGAAATCTATAGGGGCCTATTTTCCTCTCACTTGGGAAGCAACTGATTGCCCTGCTGCCTCCTATGGGTGATTGCCAGTGCAACAAGCAGAAGCAGGACCCCTGACAGAATTCCCCCTCATGCCACAAGGTGGGAATGTCAGCCAACTTCTTCCTTATCAATAAGGGAACAAACTCTATCAATTGCAGCAGCTGCTCCATAGTAAATAGGAATTGGGGAGGCTTTCATGGTTCCTACATAGCCTCTAAACTAGGAGCTACAGTGTTGTCATTGTTATTGTGGACCTTCGTTTCCAACTTGTAGCAACCCTAAGGCAACTCTGTCATGGGGATTTTCTGGGACCGAGAGTGTGTGTGACATGCAGAAGGTTTCCATAGCCAAGCGGCCAATCAGACCCTGGTCTCCGGGGCTGTAGTCCAACACTCAAATCACTAGACCTCACTGACTTTCAGAACCTACCTATAGACTGAGAATACATAAGAGTCACAAATGCGTAAGTCTAGCTACTCATTTGTAATTGCCATGGAGGATTTTGGCCAACACTATCTTATGACTCTACTTGCATAACAAAAAGCTATCCTGGATGCTATCCTGGAAAAAAAGACGGCTGGCTACTGGGAGGTCTGAGTAGGAGCAACACCATTTTGGAATCTCTTGTTGCAAGTCCCATTTACTGTATACTCATATTGCTCACTTCTTCTGTGCGGTCAGAAGACCAAATATAAAACACAAGATGAAATGTGCTAGTCTATAAAAATGCCATTGGACTTGCAGGTTTTTTCCCCCTTCAGCTTTGTGCATTTTGCTTCTTCTGTCTTTAGAAGGCTGCTCGAGCAAGAGGACTTAGCTAGGTATAACATTTCTGCAGCTATGCTTCAATTTTATTAGTATCAAAAACCAATTTTCAAACTCTTGTGTTAGAGCAAAACGAGACAAAACTCAATTGTCCTGTAGTTTGACCAACCAGATATTTGATTTAAAGAGCTGATTATCCCCAAGTTACCATCAAGTTCTAGCAATATTTTGGCCCAGGATTATCTATAGGGTTCCCTCACCATTATCCCTGTCTGTTGGACACTGCTCCTATTCTTAAAACTATCATGGCAGGTATCTTTTCATTTATGTTTTCAAAAAGAAGCCTTCATTTCCAAGGGACTTGGCTACCAGCAAAAGAAGGAAGAAAGCTAATTTGTAACTCAATTGTATAAGCATGTTTACTTGGAAGAAACTCCCACACAACACTCTCCAAAGCAAAGGGTGGCACTGTTAGTGACATATGCATGTGTAAGTCATACTATGCAGATGAGGCAAATTATTCACTAAAGTGCATCAGGTGTATTCTGCTGACAGTAGTGGAAGCAGAGTTGCATATACAGTGCTGTTGCGCATACTGTTTATGCACTGCTCAATCACATTCCAGTTGCACACTGTAGTCAAACATTGTGGTTGTGCATTGCATACTGTGGTTGTGTATTGTATTTCCACATTGCAAAACAGCACCCAGTCACTGACACATGTTGTGCAATGTTGCTATTCTGCAAGGCGTGGTGGTGCATAGAGCTGGTACAGCATACATCTGCACATGGATAGTTATGGTATGCTGAGGGAACGCTGGATTGCAGCCACTATGTTCATAAAACCACAGCCTTCTCAGTTTAAAACATTGCATCACTGTCTTTTCCTTTGTATAAGAATGTTTAAAATAACTTTGGCTTTTCCCATGACGTTTCCGCTGGGGAAAATGTGGGTTAATTTTGATGATCCCTCATGTAGCCCATTGTGAGTCATGAAAATTTGCTGTTCTGAAGCCTCTTTTGAATATTGTAAGAAACAGTATGAGAAGCTGCAGAGGGAAGGACAATGCAACCAAAATTGCCCCTCTTCCCTTCCTCTAGCAGATCACAGCCTTTTTTTTTTTTTTTTTTTTGCAAATGGAAGGAGTTCTTCTGTTTATGGGAGGGCAACTCCAGTTCTAGTCATATAATTATTATCCCACTGCCAAAGTCACAAAGATGCAGATAGAAAACTGACTCCTTATAAATTCTAATTTATTTGCAAAATGTGTTTCTTAGAGAATTGGCCAACTGTTTACATCCTCTCTTGCCTATTAAGGTTGCTGTTCCAAATATATTTATTAGGGAGGGATCCCCACTGGACACAGAGTGACTTAAATTTGAGTAAACATGCACAGAACTGAGCTTCATTCAAGCAACTGTTGCTAGTTATCTTCACTGGCTGATCCTGTACTCTGAGAGCAACTAATTCTGGGTCTGGCACTGGCAGAATAAAGTGACTACCACATTCTGAGATAGAGTTATGAGAAAGAGGCTGCAATAACCAGCTTCCACACAGGGATATACTTATAAAACCTTTTTATGTCAAAGTCAGAATAGCACAACATGACACTCTTAATTCAAAATCCAGTAGCACCTGAAGGATTAAGGTAAATGCTGCCATCCATTAAACAGTTCTGTAATACTTAAAAAGAGTTCAAGAGGAAGAAAAAAAAGAATAAATTACATTCTCCAGAACAACAATTGTATTTCAAAATAAAAATTGTATTTTGTTGGGTTTTAAAAGTTTTTTTTAAACAAGATTCCATACTTGTCATATACCAAGTTATACACAATGTGATTGTTCTCCTATGTAAGTTCTTCACATTTCTTAAAAGTCTATGGTACCCAACATTATTTTCTGGAATACATATTCCCACAGTTTATCTTATGATAGATACAATAAGTAATACCTGTCTGAGAAAAAGAAGAACTTTTTCTGTTATGCCAATTATATTATCTTAATACAGCAGTGTAGAGGCTACAGTAGGTATAGCCACCAGACCAGCAACTTCAGAATACAATTTCTAGCGTACAATTTCTAAATACCCACCCACTGTAAATGATCATTAAAATATTCTTAACAATAGGACTTTATTTATATGTGCACTTAAGTCCACTTTATCCCATATACATAATAGATGACTTTTTGGGAATTCAATAGTGCAGCCCTCATAGATTTTATTTTTACAAACATAAGAACCCAAAGTCAAACATCTTAATATACATGAGAAAAGAAATTCTCAAATACTGATTTCCAATTTTTAAATTTAATTTCAATAGGAAAATATTAAAAATGTGCACATTTAAATTTGTTCATATACTGTATATATACATATGTGTGTGTACATATACAAAGAAATTTCTTGTACCACACATATACACAGCATTTAAGTGGAAATATTTGTAAACTGTTTTCCCACCTGGTAAATGTCATTGTATTAAAAATTTTGATCTCATTAAAAATAATGTTACATTTTTTTTGCCATCAAATTTCTGTTCTAACTTGTTATAATTAAGAACACTCAGAATGAACATACTTAATTCCTCTCACAATTACACCAATTTTATACTTTGCTGAAGATGTTTCCAATTGACACTCATATAGTAAGAGAATCAGGTACAAACGTCTCCAGGTAAATTAAAATCAGGTAATCACTACTGTCCTGGACCTCATAAAATTACACATCATCAACATCTAACTATTAGGTTAAAAAAAAGGTCACCATAGAAAGCTATGAATGTGATGAACAAATATTTTCCCCAATAATAAATAAAGTGATAAAATACTCTAAAATAGGGATGAAATGTAAATGATGTGTACAGTACATACAGTATAACACATGATAATTTAGTGTTTCATTAAACAGTAATCCTGACATTTCAGGAGAAACCTGTCAAATTACGGATAAAGAAAATGGTATTTTATAAATTAAGCCATGTATCTTCTCTCACTTTGAATACAAATTAGAATGCGTGTATTATACAGTATATACATACAGTACACACATAAAAAACCCGACTTATATTATCTAGTTTTGAATAGCAGTCCTTAAGTGGAAAAAATTGTCTATTGTACAGAATTTATATTGAAGCTGGATTTTGTATTTAACATTCAAATTAATTTGGGTGTAAATAAAAAGGTCAGTGCATCTTTGTGGCTAATTCTTTTTCATTCATATTTTAAAATCCTCTCCAATATTAGACAATTTACAGTAAGACTGTCCCATAATGCAGTTCCCATTCAGTAAGCAGACGTCTGACACTTGGCTTACTTTTCAGGTTTTTTTTCTCTTTAAAATAAAAAATATATAAAGAAATACATGTTTGGCAAAAGTCTTTTGTAAATTACATCAAAACAACTTTAAAACATGTTCACTGAGGATAACTGAATTCAATTCCTGTTTTGAAGTTCAGAATATTGCCTGGTGTGGTTTTTTTGAGAAGATGTGATGTGAAGAGCCAACACAGAGAGAATGAGAGAGAGAGAGAGAAATCTTGTGTCAATTTCCTACCATTTTACAGGGTCCTTTAAAAAAAAAAAGTGATTGAACAAGGGAGGTCAACATGAAGAGAATGCCCTATCAGTCTATTTCCACAGCATGAGGTTTCTTGCTAAAATAAATTATTAAAACATATCTCAGTAACAGCACGCAATAAACCTATGTGACATTTAATAAGACTAGATTGACCCTTTTACTCATCTGTGTACACAGAATTTTAAAATACTTTTGCGGGACTCACCTCTCTTCATAGATTGGCTTCAAAATGTGTAACAAAATGGAAATACAGAACTTCTACATACATGGACTAAAAGTAGGGAAAAGTAAACCGTACACTGGACAATATTATAGAACACCAGAGTGAACATCATAAATAAATACAGTATCTTCCAGTATAAAAAAGGGAAGAACGCTATACAAGCAGTTATTCACTAGGTTTTAATTAAAGATGCAAAGCTCTCTCACTCCTGGCAAGAATTAATTGGTAATGCACTGTTTCTCAACAGTGCAAAATATCCTGAGAAATGATTAAGATTACAACAAAAGACAGGGCTGTCATCACAAAGTTCTTGCACAAAACACAGCAATTAGGGACCTTGACCAAGAAAATAAAACAAAACAGGTCATCTACATTGTGTCTAACACTAGAAGAGATGTTCATTTGGGGCACTTCTCATTATTTCACTGGCTAATAATTAGAAAAGGATTGCATTCAATTACTGTTAATATCTTTCGAGTTATCTATGGCCAATTTATATACAAGGAGGTAATTTGTAATTCAAGTTATTTTTTTTCCAACTAGCTACGAGCTGAATTCTAAAATTTTACCTTGAAATATACTGTTGAAAATTTAAAATAGGCCCTCCTAGAGGAGTGTTTTCCTAATTTTGTGCAACTTTGATGCAGAGCCCAACAAAGTCCTAGGAAGAGAGACAGTGCATCTTTAAGAAGGTTGGCACTGAGATCCCATTTCCTTTAGCTGCATTCTATTAGCTTGGCCAGGTTATCTCGTAGTTCTGTTAGTTCAAAGATTTTGCCATCGAGAATTTCTAAAAGTGTTTTCAAGTTATTGCGAAAAGCTTCTTGTTCACTCTGACTTTTCTCCAGACGTTGCTCCAGGTCAGACAGTTGTCCTTCTAGGTCTTTGTTTCGCACTTCTACTTCCTGGAAAGAAAACAGGTAGAAGTATGACTTGCATAGGAAGTATTCTATTTTTTTTTTACTGTAGCTTTCTACGCTATTTATGTGCCACTGAGACAGTAACGCAAAAGACGCAACAGTATGGGACTAGAATGGAGTCTGCCCTGCATTGTTGAACAATTGTCAAGCTGTTGAGCAGAGCTGCTCAACCTTTAGACCCCGCAAATGTCACAATGCCTCTCCCATCAAACTGCACTGGCTTGGGCTTATGGCAGTCGTGTAGGAACATGGGGCCAGGAGGGGATGATTTGCCCTGGGCGGCAATGTTTTTGGGGCATCTCAGCCTGTAGCCACGCCCCCGTGCGCCCTGGCCATGCCCTCACACACCACAGCCACCCCACCCCACCCCACAGCCATGCCCCCACACAGTGGCCATGCCCCTTGTGCTGTAGCCATGCCCCTCTCCCGCCCCCCCTGCACACACTCCAAACTCCGCCACTGGCTTATGGGAGATCCAGTTGTAGAGCAAGGTTTATGTCCTCCTCCCCTTGAAGATAGCTGAATTCTGGACACTTTCTTCTTAAAAAACAAACAAACAAAAAACCCTCTAACCATCTTGTAGATAAAATATGCTAAAATATAAACAGTAAAAACAATACACAAAATAACACCCAAGAACAAGTTACAGTGCTAATCAATTAGCCTAGGTCTGATATTTTAAAATCAACTAATTGCACCCCACCAAATTCCTGGGAGTAGAGAAATGTCTTCTGTTAGCAATATCATGTTGATGTTGGGGTCAGGTGGACCCCTGGGAGGGCATTTCATAATGTGGGTTGCAGGATGATGAAGAGGGGGCAGGAAAGGCCTTCTGCACTGTCACAGCCCTCTGAGACTTGGACGAGGTATTTAGAGGAAGGCCTCAGAATATCGTCTCAGGGTACAGGCAAGGTTTTGATGAAAGAAGTGTCAGGTATTGGGTCTCAGGCTTTGTAAAGCTTTAGAGTTTAAAACTGACACTCTGACCTGGGACCAGGAACACTGACAGCAGCCAGGTGACAAACTGATGTTATATCAGAGTAGTGTCAATTTTTGGCCCTTTGGATCCTTTGAGGCTGAACAGATAATCAAAAATATAACTAAAATAAGATAAAATAAAATAAAATCCCAAACAAATAAAACCAGAAATTGCTGCAAGTTCAATTCTAGTTTTAAAAACTGGGCATTTTTGAGGTTAAACTGTTCAAACGGGTCCCTCACAGCCTGTTTAAAAAGCTGGGCCACAACACAAAGCTGCTAGAAGGCACTACCTGCCCCTGAGTCCATCTGGGCTTCAAGAGAGAGCAACTGATCCTATGTACCAAAAGGCAGAACAGCACTCAAGTGGTCTGAAGAACTAGCCACAAACAGTTTGAAATGAGCCTCAAATTTATTGTCCTTTAATAAGTCCACTGTTGTGATCAGGCACTGATTCAGGACTCCCATCACTTCACCTGCTGAAGACTAAAATGCACAACAGAGCTGTGTCTTTAAAATGTGAAACAGACTGCATTGATTTAACTACATCACCTATATGTTAAATAGCATCAGGAGATAAGCCTGATGCTTGCAGAACCCCAAAGGGAATAGGACCCAAATGATATTGCTTTCTGGGGCCAACCATCCAATTAGGGGCAGAAATGCGGCAAGACGTTGCCCTCAGTGCTAACTCATTCTCTCCCAAAGGATGCCATGTTCAATGGTATTAAAAACCACTGTGAGATCAAAGAAGTCTCCCTCCCAATACAGAACATTGTTCAGAGTGACCAAAGCAGCTGTTGTATGAAAAGCCAGTTCCTGTGCCAAAAACCTGAACCTCAAATAAAATTAATCCAGACAAACGGTTCCATCCAAGCAGCCTTCCACTTATGGAACTTGTCCAAGAAGGGGATATCAGCCACTGGCTTCAGTTTATGGCTTCAGGGATGATTTTAGAATGGTCTTTTTAGGGCATCCCATGGCCATCTTCTCTCACAAAAACCTAATAATCACCTCTTCTGGCCCAGCTCCCTGTCTGCTCCCTAGTGATTTGAAAGAGCAATGAGGATCAAAGATCCACTACACAAGTAGTCACATAAATTTGACCAAGAACCTTGTCCGTATGCCCAGACTCCACCAACTGAAACTCGCTCAAGGAAAACTGGACAAGGCAGCATGCTATACTTGTGGGTACAAGTTAGGAAGGGAATGCAGGTGAGTGGGCTGCTTGAGAGGATTTTGCAAAGCCTCCCTCTTCACTATCATAGTAAACCTAGGCCTGAATCCTAATGTTAGTTCCAGCCAGAGTACAGGCACGAAAGCAACAAGATGTCTCTACATGGTGACCACTACTCAACAACTCTTTCAATGGGTCTCTTCCAGTTAGGACTGCACAATAGGGTACAAGCTATGTACTGTAATGATTTTGAAATAATTCCACTATAGACAGTTTTAGAAGCCAGACTTTGCTTTGGCAGGGTCTGCGTTCAGGTCATTCTTAACAGGATGGATAATATTTAACTTACTGGATGTTGTTTCACTTAACAATGCCTTTTTTTTTTTTTACACAGAAGAAAGCATCACTTCATAAAACAGTTTTGTAAAAGATTATTTCATTCCACTTATTTCTGAATCCATTTTAGAAGTTCCTCAAGGGCACACCTCCCACTGGATGGTATCACACGTCAAATTAAAATGCATCTTGCCAATAATAGAGCATGACATCATGTGTACAAGGCTATCATTGCTCTGCTTATTATCAAGTAACTTGATCATGCAACTGTAAGAGCTCAAGTGTGAAAACTTGAAGGCAGTAAAGTGCTAACACAAATGTTCATTTGAAGAGATGGAAAGACATCAGTGCCTATAGCAATTTGCTAAAGAATGCAACTCTGAAAGCTGTGAACCTGAAATTTCCTACCATAAATTTTAACCAGAATATAAAGGAAGAGTTTTTTTATGTGGTGATTGTGCTTCAGCAAAAATTAAACCTAGCTCCCTCTCCAAGTCTGGTTTTCTGCTATAGGAAAGCAATATAAAATGCAGTCTAAGGTCTGGAGCAAAAATGTCAGGATTTTTGGCAGAACATACAGTCATGGCTGCCATGTCAGTGAGGTGGTGATCCCATGTCAGGTTTTAGTCCATATTTGAAAACAGCTATCCAGTGTCCCAAGCGCTACTCTCAAAATAAGATCAGCATCTTGGATAGCTCCTATAAAGTTCAGACTAAAACCCAGAGTGGATTTACTGCCTCACTGATGTTGGGAGTGTCCAGTTGCCACTGAAGAAAGATAGATATAATTTTTTCTCACATGACATACATACGTACTTTTAGCCAAAAGGGACTCTGGTAAAGGAAGGTTTTCAGTGTCTTTTCACCTTGCTTCTGACAAATATTCTATTTTGGGACACTTTACCCAGAAAGCCCTGTGATGTATCCAGATCTTCCTTAATTCTGATGGGGCTCAGGTGAAGTATCAATTTAAAGCATCATTTCTCAACATTTGTTTTTCATGCTCCTGCAAAAAGGATAGGCTACTACCCATCGTTAAGAGAGCACAGCTTCTTGTCCAAGCAGGCATAAATCATCCTCTTCATTCTCTCCATGCAAGCACAAGCAGACTTGGCTGCAAGTACAAGTTATTCTGGTTGCCAGTTATTTGCACCTGGGCACAAGAGAGGGCTGGGTGTGGATGCCAGAGCCATGCATGAGATTTGCCTAGCAGGCCCTGAGCAAGGAATAGCACCCCAAGAAGCACTTCATTGGGCTACCCTGCCTGGGGAAGGGTTGTGCCCTACAACTTCTAATTGTCTGCTAGCCTTCAGGTAATTTGCACATGTAACTTTTGCTCTTTTCTTTTTCTTTTGGTCATATGATCTGTATAATGTTTGATATTTGCTATAACCAAGCAAACCTGGTTTTTTTCAGGCTTTCATAGTTTTTCAAGCAATAACCCCAAAACTATCCCAAGATCTGTACCAAGCATTCCTGTGTGAGAGATGACTGACTAAGCAGCGCTTTTGATCTCACTGCTGAAACTATGCCATAGGCATTTTCCCCCAGTGCGATCTTGGAACTGCTTTTAAGATTACCTGGGAGCAGATCTATCAGGGCCTAACTAGATGAGATGACAGATGTCTGTCAACTGTGTATTTTAATGCACAAGTGGTTGATCCAGATCGGTAGTCTGGGAGGAGGTTAGGGGGCTTTAACCCTTCATCCTCTGCTATGGACAAAGAATGTGTATCATTCTGACACAGCTCCTCCACTGACATGAATGAGAACTTTCCTTCCAAAACAAACAGAAGATGGGAGGTGGGGGCAGAAGTGATGTGGACTGGGACTGCAATATGGAACTCCCACTCCTTACCCCTACAGTTTGGATCCTCATTAAAAACCCATTATCACTTTTGTCAACAGTGCAAATCATGGCTCGCTAGTTTGGCTGTCAGCTTGGCACGGAGTGAATGCTTACCTGTTTCAGGACTAAACATTTGACCCTTTTAATTAAAAAAAGAAAAAAAGGAAGAAAGAAAGAAAGCTGAGCAACCAATCCCTCCCTCCCAGTGTTCATCATTTCAACTTTTCAGACCTTTGGGAAGGATTTGTGGTCTTTTGCTCCAGGACTATGACTATGTACTCACTTAGGAAGCCCAAACAAGACCTTCCCTTAAACTGTGACAAAGCTTCCCTCTTTTCAGTACATTATGTACAGTGGTTACTCTACTGTTGCTGAAGCAGAAACATCAAAGCACTAGAGGGGGTAATTACTTCCACTAGCATCCCCAAATGGCAGTCTGCACAAGATTCAAAGATTCACAAGTCTCCACCTTTCTTCCATATCTTTAGATTTAGACAGATACAGTCCTCCCATCCAGATACTTACTTGTAGTTTCTGAGTTAAGGAGTCCCTCTGTGCCTGAAGCTCCTTAGCATTATCAATTTCTTGTCTCAATTTTTCTATTTCCTAAGGGGAATAAAACAGTGCTTTATCCAAACTGACCTTAATGGAGACATGAACTTTCATCCTGGACAAATCAACTTTATTGTATCAGAACTGACACCGAACAGCTGGTTACTAAAACAATAAGTCCTGGAGTCAGCAACTCCTTTCAGTGATTCATCTGCCAACAATGAGCAGTACATGCCGCACAGTTCAACTTGGGTAATGAATTTACATAAATGTCTGTGCTGTTGAATAAATGCAGGAAAAGAATGTCATCGTGGCTTTAGTTCTGCTACAGTCTAGCATGCCCTATTTGATCATTACCTTGAAGAAATATTCTTTGCACATCAATATGTAAGAACATAATCCCATGCCAGCACACAGAAGATATGGCTTAGCATTGCCAATGCTGCAGCAAGTACGTGTGCAGTGCAAGAAGGAGGTGGTTGAGGGCCAGACTGCTGCCATTTCCCTTAAAACAACACCTTAAGAGGCCTTTGGGTAGCCTTATGGCCTTGAGTATCAGCAGCCCCTTTAAAACACACAAATACACATTTTCCAGAAGGGAACATCTCTTGTGCTCCAGCACCCTAAGCACAGAGAACTGCTATTGATTATGCAGCAGCAACGGAAACTAATTCATAAGGAGACAGCTGTCAAAAGACCCAGTTTTTCAGCACATTCTGCTAGCGAAGAGACACCTGAGGCAAGAAAAATGTCTGAGGATATGGATGTGATTTTAGTTTACCAGAAACTGATACTTTTAAATTGTACACTAGGACAATAGGCAAAGTGTGGAAATGTTCTTTCTATTCTTTTTTGGAGCATACGACCTAGAATTTCCTAGCCAGCAGTCACTTACCCAGCAAGCTGGGGCATTCTGGGAAGTATAGTCAAAAAAGCAATTTTTCCAAGTTCTGGCCCAAGGAACCATACGTAAGAACGTTTATGTAAAAATGAATGAGATACAAAAATAAGACCTACAACAGAGAGATGAGAAATATTCAGCCCTCCAGCTGTTTTTGAACTGCAAGTCCTGTTATATATCTTGACCAGCTACACAGTCCAACAACATCTGGAGAGTCACCCAGCCTAAAGCAATAGTGAGACCATGTAGTCAAACACAGTGCTTATACCACAGTGCTTTGCAGATTGTCTGGTGGACTTATGGAATTCAGTTTAGGCTGTACTCATGGGATGCAAAGTTTAAAATGAACAATGGAAGCAGGAGACATTTTTAAAGGATTACCACATAACAGCAGATTTAGAACCATTACAAAAAGCTCTGGAGGTATAATGGGAAGGATTGCAACATTAAAAGCAGATGCTCATGGAAGCAGCAATCATGATAACCATTTCTCAATGTAATAAAATTCCAACAGTTAGGTGACTGGGAAGAAACTTCCACAAAGGCAAGTTATTTTGGAACTGCAGTGAGGAATCTTGAACTTTCCTCTGAAACATCTGGTACCAATTACTGACAGAAAAAGGATAATATGCTTCTGAGTCTACAGATATAATATAAATGGTAATCCCTACCTATTATCCACTCTTTGGGGAAGTGAGTGTGCTTCACTAAAGAGAGCACAGAGGCTTTTTGAACTTCCTACCAATGCATGGCCCCACACTGCAAGGGTCATTCTGTCACTCGTAATCTCCAGAGAAAGTACCTCTAATTCTAATACAGCAGGCTTTTCAGACACTAAAAACCAGAATATAAAAGCAATCTGTTGGAAACAGGTTAAGGTCTGCCAGTTTGTCTGCATGATTTCATATTTTTATGAAGACCATACTGATCTGCTGTCTTTTGAAGTAAGTAAGTGCTCTGGAATAAACCCACATTTCTCTGCTTAAATTTTCCATAAATGAAAGAACAAATATTTGCAAGATTAAACCTTATGATTAATCATCGTCATTCCGAAACATCAAGAACAAACCCCACTTTTCAACAATGACATAATTTTGCTTTTCATCACATGAACTTGTATAGTTAATTTGATTCATTAATTTGATCACCGAGGTGATGCTTGTTCTTTATCTCACCGAGCTACTTCTCATAGAGCACCTGTATTTTCCAGATCTGAATCATAATTTACTAGCAATTCTAGGTGTGTTCAAAGAGTGATAATCACTCCTTCTAAAAGCAAGCTCAGGTAGTTGTGCCAACAAGACTGTAGCCAAAATAGAACTACTAGGAAACCAAGGTGAAGGGTTCAGCTTATTTGGGGAACCATAAGATTTGCAGAAACTTTTTTATTTAAATATATACACTTAGGGGACAACTCAAACACAGAAATCCCTCCCTTAGCCCTATGAGGACTGGACATGCTCAGCAGCCACAGGATATAGAATGACAACTGGAAAAGGAAAGAGAAAGGAAGTGTTTGAGGGATGTTGCACCCTGCTCCATTTTGAAAGAAGGGCTGGCCAGAGTCCAGAAAGGAGCCCTGCTTTTAGGAGGGATGATACACTGCTACCTTTTGTTGCAGGGAGCAGTATTGCTCTGGGCCCATGGAATCCATTCCCAAATTCATTTCCCAGAGCCCCAAATGCCCCCCTTTCCCCCAATGTCACCCACATCCTCACTTCCAGCATTTCCCATCCCAAGTCTGATGGGCTCAGTCATGACGGCAGGACACGGGGTAGTTTCCATCACCACTGCCTCCAGTGCTCCAGTCCAATATTTTTGGCCATCTGACTACCACTTGAGCCACAGTGAGAGCCCAAACTACCGCCCAAGGTGAGAGTCCTGATAATTGGCACAGGTGAAAAGAGGTGTCATGCCGAAAGTGTGTGGCTGATGGCTCCACAGACATTGGTGGCCAAGTAGGAGCATATAAATCCCCACTTCCAGTATTCCTCTTGTTTCAAGTTTTAGCATTTTTTTCCCCTGCTAGTAGTACATAGCATCAACAAATGAAAAAAAAATGAACTTGGAAAAGTTGCTTTTTTGGAACCCAACTCCCAGAATCACCTAGCATAATCAATGTGAAAAGGGATAGAGGAGGATTCACAGCACAGAGGAAAGCTTTTCCTCCCTAGCTGTTCTGTCTTCTCCACTTTAGGTAAACTGTACTTCTGATGCATGTTCAGCTTATTTTAAGAAACTGACTTATGGTTTTTCATTATGATCAGTCCCACACTGAAATATTGATTCTTCTTTATTACTCATAAAGGAAGCTACACCAATTTCTATAGCCATTTTAATATTTAACACTATGAAATGTATAAATGACATATTCTGAAGGCTATTTCACAAGACAATGTACAAAAGGAAGAAAATACCTCTTCTTTTTTCTTCAGTGTTGCTTCTAATTCTTGTATTGTCTGATTTAACTCTGTTTTGTGAGTGTGGACAGCATTTGCTTGACTACTCACACACTCCAGCTCTGTCACCTATAAAAATAAATACAGATAGTAAATAGAAGATTAAAGGGCAATATGGACATTTTTATTTCCTCTAGCATTTGTTTGAAAATGGTAGCACATGTTGAATTATGTTTAAGGAGTCTTGCATGGCATCTGGACAAGATGATGTGAGGCATTCTTTACTGTTGCTAGCTCCAGATTTTGTAAAAATGTGAAAATCTGGATCTGAAACAACACCAAAGAGCCATTGCAACGCTTCTTTATCAATGGTCACAGGAAATCCTTAGTTGTTTTTAGGAACTTCTGAATCACAATATTACTGATGCTGTGGTGTTCAGAGAAAAAAAACTTCAAATTATTGCTTACACAGTGGTTCTTAGGGATAATCATTAAGAAGTAATCTCAGCTGAATGAAATAAGTCAAATTTAACAGGAGCTCTGTGGGATTTTCAAGCCCTTATCCCACCAAACTGTGGGGTTTTTCCACTCCAGCACTCTCAGTAGTGCTACCAGCTATGAGGATTCCTCTCAGGCAAACCCAAGCTGTGGGCTTCCTAGCTTTTAACAGACCAAATGTGAAGCCTGCCATGGTGCTCACTGCAATAACCAGGAGTGAAGGCTTTCCCTGATTCCCATCTCTTCCACAATGTAAGAGCTTTTTCCTTTCCCATCTGTTTGACACCAGCTGTGGGGACCATCTACTATACATACTTGTATATAAGTTGACCTCATTATAAGTCAAGGCAAGTTTTGAGCCATGGATAAGTTGACAGTCATTCCACTGGAGAGGGCAAAACACCGGCACTGCCTCAGGTGGCCAGCCACTCCCACCTGCTGCCACCATTTTCCCTCTCAGATATTCAAAAAGCCCTTTTGCCACTCTATTAAGAGAAGGTGATGGCTCCTTTTTTGATAAAAGCTAAGGTACAGTATTACGTCTTAGCAAAAAAGGAACCCATCCTCTTCTCTGAGTAGAGTGGAAAGACAAGAAGCACCAACCCACTCTATTCCCTTGGCACTGCTTTGAGGGAAGCACCCCAGGCATTCAAAAGGCCAGAAGTGGCATTGCAGTGGAGAGAGTAGATGGGGCCAGTGCTTCTTTTTGGCAATACATTTAAGTCTTTTACTCCAAGTTTCAAGTCAAGTCTCAAGTCTCTACGTTCAAGTCTCAAGTCAAGCCTCAAGTCCATGCAAGATACTTCCAAGTCAAGTCCCAAGTGAAGTCTCAAGTCTGGGAGACAATTATATACCCCAATCTATATTCCAGAATTTCTAGACAGAGTCAAATAAAGTCAAGTTTTAACAATTTAAGTAGAATCAGCCCACCACATTTGCGATTTGCCATCTGCAGCTTCAGAAGTGGGGAACAGGATCCTTCTTACTCCCCATTTCTCCCCCTGGAGGCTTTTGTATCATAAGAGAGTCTGCAGCTTTGGAAGTGGGGAATAGGATCCTCTGACTTTCCATTTTTGAAACTGGAGGCTTTTTTGAAAGTGGTGAATAGCATTCTTCTTACTCCCCATTATGAAAGCTTCAAGAGTGTTAGAAGGAAGATCCTTCCTCTTCAAGCCTGTTGCCTAACACATTTGCTGTTCCCTCTGAGAAACATGCCGTGCGCTCTGGGTGTGAGTCTTGCCTTCTCCTATTAGGAAAAGTTTTAGAAGGCTCGTCTGACATGAAGTGGGGACAGGCTGCTGAGCAGACGTTAAACCTGCCTCAAGCCCACTGCCTAATCTGTTTGCTGTTCCCCTCCAAGAAAGTTGCCTGCACTTTGGGCTTGAGACAGATTATCATGTGATCAATACGCAAAAAAGGATGGAAGCATTGCTCAAAGTTTCTGGATGAATGTGTTCTATTATTGAACCAAGGGCAGCAAGTCAGTCACTAGAAATAACAAGTCGTGAGTTGAGTCAGTGTATCATTTATTGCCGAGTCAAGTCCAAGCCAAGTCACTGAAGTGACTTAAGTCCATTTTGAGTCCGAGTCAATTGACTTGAGTCTATGGCCCTTTCCACATGAGGGGGCTGTGCCACTGTGGGGCCAGGATGACAGTGGTTGGCTGGTTGTGCTTCTGCACAACGCCGCACATTTCCGCACTACACTCTTATAGCGCAATTATTCCACTTTCAACATCCTATGGCCGGCCGGCCAGCCCCTCCCAAAACTGCAAACCCCAGGATTCCATAGGATGTTGAAAGTGGAATCATAGTAAAGTGGGAAGTCAGAGATCAGACCTCGGTTTGAAAAAAAGATTTTCTTTATTATTTCTTCTTGCTAGCAAGCTGCACCGGTTGGGATCACTCCCAAAGAAATGTTTCAACTTACTGGTTACATTTCTACAGCAAAGGGAAAATAAGATTACAATTCAGTGTTTACAGTGTTCTATTGTTTTCATCAAGCACAGGGAAGGCTGCATTTGCAAAGGCAATTTTCCTGCTTTTTCCCACTCCTTGTGGTCATCAGGCCTGACCCACTTCATATCCCCCCTTTTATGCTGAATTCGTTTAGCAATTCAAGCATAACTATTTCGTTTGTGCCATCAAAGCATATACAGCAGCCTTCTCTATTACTCTAATTATTACAGATTGGAAATACTTTAACATGCAGAGTATTGTCAAGCAGATTTAGGAAAACCATTATTTATGTACAAAGCAATTCTACAAGCAATGCCTTTACCCATACTTACTTAGGGAACCAGATAATCATGTCCCCATGCCTGCAGACTACAAGAATGATTTTCTAATATTGAATATTTCAGAATGCATGTATTTATCCAAATACACAGACCCTTCACGACTAAAGAGATAGTCTAAACCTATTTCATGTAACCCTTAGGAGGATTTTATTCAGGTACTACAATTCCCATGTGTCCAAAGTTCCTATGCCAGCTGCTTCTCCAAAAACTCATTGTCAGATAGAGTTTTGCAGCTTTTAAAAATTCCACGTCAAAGGGGAAAGCTAAAAGTCAGTCATTCCTAAACTTCTCCCTTTCCTCCCCCTCCTTTCTATTTGTTGAATTAGAAAGGACTGGCCTTTTCCTGCTTGCAAATTGCACACTGATTTCTTCCCAATCTAGGCCTCTGTCTCTCTCCTCCCCACTTGGAGTCTCTCTTCCGAGTAGTCAATGCAGCGGTCAGCAATTCCACTTTCTTATGAATTCGTCTATCCTTTTCCTGTTTCTCCACTTGATCCCTATTCACATATACCTTCTGGGAAATTCTCCAACAGCTGGCTCAAGTTCATGCCTGCAAATCTTTCTCATTTCTGTAGCTTCTTCCGTATGTCAAGGTAACTCTGGGACACAAGGCCAAATTCACTGTCTGTTGGTTGCCTGGGTCATCTGGGTTCACAGGGGTGTATTGCCTGTAGGCATCAAGTAGCCTCTCCAAATATGCCCCTGGAGACTCAGTAGGTCCTTGGGGTACCTCTGATACTTTGGACATATTAACAGCTCTCTTTATCCCTTCTCTCACGGCTTCCACTAAAAGGGCTTGATAATCAGTGAGCATATTCATCTGGTCAGGATTATTTGGATCCCACCCTGGATCAGCTAGGGGAACTCTGCCTCTCATCCATTGCTCGGGATTTGCCTCTCCAGGAGGTGCCCTGTTTCTGGCTAGCCATTCCGCATGTTGAATTATTCTCCCCTGCTCCTCAGTGGTGAACAAGGTCAGAAGTAACTGCTGACGATCCTGCCAGTTAGGGACATGTGAGGCCATGATACTGGAGCAAAGTTCTATTATTTCTTGTGGTTTTTCCGTATAAGTTGCATAGTGTGTCTTCCAATTTAGTAGGTCTGACATGGTGAAGGGTGTGTATTGATAACTCTGAACTCGCCGGTAGCCCCCTGGCTGCTGACCATCAACTACCAGTTGGCTGATCTGTCTGAGTGGGGCCACTATCTCTTCTTCACCACTGTCATCCCCTTCTTCCTCTCCACTATCTTCACTCTGGGTCTGGAGAGGGAGTCTCTCCTGTGGTCTCTGTGGTCTTTTTGCTTTCACCTTGGGCCCATTTCTAAGATTGAAGGCATCTGTGGGGCTTAGGGGATGTGTCATTTCCCCTTCCCCTGCTGGTAATATGGGATATAGGCTTTTCAGAGTTCCTGGTTCTTGTGGAACCTGCGTATCTGTCACAGAAGGGGGAGGAGGTACCGGGAGGCCTTGTGTTTCCACAGACTGTTGATTGATGAAGGGATTTGTTGAGCTTCCCAATAATACCTTCACCCCTGGGGTCATTAGTGTTGGCTGGTTCACTGGTGGCAGTGCCAGTGCCTCTGTTACTTGCATAGGTGGAGGTCCAGTGGCTTGTGCCACCATAGGGGCCACTTGGACTGCTACTGCTGGCACTGCTGGAACCTCTTCTGCCTGTGCCTCCTGGTTGTAAATTGCTGGAACATATGGCGGGGGTGCACATGGTTCTTCTGGTTCCTCAGGGGGACTATCTAAAATTATAGGACCTCTTCCAAATTTCTTCTAAGTCTTGTCCTTCATGACTAACATGACCCTGGTACACTGCTCCTTGCACCTCTCAAGCCAAGGTGGGGATTCAGTCTCTATAGTGTCCCAAAAATCTATATAGGGATATTAGTCCGGGTGTCCACAGCCTTAATCTTATCTGGATCTAAGCTCCCCTGGGGCAGCCATCCAACCTTGAATGATGGCCACTCTACCTCACAGAGGTTTTTCAACCTGCCTGGTGTCATTTTGGGACAGCCATAGTCACCTCTATATCCTTTCTTAACATTTTTCAACATGCATTGAAGAGGAGTTTGCCGGCTACTCCCTCCTCCCATCTCCACCCCAAAAGGAAAAAACACAGTAGGAGAAGGGGGGTGAGCTGTGGGTAGGGGGTCCCAACAGCTCGAAACAATGAGGTAAACAACTTTCACACGCATTGACTCACGGAGCCGGACATTCCAATGGTCTGCCAGTGAGAACTGCAATGCCAGTCACGCTCACACCTTTCATGCTACGAACACAGCCTCCCACCTTTCCCGTGTGCATGTGTAAGGAATCCTGCAGTTTCAGCAGCCCCACCTGTGGACCTGCTATACTTGGGCAGGATTTCAAGGGGTTGATCAGACCCCTCTTCTCCCCAACGTGCGGGGAGGCAGTAACACAGTTACCTAGGGCTGTGTTCTGTATCAGTTTTCCAAACTGCCCATGGGTTCCTGGCTGGCAACCTTTCCTCCCCGGTTTCCACGCCTTCACGAGGAAGACCGTCTGATCAAAGAGTCAGGGGCGCCCAGAGTCTCTGTCGGTGAGGCAGGGGGACCCAGGAGGGCGGTAGCCACACAAGAGGGCAAAAGGCCCCAAATCCCGGACTCGAGCCCCCAGATAAAGTGGGAAGTCAGAGATCAGACCTTGGTTTGAAAAAAAGATTTTATTATTTCTTCTTGCTAGCAAGCTGCACCGGTTGGGATCACTCCCAAAGAAACCGGCCCCGCCTCTAAGATTGTTCAAGCCTTTATACATTTCAACAAACGTGTCATACATTTGGCATAAGTTTCGTTTTTCCCATACGATGAACAATGAGCTGTTCTGCTGCGCACCTTGAAATGTTTCAACTTACTGGTTACATTTCTACAGCAAAGGGAAAGTAAGATTACAATTCAGCGTTTACAGCATTCTATTGTTTTCATCAAGCACAGGGAAGGCTGCATTTGCAAAGGCAATTTTCCTGCTTTTTCCCACTCCTTGTGGTCATCAGGCCTGACCCATTTCAATAGCGCTATAAGAGTGTAGTGTGGAAATGGCAATCATTACCGGCCCACTGCCACTTTGACCCCAAGCGGTGCACGAGCATGGTATTTCCAAAACGGAAAAAATCCATTTTACACCTCCCTCCCCAGCGGAGCAACGGCAAGTGCCCGGCTGCTCTGCAAAAGGGAAAAGGCATTGCCAGCATGCTCCCCTCCACAGTGACCTGGCAAGGTGCTGAGTGGAGCGTTCTTCTTTCTTTTTAATATATTTTTATTGACAAAAACATATATAGAAATCGACATAGGACATTGGAACAGAACTTGTAACAAATAAATTGCAACAATATGAGGGGAAAGCAGTATAGAGAAAAGAAGGTGGAATATGAAGGGTAGGTAGGGAAAGGCCACCACAGCAAAAACAACTGAACAAAAATAATTACAAACACTTGGAAACTTCCATCTGGAATGTGGTAACTGCCTTAGTAAAGTCTCACAGAGAGAGAAAATAGTAACCTCTCCCTCTTGACACATTCCTCTCTCTGCCATGGCTGCAACAGAAGGACTTGCCGGAGCCCCATCATGCAGAAATGGCCTGCATCACTGCTTCTTTTAGGATCTCCTGGGATGGACTAAGCTCTTGCCTTTCACCACTCTACTCAGAGAAGGGGACAGTTCCTTTTTTGAGTATTTCCTATGACCATGGACAAGTTGAACCAGTTTTTTGGGTTCAATTTTTAAATAAAATATTTACACTTATACATGAGTACACAAGTAAATGCCTCTAAGATATATATTTACACAACTTTTATTCTCAAAGGACACCATCCCTCTATATTCAATGTTGCCATCATAGAACCTAGTCTGAATCCATGTTCTCAGATAGCATTTCCAGAAGCCAAAAGTGTATAAAAACAAAAACAATTCTTTATTTACAGACGTTAAACCTAAGACATCAGATTAATTATTCATTACCTTTAAGTCATCACATAGCCTCTCTCATAGTCCTCCCAAACTAATTTAGACCAATTATATCAAGCCCCCATTCAAATCTCTCTTCTCCTTCTCCAGCCTTAGTCTAACTCCCAAACTCTTGTCTAACTCAAACCCTTGTCTAACTGAATTCTCCACTGCCATTCCTTAACTGTCATTAACCAGTCTTATGCAAATCTCCTCAAACATTTTACCAATCAGCATTTACTCCAACATTCCATTCTCTCCCCGCTCCCAACAGCTTCTTGTCTTATTCTCTAATATATAATCAATAAATCAAACTATATTGTCCAAACGCAAGTCCATAACACCACAATCCTATCTTTAGGTATTGTGTCCATATGGACTAGACTCACAGGAGTTCCCCAGATTTCCTGTGATCATTTATTAAGGGTGGGAGAGAAACACATTTGGTTTTAATTTTAATGCAAACCTAATCTAATTCACACTGTCCAAACCAATATACTACATGAGCCAATATTTTAGCATTCATACTTTGCAGTTTTTGCTATGTTGTTCCTTAATGAAAAAATCCATACAAAAATATTTATATTGGGGACAATGCAGACAAAAAATAGCATAGTGTGGGGATAATTTTAGTGGACACTGATTTTAAAATTTAAAATTTAAAAATGAGTACATTAGAAAAAAAGTGTGACAAATTTGTGTATTAAGAGAAATGCACACAAAAATCCTTACTGATACAGAAAGAAGATGAAACATGGTGAAGTTTGGAAAATCAGAAACTGAATAAAACCTCAAGCATCAGGTTCCAAATTCTTTCAGAGAATGAATTCTCCTTCCAAATGCCCAAAGGAAACTTCTGTTCTTCCAATGTTCGTAGGAAATACTAGATTGAGAGCAACAGTTTCATGTTTCCCCACAGAGAAGAGCAAGAATCCTAGCACTCCACCCTAAGAGTGGTCTGTCCTTCCACAGGATCATAGGAGCCTTTTGACTTTCTGAATAGCCATAGAAAGGCCTTGAACTGAGTCCATTTCATTACAGGAAAGAGCAGGTACCCCTGTGTTGCTTACAGGTGCAGTGAAGGAGAAACTGCTATTTCTCAAGAGGAACTGTTTCAAAGCATTCCCGATTATGGCATTTCTGATGAGACTGTAGAGGGGCTGTGGCAATAACATTTGTGGTACTCCTTGGTACATCCATGACCAGTATTGGGGTTCATGTTATTTTGTTTAAGGAACTCTTCTCAACCTTTTTTCCTAAGGATAATCAGAAGTGCAGGTTACTCTCAGGGGAGGGTACAAAACGGTAACAGAAGCTCCTGTAATGTTGTGGAGACTAAGTTCATAAGCAATACTCCAGTACCTGCTACTTCCTGTGCAAAACTATGGGCTGCTGTTCTCATACCAAAGGTTTAGAAATGGCCTCTTAAAAACTTTGTGTAAGCAGGCTTTTGTGGTTGCTTCATAAAGACCAATGTGTAAGCAAATATTTTTATTTAGAGATGATTCTTAAATTCCTCAGAGATTTCTTATGGCCATTCAGAAGGAAGTAATACACTAAAGCGGTTATCACTGTCCTTCTTAGTATGCCTCATGATAAACAAACCTAAAAGTGGGCTTATGTAACTTGAAGACTTTGAAAGAAGAAAAATGATGCCTTGACCACATTTAGCCTGACCATATTTAACAGACTGATAAACATCCAGTTTGGTTGAAACCATTCAAGCAAAAATTACTCAATGCTTTAGTAATTCATTAACATACAGTGTCCAAGGCCTGCCCTGAAGATGGCAATTAATATGACTATGTTAACCTATCAGCACAGTGAAGAAAAACCAATGCAGTTATATCTTTGTGACTTAAGCATCAGTACTTGAAATGCGGAATGCATGTGTACTCACTAATTAATGCAATTAAGGTGTGCTAAACCTTCTCTAGATAAGGATTATCAAATGGGATTTAAGTAAACAATTAAAAGTTAATATCTCACTGATTTCAACAGCTCATAAGCATGTTTGATTTCTTTTGGTCTGTGTCCAATAGTAATTCTTATTTAATAACTGCCTGTCCTCTGCCCTTTTGTGCCAAGACACAACATATGCACACAAGATGAACCAAGGTCCATCTAATTGAGGATCATGGTGGCCAACTAGAGGCTTCTAGAAAACCCACTAGCAAAGCATAATGGTGACAGAGCCTGACATTTTTAATTGCATAATGCCTCTTACATCAGAGATTCCATTTAACTATCATCATTCCTTCTAACAGCCAACATAACTGGTCGAGAATCAAATACAGAAGTCAGGAGTTCTGCATACTTGCAGATCCCCTAAGTATGCAATTTATATAAGTATAAATCTGGAAAATCTAAATAAAATGGGTGTTAAAAAACAAAAAGCACATCAAGAACCTGTACGGTTACAGAATGCTGATGGCAACCAAATATAAAGAGAGGAGAAAAGGGCTACAGAAACTAGAAGCCAGATACTGTATCTGTCTATGCAATTCTCCATGAAAAGAGGTTGCTTGTAATTAACGCATAAGGGAGGGCACATATCTCAGCAATTCAGTAGACCCAGCTAATAGTAATCTACCTTCTTGCATGGCTGAACCCTTGACTTCCTTGCACAAAGCAAAGGTCTGAGGGAGAAGCTGGCTGTTTCTGGATTACCACACAGTCCAAAGCCCTATGTGGAAAAGCCTTCCAAATATAGCCTTGCTCCCCTTTAGATCTTCACACAATATATCGTCAGAGCTAGAAGAGCAGGTACACTGTGGGAGGAGGGAGGCAATATGGTCAGCAGCACAGTTATGCTATTTTTAATTGTGTGGAACACATTCTCGTGGGTTGTTCATGAAAGGGACTGGCATGCGTCTATCCATTAACTCTGCGGCTGAGAGAAATTCGTACTGGGAACACTAGGTTGGTTGTTAAAAACAGCTCTCATGTGGTAAGCATCCTGAAGGGAGAGGGAATTGGGATGGTAGAGAATGTGTTCCATGAAGTTAAGAAATCCCTTCCTCTGCAGTACTATACAAGGCTTGTTCCAGAAAATTTAAAGCGAGAAGAGCATGTTTTCCTTTTCCCACACTTTAGACAACCCCCTTGGCTAGAGAGCAGGAATGGGCAACCTTTTTGCCCCCGAGTGCTGCATATGGCAGTGGGCATCAGGCTAGGGACCACCTATTCTGGCTCAGTTGTCAGTAGCTGGGGCCTGGAACTTTTCTATCCCTGCTGAAGGATGGAAAGAGAGAAAGACCAATGAGAAAGAAAAAGAGCAGAAGGTTGGAGAGAGAAAACAAAGAAGAGAGGGAATGAGGAACAGCAACAGGGTAGGTGAGAACAAAAAAATCACCTGTTTCCCAGGGGAGGTAAAGAGAGAGAAAGAACACTCAGGTGTGGAGGTAAAAGGACACTGGGGCTGGTGCTTGGGAAGAAAAGGAGGGAAAGAGAACTGAGGAGAGAGGCTCAGGGGTTTCTAACTCATATGAAACTGGGTAGCTGTTAGCATTTTTATAAATCTAACATAGCCAATGACAACATCTGAACAATCTAAGCCTTGGGAGATTAAATATATATCCTCCACAGGAACAACATAACAGACAAACTATGGTCATTTCCGCACTAGACTGTTCTAGTGCTATTATTCCACTTTCAACATCCTACGGAATCCTGGGGTTTGCAGTTTAGGGAGGCCCCTCAAAAGCCCTTCCTTAAACTGCAAACCCCAGGATTCCATAGGATGTTGAAAGTAGAATAATAGCACTGTAACAGTCTAGTGCGGAAATGGCCTTAGTCAAAGAAATTGTTATTGTTACTTTTTTATCCTTATAAGACATGAGGAAAGAGCCGTTCACACCCAAGAGACCAGCAATGTCTCTGCTGGAGAGAGGTCTAAATACAACACATACTTGTAACTCTAGCACCTGTTTTCAAACACACAGATTTCCTCTCTTCTTCAGTCAAGTAGAGTTTGGGGGTGAGGGACAAAATCACTTCAGATGTCAAGTGCACTTCAGTAGATGGGGAGGCTTTTGTAGCAGTCCTTTAAAATAGCACTTTAAAGCTACACATCCAGTTGCTAGTAGCTTATTAAAATCCAAGTTTAGAAGAACAAATAAGACTTTGCATCACTAGCAATGGTGTTTCTCACCTTCAGTAGATTTTCTTCGTAGCATGAAATGTGAACAACAAATAACACCGTCAAAATGGAACTCTCTTATGATAAATGTGTGTGTTTTTCTCCTTCAACTCCACCATCAGCTGGAGTTCCAGGCCAACATTTCCTGCCTTGGAAAAAACTGGCTGGAGAAATGTGTGCTGTTGCAAGGAAGGGAGAAGTGAGGATGAAGGTTAAGCACCAATCTTCGTTCCATTTCTGCCTGCAAACTGCCCTGGGCTGCACACCCACACATCACTATGCAATAGTGAAATGGCTGGGCTTTTTGCTGATTCCTTGTTTATATTTCAGACCTAAGGTGTCAAGACTTCATGCAAACAACCCCTCCACTGCACATTTATTTTTAAAAATCTTGTAAGTAGGAGAGATTTCCTTTCTGTTCAAGTGACTGTGCTTCCTTGGCTAGGTAAGGACTGACTGACTATGCAGCTTTTCATGTAACCAGTCAGAAGATGGCAGCCAATCTCTGCTGCTACCAGAGGGGAAGAGAAACCCTGTCATTCCTGCTGCCCCCATAATTTTTGCCACTTCCTACCCTCCCCCTTGTACCTCACTTGTGGCTGCATTGATATCACTGCCTACCTGCTTACTGCATTTATAAGACGAGGTAAGAGAGTGAAGGAAGTGGGCACTCAAGCAATGTTTTCATCCATCTCTCCTGACAAAGGTCAGGGTTGGCAAAGGAGGATATTGCAAATGGACTGTTGGTTACACACAAGGATTCTATGAACTGTGGATAACAACATGAAGGACTCTTTGTGGATGATGGAGCGTACCTCTTGTGAACTGGAAGCAGTATTTTTGTCAGGAGCCTTGAAAACCCTATCAAGAAGGCTTCAAACTGACTCCTGGAGAATGGGAGTGCCTAAAGCCTAGAGCTAAGATCTGAGATAGGGAGTTTCTAAGAGCAGAACACAAAGGGCAAAGGCAGGAGCAAGGCAGGGGAGGTGCAGCTTAGTAATATAAAGGAAAATACTTCAATGGAATCAGGAAGATGAAATACCCATGGACTCTGATGTTGGTAAAAGCACTGTATATACAGAACGAACCTGAAATGCTAATATGAGATGCTAAGTACAACCACAGCACTGGCTCTTGACAGGATGACACTCATGTCTGAACTATAGCAACTGATTAGCATGTCTTGTTCAAAAGGAATGAATCCTAAATGAAGGGAAGAAGAGCAGTGCTACATATGAAGAATACATATGCCATAAAGAAATTTCTTATACTAAGAAAAGAAGCCTTGTTGAAAGCATTTGGATAAAGACAGAGGAAGGGAAAAACAATAGTGATACTGTAATGGTGGTATACTACAAACCACTCAGCCATCAGGAAGACATGGATGGCACTTTCAAGGGCTGTCCCAAAGTATTTTGTTGCCTAAGGCAACCAAAATGATCAAGGGACTGAAGCAACTCCTCTCTAAGTAAAGATTATAGCATTTGGGAATGTTTAATAGGGGAATGTGTGAGGCAATAAGAGAAGACATGACAGCAAGTGTATAAAACTGTGCAAGGTGAAGAGAAAGTGGATAGGGAGATGCTTTCTCTTGGGAATCATCCACTGCACGTGAATCCTAGGAAATCCAGAGCAAACAGGAAATATTTCTTCACACAATGTATATTTAAGCTATAATTTACTGCCACATGATGTAGCAGTTTTAAAAACGAATTAGAGGTTAGGGAGGTTAGGCTCATCAATGGCTACTAGACAAGATAGTTAAATATCACTTCTAGTATCAGAAGCAATATTTTTTAATATAACAATTGCTGGTGAATGCGATACAGAAGGTGCAGTTGCACTCTTGTTGACAAGTTTCCCGTTAAGTAATGCTCACCTTGAATCCTGTGCTAGGAGAAAGGTGGGATATACCTACTATACTATACTATACTATACTATACTATACTACACTACACTACACTACACTACACTACACTACACTACACTACACTATACAATGCTATAAACTGGTTAGCCCATATGTAAACAGAATGATGGATGGATAATAGTGGGATGGTGGATAGAAAATTTTTTGGTTTCTGGTTTCATGCAGCATGGTTTTTATGTTCTTTTCTGGCACCTTGGGTAGTCTTTTTAAAGTCTGGACTGAAAAAGAATGGATTTACCCCCAACGGCACAGAAGCCACCAGCCACCAGTGCTACTGGCTGAAGATAAAACTGTCTTGTCAATGGTAAAACTTCTACAGAGGCAAGCAACAGCAAAAATGAGGAGGGGATGTGTTCAACTATCTTGGCATCTGCTGAAAATCTAACTCGATTCAAGAATGGAGCATTCAATAAGTCTTGCTGGCAAATAGATGGAAGAAGGAATAAGAGGATCTGCCTAGACAAGACTTAATCCTGACCAATGGAAAATACTATAGCTGAAGTGAGAATGACAGAAACCTTAGGGGAAATGGTCTCTGTTATCTTGGACTTTGAGACAGAAAGTGCTGTGAAAACTGTATATAATTGGGCACTTCTTTTCGACTGTAAGAAAACATATTTCAAAACACTGATAGAAAAATTGGGTGAAATCTTGTGGCTATATATATTTTGAAAGGAAAAAAATCAACTGGTACAACATATGTCTTTCCTAAGGAATGCATTCACATTAAGTAGAAAACTAGTACCTCATTTGAAAATAAAGAACGGGGCACCAGCAGAACGTATATGTAAATGAAAACTCAGAATCCTCAATCCAGATGAGTTTTTTTTACAGCTTCTTAACCACTAAAGCAATATTCTAAGCTGATTTTTAATTCTCCCTTATTAAAACAGCAGCAACTTACAATACAATGAAATACTTCATTAAAAGTAAATAAATGCATGGTATGTGAGCCAATGTGGTTGTAGTGGTTTGAGCAGTGGGCTACAATCCTGGAGACCAGGGTTTGATTCCTCACTCATCTTGGGCACGTCACACACTCTCAACTCAAAAAACCCTGTGATAAGTTTGCCTTAGGGTAGTCATACATCAGAAACAACTTAAAGGTATACAACAACAACATGATATCTGTCCCTTGTGGAAAGAGGGGCACACAAGAATGGAACTTCTATGATATAAATTTATATTTTCTTCATTTTATACTGACTGACATCATTTCTTATGTGGGCCTCCAGGAGCAGAGATCTTTGGTCTTATTATATTTACACATCAGGTTACTAGGTATCCAGTTAGCCAAACTATACATGGGAGATAAACTGTACAATTCTACAAAATGATGAGCTAAGCAACAATTAGAGAATGAACAAATGAGGAAAGAAATAAGGCAAAAAGCATAATGGCTTCAGGTTAAAGTAAGCGTAAGAATTTATTTGCTCTCATTTCCTTTGGTTCAACATTTTTTTAATTTTTTGTTATCCTTATTGGAGGAGGAACTGTTAATATAATATCCTGTGTCCTGAAACGTATATGATTTGTAGACAAGAAGCTAGAACAGGAGCTGGGACAGAATGAGGAGTATTCACAGTCTCTATAGAGACATGAACTATTGGTTCAAACTAGAGAAAACAACAAAATGGAGATGCCATGCAGCAAAACTGTAATTTTTGGTTGAAAAGTCATTACATTTTAAATATATAACTGTAGACAAACTAACTGAAGGCACTGGAGAGGCCATGATCCTAATACTTGTGGCTTTTAACTCTACGTCTCACCTGAAAGAAAATAAACATGTTACCACTGACAGATACATTTGTATGTCCGCCCTAACAACCATTTCCTTGTAGAAGATTTTAGCTTTGGAGTACCTGGCAGAATGCAGAACTTTCTTTTAAATATTTTTTTTTATTAAATTGGAAAGGGAGAAAGAAAGAAAAAAATATACAGAGGTAGTAATATATCTGCCTATTTACAGTCATATGGTGATACTCCGGTTTGTAGAAATGTTGGTGTATTCTCAAAGATTATCAACTGTAACAACAGAAGCTAAATGAATAATAAAAAAAAAATGAATAGGTTTTTTTTGAAGAAGAGTTCTTCAATCTTTCCTAGAATGCAGAACTTTTGAGAAGAGGGCTAGTGTGCACTGCAGACGATAATATCAATTCAATTTTTCAATACTAATATATCACCAACCATTAGCTTAATGCAAATTGCACTGTTCTCATGCTGCTGGGTAACTTTAAAATCTACAAGCCCAGCTCATGCCAGATAAATGAAAAACAACCAAGAGTCAAACAGCTTTTCCTGGCATATTTTCCAGTAAAGTTATCAAAGAATTGTGAATGAAGATGCACCTTTTAGAATCCTCTTCCCTCACTAAGCTGATTGGTTGGGTAGGACAATAAAAAAGGATAACTTCATTTATGAATTTCTATCTGCATCTAAAACTCAGCTGGGAATCATTATATGGAGAAAGGGGAATATATATGGAAGAAATAAAATATATAAAGTTGCAGAAAGAAGTGAAAGTTGGAACTCCATGCACCTGGGTATGAATTCCTAGTGAATACAATAGGTCTTATTTTTGAGTAAATCTATGAAGATTTATATTGCAAATTAATGAAAGATTGTTTTATTGATGGAAGAGGAGAAGTCCAGGGGAAAAGAAAAATACCATTAAATGTTTAGTGCCCTTTGGTAAAAACTGCCTATCACCTATCTGTATCAAGCATTTGTGAGGACCAATTTTCCCATGGGGAGATAAGGTGAATGACCCAAGATGACACATCATTGTGAAGGTCAAAAGTGATCCAGGGTCATATTGTTCCAAGGCACAATAATTACCTGGTTTACTAAATAAATGACAGCACCTCAGGGGCGTACTGTTGGTTTTAGCTGACCTTCAAGAAATGGGAGTCATCGCTCTGTATCTGTGAATTACATACTAGGCAAAACAGAATAGTCACAGAGCACGCATTACATTCAAAGCCACGCTGGCACGTATTGGCTGGGGAAGGAGGGAAGAAGTGGATAGGAGGTTCAAAGAATAAATCCTAGAATTGGAAGTGACCACGAGAGCCATTTAGTCCAATCCCCTGTGATGCAGGAATGCACAACTAAAGCACTTCTGAATGATGTTCATCCAATCTTTGTTTAACAACTCCAAATATGGCAAGTCTACCACCTTTCTACAGCAATCTATTCCACTGCCAAATGGCTCTCACAGTAAAGAAGTTCTTCCTAATGCTTAGGTTCTGTTGCCAGTTTCTGAGCTGGTATTTAGTTTAATTAAAATTTTGTTTAGTTTAAACAGTTTGTAGTGGTGTGTGCCACTGAATTTTAGTGAAAAGTCTCTAAGGCATGCAAAATGCTGAATTTTGGCAGCAGGCTAGTACTGGCTGGATGGCAGAGGGAGGGCTGGCCCAGAGCAGATCCCAAGGCAGAAATATAGACCGCCCCAGCTAGACCTACTAAGATTGCCTACACCTCGTTCAAGCTTTACCCTCAAGTTCCACATCAATTCTGGGTCTGCAAAATCCTATGGCCACTTGGATAGCACAGGATTGTGCCTGTTCCTCACTCTGAGCTCTAAAGATTAATGGACAATTTTTAAAAGGTATAAATATCATAGCAATAACTCAGTATATAAATGACTACAAGCACATGTTTATTTTCGTTCATCCTTGGCCTCCTCTGCTATCTTTCTTAGTAATTCCACTTTATAGAAGGAACTAGGGGGACTAATGCCTTAAGTGCTTGGGTTGGGGCTTGCAAGTTTAGCTCCACACAATTTACAACCACAATGCATTTTTTGTGACATAGAAATCTATGCCACACTCCAGCTTTCAGGGAGCTCCACTACTTCTGTTGCCTTTCCATGATCAAACTCAAGTTTCTTAGAAGCCCAAAGACAAAAATCTTGTCCATTTTCGTGACCTAACAATGACATTTAAAATAAGAAGCAAATAGGGCATGCAGTCTTTTCTAAAGAAATAGCTATGATTGGTTCCTAGTTGCTTATAACAGTATTTCAGCCAAAAAAAATCTGGATTTTGAGGCAATTAGCATACATCAACTGTAAGATGTAAGAAGAAGAAAAGGTTTCCATGGATTTACTGTCCAAGAGTTTGGGCGTATTCAACAGCTATGCTGCTTCTTTTTTGTGTACTCTGCCTTTTTAGCAAACAAGAACATTGATTACTCAGCTCTGTCCTGATCTGAAGTCATCGGTATGATTGCAAACTGAAGTTGATTTGCTTTAAATACAAAAGTATCACATGTTCCCAGGAAGGTTGGATTTATTAATTCAGCCAAGTATGTCAACTATGCTTAGTAAATCTTAAAGGGTATGGTAGCTGTGTGAGCTTTCACTGTGGTCATTTATGGCTATGTCTGAGGGGGGAAATCTCATCATAAAATGCAGTCAACTTCATAACTAACCTTCTATGATTATAATTTATGCCAGTAATTTCAGAGAATGAGGAAGAACCATAAACTACAGTACTAGCTAATGGAACACAGAAACAATTTAGAAAAGAATGATAAACAGAAGGCTCCACCTGCAGATCCATATTTCTCAAAAAACTTTTTTCACCTGATGATCAGCAGAAGCAAGTTATTGTAGCTGTAGGGAGAGAAACGCCAGCCCCTAGAGTTACTAGAACAATTTACCTAGTTGACCTTTGTAGAGCCAATTATGACTAGTGACATAGGCCCTTTCTGCACCAGGCAATTAGAACGGGGCAGTGCATCCTCGCAGGGAGGTTGTCTGCACCTTGGAGCGGACTAGGAGCGGACTATTTACTGGAGATCTGCACCTCAATCCATTCCAAGATTACCCCAAGTGGTCCTCCAGCGTGTTTTTGAAAGACCGGAAAAAAACAGGTCTTTATTTCCCGGGAATGCGCCATTGCATTCCTGCTCCCTTGTGCAGATTCTCCAATGCGAGCCTGCAATCTGCAGAGCGCAGGCTTTAGGTGTGGCGAGCTTCAGCAGTTGGTCGGGACCCACGACCAAATGGAAGCCGCCATTTTGGAAGCTGGAAGCCGCCATTTTGGAAGCCAGAAGCCGCCATTTTGGAAGCCGGATCAGTGCGGATCTACAGACCTCGCACTGCTCCGATTCGCCCTGGACCAAGGAGGGGCCCTGCAGAAGGGCTTCAGGGACAGTCTGCGTTGCTTCGGACCCCAGAAGAAGCAGTAAGTAACAGCATGGAGCGATTCCCTCGCCTCGTGCAGAAAGGGTCATAGACTCTGAGGGGCCAACTATAATGAGACTATTAGATAGAGACCTTCTGCACTTTAAAGTAAAACAGAAGTTGGGAACAGGCTATTTTCAACCTAGCATCAATAGGCTGGGAGGAGCAGGTGTGCGCTTTCTTCTATAACATACATTCTCTCTATCCAACTCAGGCTCCCAGTTTCTGCCCCCTGGAATGGGGATTCCAAGCAAGCATCTGCCTGCATCTGGAATCTCATAGGGAGAAAAGCAGCTGTGGGGTGACTATCTGAAGCAGAAAATTAGCAATCAGGGAAAAGGTTAAACATGCTCTTCCTTCTCACATTTCTACTTAAAATGGAAGCCACTTTCTGAAGCCACTTTTCTTCAGAAAAAGCAGCTGCCGTGGCTTTTGTTTACACTGATTTGTATACGATGTGTTCTTTACCCCTTAAGACAGCTTCAGAACTTTCCTCCTCTATCCCGTGAAAGGTTCTTATCAGTATGACATGCTGTGATAAATACTTTCCAGTGATCCTCCTCAGAGCATGGAATACGGGATAGAAAAATCTTTTGCATCCAGTGATGTTGTGCTTTAACAGATTTACATACAAAATGTGTTTCTCTGTTTTGTACAATCATCATCCACCCAAAATAACAGATTTAAAAAATATTTTTTAAGTTGAAAGTTTGTAGCAAAACAGCATCAAGATGACAAAGAAGCAGATGGTCTGAACATGACTGACATGACGCAAAAACAGGAGCCCTGGAATTTTTCTACCTGGAATTTCACAACTGAAATGATAGATCTGAATACCAGCAAACAGTAGGATACCTTAGCTAAAACATTCCTGCCCTTCCCTCCAACATCCCTCCCCTCTTTTATCATTTAGTAATTTTAATCATTTAATAATTTTAATAATTTTTCTAATAGTTTTAAGTTACAGAAGAGTAGATCTTGACTGAACGTTAGAAGGAATTTCTTAACAAGGAGAAGAGTTTGGCAATGGAACCAACTGCCTAGAGCAGTGGTAGGGTCTCCTTCCCTAGATATGTTCAAAAAAGGGCCAACTGGTGGGGATGCTATAGCTGGATCTCCAGCACTGAGCAGGGGCTGGTCCCTTACAGTTCTGTGGTTCTGTGATTTTAAAAAATAACTCTTCTGCAAAACTGTTCTAGGAAGGGGAAACTGTAAGTTTGTCACAGTGACACTAAGAGGACCAGCCAATCTGCATGATGAGCTGATGGTTTTTACTTTGTATTTGGAAAACTGTTTCTTTTCTGGACATCAAAAGTGATAGGCAATCTGGTACTGAATGCACCGAAGGTACCGTGTGTGTCGTTACCATTACAGCATCCTACCTATGCTGGTATAATCTTGCCTTGATTTGTCTTATTGACAGATCCATCTAAAGAACTTGCTTCAGGCTTGGTTGAGTAGATCAATGAAACAACAGGATAATTTCGAATGTCCACACTTATCTACCTTATAAATTTAGCAAGTTAATGCTGCATTGAAGATGAGCCAAAGCAGCATCAAAAGTGGAAGAGTTGTGCTTGCTACAATTTAATATAAACACCTACAGACAAAATTCTTTATTCTTTATTCATATTCTATTCCATCGTCTTGGTTGCCACTCATGTCTAAGTCCCCTTGCTCTTGTGCCTTCTGTTTCCTCCATGAAGTCTGGCATAAGAAATTTTCTGGCTTGTTTATGTTGGTTTTAATTATTTCAACAGGCAAAACCATACAAATATGTTGGGTTGTAGCCACAAAGCAGCAGTTCGGACAGGCAATTAGATACAAATTTCAAATGCCTTGGGTCATGTTGGTGTACAGTAAAGTAACATCAAGAGTGCAGCATCTACAAGGTCATGCAGCATTGTGACACAGAGTCATTTTTGTGTGAACCTTTCCTCTGTCCTTGCTGTACAGCTTCTCTCAATGTCTGGCCAAGGGTGCCAGTCTAATCACCCTGGCTTCATACCACAGACAAAGCACAGCAGACATTCCTTAGTAATACATATTAAAATTCTGGAGTGATTCATTAGTTAAATCTCACTGTATATGTAATAACAGCACTGTAGATGTCTCTTATCACAGTGGGGGGCATGGAGTAGAATTATTAAACAAGCTAACACATTAGAATTTCATAACATATTTCATTTCATGAAGTTAAAATTGGCTTGCACGAATTGTTAGATGAAAGGGTAGCCTATTAAGACAATACTGTTTACAAAATTTCCTCTTAGCTCATAACAAGATGGCAAATTTCTCCAACTCTGCATATTCAAGCGTTTTAAACTCACTCGCTTATGTAGACGTTCTGCTTCCTCTTGATATGCAGCAAGCTGTTGTTTCCATTGTTTCACGTTGGCAGTGGACTCAAGCAGAGCTGCTGTAAGCTTGGCATTGTTACCCTTGAGTGTGGCGAGTTCTGCCTCCCAGTGCTTGCTGATTGCTGAGCTATGGACAAAACGAGAGAGTTGTCACAATGGGAACCACAACATCACTGGGTTCTTTTTTGCTTTCTGACTCATCTTCTCCAGTTAAAAGAGTCTCAACTGACAGGGCTAGGAAAGACACTCAAGGCTGTCTGAGATACCAGAGAGCCATTGTCATAGATAGTAGGTATGAGTGGGCTTGACAGATTAATGGTTTCACTCAGATCCTAAAAAATGTTATTTTCTGGGCTGCAGCTTCCAAAATCCCCCAGCCAGAATGCCTTCTCTCCAAAAGTAACATTTCAAAGCTCCCATTTGACTCAGTATAACTTGGGTAGCTTTGTCTCTTGAAAAGCCCTTTATAAAATACTTGGTTGAACAAATACCTTATTGTGGATACATAAAAGATCTTTGAATTTTCATGGTAGATAAAGATAGTACTCACATATTCTAGTAAATGGGGATAAGAAACCTGGCACCCTCCAGATGCATCCAACTAAAGTTCCCATACTTCCTGATCATTGTTCATGTGGCCTGGCCTTGCTTATCACTATGTGTCTAACATGACAGAATCATAGAGCTGGAAGAGACCACAGAGGCCATTGAGTCCAGTCTGCTGCCATGCGTCTGTAGATATCAGGTAAGCAAGCCAAGAAGAAGCCACAGTTCAGGCTTGTGCTTACCAAAGTTCTGGCTCATGGTTACCTGAAAACCAGCAGCTTTATTAAACAAGCAATTGAGTAATTCAGGGTTTGCTGTTGGCTTGTTTAGCAACTGAACAGACTTTCATTTAAACTATATTTCCTCATTTATCTACAATGATAAGCCAGGAACTTGCTTTGAATTCTAGTTTATTCTAGGGGAGAGCAGAGAGCAATCACAAACTCAAGGTTCAAACAGGCTCCTTTCTGCTCATATGTGTAGTCCTAAACCATGTTGTAATGTTACATGACACTGCTACATGAAAAAAGTAATTATTAATAAATAAACACACATCTCTACTTTCCATTGGATAACTCAATTGTATAACAGCAAAAAGTTGGAGTTTTAGTTTATTATACCGTCACTATTATATTCATTCAGTTTATAGGTGTCTATAAGAGCTTTTCATAAGCATTTTTACCCTGCAAGAACCCATTAATTAATTTTCAGGAAGACCTGCAGAAGAATTATTATATCTACAGCTCCAAAGAAGGTTTTGAATCACAGTATCTTGTGGAATCTCTAGCAATCTCTTAAGGAACCCTAGGGCTCCATGGGACCCTGACCGAGAAACCCTGATCTACAACATGAGCACAGGAATAAAACAACACCATGGCAACAATTCAGACATTTTAAAACAGGTTTTCTTGAAATATCCTCAAAAAGTTGAAACTGAGAGTAGCACTGAGTAATTCTATTGAAGTTACTGGCAGTTTCCACATAGTTTTCTATAGGAAATTTATCATATTTCTTGTTCTCATCACAATGCCACATACACTGATCCCAGATGAAAAGGTTCTGCTGATCTGAGACCTCTCTCAGCTGCATGGGGGGGGGGCTATAAAAATGAATTATGAGGACTCTGCTTCAGTCCAGTCCTCTCCATATGTGCATTTGGAAATGACTCCCATATACTGGGTTCTAATGAACAGCTCCCTGAGTTCTGCACGGCAAAGGGGACTTGGATTCTTTGTGTCTCAAACTGCCTCTCAAGCTGCATGATAAACACTTAGGAAACTGAAGGGCCTCTGAGAAGCAGTTTATGACCAAGATGTTGTTTAAAGAAATAAAAAAAGGCAAAAATCACACTATAATTGCTCTAATTCTTGGTCATTTTGAATAAGCTCTCTTGATCCCAGCTACTGTATTTAACCAGACACACTCCTAAATAAGTGCGCACAGTACTGCGGCCTTCAACAGACAATTTCTGCATCTATCATTTACAAAAATTGTAGCCACAGCATGACTCTTAAAAGATATTTCAAAAGTTAAATGTTTAGGAGGGAAGGAAGTCATTCACTGGCTATCATTGGACCCCTCCCCCGCCCAGTTGCCACTCCCTTTTTTTGCTTGAATTGAAGGGGATTTGTAGATATACTAGATCCTTAGGCTGAAAAATAGTCTCATAGGTTCTTGTGTTCTTTGACTTTGAAGTTTGATATTTTAAAAAAGGAAGTGCAAAAAGTCTTGTATCTTGGCAGAATTTGGAATACATGGTTCCCCCCTTTGAGGGAAGCTAGCTGCCAAATTTCAGAGGAACAATGGCATGAATTCCTGTGCAAGTACAGATTTTAGTCATCCAAAAATGAACAAACGAACAAACAATCTTATCCATATAAATTCCCTTTGGACCACTGTCCTGAAATGACAGACAACACAGGAGTAGCCTGAAGGAAAACAACTGCAGAGTTTGAGAAGGATAGGTGCAACGTTTTTTGCATCCCCTCAGTCATGCAACAGTTCTTCACTTCTCTTTCCTCCCTATATTTTTTTGGAAGGGCAGACTTGGTGCCTAATTTTTGTAGCAAACATGAACACAGACACACACTAGAAGAACTTAGTTCAAGCAAATAATTTCCTTTCCATAATTAGTGGAAGGAAGGATAAGTTGATGCCTTAAATTCTACACCATACACGAATACATGAATGCACAAGCACACATACTGTACAGACAGAGACTAAAACCTAAAGCAACTGCACAGGTAAGATTTATTCAGAAGAGGTTTGCCACTGACTTCCCTAGAAAGAGTATGACCCAGAGTCCTAGTCAGCACTCACAGTACAGTAGGCCCTCCACATTCACAAGGGCTAGGGACACAGAACCATCACAAATGTCAAAAAAAGTGAATAACTCCTCTGGCCGGTGCACTCCCTACACACCCTTGCTGGCCTCTGGCGCTGGTGCACCCACCCCAGCGGGAGGCAGGGACCACAGGGAACAGGCAATCACCTTCCCTGCACCCTCCTGCCAGCTGCCAACAGCGCACCCGTATAGACAGTGGCCAAGAGAGCGCAGAGAACGGGTGATCGCCTTCCCTGCAACCTTCTGCTGGCTGCCCACGGTGCACCCATGTGGGCACTGGGCAAGGGCATACAGGGAACGGGCAATCACCCTCCCTGCACCTGCCTGCCAGCCACTGCCAGCGCACCTCTGTGGGCAAGGGACAGGAGAGTGCAAAGGAGTGAAGATCTTTCCCCTCCCTGCACCTGGGCAAAAGGCCAGGGAATGGGGAGGGGAAAATGGGGAGGGGGCAAGTGGGCACTTCACAAATAATCAAATTCGCAAAAGTGAAACCCGTGAATGTAGGGGTGAACTGTTCCACACCATGCTGCCTCTACTTAAATTCTATACAAACATCTATTCTGGATAAAAAAGCAGCTTTTTTTCTTACAGACAGCCGCTTCTGGACATTTGCTCACACTGAGGGGTACAGCACACAAACAAAGTATATTCCAATAAAGATACCAGAAATTACTGTGAGGGCAGCCCGTTTTTTAGCCTCTCTTGTACAAATATTATTGGCTTTTTTATGACAATCAGTTATAAAGACTACACATGCATAGAAGCCAGGTCTATTCTTTTAAAATAAATGTGATCATTGACCTGGAAGGGACGAGGTTCCTATTCCTCTGAAACATAAACAGAAGCAATATGTGTTTCCTTCATAAATTATGTAATGTATATGGATTCCTAACACATGGTTCTGAGACCCTGCCTTCTCCTCTGCAACAGGCTTTACTGTGACATGGCAATCATTTACTTGATTCAAATAATTTCCTCTTACTGTCTTACAAGCCAAGCAAGGACACTGTGGACTGGGAAAATAACTCCATGCTGAAACCCATTGTGAGATTACAGATGACATGAATGCTGCTTTAGGGTGCAGTTTAAGAATAAAAAGCACTGACTTCTGTCAACCATCATGGACAGATGCTTGGCTGATAAGGAAGTTTTTGTGTGTTTGTGGCTCTACTTTAATTACAGAAATCTTTGTCCTGGGAGGTTCAGTTGTCCTGTTTTCTCATAGTGTTTCGCTATATGACACAAGCCTTTCTGTTTAGACAGAAATTTGCTTTATTGGGTAGGTGAGTTTTTGTCTGATGCCTCTGTTTTATCCAAATCACCTGTCAAAAAGTTACGTAAGCACTGGAAGTTCAAGATGCCCATATCAGTCTAGGCTGGAGAAATAATACAGCTGAGCCAAAAGTGATAATTTTCATTAATAGTTTTGTCAGCACTGAAATAATACCCTGGCTCTTTCTAGTGGTTTTTCACAAATTTGTTCACCTGTTGAAAAAGCATTGCCCTGAATAAACTTAGTATGTCCTCCTATTCCTAAACTCATGTGACCAGCTTAGGAAAACAGTTTCCTTACTCTAAATCAGTCTTATTTGTCCTCAGTGATGTCATCAGTTAGAATAATGGTGTCATCCCATTCAACATCCCATCTGACTGGGGGAAGGAAAATATTTTCCCCATCTTCAAAAACGGGAAAAAGAGGACCCAAACAACGACTGCCCAGTCAGACTAATATTAATACCTGGAAAGATTCTAGAGTGGATCATTAAACAGAGTCTGGAAGCATTTAGAAAGGAATGCCGTGGTCACTAAAAGCCAACATGTGTTTCTCAAAAACAAGTCATGCCAGACTAATCTTATCTCTTTTTTTTGAAAGGAGTTACTAGCTTGGTAGAGGAAGGGAATACTCTGGATATAAAATATCTTGACTTCAGTAAGGCCTTTGGAATGACAATATTCTTGCAAACATGCTAACAAAATCTGGGTTAGACAATGCTACTTTGGGGTGGATTTTGGTGGGTTTGCTATTGGTTGACTGATTGGATCCAAAGGATACTCAGCAATGGCTCCTCCTCATCCTGGAGAGAAGTGATTAGTGGGGTGCCATAGGGTTCTGTCCTGAGTTGAGTGCTATTTAACATCTTTATTAATGACCTGGATGAGGGAATAGAGGGCATTCTCATCAAATTTCCAGATGACAACAAATTAGGAGGGGTAGGACAGGATCAGAATTCAAAACGACCTTAACAGATTAGAGAGTTGAGCCAAAGCCAACAAAATGAATCTCAACAGGGAAAAATATGAGACACTAGACTTGGGCAGAAAAAATGAAATGCACAGATACAGGATGAGTGACATCTGGCTTGACCACGGTACATGTGTGAGGGATCTAGGAGTCTCAGTAGGCCACAAGCAGAACATGAGGCAACAGTGCAATGTGGCAGCTAAAAAAGTCGATGCAGTCCTAGGCTGCATCAATAGGAGTATAATATTAAAGACGTGGAAAGTAATAGCCTACTCTATTCTGCTTTGGCTAGATCCCACTTGGAATACTGTGACCAGTTCTGGGTACCACAGTTCAGGAAGGATACTGACAAACTGGAACGCATCCAGAAGAGGTGAATAAAGTGTAGAAGGCCTAGAAACCATGCCCTATGAGGAGTGGCTTAGGAGGCTGGGTATGTTTAGCCTGGAGAAGAGAAAGTAAAGAGGTGACATGATGCTATGTTTAAATATTTCTTCCTGATGGTAAGAGTAGTTTGACAGTGGAATACATTGTGTGGTGAAGTCTCCTTCTTTAGAGGTTTTTAAACAGAGGCTGGATGACCATCTGTTGGGAATGCTTTGATTGTATATTCCTGCACAGCAGGGGGTTGGACTCAGTGGCCCTTGTGGTTTCTTCCAGCTGTATGACTCTAAGAACATATGATTCCTGATTAGCCAGGAGAACTTTCCTAACCAAACCAAATGTAGTGCTGCGGTAATAGTAGATTATAGGAACAAGGCTTGTGAATAAGTGTGAGGGAAAGCAAAGATTTAGGGATATTTGGTGCCTGAAGGGAGCTTGCACCCCAAAGAATCACTCCTTTTGCTTTGAAAATCTATATGGGTATGTGAGTATCTGACTAGACCAAAAAAGACTCCAAATGTATATAGAGGATCATCTCCCTTGGTTCCCTATCAAAAATATTTTAGATTCCTTTTGATAAAGTATTCCTAGTTTCCATCTTTGAATGCTTTAAATTCTGTGTTAGTAGAAACACACAGCCTCCAAAACAATGGGATGGATTTAAAGAAGCCTGGGCAAAAAGCCACTTGAAGTAAGATTTTTCTACCTTGCCTCCCCTTGCTGCAGCCACCTGCACCCCCCAAAAACCTCCTGTCTGGAATAATCTCCTGAACCAGGTGGGCCAAAACAGAGCAGCTGCAGTGTTCATGTGGTATCACCAGAGATCAGATGGAAGCACCATCACACGCAAATCCTCCTGGTAATCCTGCTCCCACTTCAGCTCCCCTGACCCCACCAGCACACCAAATCACACACTGGAGGAGAGTCTGACAATATTCCAGAAAAGCTGCTCAGGGAGTAAAAGGGACAGCAATTGAATGGAAGAGGAGGAAAACCCCACTATCTGACTGGAATCTCCCTAGTACGTAGAATTCACACACACTTCCCTTTGTCCTCACTTCACTTGCTGATGTACAATGCAGATCTACAATTTCTCAGGCTCCATTCCACTCCTCTGTTCTCTCAACTTCATTTCTGCTCCCATTAGGGCTGGCAAACGAGAAACTGAATAGGGCTCTTGTACCTTTAATAGCTGTGTAGAGGAGGGAATTTTAGCAGATATCACCTGTCACAGAAACACCATCTGCTGAAATTCCCTCTTCTGTGGAACCATTAAAGGCATAGGAGCCTCGTCCTGTTTTCCACCTTGCAACCTTTCCCCCTTTCAGATATCTGACTCTTAACATTATAATTGTTTGAGATCCCCATTTTTTGTCTTGCTGTATAGGCTATCTCTCTAGGCCAGGAGGTTCTCTCACTGAGGTCAAGGTTATTTTAATTCAACAAGCCTTCAGGAGATTATTTAACTCTGTTGTTTGCCTTGCAGTTTTAAACGGATAACAAAGATTTCATATTTATATAGCATTTTCAAGCGTTCAAACTTTTCTAGAGATTTCTCATGTATTATTTAGTTAGAATCTTTACAATAATCTGTAAATTATATTATCTCTATATTACAAAGTGGGAAGTGGGTGATGACATAAACTAGCATTCCCAGTAGACGTGGGATTAAATGAAAGTTCTATTGGCGTCTCAACAGTTGAAGCAGTGTGTGTATGTGCCTTCAAGTCACCCGTGGAGTTATGGAGATTGTGTGGATTTCATAGGATTTTCTTAAGAAAGGAATACTCAGAGGTGCTTTTGCCATTTCCCACCTCTCAAATGTAGCCTGTGCACCTGGTATTTTTGGCAGTCTCCAAGTACTAACTAGGGGTGACTCTGCTTAACTTCCAAGATCAGATGGGATCTGGTGCCTTTAGGGTATTTAGGCCAACCAGTTGAAGGAGCATGTCTCCCCATTTACTCCCGCCTGAGGAGTGAGATCTTTCGGAGGGTCCTTCTTTTTATGCCCGCCAGCGAAGACAATATATTGTATGATGTAGGAGACAGCCTTCTTTACTGTGGCACCCCATTTGTGGAATGCCCTCCCCTTGAAGGGGCATCAATGCTGGTCTTCTCCCAGGTACCATATTAATACATGGTTTTCTATCATAGCATTGGGGGCAGGTGTCCCATGATTTTGACCAAATCTATCTAAGTTGTAAAATTAAGGCTACTGCTGCACTACACTGTCATAGTGCTATTATTCCACTTTCAACATCCTGTGGAATCCTGGGGTTTGCAGTTTAGGGAGGGGCATTTAGAATTCTCAGCCAGAGAGCTCTTTGGCCTCAGTAAACTAAAAACCCCAGAATTCCACAGGAGGTTGAAAGTGGTATAATAGTGCTATAATAGTGTAATAGTGTAATAGTATAATAGTGTAGGGTGGAAATGGCCTTAGTTTCACTGAAGTCCTTCTGAGGACTTTCTTCAAAGGGTCTTTTCACACTACACAATTATAGTGTTATGATTCCATTTCAGCTGTCATGGCAACATGAAATTTTGGGGCTTGAAGTTTGGGGAGGCACTAGATCTCTCTGGCTGAGGATTCTAAACATCCCTCCCTAAACTTGAATCCTAGGATCCTATGGGATGAAACCACGGCAGCGCTATAATTGTGTAGTGTGGAAGCAAACTGGTAAAGGTTGCATTTTAAACATCTATAGTTGCTCTAACCTCACACAAGACGTGGAATATGTGATTCTAATCTTGTACGATTTTTAAAATATGTTTGCTTGATGAAGAAACTTTGGTTTCAAAAGCTAACAGCAAGATTTTTGTTCATTTTTTGTCAGTCTAATAAAAGTATTACAATACGGATTCTGGAATCTGTCTTATGGTCAACGTGGACATACATAGATTTTTAGTGCTATCTTTTTATTGCTGTCAAATATACTCCGATGTTTTAAAAGTTTAGAACAAATTGCTCCAGGCTAGACTACTTATAAAAACAAAGGTTTTTGTGCGAAGCTGTAAGTAGCTTTGTTGGCCTAGCAGGCATTGACATGAGAGATAAAAAGCTAGTAAAATATAGGTCCTGTGTAATGTTCATCTTTCTATGGCATTTCCAGTCCCCCATTATCTATTTTATTCATCCTTCTCCATCCCATCCCTCCTATATTTATCCTTCCTTCTGATTTCTCTTTCTCACTTATTGAACAAAAGTGGGTAGCACAATTTTCATTCAGCCATTCAGTCTTCGACATCTTAGCCTGAGGTTCCTGATTCCAAGCCTTCTAGGACCTCTCCTCATTCAGCTTTCAAGTCCTTCGCTTCTTTCTGCATCCCAGCCTGTGTGAAGCTCTCTCATAACCAAGGGGAGTTTTCACTTCCCTTGGAGAAAGTGAAATGTATGAATTTTCCATTGCAGAGTTTCTATTTCATAGGTATAAATGCTTATTAACAACCTCACAGATCACAGCAGGATCTTCCTGAGAAAACAGGAAGCAATAAGATGTTGCAATAGAAGACCACATTTTTTTGCCAAATATATATTTGACAGAGAGCCAATGTGATGTGATAGCTTCAGTGTTGCACTAGAACTTTGGGAAATCAAGGCTCAAATTCCTGTTCAGCCATGGAAATCTACGCGGTGGTCTAGGGCAAGTCACACTCTCTCAGCTTTAGAACAAATCTTGCCAAGAAAAGCCTGTAATAGATTCACCTTAGGGTTGCCATAAATTGGAAGTAACTGGAAGGCACTGAACAGCAACATTTGATCCTGTGAATTTTTTTTGTCTGGACGGTGTGTAAGCCATTTTTTGTACCAGTAGTGTAATACAAATTATTTTATTTCTTACACTCACATACACTCACTGCCAAAGGCCCTCTGCCATTCGTTGGGGCCTTAAAGGTGGCACAGAGCTGCATCAGCTTGATCATTCATTGTACCCTAGAGATGTAGAAATAAGTCTTATGTGGTTGTAACTCTCAAACTATGCTTAGAATATTTCGTATAAAGTAACCTCTATAACAGAACATTTGTTTATGAGCAGATCTTCTCATACATTCCATCTGTCTCAATAAAGTGGGCAGATGTATAATGTGGCAGAGGTCTTTCTATGTGAATAGGTATACCGGCATAATTTAATGCTTATAAGACATTTGGGTTGGGTCCAGACTTAGTCATCTTACAGCAGACCCAATGAAATCAACACAACCTTAGTATTGACACCACTGAAATCAGTAGAGTATAAGTTAACCCCACTAATTTAAGCGGGGACTACTCAAAGTACTTCTAAATCTGGATCCAACCAACTGTATACCTAGGGTGGGGGGCTGAGTGTAAAGCCAAGAATTCCTACACATCCTATTCTGCTTAGAGCCTATAATCAGGACATACTTCAAACAATTAAAAATAGATTTTTATTTTCTTTACTGAGTTACACTATGACACTGTGAGAGGGTCTTATTTTCCCCTCTACAGAACGCAACAGGCCATAGAACTCCAAAACTGGCAGAAAATCTGGCCAAGAAGTGACTAGAAGTCACATCTAGTTTCCATTTCTATTTTTTTCTCCTTGGGTTGAGGAAATATCATTCACCAGTCTTCTAGAGATCCCCAGAGTGGCAACCAACCCTTTCTTGCCATTTTTCACTGCATTTTTAAAACAATTTTGGAGAGCATAGGGGTTTGGGTAAAGGCTACATGTTGTCTACAGGCCACAATTAACTACACAGATAACTGTTTTTCCACTGGCTAAATATAAAGTTGAATTGATTCCAAATGGCTTAGCCCAATATATTTAATGCAGCCTAAGAATATAGTTCTCTAAATTTGCTAAGAAAACTAACTGGATAAGCCAGAAGGGTCAAAATTTTAATCAGATCTGAGTTAACTATAGCACTAGGTCAGGATCACTAAAATAATAGCAGTAGATTACTTCTGTTAATTGCCATTATTTTTCATGCTACTAGAATCTAGAAAAATGAAAGAAAACACTGTTGTAGCATTTTAGCCCCCGCTACATCATCTGTTAACCATATTTGGTTATTAGTAATCTGGGTGTTCAGGCCCTTTCCCTTTCCTGCACACCAGGTACAAATCCCTGTTATCTTTGGATGGTGTTTTTCTTTAAGGCATGGTTTATCTGTAAGATACTGGCCAAGGGTTTTCATCATGTGTACTCTTTTCCCCATCTAAATCCACTCTTAAAAGCTTTACTTGGAATTCTTAAGATATGATACCGGTGTTTTTCTGCCATGGTGACAATCCTTCCAAATCTCATAGTGTTTGAAAACCACATTGGTAACCGTGGGCAGCAATATATGGTCAAAGTAATACCAGCATTTACATTGCTGACTTCTGTGTTCTATATTGCCTAAAAGTTGGTTTGCTCATTAACTTGCTTCCAAAGCAAGCTGGGTCATTTTAATATTTTTAATATATTTAATATGTATTTTTATTGTCCCCTCATTGCCAATACAAATGCTCACTGGGGGGAAATAACACTACCTTTTTTAGCCAAAACATACAACTTTTCTTCTGTAATTGCCAGCGGGCTAAGACCAACGTTAACACTAATTGATTTATCCTGTTTATTGCTTGCCTACATGCCCAAGACAACAACCTCTTCACCCTGCTTTTTAAAAAAAGAGCAAGACGTTGCTGAAAATTTGCTTTATAATTTATATGTCCCTTGCAGGTTCTAGTTAAACAACTATTCAAACAGAACATGGTGCTAATAATGGTGCAGTTTATTTGCAACACATGAACCAGTCTCTGAGTGGTTTGTTTTACCTATAGATCAACAGGGTGTTGGAAAAATTCTGATCTTCAGTCACCTACTGTGAACCTAAGCATTTACGGATATGCAAAGGAATGACTGAACTTTGATGCCCATTCTACCAGAGATAGAATCTGGACTGTAATATACTTATATGAAAGTATAAGCAGAACATAAATATACAGGCTCACCAACAACTGGAAACATTTAGGCATTCACACAGTGGTTATAAATGTGAGGTATCCCAGTCTATGTGATTTGTTGTTGTTTGATTTGTTGTTGTTATGTGCTATCAAATCAATTCTGACATGGCAACCCTACCTTAGAGTCACTTGGCCAAGGTGACCCAGTAGGTTTCCATGACTGGGCAGGGATTCAAACCCTCATCTTTGAGAATCCTGGGCCAACATTGCTATACCACATTGGCTTTCAATCTTCATGATATTTTCTGCAATATTCACACATAACTTTTCATTTAGGCGAACTCCTTGCATTTTTCCCCCAAGGCAAAATTTTATTTGTGGGACCCCTCCCAAGTCTTAAACAACCTGCTGTCACTGGAAAATTATTAGGAGTGTAAGTGTGTGAAGAGAACCCTATCTTTCCATTTTGAGAAAACATCTGGTAAAGCAATTGGTAGAGTGTATATAATGGTGGCCTTCTTGGAAGCTGACAAGTATATTGCTATTATTAGCGCTGTACTGAATGGGGCTGCACAAGAATCACTTACACCTGTTTGATAGTGCCTTTGACATTGGTTAGAGACATATTCATAACTCTTCACTGCTAATTGATAATATTATGTGATTTCTGAAAATGTGATCCCTTGCGTCTTCAAGATTACATCATCAGCACTCTCCTATAGCCTGGGCTGAATCAACACTTTTGGTCCCTGAGGCACATGGTGACATATGCAAGTTATTTTGATACCTCTAGAAGACAATCTCACAAGTGTCATGTTCCCATTTGCTGGCAGTAAAACTATGGTCATAATAAATTGAATAATCTGACAATAGTTGGCTGGTTTTTCATGGCAATGCCAAATCTGCTGCATAAGGCAGCCACCTTGCTCTGCTTAACAGGCGGGTCAGCCTTGACTATTTATTTTGAAGGAATTTATGAAGCCACTTGGTAAAGAAAAAAACGGCAAAAAGAAGCAAAGGTACCTCTTCCATTGTAATTTTCTTGAACTTTTTTGGGCTGCTTCTTTGGAAAGCCTTGTCTAAATACTAATGTTTTTATCAGCTTACACTTCTTGGCTGCAGGCATATCCTCTAACAAGAATTCATTCCTTTCTTTGTGGTGGTGGTGGTGGAAATACAACACATTTGTACTTGGTACTAGTCTTACTACAAGGGAGACCTGCAGCAGAACGTTGCCATTTTCCTTCACATGTACCCAGCATGAATAAGTCTCTCCACTTCTGGACCGTGGTATCTTACTAGACTAACTCTATGGGTTGTCTGTCAGAAGTTTGGCTGATGACACCCAGCTCTATTTCTTCTTGTTAACAGACTTAGGAAACGCTCTGCAGATGCTGAAGGGTGGTTAGGAGTCAATAATGTGCTTTACGATGGCAAATGAACTGAACCTGAATTCTAAGAAAATGAGACTGTTGTGTGGTCCTGTTCTGAACTGGGTTGATCTGCCTCTGAAAGAGCTATTGTACACGAAGAGGAGTATTTTCTTCATTCAGCATTGCCAGTTGAGGTAGTTGACAAGTCCCAGCTATGAACATTTCTGAATAGGGATAACCTGGTCACAAGGGCTCATACTGCCATATGTCCCAAGTGGAGCACTGAAATGAGTAGTATGTGGGGCTCCTCTCAAAGGTGATCAAGAAGCTCCAAGTTAGTTCAGAATACAGGAGCCAAAATGTAACTGGTATTGACAGACAGAATCAGATTACATGGATTCTATGTAAATGAGCTGCACTGACTATCTATTGGTATCTGAGCAAACCCACACCCCTGCAGGGGCCTCTCTCCAAATACTATCTTGAACGTGACAAACAATCCTCAGAATAAGCTGTTCTCCAAATACCCTGAAGCATATTGCTTGTTGCATATAGAGACAAAGCATTTTCAGCTGTGAAGCCATAACTATACAAAAGCCACTTGATGGAGACGGAACTGGCAGCAAAACTACAATTTACTTTAGAATCACTTGGAAGCCTGCCTATTAGCCCTAGCATTTTAACTGTTTCCTTGTTTTCATTTTTTAAAATTTTTAAAATTATTTTAATTATAGCTATATACCCACACATACCAGTTACAGATGAAGAGTCATTTTAAAATGTGCTAAATAAATAAACTACATCAATTCTACGCAGCATATTGGTCCAAAAGTATTTGAGCTTCGGAAAGAAGTCTGAGAATGCTAGGTGATACATATTTTACTGTAGGGTTTAATAAGCATTTATTCAAATATAGTTTCTAAATGCAACAAGGAAGAGAGCTGACCACTTCTACCTTTCCGTTGCACTAAGCAGTCATAAACAGCATACGCTTATTCTGCAAAATAACTAAATGAAACTAATAAGCTTTTAGTTCTTGAGAAATACAATGTTAATTATTTCTTTTTTCAGAACTGATCTGAGTACAGTGTTTACTATGAAGAATAATTAAGTTCTTTACTGACATAGTACTTTTATTTTATAAGAATTTAAAGTAATATTCCAATATGAAAATCTCTTCATAGATAAGTTGGCCAACTGGATAAAAATTAACATTTAATAGGTATTTACATAATACAATTATCAGGTGGTTCCAGAGTAAGCTTATAAAAAATAAATAACTTTCCTCATTGATTTCAAATGGAACTTAGCTCAGCTACATTTAATATCCAACTAATTTATTATATCTTATAGCTCTGGCCACAGCAACAATCTATGTAACACCTCTGAATAGTTATTTTAATTTTTTTAAGTGTATCTCAGCACTTAAAAAACCACTTTGTTGTCTATCATAAGTAAAGTTTGTTTATAAGTGGATGATGAATATCCAAACTGAAATCACCATATTTGAAAGGAAGGTACCAAACATATTAATAAGATTTTTAAGGACATATAAGATCTAATTTGGTGGTGAGTTTGATATCCAGAAGAACCATTGCTCTAGGTTGCAGCCCTGAAGTTATGAAGATGGGAGGAGCAGCACTGACAGGATAGGAAAGCTGAGTGAAAAGCCATTATGTGTGCATCTACACGCCTTCCTCTGCATATAGAAACAGTTCACACATAGCTGAGGACGTGTATTCTTGGCACAAAAGCAGGAAGAGAAGCTGGACAAAAGAGGATGCTGGCTCTGCACCAAAACAGCTGATAGAAGCTGGAGAAGTAAGATGACATACAGAATATTGAAGCAACAGTAAGTAATGGGGGGAAATGGAATTGAAGGAAGGAGGACCAAGGGAAAAGTGGAGTGATAGAAAAATTGATACAAGTCTGGAATTATTGTTTTCAGCCCAGCAATGATTCCATACCTTTACTTTTTTTTTTTTCACCAGTTAACAATTTCTTTAAAGCAAAACCAAACTATATACACAAACAGGTAATGCAAATATTAGAATATATTTGCATTCAAATTCAAGTTATTTCTATATCACCTAATTTAATGTAAGGAACAGATTGAGTTCGTACTTTCATTTTAAAGTCTTGCCGCAACATAGATTTCTGAATACTGAAGTACAACCGTAGTACAACAAAATGCAAGTCAGTGTACAAAAGGTAAATCTCTGTGTACATTCTTTAATGATAGCAGCATGTTTTTGTTACAGTAATGTATATATATGCAGCATTGTTCAACAATTTGTTATACAGAGGACGAAAAATTAAAACAAGCCATTGAAACAAATAAATAAATTAAACAAACTAAAGGAGCCTTCTCAATAAGGCAATAAATCAAATTTTTGTTGCCAAAACTTTGTACAGAAAAAACAATTACTTTAATAGGCAAGCAATTACATCACTATAAATCTCTGCTGGTCTATAATGTATCTTCTGAACCACTGCATTGGATGCAGAGCCTCTGGGCATGAGCACTCCTAAGGGATGTTCCGCCCAGAATATTCCCACTGCTAGAAGTAGAGAAGACAATTTTTGCTGATCTCCCCCCGTGTCTGTAGTCTCTGCCACTAACTCCCACTCTCTGCCAGAAAACTCCTCCTGTTCAATTATATGGAGCAGATTTTCAGGGGACACAGGAGACTACAAGGACAGGAGAAAGAATGAGAAAGATTGCCTCTTTGTCAGTCTGACTAGCAGAAAAACTTCACTGGATTAAAAGCTGCCTACTGACAAAAGAAGTCTTTCATCTGCTGGACAGTTCTGCTGGACTCAAGCCACTGAATATCATGATAGTCTAACAGAAGTTCTGACAAAAGGTTATGATACTGAAATGTATTTAGAAGACATCTTCCAGTCACTGATGAGAAGCAATTTCAGAAGGTCATTCCAAATCGCCAAGAAGCCATCTTCCGTCTGTGCATTAATTCCCAGTTTTTAAATGATAGTAAGCAATCGCCTCCACCCATTTCAACCAGTGGGCTACTTTTCTTGCAAAAAGAACAATTAATAATTTAAAGGCTGGTTTAAATGAGAACTAATTTATTGATTTGGCTGGCATTCTAGCAAAATCTGATAAACTTTTATAATAAAAGAGTGCAATATGCTCATGGTAAAGAGTTAAACATTTTAGATGTCACATCTTTCCCTTTGTATATGATCTTTCTCAAATAATTTTATCTATATTCAGAAATCTAATAAGTCCCTTTTTTTGCCATGGTTGTATTATCATGAAAGGAACAGTTTGAAATTTTAAGTTTTTAAAATGTAATGGGCAGGATAGAATATAATGAAAATCTTTAGCATGTAACACCCATGAAATATTTTCTGTGGAAATACTTTGACAACAATCCAACTGTAACTGTAACGCATTTAAGCTTTAACATATTTTGTCTAAAGGTACTTGAATACTATCATACATGCTGCCCATTTTGCATTGATCATTCTCTTTACATGAATTATAAAAATAATTTGATATATTCAAGACAGCAATATGATGTTTTCTAGGAGGACAGTCTAAAGAAATAGGAACACTCATTCTCTGCTCTGACAACAGGAATGGTATTTGCCTTAGGAAAATTTTTGGCTGCTGTTTCTCCACTGGTGAAACTCGAACAGTAGTGAAGGTAAAAAGGTGAAGTCCTGGAGCTAGACTGGAAAAAAGTTTGCCTCCAGAATGGTGACCTCTAATGGCCACAAAAGCTAACAAAAAAAAAGTGGCTTGGCCACTAAGAATTTTCCAGTCCACTGCCTTGCCCTCAAATTGTTTTGCCCACATGCAGTTTTAAACCTATCTACTCATATTTAAGTTCTACTGAACTAAGGATATGGGCATGTGTAACAAGTGATAGACAAATGAGCGTTATAGGTTAAAAAATTAAAATGAAATATGATGCTGAGCTACAAAGAACCGATAATTTCTAAATCAATAAATCTAGAATTAAGTTCATTTCTCACTACAGTGCAAAAACAAATTTTGGCAGTTAAAAGGATTTTCTAGTTCAGAAAATGGGAGAAACTAGAGCTTTCACTAACATTTCGAAAGTGAATCAAGTTTTTTACAGCCCTATTCTCTACTTCAACAAAATACAGTCTCTGCTACATTTCATGAGACTGACTTCTCCATATTCTTTTCCGCACTTCCCCCATTCTTTCTCTAGTGAAGAATCACTTCCTTTAAAAAAATTAATAATCCACATTCTTAATGTCTCAGGCTTAAAGGGACATCTAGATGATGAGGCACATTTGGCTTCATCTTGAAAATCTAGCAGCCCATCTGCTCCATAAGAAAATAACAGTAGTGATTTGCAGTGACAGCTCTTGTTCTGACGTGGAAGTGGGGGCACCTGAGCAAGAAATGGTGGAGTGAGACCTCTACGCTGACCATGAGGCTCTGCTGAAGGAAGGAAGCAGCACATGAGAAAGGGGAGAGGAATGCCTAGCTCCTCTTCCCATTGCACCATTTTACTCCTGGAACTTCCCTTGCAAGACAGGATTCCATATTTATGTGTTCAAGCAGAAAACTTATCTGGAACCACTGCTGGAGGAAAAGTGACTGGACTAACAACTAGCAGTAGTCTCCTGAGAATGCAAGATAAGCATAATCGCATAATATCTACAACATTCACATGCAAATGTTGTTTCCTACATAGTTTCTGAATTCCCAAATTTACTATACAATTAACAGAACATCTGCCAACAACTTCTAAGTAGAGGAGTAGGTTGAAATAGATCACATTTTCTTAGAAGATAAAGGCAAAAAAAAAAAAAGCCCTTTCTCATGCTAACAATGTGGTGGTTCATGTACATTTCATCTCTTTGTCATCATTTTAGAAAATTTAAATTTATATTCAGCAAACACATAATATGAAAGAACAGTGCTATAACCTTCAGGGCAACATATAATTCAGGAAGAACCTCTTCTTGAGATGTTGAAGGTGGCAATGCTTAACAATTTCCCACCAACACCCACCTCTGTTGCTGTTAATTCTGCTTGGAAAAAAGACGTCGATCCATCTTGTACTTGCTACCTCCAGCGGCAAATGAATGATTTGGATGTGTGGGGAGACCTTCACTGAGGAAGCGGGATGGATGGATGGATGGAAGGGCTAAGACCACCTCTAGCAATAGTTCTCCAATCTGATTGGAAGAGATGCTGCTTTAAAAGCTTTAAAAATTAGACTCTCTGATTTTCTATGGAATGCACAGTTTAGGCTTTATTTCAAAACTATGCATCTTATCAAAGCATTAGATAACATTTAGGTAGCTATTTCTGACAGTAGGAGGGTAGCAGGAATCTCAATAATTATACTGAGACTTTATTTATTTATTTAGATTTATAGCATTTCTCCAAAGGAAATATCAGCATCTGCTTTATAAATAGTGAAGACCTCACAATGAGGGCCGCACAGCTCAACAGTAAGCCACCATAACGCCTGCTCAAGATGCCAGATTCAGTTGTTGACAGTGCTGATTAAGTAATTCTGGCAGGCTAGCCCTCTCCACGACTAAGGTCTAAACTACACCATGTTACATGCGTAGGTTGTCACATGATTCTTATTTTAAAATTAAGTGGCAGCCAAAAAGGATGGGGAATCAAGATAGGAACCAGAGTAATAGGAAGAAGCTTCAAATCTTTAACTTTATGCCTCAGTCCCCCAAAAAACTGCCCCATCAAAAGACTCTATAAGCACAGTCAGGCAGGTACCTTCCCAACACAAACTGCAGCTTCAGTTCAAACTTCCTCTGGGCTACTGCATGAAGGTTAAGAGTTATAAAAGCCCTCCCTATGTATTGTTGTCTTGATCACATCCTTCCTCACTATTACTCAAAGTGGGGGGGGAGGAACATCACAACCCTGAATGGCAATGTTAACATAACATGCACTCCAGCCATAAGAAACCTGGTGTTAGAACAAATGTGACCTTGGTTTAACTCTGGCTGGAACAGTTCTTTATGTATGTTCTTTAAAACAGTATCCCAGCTGAATCTCTCAGCTTCAGTTAATGAAGACAGTCAGCTCAGAGGCTCTTCACATGCCATTTACCAAATGTATGCTGACCTTGGAACAGTAATCACACCTTGAATTACAAACAACACCTCTCAATGGTCTTAGTTCTTCAACCTTTTTTCAGGCCTACAACTAGAGTCTGGCTTCAGGAAATTAGAAACTAGGTGCAGCATTATAGCCATTAATTCCTCACACTGCCGCAAACATGTTTCTGTTCTGTGCAATTATTGCAAACCTGGGTTACAATAAAAAAAGAAACACTTATTCCTAATGTAAACAGAAATATCACATTGAGCATACCTGTTTTCCACTTTACTAGGAGCCTTTCTGCACTATCATAGTGCCATTATTCTGCTTTCAACATCCCATGGGATCCTGGGGTTTGCAGCCTAGGGAGGGGCATTTAGAATTCTCAGCCAGACAGCTCTTAGGCCTCAGTAAACTACAAACCCCAGAATACCACGGGATGTTGAAAGTGGAATAATAGCACTATAACAGTGTAGTGCAGAAAGGTCATAGGTGAGCAATCTCCACATGTATACTGAAACAGAGTAGAAAAAGGCAGAAAAAAGGAACACGTATGTTACAAAGCAGGGGGGACATATGGTCCTTAAACCTTATCTAGATCCATAAATTCATGTTTGAGTTATGGGTCTCCAGATTCAAGACTATGGGGATGGCAGAAAGGAAGCAGGGCATGCATTTCCTTCTTCAATATACATTCTTATCTACCAAGATATTAAGGCAATTCATTCTAGACTTGCATTTAAAGTTATGGTTTGGCATCCATCCAAGAACGCAGAAGTACTTGGGTGTAAATAACAGTACCAAAAGATTTAAACCCCTAAATAGTACCAAAAGTTTTCTCTTGACCTTCTTGGCCACACAGCTTTCATACAAAAGATAAAAACCTCTAAAAATCTACTAATTCTCCCCACAGAGAACAGAGAATAATAAAGAAGTTGCCTATAAAATGCAACTGCATCCATCCTAGATTGCAAGACTACTTTTCCTGCTTGTGAAATCACACCTTGATGCTAAATTTTAACTGTAATTAAATTAGGAAAAAAATGTTTAGATGACATCTAGAAAATAAATATTTTTCTTTCAGCAGAAAATTCAGTACTGGAAGGCCAATTCAAGACTATAAATTCAAGATGAAGAATTCTGTAAAATATTTATGCAGGTTTGAAAACTCAAAGTTCTGTTACTGCCAATACAGAAATTTGCAAATGTAAGCAGTAGGACAATTGCTCATTTTCAGAAATATGCAAATTATCTGCTTTTAGTCTGAGCAACAAATCATATGCTTTATGTCATCAAAAAACACATAATTTACAGTACTATAAATAGGTTATTTTGTAATAGTCAAGAACAGAGTTTATGAACCTGCCAAAATAACTGCAGTTAGCCACATTTGTACACTCAGTTCAGCATTCAAAGGCTCATACATTTCTGATTAGCTTCCCTGATAGCTAGAGTAGTTAATAAGTTTCAGGGGGAAAAAATGGTGCTATTTACTTGAATTACTTGATATTTCCATATCAAGTGCCTAGGTTGCATGCAAAGTCTGCATCATGTGACTGACTTATTATTCCCATCATATGTCAATTATCTCTTTAAGATGAGAGTGGGATAAGGAACATTGAATCCTGAGTTCCCTTCTCCCATTTCACAAGGGACTGCCATTATTTAAACTGGCAGAAAGACATCCTTGCAGGCATCTGGTAGTCAGAACATACTTTCATGTTCATCTTTCTACAGGAGTACTGACATTTCTTAAAACTGAAACTAGTTCCCCATTTTGGAATGACAGTACCATATGGTGATTCAACTTTCCTTCAGTTGAATGTACTTTAGTGCAATGCTATAAAACATTTAAAAAAATACATTTGAAAAGTTCAGCCCTTCTATGCATATTACTGTATATACTGAACAGCCTGAAACTTTGTTTCAGTAAAGGTCGCTTCTATCTTATCACCAAGATTTCAAAGCTGTAACTAACCTCTTGCCTTCCATTATTCTATCAATAAAAGGCTAAGATGAATATTAATCCTATGGATCAACAACTCAGTTTTTAAGGTATAGATTCGCGCATACCCCAAACAACAGCACCCATGCACAATAGGGTAATATCAGCGGGTCTAGGAAAATCCAAACAGTCCACAAGGACTGGGAATGTTTAGTAGCAGTTGCTGTGTCAGGGTGGGGAATCAGAAAACGGGAGAAAGATTGTCTTGGAAAAGGGCATAACTGGTTAGCACCTAAAGCAGGATCATAACACACTGCAACTTTTTTGTTGCAAATACTATTTGTTTAAAAAAATCTGAAAAATTATAGAAGGAAGTCCTTTAAACCTACTATCAATTGTATTACAAGTCCCATACAAAGAACAGAAATAAAACTAAGAAACAGTTTCCAAGGAAAATACCTTGAAACTCAAAAAACAAATATTCTACCACATTTCATTTAGTTTAAGAAAATGCTATCACTGAGATGCATAGGTAGGACATGCAGACGGAAGAGAGAAACACCCACAATTGAGGGGCTAAACCAATGTGCTGCAGTCATTCCCACTACCAGAGATAAAACTGATTTAAACTTAACAGCAGTAAAACAGCAAGCAAATACAGTCACTTGCATAGCACCTTCACTGCCACATTTCTGCACAAATGTCCCTTCTTCAGATGCATAGGCCCATACAGTAAAGTACATGACTATTAATTAATAAGGATCTGTGAATGGAATCTGTACCTATGCGCAAATGGCAATGCATTCTGGGTTGGTTCAGCCCTTGGTTCTGAGTTTTGCGTCACTTCAGGGGTAGTTCTTTCATCGTCAGTCCCATTAATGCTCTCAGGCGTAAGAGGAGATTGAATATCACCTGCAGATTCCTTAAAAAGAGTACATTATTATTATAAATTGAATTTTCTACACAATGTATTCTTAACAGATAAAATAAATTTTATAGATATTCTGCACTTTGCAGACACAACAGGAAAATCAGCAACATCTTTCAAATGAGTATTAATTAATAAAAGTTAGAAAATGAAATGAGAACTAGAAATCTATGAACTGTCTTCCTTTTATCCATCCAATCAGCATACTTCTGAGAGAAACCAAACGTCTTCTCTATTAGGTTGCATACTTCAGCACTCAAAGTACAATAGTTTACACTTGCTGCCTTTAATGTGTTCAAGAAGTTGTATAATGGGCATAAAGTCAACTAATTATTCCAGCAGCAAGTAGAAATGAAGTTTCATGCATCAGTTTGAAAAAAATAAATAGTACATCAGACTTAATGAATATAAGAAACCCACACCTGGACTCACACAGTGTATGTAGTGTGTTTGATTTCAGCTCTAATATATCAAGTAATCACAGTATATGTATTTTTAACCAAGAGGAATCAAAAACCTGTCACACTTAAATAAAACCATATTAGTGGGAAAATTCTTTTCCATCTATCTGCAGCATATTTAATATACCTTCTCACCTACAAAGGCAATGTTTGAAGCAAGTGGGGTATGCACACACACACACATGCATCTGTGCCTGAGAAATCATATGGCATTCAGTAATTCATCTATTAAGAGTACACAAATTTAGCCAAAAGTTACATGTGAATATTTCTGTTACCAATTAAAAAAATATTTAGGGATTGGGAATACAGCCCCAACTGACAGGAAAAATATGATGCTGTCAAAGGTGACTGTGCAAGTTATCACTTCCACGTATGTCATGCTGGTATTTAACATTTAACATTTAATTACTTTTAGACTTAATAGCCCTGGTGGCACAGTGGTTAAATCACGGTACTGCAGTCACAATGTTGTGAGTTTAATCCTCCAGGGGTCCCGGCTGGCTCAGCCTTCCACAGGTCAGTAAAATGAGTACCCAACTTGTTGGGGGCAATTAACTAAACACATTGTAAACTGCTTAGGGAGTACTTTGCACTGATAAGCGGTATAGAAATATAACTGCTATTGCTGCTATTGCTATTAAAAAAAGGGATACTTTAGACAAAAAGGAAAGCTCTCAAACATTAAGGAACACTGTAACTCAAACTTCACAGCACCATCTTTCTTATGTTTGCTGTGACATAATGACCCATTCAGGGGCATAAATCCAGGGTCCCTGTGTAACTTCAGTCATTCACTGTCCTTTAAAGCAGTGTGCTCCAGGCTTCCAGAATGTCAGACTAGGGCAGTTAATGTTTACATACCATCCTGATTATTGCCTGGACTTACAAAAAAAACTTTGCACCACGCTGCTCTTTTACAAAAGGGTCACGTGAACCAGAAACGATTCCATAGTAGCTGTTTGCTTATTTAGGGCCATATCATATATTGCCATATTATACTACCTATATGCTTTTGTTGTTTTGTATTCTCCATGTTCCTTCCTGTATTACTTATAGTTCTATTAATGCTTTCTTGATAATCTGGAATACCACCCCACCCCTGTTTCCTTTTGGTGTTTTGCTTGTTTGGAGACCCTCCTTTGTTTCCTGTTTTCGGGAATTACAGCCCAACATCTGGAGTGCCAGAAGTTTTGAATCTTGAATCAAGTTCTCCTAGCTTAGTAAAACCCAAATGACTACTACAATTAGACTATTAAGTACCACAACTTTTAAAAGAGGACATTCTATTAGCTTTCTATGCACTTAAGATGCTCACATGTTAAATATTTCCTCTGTAGCTACAACAGCTGGAACGTGCTCAGTGAAAGCCAACAGCAATCTCTTAAAGAATCCCTGAAAATATGGGACTGTTTTTTAACTTAAGGGTATGTAATTTCTGGAGGGCTGAAAGAACTACTAATCTGATGAGAAAACTACTTGGGGCAAAGATTTTCTAATATTCATTGTGTATAATGAATAGCTTTCCTCCAACCCTTTGAAAAATTATTCTCAAACTGATAGATATAAGAACATAATGAATCATTTCAAGTAATTACTTAAAATTTTATATATATATATATTTACCTATATCTATATATCTAGCGAGAGAGAGAGAGAGAGAGTAAATTGTAAGGACCAACAGGAGCAAAAATTTAACAATTTTCTCCAACACAAATTAACCAGAAAATGCAGCACTGAAAATTCCAGTATGTATACGCAAACCCATTCCCTCAGTTACCCTTCAATTTTGTAGAGGCTTTTATATTTTGCCTAGATACAGATGGAGAAAATTGTTAAGATATTGTTTTCCGTATAGAACAAATCAGAGCAGAAATAACATGCATGATAATCTGTTCACAGACATGAGATTTCTACAGTTAGAAAAGAGAGTGAGAGGCGATGCACAATCCATATGTAATACTAGAATTTTCACTCTGAATTTCGTAAGCATTTGTAGTATTTTCTTTCTTCTAACAGGATTTCTGTGTTGAATTCTCCCCATGGAAACTACTTTAAAATGTAGTAAAATGTATTTCACTCCAGAGATTATTTTTTTCTTCTTTTTGTTTGTAAACTTTGAGGTTACATTCTTGTATACTCCAAATTAAATTTTAATTTCATTTTATTTTAGGTGATCTTACTTCATCCAGGACAATTCTCCATGTATAATTCTCTACTACTGTCTTTCTTACTTGCTGCCTGCTAGAGAAGATGAATACCACCTGCTGTGGTGGCTTTCACCCAGAATCTTTGGAAGAAAAATTTCCAATGCAAGTAGGTGGAGACAAGATATATACACCCCACACACACCAGCCCCCAAATCTTTTGTTAGGGATTCTAAGCGGGGGGAAGAATCAAAGAAAGTCCAAAGCAAATGCATAAGAATTCTAGAAAATCTAGATTTCACAGGTTATGTGAAGCAATCAAAATATGCAAGGTGCTAGTAGTTCATTCAGAATTTCAGGCAACTTAACCCACAAATATGACTTATGGGAATTGTCAGTAATACAAAGAAGAAAGAGTCTACTCTTTTTAATAGTTAGGGAGTGACAGATATGTAAGGTAGGCAAGAACATTCACCTACTTCTTTATTTTCATCTTTAGCTTAACACACTTTTGAAATTGACTGGTTCATTCTCATCATCCTGGCGGTCTATAATTTACAGCAGTGATGTGAGATACAAGATGTGAGGAACTGGCAATTTTCCCAGTGTGCCAGGCCTCAACACTATATTTGTGGCCATTGGCTATAACCGTTTCTCTTTTTCCTGGTAACTTGCCATGGACAGGCAGCCAATGGCTTGTGGACTAACACTGACCCAGGAACCACCACTTTCAGTAATACTGGTTTACTTCTTCTTCAGCTGTATATACAATATCAACCTTACGGAACTGAGGATAGACAGAGCATTCCCCAACATATAACCATCATGCCAGACATAGAACTGAAACTGCATATGGGCAGCTATGCACCTGAGCTTCCTAGTCCTCACTCTGTGAATGAGATCAAGACTGTTTTTTTTTAAAATGGTAGTATTCACAATACAATCTGAACAGAGACTAGAACGCACCTGTGAGGGTGTACTTGTTAATTCCATCTTTTCCTGGGATTTTTCTTTAGCTAGCCGTGCAGCTTCTTTGAATTCCTGAAATTTTTCTGCAAACTGAAAGTAAGGATTGCATGATTATACATTGCACAAAGAAGATTGGTCTAACCAAAGTGTCCTCCATATGATATCTTGAACACTCAATCTAGAGTATTCTAATCTTAATCTTTATAGAATATGAGGCAAACGATAAAGATCAGTTTTAAAGACTAAGTGTGGAGTGCTCATAAAAATCTGTCTTTCATGGACATTCTGTATGCAGAATGGGACACTGCAGATGTGTTCTGGATTGCAAAGACAGAATGTCTCTGGAGAGTAAGCCAGCCTATATGTATGTTAACATATGCCATATACTTCGTAAAAACAACAACAACAACCCTATTTACACCACTGAATTTTTGGTGTACTTCTTAAACTGAGTCTGCATGAGATCCCAGAGACCCGGTATTGTCTAAACTTTTTCTGAATAATGGCATTTTTTTCCATAGACAAGTTGCTTTGAAGCTTCTGGAAGGCTCAGATGCTTTTTTTTTTGAACCACAGTCAAACTGGATTTCTGTTGAAGTATGAAAGAAACTATTGTTATAGAACTAGATAATTATTTCTGCCTAGTGACTGGACAGCTTTACGTATTGAATCTTCTTCAATGTTCCAACATTAATCATTTTTTTGCGGGGGGATAATCTTGCTTATTCTTTATTTTGAGCAAGAATATCTGATTTTTATCCCCTTAATCTGGTTCAATCCCTTTTAAATGGTCCTTTCCTTCAAACCATCAGCTGCTTGTGGTGGATCAAAAAGTTTCTTTTCTGTGCCAGAGAAAGGCTCCTTCTCATGGAGCAAAAGAACTTCTGAATCCAACCATTGTATATATGGAGAAACACTCCACACGTTTACCACCTGCTATTATCCTTTTCTATTACTCCTGATTACATCTATTTGTGGCTATTGTTTGGGGAGCAGAGACAGAAATGCAGATTCTCAGAGTCCAGTAAAGAAAGCCAAGAGGGAAAAATACTTCCAGAACATTTGCAACAAGACAGTGTTTCATGGGCAAGATTTCCATCATCCAGAAATATGTCTGTATATGATCTTATGCTCAATACGAGTTGAATATGTTTGTTACATTTAACATGGACATTGGTGTTTTAGTACTAAAAGTGTTCCTAATAAATGAAGACTTTATTTCCTTCCAAATTCAGCATTATACTAAGGTATGTAATGAAGACAATGCGGGGTGGGGTGGGGTTGTAAGGCAAAATGGTATGATGCTGCTATTGCTCTTAAATCCTCAGACATTTTTATTCATTTGTCCAATAAGTGGAGAAAAAGTTCATGCATTTGCAGCTTATTTATGATTGCTGGAGCAGAAGAACTGTTAACAAATACTCAAAGCAACTTGAATCTAGAATTTGCCCTGAAGCACTGCAAGGAGTATGACCTTGACACACACAGAATACTACTAGAAACCCACAGGCTATGCCCTTTTAGATTTGAGGGACTATAATTCAGTGGAAGAGCAGACACTTTGCATAAAGAAGGTTCTAGGGTCAAGGCCTGGAATTCTCAATCTAAAGAGAGTCAACTTCTGTGAGGTAAACTATCTTCTACTCTCCAGATGTTTTCCACAAAACACTACAATTCTTAATCACATGTCAACTATGACTGATGGGAGCTATACTCCAAAATGTGGGGAGGGTGGCAAGTTGCCTAATCTAATACTGGGTGAGAGCAGAGTGGTTCAATTTCCTGAAATGAATAGGGTGTCACCAGACTGAAGAGAGCTGTACTTTGCTGTGGCCCATTCCCCTCCCTGCCTTTTCATTTTTTCTTAACTCAAAATGCCCCTTTACTTTCTCGGGGGGAGCAATTTCACCACATTTTGTCCACTCCTTGGCTATTTTATGTGGGGCTGCCTTTGAAAAGTGCTCAGACGCTACAGCTGGCCCAAAAAGCTGCAGCCAGATTGTTAACTGGGGCTGGATATATGGAGCACACAATTCCCTTGTTGCAACAGTGCCACTGACTGCCAGTCTATTTCTGGGCACAATTCAAAGTATTGGTTCTGACCTATAAAGCTCTATATGGCTTGGGTCCAGTTTATTTGGAGGACTATATCTCCCTTTATGAACCCATTAGAGCCTTACAATCATCTGGAGAAGCCCTTCTCTTGTCCCACCATCCTTTCAGGTGTATTTGGTGGGAACAAGGGAGAGAGCTTTCTTGGTGGCTGCTCGCAGACTTTGGAACTCCCACCCTAGAAAGCCCAGGGCGATCCCATCCTTAGTCTCTGTCCAATGGCAGGTTAAAACATTTTTGTGATGTCAGGCTTTGATGGACTGATAGGCTTGGGTTTTCAATGCTGTGCAGTTCTGTTTTTAAGGTTGGTATAGTTTTTAATTTTTTAATGTTTAATGGTTTTAACTCTATAAATTGTTTAATTTTTTAAAAAAAATTGTATTTATACTTTTATATATGTTTTAACTTGTACTGTTTTAATGTTATTCACCCTGAGTCATGTTGTTGGGAGAAAGGTAGGCTGATAATAACAATAATAACTACTACTACTACTACAACTGCTACAATTTAAATCAGAGAGTTCCCCCTCCTGCAAAAACAAGAAGTGACTGGCATAAAATTCACTAATTAAGGAAGCACGTCTTGATCATTGCTTTTGGCACTGTGTTATAGTAATCCAACACAATAATGAAGAAAATATAATCTTCAGGCCCAATGACTTGCTTAATACCCTAATGATCTAGTCAATACAAAAATCTTGCCACTGACCAAATGAAATTTATATTGGTTTCAACACATCACAGAAAAGATTACCTTCTACTTCTCTTTCTCACATATTATCCAAAATAGTTAAGGCACAATAAGAATTATAGCCAGTGATTGCTCCATAATTCTGAAATGTCCTGTCTTAGGAAGCAGATTTCAAAAGCAAACGTGGCCCTCCAGATGTTATTGGACAGCAACTCTCATCACCACTGACTATGCTGGCTATGAAAGCTGTAATCTAACAACAACTAATGAGCTACACATTTTTGGCCCACTGTAAGAACTCTGAACTTTGACTGTTTGTCTTACATTTTTAAATGACCGGTAGTTTTAGCAGTATTTCAATTTTAAATCATTCTCAGCATTTGTAATTTGGATTCCATTCAAAAAGGAATTTTTAAAGTGAAAAATAACTCATTAGAAATCTGTTGCTTATGTCTGCTTATTCTTCTCAAACCTGCTTGGTTGTTGTTATGTACCTTCAAGCCACATTGAACTTATGGAACCCCTAAGGCAACCTTATCACAGAGCTTTCTTGGTAAGGTTTTGACAGAGGCAGTTTGCCATTGCACTCCTTTGAGGCTGAGAGAGAGTGAACTGTCCAAGGTCACCCAGTGAGTTTCCAGGGCTTAGCAAGGGTTTGAAATCTGGTCTCCCAGAGTCTGCACCATTCTGGCTCCCACTTTGCTTTTACTGATTACTTTGCTTTTATTGATATGAACTGGAGGAAAACAGTGGTAACCTCGGGTTTTGTTTGGGAAGTCTCTTCCCTGTGGGCAGTATTTTCTCAAGCACAGCATTCCATCCGAGATGGCATCTTTCCCATCTATGAGTTTGTCTGTCTGACTGACAATTCAGAGCAGTAAAAAAGTTGTATACTTTTACTTACTTTTGACAGATGATGTTCGGATGAAAATCCCAAGCCATAAACAGTATTTGCTCTGCTATCTGCCCACTGACCAAACTTCTGTGATGTTTTTGTGAATGTCATGTTGGGAGTGATGGTACTATTTATTATTGCCTGTACAAAAGGAAATTATGAAATGAATTAATGAATGAATTAAATAAATCAGTCTAATCACACACCCACCTGGGAAATTCTGTTTTGCCATTGTAGGATGGGGGTATAAATTTTAGGAAATAAAAAATTTACTACAGGTATCCAAAGAAACATACCCCGGACACCCACAAAATTGTTCAAAAATGCACAACCTGCTCCACTAGCAAATTTAGATAGGATCTGTTAATTAATAATGAAATCCATTACTTATTGTACGTATGATAGACTGCTCCCAACCAAAAAATGTTATGTTATGATCCAGCCTTACAAGGACATTACTCTGTGTGACTGTGATCACATGAGAAAGAGCAAGGCTGCATCTTCCCCTCATTGCATTTGGAGGAAATGTGCAGTGTGTGTATGGCCTGCTTCCCTTCTTTAGAATCCTGTGTGATCAGGATGAGAGTACAGCAGGCTTCCCATTACAAACACTCAGGAATATTGTGTTTCCATGCAGCAGTTGTCAACTTCTTACAGGAGTCACAACTTCAAAGTAAAATGGGCAGTACTGGAGAAAGGCAGAAAGTTTTATGAGAAAATTATTTCCCCTATTTCTTTTTACAAAGAGAGGGACTGCCTAAGAACGACTCTGAAATGAATTGCGTCCATTGTATCAAGAGGAAGGAGACTAGTTACAAAAGCACATCATGCAGAAATTCTGCCACTGCATCTTCTAATATTAGTTTCACTTAGTGCCATCACATTTTGAGTGCTCCTACAACTTGCACCAAAGTAAAAAAAAGAAGTCCAATCCCTATGTAATGTGTATCTTGTAATGTGCTCTTGCATTTGACTGGTCAAATGAAACTGTGCACGTGAGACCGCGCATGTCAGCAGACCTTTTTAAAGAGAGAGGGTACAAGGTATCATCATTATCCTTACTTCCAAAAGCTATAATTCAAGAATAAAATGGGTATACAGCACCACATTTAGTTTATTTCAGAATCCTCAATGGGTAAAACCAACTTAATTAGTGTTAGAAAGTGAATTTAGTGCTTTTCAAGTGCTTCGAAGAATGCTGTTTGCATACCACATATGTACCCAGTTCGAGCAAACTACAGCCCAGAAGCAAAGGAAGGCTAATTTTAAAGCAATAATTAGCCCTGAATTTAGATCAGAGCCATGGGAAGTTTGACACTCACAGCCAGATCAGTTCTTGAATCCAAAGGTCATCTTCCCTGGGATTAGAAACTGAGACCTACCAAAGAAGCCTGTGATCTGCCACTCAGCAAAACTGGAGAAAGGAAGACTTGTTTAAAGCTTAGTAACTCTAAATTTGCAGCTCATTCCAAGGAATAGGTTTTCAAAATAGACAAGTGACAGTGAACCCCCTCAAATTCTAATTAAAACACCAGGTCAGATCTTCACATTTTGGGGCAGTGGCCATAGCTATCTTTTGTACAAATGAGGTATTGCTACTATTTAATGAAAAACAAAGACTTAAAGGAAAGAAAAGATGGAAAGAAAACTTCAGTCCTTTGTTTAAACGACATTCAAGTCATCCAGTTGGTGGTGCTATATAATTGTGTTAACCAATTCTCACATGAAATGCCATGTGGTTTCTTTTCCCCTGATATTGGCAGGAGCCCACTGCAGCATGAATGACATTGGATATCAGTATCAATCCCCCTAGAAGATCTCTTGGTGCTTTACCAACAGACTTCAATGGAAGAATTGTTGAACTAAAATTATATCACACAGTAGATGTACCTGCTCTGCATATTTGCAGCAAAAAACCCTTTCCATGACCTAGGAGGCTGATTATACAGAAAGAATCCAAATTATCAATAATAATGAAAGCCAGGCAACTGCATTTTCTAAGCAGCAGAAGTATAAAAAAGCAAAACTTTGAGACGCTTCATCTCTAAAGATGCAGGTCAATTAGCCAGTGGGGATTTTAGACTTTACACCTCAAGGCTGGCAATGTAAATATTCTAAAGTTGCCTTCAGCCTCCCATCCTGCATATGGGACTGAAATGCCACAATTTCAGTCTCATTATACCTGCTGCATTCCTTCTGTATTGCATCTTTCACTGTGAAAGGTAGAGTGTAAGATCACTGCGCAAGGAACGCTTTCCTTCCTTTCAGTTACACCACATATTTGAATGACCTCATTTGAATGAATGATAAATTAAAAATATATCTGAAAGTGCAAGAAGCTGTTTGTGCTTCAGATTCTTCACTCTAGTCCGAATAGATGTATTCTGGCATGTGTTAACTAAACAAACTGAATAAACCAACTTTGGTAAGCAGATAGTTACATTTATTTGGACTATATTTTGGGTTTTTAAAGAACACTTGGGGAAAAGAAACCAGACCAGTGAAGTCATGACATTATTTTGCCTGATGACTTTCTGTCTTAAGTACTCACAAATATTACATATTTTTGTAAATGCATCAGATCTCTTTCCCTCTCTATGTGTAATTCAGCAAAGTGATACACCAAACTGAAAACCTCTCTCCTCTCCTTCCAGTGCTTGGAAATCTTCTTTGTCCAAGATGAACTTAAAAAGATGTCTATGTTTGTCATAATTGCACTCCTTTACATTACAATGCAATGACTTTACATTACAATGTTAATTACAATGACTTTATATTACAATGTTAAATATTGTAGCCAAGCTCTTAATTTCTAGATACTTTGCACTTGAAGACTTTACTTGAACTTATAAGTCACTACAGAAAAATATGGCCATATTTTTCATTCAACACTGGATTCTGTGTTAATGTAATAGACATTATGATTGCTAAACTAAGATATGCTGCATTGACTAGAACATATTATTTTAATACAGAAGCATACATATTATCTTATGTTACATTACATAGATAAACACAAATTTCATACACAACACATATACAAACACACATAATATATTATGAAACACTTTTATTATAACACACACTCCAAGTAGTATGTCATTTAGCCTCTTGCTTCCTTTACAGTAAAGTTCACAGACATGCCAAAAAGAAGCAAGCCCTGAAAAGCTGCCATCAGTTTATTAAATGATGCTTTTGAAATGTAATGTTAAGTGTCCCCGTGTATGCCAAGCTTCAAGAACTGTTCTCTCATTCTATATCATACTTTAATCCAACAGATTGTGCTGAGTTGTATTAAACATTAAGAGATTAAAATAGGGACATTTATATCTGAAGGTCAATACACTTCTAGTAGTTTACCTGACCTTAAGAAGCCATACAGCTTACCTTTGAGCCATCCAAGCTGATTATCCTATAGACATTTCTTGTGCTGTCATAGAAGTAGGACACTGTAACAGCATGCTTGCTGGTGGGAACCCAGTTCTTCTTCGTGTTAGGGTCAATCTGGAAGACATGAGCTCGGGTGCTGTAGATGGGTTGTTCCCTGAAGGGCAAAAAGTAAAAGTGATGGATCTGATTTGGACGTAGTATGGTCGTACACAAGTCATTTGGATATTCCATCCACGGACCCCTCTGGACTTTACTCTGCATGGGTAACGTACTTCCCCCCCACAGGGTAATGTGCATGGAGTGCAATATAGCTGTGAAGCACATATAAAGTACTCACAGGAAAGAGAAGCCCAAGTCCTTTAAAACAAATCGAATGGCCAGCTGTACAGTCAGATAAAAGAGACATATCTAAATATAGAGGCTCTACTGATGTACCACCTTCCCCTCCCCCATCCTCCATCTGTCAACCACTTTAACAGTGGCTGTCAATAATACCAGTGTGATTTTCTTTCAGTTGAGGGTTATCTAGTTATATGACTTCAATTGTCTCCTTTTAAAAATTCTTAATAAACACCATCAGTTGTTCAATAAAACACAGCTCATGATCAGAAATTGAACTCTTGTGTATTTTCCTCTCAAATATTTCATATGGTACATTATGGCCACAGCCTTCTTTAATCATATGTCACAATTAAGCCTTCTGGTGTAGAAACATATATTAAATTGTCTGCTTCCACCAGCCTAGAAAAAATAGATAAGGAATATGAACTATTTATTAACATCAAGGGGTCTGGTAACGTAATATATTCTGGGGTTAGGAATATAGTATCCAAGGCTATAAAATTTTTGCTTCATTTTCATTTCTCATGGTGCATATTTTAAGTTGAACTTGAGCACTGACTTGTAGATTCCTTTAACAAAGACTTTCTCATACTTTCCAGATCAGTCATCTGCTGGTTCTTTCAAAACACAGTTGTTAATGCTTTTATAAATAACTTTTATAGACATCACAATGTTTAATTTCTTCCCATGGAAATGTTTCCATGGCCCAGCAACACTACAATAAATATCTGGGTCATAATACAATAGCTATGATATTAAGCAGTGATGTGAATAACCCTTTGCCCCTATATCCCCTCAGATACAGCTTTCAGAAAACTAGTTGTTAGCTCAAACACAATATTGATTAGTGAAGATCTTTGACATAACATGTATGAAAATTGTTTGATATGTTGCAATGAGAGGAGATACCAGTTGAAGTGCTATATGTGTGAACCAATCCCTTAAGTCAAATTTCTTCTCAACCATAAATTTCTAGGGGCGGAAAAAACCCATTGTAGTCAATGGGCACAAATATGGTACTGGTCCCTAGCACAGCTTCAGATGAATTGCTTTAAGATATTGTGTATACTTAAAAGGTCTTCACTACATCATTAATGCCCATGATTAGAGCCCTTTAAAAGGTATTATTGTTAGAAATAGTCCAGTACTAAAACCAACTGCAACCATAAAAAACAATTTAAGGTCTTATTGTTATTTCATATTAAAAAGACAAGTTGGACTGTGTTCGGGATAGGTCTTTGATTTTTTGGGTCTCGCACAAAATTTTTTTTGTGTTGTATTGGATACTTTCCTCCCCAAATCCTCTAAAGGCTGATTTTAGAAACTAGTGACAGATTTTAATTACCATATACCATACATACTATATGTATGTATGTATGTGCACGCACACACACACACACACACACAGAGCCTATATATAAGTTTTTGAAAAAGCGACAAAAATCCTGAGTCGAGTTATCCATGAATCAGTGCTGGAAACAGATGACTACAACAGTGGCTGGATGAACTCTGTCTCTCCTTCATTTTGGGAAACAACACTCCACCCATTATCCCCCCTTGCCCAAACTGGAGAAAGAAAGGCAGTCCTCCTTCCTTCCCCACCTTCTTTTTTGGCTGAAGTGGCGTTTAGCAACAACATGGGGGAGCCTGAAGTGCACCCGCCATTTTGATGTTTGAGATGGACCAGAGTGGTGGTGGCCATTTTTAATAGGGGCTTATTGCATAAGCCTCATGAGGCTTCACAGTCTCTCTGCAAGCTTCACAATGTGTGGCTTATACAGTAAGCCCTTATTAAAAATATCTCGAATGTTGGCTTGACTTCCAATAAATATCAAAATAGTTGAAATCTCCTATTACTGCTACATCTTTCCTCTCTGAATATTTGGTCATCTGTTCCAAGTTTTCAGTCTGGCTTGGGAGTCTGTAGTAGATCCCTACAATGACAATGCTGTTGTTTCTCTCCCCCTTAAATTTTACCCAGATGCTCTCAATCTGTCTTCCAGGATTTAAGTCATGGATCTCTTCACAGCTGTAAATGTCCTTGACATATAGTGCTATTCCTTCTCCTTTTCTATCTGGTCTGTTTTTCTAAAATAGATAATGCCCCTCTGCTACATTCCAATCACAGGACTCACCTCACAAGGTTTCAGTGATTAGATCATATTTGTTTTGCTGTGTTAAGACTTCAAGTTCATCTTGCTTATTTCTCATGCTCTACGCATTAGTGTTGAGACATCCAAGACCACGGATCATTTCCCTTAGCTGTTTATTTAAGGTTTTTTCTCTCTCCCAATGTTGGGTTCTTGTACTATTCATCAAATTTCCCTAGTTCAGGCTATTATCTCCAGCATTTGCTGAACTCCTGCTCTCAAGAACAGTGTCTCTCCCCCCCATATAAGTTAGTTTAAAGCCATCCTGATCAGGCTTGTGAGATTCTTAGCAAAAATGTTCCTGCCCACTGCTGTGAAGTACAACCCATCACTTGCTAGAAGTCCATCTTCATGAAACCACAGACTATGGTCCAAAAAGCCTAACTGTTCCTCCACTATTCTTCTTTCCTAGGCTGTGTCCTTCAAGTGGGAGGAGAGACGAAATAACAACCTGTGCACTAAAGTCCTTCAGCTTACTACCCAGAGCCTCAAAATCTCTTGTGATCTCCTAAAGGCTGAGTCTTACAGTATCATTGGTTCCCATATGGACCAAAAGGAAGGGGCAATGGCCAGTGGGCTTGATGAGCTTTGTCAGCTCCTGTGCTACATCACAGATTTTTGCCCCTAGGCAACAACATACCTCTCAAGACATTCCGTCAGGCTCACAAACCACTGCTTCTGTTCCTCGCAGTAGCGAGGTCCTTACCACCGTCACACATCTCCTCTGGGGATTGGCAGGGGCCAATCCATGTGCTAAATCTGCCAAGGTCCCCTGTACTTTCTCTGAGGACTGATGCTGTTGCTCTTGTTCCTGTTCCTCATCATCATCATTGATAAGAGGGAGAGTGTCAAATTGATTCTATCACTCTAAACTCACAGAATGATTCCTAGTCTTTCTGCTTTCTCTAAATGCCTATCTCCTGTGGTTGGGAAGTGACCTCCTCCTCAGAGTCATCCCATGTTTTCTTCCTCCAGGACAGTCTGCTCTACTCAAGAAAACTTCATGCTCCTTAATATGCTGAAGGGTAGATACACAGGCTTCAACTTGCTGGACCTTCTCTTCCAACAGGGCAATCAACTTGCACTTACTGCAGGTAAAACTATCCACATCTTCTGGCAAAAATGCCAACACGCCACAGCTGCTACAGATGACTAAAGCAGTTCCCTCATCATCCATATTCTGTAGTCCTAAATAGGCACTGAATCAGAACTCTGGGCCTCCCTCAAAAAACTCCCCTGCTAAATGCCCATACAAAATTCCTGTTGCTCTTGCCCCTATTAGCCGAGCTGCTGTTTGCCAAGCTCCAGAGACTGGGGCTGCAGTTATAGAGAGAGCTAGTGGCTGCTAGCTTGACCCCCCAACAAGTCTCTGACTCATTTCCTCTGGTCCTATGCACAAAAGAAGAACAGACCACTAAAAAGCACTCAAGCAAGCCTGCATCAGACAATCAGTCTTAATGCAACAGACTTACAGTCACCAAAACAGAATAGAATAGAGCACTAACAAGCATGCCTTCTCCCAGCTCACACAAACACACAAACAAGCAGCCTTTTCCCAAGAGACACAACAGCTTTAACCCAACAAACTCTCATGAAAGACTCTCCAGGTTTGGAGAGGTTTAACCCAACAGACACAAGCTCACCTTATATTGTCTCTTTTACCATGCCCATGTGAAATGCTCGTTGGCCTTGCCTCTATTCGCCAAACTCCTGTTCACCCACTGAGTCAAATATTAATAAGTAATTGATTTCAGGGGGTAATTTTTAAGAGGCACGTGCTGTACTTTTTAAACTTTACTGTTATCTTTCAAAATATTTTAGCATTTTTATAAGTTGTCTTGAATCCCATGCTGGGGGGAAAAGAAGAGATCAAAAAAACAAACACAGCTTTTGTATAAGAAACAAAGTAGGATATGTATTTCCTGAAAGGGTCTTTCAGCACTACTGAAGCAATGGCACCAAGTATTAGAAATAGTGTAGGGAAACCCTTTTGAACCTTCACTGTTTCCCTTCCTCAAGACTAAGAATACACTATCCTTTATTAATAAGAATATAAAATACAGTCAACATTAAAAAAACTGATTAAAAATAGCAAACTGAAATCTAAATATGCTGAAAAAATATATATTTTTTGTCAAATTCCTAAAAGGCATCAGAGTAAACACTAGGCAGACCACTTTGGAGAGAAGACTTCTACAAGAAATATGTGGAAGGACTTCAATATGAATTACAAATTGCTTGACAAACAGGGTTGACATATATTTCATATTTTTATAATATACAGAGATTGCCTTTTTCCAACCTCATTCCTTCCTAATCATCTATGCTGAACACCTGTAACCAGCCTAGCAATGAACTAAATGGATTCCAGTCAGAGAAGCTTCACTGCGTTTCAGCAGAGCACTCAATGGTGCACTATAGAAGAATGGCTCCTCTACTTTAGCGGTAACCCCAGTTTATTCTCAAACAACGTCCCCTTTGGTATTGACTTTACCAAAGAAATATCAAAAGTGATCTTCATTAACTGGCTTCAAACCCCCAAGATCTTTTGTTCAACCCTGCAGTTGTTTTTCTTACACAGCTTCTATTTTTGAAATGTTACAGTTGTATGATTAAACAAGGACTTGTTAAATCAAAATTTAACAATCCATCCTCATCAGGAACATCAGAAGTCCGTGACCCATATCTAGTCTCACACCTTGTTTTGGTTACATAGTTGATTTATTTCGATTTGCACTATGCTTCCACCCTATTTGGCATTAGTAAAGATAAAGCTGCATTATTGTGTCCACTTTGGGTATTTTAAGATGAATGGTAGTATGTACACAGACGACACTATCTACAATTAAAGAGAAAAAGACTAGAAAAGGTTCCAAAGCAGAATTAAAAAAACCCAAAAAAAACCCCCAGAAAATATATTAACAGAGAAGACCAGGGAGGATCAAAGCAGTGATTAGCAAATTAATTCATCATTCACATTTGAATTGATTAAGCTACATCTGGGATTGGGAGAGTTCTGTCTTATTTGGAAAAAGAGATGCAGCTTATCCAGCTAATGGTGGGCCAACAGACATATGGTTGTAGATAGAACACTCGTGGCAATTTAGGAATACAATCAACAGTAGATAAAGAGTTCAAAGTTGTCTAAAGGCACCTTATGCCAGAGTCTTTCTAGGAAAACTGTTGTAAGGGAAGTTGATTTACTGCCGCCAGTTATGCTTTGCTTGGGTATTTATAATTAAAACCATTACTAAAATCTCCCATTCTCTGTTCCAAAGGAAGCACAGATCCAGTCATGCCATTCCTGGAACTTCTCACAGCTCTTAGAAGCAAGGAGCATACAACAGTATATTCATGAAACCCCATGCTATCTAGTAATAGTTTGCACTAGAGAAAAATTAGGGAAAGCTGACAGAAATAGAAATATTGATGCTACTGCATGCACAATTTCTATTGCCTTCTTTTTACAGCGTACAAAAAATTTAAAATTTTTATTCTGAAGGTTGCATCAAAAAAGAAGCCACAAAATGGAAAAACTCAATGACGGATTTCTTGCAGAGTTGGGAAGAAGATAAATACAATATTTTTAGAACAACTGAGCCAATGCTGTAGCACCTCCATTTCATTCAGTGAAAGCATACCTTTCAGCTGCAGGGACAAGCTTGGCGGTAGGAAGGGCAAACCATAATTTTGCTCTGCAACTGTGTTGTAGAATTTGGCTACAGACATAATTAATCAGCCAGTGTCAGTAATATCACAAAAAAGCTTCACATTCCTAATATGTCACCACATCTTTCTTTCTTTCTTTCTTTCTTTCTTTCTTTCTTTCTTTCTTTCTTTCTTTCTTTCCTTCCTTAGAATCACAGAGTAGGAATGGTCCCCACAGACCATCAGGTCCAACCTCCTGCTCAGTACATGAAATTCAGCTAGAGCATCCCCAGCAGGTAACTGTCTAGCCCCCCCCCCCTTTTTTGAAAATATCCAGAGAAAGAGACTCCACCACCTCCCTAGGTAATGGGTTCCACTGTTGAACCATCAAGAAGTTCCTTCCAATGTAACTCCTGTAACTTAAAACCATTCAACTAGGTCCAACCCCATGGGGCAGCAGAGAGCAAACTTACACCCTCCTCTCTGTGGCAGCCCTTTAGATATTTAAACAGTGCAATCATGTCACCTCTCATTCTTCTCTTCACAAGGCTGAACATGCTCAATTCCCTCAACTTTTCCTCATATATTTTATTCTCCTTACTCCTTATCATCCTTGTTGACCTTCTCTGAACTCACCCCAACTTGCCTATATCATTCTTCAAATGAGATAGCCAGAATTGAATGCAGTACTCCAGATGATGCCTGACTGACAGAGAGCATGTATTGTCAGCTATTATTCAAGTTAAGATGCTGAAAAGGGTTTCTTTTTTTTAATACCATTCTTGGATTCACTCCTAAAAAAGGAGAAAAGTTATTCACCTCTTCTTTTTGCTCACTGCAACAAACTATGAGCATATGAGGTCCCACCTGCTCAACAACTCTAACAGTGGAGAAATTGTGCAGGGAGCACGGACTGAAGCAGCTGCTACATGCACTTGGATGTAGAAGTGTTTTTCATATGTCTCAGTATACTATAGTTTGCCATGCCAATAAAACAAATTTATCCAATGTCAAATGTGACAAAGCAGAGTCCACAGAAATCTACCTTGGCAAACAGGCTAGAAAGCAAGAGTAGACAGGATGGTCCTCCACTGTTAAGGTCATTGTGACACAGGCATGTACAACTGGCACTTGTTTCCTCCTTTTATTTAGTACATGTTAGACCACATGGAATGCACCAAGACCTTTTTAAAAAAGGCAATTCCAAAAACAAGGTTTTGTATTCAGAAATAAAAGGGAAATCAGAAACAATTGTAAGAGATTCCAGTATATCTGACTGGCCAGTCAACATTAAAGCTTTTTAAAAAACTGAAGTTCAGTTACAACTGTACTCCCCTATGCATTTCACACTAAATGCAGGAAATACTAAGATTTAAATCAGAAAAACATCTTTTAAATTATGTTGGATACTGCTTATCTCTTTTGAAAGCTTGCTTTTTTATATTAGTGTAGCAGATACTGCCCTCTTGCTTCTTAATTTAGAAATAACTTCAGTCAACACGTTGTCACTAATCATGTTCTATTCCTCCTCCTCCTATTTAGAATGTTTTGCAAGCTGGCTGGTCTAAAATGACACCTCTGAAAAAAAAAATACAGCCATAGTGTTCTGGTAGAATAGTTTAGAAAATTGTTACCTGATTATGCAGTTTATGAAGTTAGAGCTTTGGAGTTCTTGGCTACTTTTTTTTATTACTGGCATACACCGGATACCATATTGAAAGGTATGGAGGCTTGAACCATTTATAGTTTATCCTCCAGGGACTCAAACCTTAAGTGATAAATACTGTATTTGCTGGCATATAAGACTCACTTTCTCCCAAAAAAGTACTGTTTGAATATAATATGCCAGTGTTTCTTATACACCAGCAAATATTATTTGCCAGTGTATAAATGGGGTGTATCTTATACATGGCTGCATCTTATACGCCAGCAAATTCTTCATATTGTCTAGAAATTGTTGTCAGTTTTATTGGTCATCCAACACCACTCCCTCTGAGACAGATTCCTGAGTTGGTTCCTGAGACACAAATATTTCTTATATAGAACTGCAACACATGTAGAAAATAATTCTGCAGAACTGGCTTGTGACCAAGTGACTTCTTGCACAGCTACAGGTTTCCTCCAGATGACAACCAAGCCAACACAGAAAGCAGGACATAACATGGGCATGCTTTAATACTGGATAGAGGAAAAGATGCCTGATTACTAAAGGAAGATAGACAACATTTCTATGGTCGGATCAATATCAGCGAAGGCATAGAATCCTGCTCTTTCCTATTCCTGTTAAGGATCAACAAGGCTAAGCTGCACTCATACTCAGAGTGAACTAGATTTCAGGTGATGTCTGGAGCATATAGAGACTGAACTTGAGAGCTAATTTAACTCAAAGAGGACCATCTGAAATAATGGTAAGCCATGTTTTTTTTAGCAACATCAAAATATTTTTGAAGACTTCAGAGGCTTCAGATGAGTGGTAGATATACATGGTTTATTTATTGCAGAGCTGGGCAAACTGCAGCTGATGGGCCCCATGCAAACCTTGAGAGCCCTAAGTGTGGACTCAGAAGCCCCCACCCTAATTGACTCCTCCAAATGTTAAAATTATATTTGGGCCAATTTTGAAGGGAGGTTGCCTGAAAAACTGGGCAAAAACCACCTGAAAATGTAGCAAACAAAATGGCAGCTGGAAGTGACATTGCACCACTTTAGGTGGGATGAAATGCCAACTAGGAGGGCACAAGAGGGGAAATGGCCCATGCTCCTTTTGCAGTTGTCCACCTCTGATTTATTGCACCTTTCTCCCCAAAGACGGCACTCAAGATTGCTTCAAGTGGCTTTGAATATATAGAGCTCCCAGGCTCAATAAATGCATTTTTTAGTTTAAGTATACTTAGTAGTAACCAGCAAAAACACTGGTCCAAACTGTAGAGAACTACAGCAAGATATACTATAGATCTAGAAAAGGTAAACAAATGGTCTGACTCATTAAAAAGATAACTTTTTATTCCACAACAAACAAACAAACATTGTGGGAATCTCCTTTTTGGAAGAGAGTCAATAGCAGAAACATTGCCTCCAACTGCCTGCCACTTAACATAAAGCAATTCATAAGCAATTAAGTATTAATGTTACTGAGCCAACTCTCAGTAGGAACTATAGATGCATTTAGCTGAAGACCTCTCTCTTTCAGGTTAAAACAAGGATTTTGGAACAATGACCCTCACTTCATGCTTGAATGTAGTTCACACCTTGAAGATTTCTGAAGCTCAAACATGTGCATACTCTTTATGAAGTAAGTTAGTCCACTAATTTCTCACTCTCCCAACAGGTTAAACACTTCCAATAGGTTTTAACTTGCCACTTCTCAGAGAATGAACAGCAGGAAGTACTGAAATAGTTTGTTCATGTGAACTGTGGAAACATGTAGGCAGAGTATATGGGAGCATATGGGAAAGTTGATTACATAAACTTAATTCTAAGGAATGCAGTAAAAAGGAGCTGTTACATTATACAGGCAATTCATTCTGTTTATTTTATACACAACATTTCCTTCAAAAACCTCAAGGCACCATATGTAGTTCACCTTTCCACATTTCATCATCATAGGAATCCTGAAACATACATTAAGTTGAAAGAGTGTGACTGGCCCAAGACACTGCCACAGAGGGTATCCTATGGATCTTTGCAGTTGCTTATTTGAAGTTTTCTGAACAGTTACCTTGTAGAGGGGAATATTAGCAGTAGCAAAATGAAAAACTGAACAGTCATTACCAACTTGAAATAACCAGCTCTTGGAAGACCAATATTATGGTAAATATTTGTTCTCAGAACCAATTTTACTTCAGACATTATACCATGTGTATCTATTCAATTATATGGAATAGATGCCCATAAACTAGGAGCTGGCAAAATGCAGCCTATGGGCTGCATGTGGCCCTTGGGACCATTAAGTGTGGCTCATGAAGTCCCCACAAAGCTCCCAAGAGCTTTGGGGAGACTGATTTTTGGGCAATTTCCCCTTCCCCCCAAAACCAGCCAACCTCCCCCAAACTACCTACAAATGCATTAGTTTGCTTCTCCTACCCCCCCGACACCCAAACTTTCCCAAAACTCTGAAAAACAACAACCAAAAATTGGTCAAAATGGCAGTCAGAAGTAACATTACATCACTTTCACTGTGACAAAATGCACTAATATGACCTCCTGAGTGGATTCAGCGGGTAATGGATTTCATCCCCTCTGCAGTTGCCCCTGCCCCCAGGTAAACCATGTTTACCAAGTGGCTAGTTTGACATACAGAAATACAAAAAGGGATGGCCTAGCAATGGCAAGGAATAGGCAATTTATGGCCTTCCAAAAGTTGGGCTACAATCCCCATCATGTTTAGCTAGCATTGCTAATACGCAGGGACAATACAAGGTGCATTCCAACTAAATCTGAAGATCACACAATCCACACCACTAGTCTAGAGAATGTTAGGCATATTGGGGTATAATTGAAATCATCAGATCAAAGCAAACAGCTAAACATTTGAGTCCTACTAGGTTCCATTATGCTTCTGAATTATGCTCAGTTTTATTAGGTTCTGGCAATTTCTTTTAGTGTGGAAAGCTATTTAGTACAGTCAAGTCTTTACAAATGGGTTGGAATGCATTTCCTGCCATTATCTGAAGAGAGCAACACACTTCTACTACCCTGCCACAATCACTTTTCTGTACACAATTTTCACAACACTGTAATGAAAAGTACAGTATTTTACATATTTTTCACAATTCTAAAATATAAAAATGATATAGAAATTGTTTTCATAGAGATGCTGCTATTAACTGCTGATGTGCAGCAGATGTTTTACACTACAACTTTCATCATCCCAAGTCATCATAGTGAACAGAGGCACTGGAGATGCTAGCAATTGCAGTTTAACGCATCTGAGGGGATCATCAAGTCAGGAAAGCCTGGTCTACAGGGCTTGCTTAGGGGGCACTGCTTCTTTTTTGTGCTCAGGGAGTCAGTGGAATAGGGAACACTCATTTTTAGAATATAGACAAGTTTGGGAAGGAAGTTAGCTTTCCTCCCACACACCCATTTGAGGAAAGGACAAGAACACCTTCATGGCCCTGTCAAACACACTCTTGGAATGCTGTCCAAGTCTGTGGGAAGTGATGAACTTGTTCTTAAGCAACCAGAGCTGCCCTACCCTTAGAGAAGCCAGGTGTAATGCAGAAAATCTTTATCAAGCCCTTGTTTGCTTCAAGCCTCTATAAGCCTGCAGGCACCAACATGCCAGGGCTGATATGCATGCTGGAAATAAAAAAAGGTGAGAAAGAAAACTCCCAGCTTCAGTCACTACTCAGACAGCTGTTTCTGTGCCTGAACAGCAAGAGAAAATTATCTCCTCCAACCTGCTGATCCCAAAGATAAACAACTTTTCTTAGTACAGTTTCAGATTCCAGGTAACTTTCATGCTGAGTTCAATGTGTCTATTCTCCTTTCAGAGCTGCAGGAGGTAGCCAAGTTCCTTAGTCTTCACCTTCCAGTTCAGCTGCACTGTTGAAAATTAAGAACATGAGCTCTGCTGGACCAGAACAAAGTCCTACCTAGTCTAAAGTTCTGTTCATTCAGTGGCCAAGCAGGTACCTATGGGAGTCTCACAAACAGGACATGTGTGAAATATCACTCTTTAATGTAAATGGTATATAGAGGCATCTTGTTTCTGATACTGGAGGTAATACAACTGGCCTTGTATATTCACAGATTCTGTATCCATCGATTCAACCAACACAGCTTGAAAACATTTCCTCCCCTTCAAAAAAAATAAATAAAAAAAATCCAAAAAGCAAACTTTGATTTTGCCATTTTATATAAGAGATGCCATTTTATTACACTATTGTACATAATGGTACTTGAGCATCCACACATTTTGGTCCTAGACCCAAACCTTTGGGGATACTGAGGGCCCACTGCATATAGCCACCATGGCTACTAATTACTGGTAGCTCTAGCTTTGATGTAACTGTGTAATTCTGACCAAGTTGGCATCTATCACTATGTCTTGTGGCAGAAGATTCCACAGTTTGACATAAAATTCTCCTTTTAGCATACCTATGTAGATTCTTAGGACTAGATCATCCACGTAAGTTAATCATTTGACATCTTGCATATGTAAAGTAAGCCAGCATAGATTGTGTTAGGTGTGTTAGGTTAACCTCTTAGCATCCCTCATCACAAACATTTTTCAATGGAACACATTCACACATTCAACTGACAACCACCAAACAGTGAGTACCTAAGTGAAGATAAACAAAGACACACAAAAAGTCAAATATCTAATCTAGTGTATAAACTTGTTATTGACACATCGCTTTCTTTTACATTAACAACCAAATTCAAGTGTTCCACAACACTTAACAGCAAATAGATAAAATACATTCCCAAAAGAGGGAAAAATGCTCTGGTTAAAAGCCGAAAATTGTGGTTGGATCTATACCTTTCAAAGCAAGGGAATTCAGACAACAGCTCAGTCCCACCCATGCTAATTCACTCAAGAACCTTTCTAGTAGCTTAATTTCCAACTCAAATAAAAATTACCACATAATCTCACTAACAGACACTCCTTTCAAGGAGCATTACTAAAGATGCAAAATAGCTAACAGGCTCTGATAGTACCAACTTCTATAGGTAGCAGATTCGCAGCATATTCCTATCTAAAGTTACTAGTCCAGTCCAATAGATCTATAATTGGGGAAAGGAACTTTTGCTGCATTTAATGGGCTTGGTGCCTGTTAAGCCAAGTATGTAGAATTCCACTTATAAATATAGTTTACTTGCACAATATATTAATGTATTCTATCTCACCTTTATTCTAGTGTAGGACCTCAGGTGGCATATAACCTTAAAATACAACTAAAACCCAATAACCCAACATCAACTAATTAAAGAACAATTAAGTATAATATTGAAACCAGCAGCAATTCCAAGCAATTTTAAAACATATCAGGAAAGTGGACGGTCCAACACACCCACAAAAGATGCTTCTGCAACAGCCAATTAATAACTCTAAGTCTGTCAGAAAAGGAAAGTACTTGCCTGCCAGCAGAAGGAGAGCAGAGAGAGGGCCAGCTTGGCCTCATGTGGAAGAAGCAGCTGCAGCTTTGGAATAGATACCAAGAAGGCCTGTAAGACTGGTAGGACTGAGAAAAAGCCTCTCCAGGAAGTTTTCAAAACTCAGGCTCATGTGGGGAGATAGAGTTTTACAGATGGACTGGACCCAAGTAGACAGGCTTATCCCCTTAGAAGAGAAAGTTTCCTAGCAGTACCTGTACTACCTATTTCTAAATGGCTATACTTCTCATTCTAGCCTCTTTACCGAAGGTAATGATATCTGTGCTAAATATTGTTCTATCCCAAATATAATCATCCCACTATGCAAAAATCCAATTTCTTCTAGTACTGAAACTACAGCAGTTGTTCAACAGTGGGTAGCAAAGATATTCAATGTAAAACACTGGTGTAGAATGTATGTCTTTACCTGGGGTGGATATTCTGGTAGCAGCAGTTGCCATGAAAGTGACTGTATTTCTTTTCCGCCGAATGTACTGAGGGGAAGAGAGATATACTGTCCAAATTTCCTTGCCTTTTTTGGAGGCTACAACCTTAACACGGACTTGCAAGCAAAGATTTCTCTCTCTTCTTAGAGAAATACAGACCGTAGCATACCTTGTATTTTTGTTTGGAGTGGCTGGCAAGATACAAGAGTCCATCAATGAACCTATGTTTTGAATTAGTACTGGTGGATGGGCTGAATTTCCTTGATTTGGAGGGTGTAGCTCAAACCATAAACTTTTGCTTTAAAGTTACTTTCTCTTTAGGAATTTCCCCTCCTTTTTTTAAACATAAGAAGATGTAAGTGAAAAATAATTGAAGATAAACTTCTCCTTTCAAGAATGCTGTGTTTTTCTTGCGCACTTGGAGCTCCTATCATGCTCTTACTTTCAGTAACTGCTATCCTGTGTCCTGTTGCAGTTGAAATGGAAATGGCTTCCATTCCATCCTACTCTTGAGAGTTCAGGAAAAAAAGAAAACTACAGTCAGCCCTCCACATTTGCAGGTTTCACTTTTGCAGATTTGATTATTCACGGATTATTTGCTATCACCTCTGCTGCCTCCCTACGCCTTTGCAAACCTTGTGAGACTAAGAAACTGTGAACGAGACTTGTAAGTCCCTATTAAAAATGGTGTGAGGCAGCAGTGGAGGTGGCAGTAAGCCCCACCAGCCAGCCACTTCTGCCTTGTGAAGGAACCCAGATGCCTTAAAGGAATCCATGGTGGATTGAATATGGTGATCATATTTTTTGTGTTAAATATGGTTTGGGAGGGGCTAGAGTTATTCATGGTTTTTCCACTTTCATGGGGGTCCCATGCCCCTAGCCCTAGCAACTGTGGAGGGATGACTGTACTAGACGTTCCTCAAAGACACACCTCCCCCATAGTTTGGTCTGTTGTTCAAAGAAGCCCATTCCCAGATAAAACTGTCTCACCAAAAGCTAGTTCTGCCTATATGAGGATAGAAAACTACAACTTCCACCTCAGCACAGTCACTTTACACAATCCATGTGGCAAAAAGGTACAGCTAGGTGCTTCTACCTTTCAAAGAGTGGTAGGATTGAGAGGTGGACCTGCAGCTATCAATAAATAACCACAGCAAATGAAACAGTGGTCAACGAGAAAAGACAAAAGCATAACTTGCGCCATTTTTTCTATAGGAAGACAATGTGGAAATCCGTCATCAGGCATTGACTATACGGTGGCCCTTTCTGCACCGGGGTATTAAAACGGTGCAGAGCGACCTCCGACGGAGTGGATTGGGGCGGACTACTTTTCGTAGTTCCGCACCTCAATCCGCTCCGAAGTAACCGGAACTGGTGGCGCGGCATGTTTTTTAAAAACCTCTTTTCAAAAGTTTTTAAAAAGCACAGAGCGCGCAGCCTCGTGCAGCTCCGTCGCCATGCTCTGGTGCAGATTTGCAGGCACGGATCTGCCGGGCGCAGGCGTCCAGCTGGCGAGCTTCTCTGGTTGGTGGAGAGCTTCCGCCAGCCAGAAGCCACCGTTTTGGACGCCGAAGCTGCCATTTTGGATGCCAGAGGACTGCGGAGCAGCGAGCTCGCGCTGCTCCGCATGGCGACGGACTTACCCGGCTGCCAGTAAGCTCCGTTTTACGCGTTTCCCCCATTTCCCCCTCCACATGCGGAAAGGGCCAGTGTCTAGAGCCAGCGTAATCCAATTGCATTTCTACTATAATAAGAACTGAGATCTTCAGAAAATGGTGAAGACTTTTCAGCTTAATTTTGATTGTGGCAGATCTATAAGCAAAACTTTGTTTTGATTTTAACTTATTTTGAATTGAGTAGCATTTGACATAAAAGTATATTAAAACAGTCTTCCAAGCAAAGCTAATCTGGCATTACATATTCTTCTCTTGTAGTTTTTTGAGATATTGGCACAATTTGTAAACAGGCAGTAGATGATAACATCAAAATGGGGAAAATTCCATATGTTTTCCATAACACATTATTTTGTTAACAAGGTTAACAAAGTTGAAGACAAGGTTCTTTATAGATCTTCAACTTTGGTTAAGGTACCAAAGTTGGCATTCACTACAGTTTGGATTTTTTTTTTTTACATCATAATATTTCTGTGTCAAACACTGGTTGCTGAGAGATGTTCTAGGCTTCAGTGCATGCAGAATGAAAAAAGGGAAATTTATCATTCCATTCCTAAATAGAAGGCAGAATTCTGTGTGGCTTATTGCACATTTCTACCAAAACAGAACAAAACAGTACAGTAGACCCTCTTTATCTGTGAGATTCTGTTACAGGACTCCCTGCGAATTGCAAAAATTGCAAATGCTTACGTCCCACATAATTAAAAGGTGGTGATGTGTGCACAGATGCTTTAGTGTATCTGCATTCACGTCACCACCATTTTAGATATAGGATGTGACACTCCACAATCGCTGGAATTTGCAGATCTGGAGGTCGCATATACAGAGAATCAACTGTACAAGAAAAAATTCAGTAGCCAAAAGTGTTTAGCATTCAGGAACTCCTGCACCTTCTGAATTAATCAGCTTTAGCAAGCTACAGTGCTACAGTGTTTATTATCTTTATAATACTTATTCATATTTATTGTTCAAGCACTTATCTGAAGCCCTTAATTTCTCAAAAACTGATGCCTAGCATTATAGTTATTAAAAGGTCATGCTCACAGTTCTCATGAGAAACAGCACTATAACCACCTGTCCTACTTAATTTGTGATCTGCTGGCTTTTCAATCTATCTTCCAACTGGAAAAATAGTATTAAAAAGAGTTAAGTCTTCCATTTCTGTACAGGTTCCCTCCCATATAAAATAAACTAAGACCCAGTTTGTCAGACCCAAATTACAAGACTGATTTTTTTTCCTTCAAGTGAAAAGCAACCTACTAGACAGCTATCAAAAGCAGAGGACATGTAACAAGTCTTTGACTTTCTTAAGCTTGTTTCCTCAAACATGTACCCCATACTTGTATTTTTCTCCAGAGAGGGGGGAAAAAATGGTATAACCAGTATAATATGAGACTTCAAATAGTGGTTTAAAGAACTGAGAGCAATACCACACAAAGAATTTTGTGCATACAGAAAATGTGAACAAGAAGGTTCTCTCTTAGGATCTGTGCAAGAATGTCCAGAACTCAGGGCAAGCAAATGGCCTACTCCTTGTTTCCCTAAGCTAAGCCAAAGTCATTGGTTCGAGAATGGTTCAAGAATCATACTCACCCAGTCAGTGCTCTTTAAAAACTTTCCGTGGCCCAAACCTCCTAGTACTGCATTCAAATTCACTGCAAATTCTCATTGCCTCCACTTGTTATATAATATTTTTATGCTATATTATAAGTCTCTACTAACTTTTACTTATCTAAAGTCTAAAATCGGTATCCAATGTTCTCAAGATACAGAGACATTTAGAAATTTCTGCTCAAGACTTAAGTATATCTTGAGTCAGGCTAGAATTCTAATCCAGGTCCTTCACATTTACTGCAGCATATAGGTCCTTTCTTACGGTTAAAATCCACTTTCATGAAACTGGTTTCAACTGTTGTCACCATCTCTTACAGATAATGTTTCCACTGCCGTTGATTTAAAGGCTCATGAAAACATGTGTCTATGTATATATTTAGAAAAGAGCATTACACAGTTGTTTCTGAATATTTGTTGTTGTGTGCCTTCAGGTTGTTTCCAGCTTATGACAACCCTACGGCAAAATTATCACAGGAATTTCTTTGCAAGATTTCTACAGAGGTGGCTTGTCTTTGCTTTCCTCTGAGACTGAGAAACCATGACTTGTCCATGACTATATGGGGATTTGAACCCTGTTTTCCAGAGTCCAACACTCAAACCTCTACACCACACTGGATCTCTTCTGAGTATTACAATCAGAATTGATAAAACAGGACAGGGCTATAACTGTGTCTTCCAAAGGGACAACTTTATGCTAAAGAGCACTGCCAGAGCTAAATCTTCATTATGTTAAAACAACTAGCCTAAACAGTAAACTAAAGCTAATGGCATGCCCAGTTTTGATATTGATATGGTATTTGTTGCAAGATGTTGCTTCTGATTTCAGAAGTGGCAGTTATTTCATTCTGCTTCGACAAACTCAATGAGTGTTGTGCATCTTAAAGGGCCAACCAATTTATTATGGCATAAGTTTTTCTGAACTATATCTGACTTCCACAGATGCAACTCATCCAACAAAAACTTCTAACACATTTGTTCGCCTTTAAGGTGCCACAAAACAGGGGGTTTTACTCTTTTGATATCACTCTTCCCACACAAAAAGGGTATGTTCCAGAGATTAATTTCTTTAGACACACAAACTGAGTGCTTTTGTGAAAAGTTTAAGATGATTGTTCCAACCATCAACATTCTTTGTGTATCAATTCAAGACTGTCAAATTAGACTTATTTACATTTAGGCTTAGCCTATGTTAACGATGTCCAGTTTTGGGAATGGTATTGTGTGAACCAAAAGACAGACTCTGCTTACTTACATCTCTGCTAAATCAGCATTTTCAATACATCATACACATGTTGCGGCAGACAAGATAACCCATCCACAATGTCTATATAGTCTGCTTTTTCAAACAACATCTGAAACCTAGCAGCTGTGTGTAAATTCTGACAGTTTCTACACTGTGAAAGAATCCGCCACTGTGTTTAAAGGCTACATTCCCCATGAAAACTAAAATATGATCTGACATTGGGCCAGTTCACATGACAGAACTGGCATGGTGAAAATAAGGAGTTCTGTTCAGTTGGGTATATCACAAGAAGTTGTACTTCACTGCACATTCTTTCAAATTCCACCTGTTACCACACCCAAAAATCTTATGTGATCATGCAGATCTACAGTTTCAGTTGCAAGTTGGGACATGGCAAAAACATTATTTCCATTTCTACTCCACAAGATAAATTAAAAACTTAATCATTAATCATGCCTGCTTAGTCAAGTGAACAAGCTGCAAACCTGATTACATAAACCTGCCTCCAAGATCAAATCACATGTGGTTTCTATACAGTATATACGCAAGGCGCTTGTCAATTTCACAATCAAGCTATTAAAGGGAAATCCTTACCTTTCTTCCAGGGAAAGACCTATATTCATTAAACCCAAGACTGAGCCTATATCTTCCATTTTTGCCACTCTAAAGCAAAATAATGCAGGAAAGCAGGCTCTAAGATACTCAATACATCTTGAACCACAAGTGGAGTGACATGGGGTGACCTGGCAATTGACCCAGCTTGAAGTGCCAAGTGATTGCTCTTATCTGCCAATTAAATCATGTGGCTGGATTGTGCTTCAGCACAAGCTAGATATAAAGGTATTCTACTCTGGGCCCATGAGGAAGAACATTTTTATTTTTGCACTTCCAAGAGATGGGCTTACAGTCTCCATATGATGTGGTAACAGTTGCAAGAATTTTCTTCACTTTTAACAGTACTTCCTCTGCAGAGATGTATTTGTATAGTATATTTTACAAAATAAGTATGTCTTTTGGCACCTTCAACAGTACATAATGAAGAGCATCAAATTCACTAAACATTCACTCTAACTAATGTCATCTTGCAAACGGTAATGAGATTTCATGTTTCTATTTGGTGAGTTAGACTTATGCTCCATAACTCTGACACACGTAGGTGAGACAACCCAGCAAAATGGTCCCTGTACTGACACATTATGGATGCTTCTACCAGATGTAGGGCTCCTAGCACTATCACTGCACTGTGCAAAGCAGCCGTTCTATTTTCTCTCCTTAAAAAACTTTTCTTATGGTAAAATAGACAGAAGCAGTTATGGGGAAAGTTGGAAGGTTACAAATGGAAGGCAACATTGGATTTGGAATATAACATTAATATAGCAATATGCTAGTGTTTGTTCTTGGTTTATGGTTATGATTTCTTAGTAGAGCAACAAGCCAGAGATGCTGATTCATACACAACACTACAAAAACCATGAACATCACAATATACTACTCTAGTACTTTACCTGCCTGTAGGAGGTGAAGAGCAAAACAGAAGTGAATATACTGCAAGCAAAAACATGTAGCTCATTCACAGTAAGATATATCTCCCAGTTTAAAATTACATGTGAAGACAACCACCTTTGTTTAAAAAAAAATCTGCTTTTGAATGTATAGAATAGATGCTGGAGAAATTATTCATTATGGGTTTGACACACACAACAAGAACCTGACCAAACGACATAGGTACTGGAAGCAAGCATCTACCTCATCTTGTATATTTCATCAGAACAATTTAGTAAGGCCATGTTATGCCAGATCAGATTCTTATACCTTCTAATGACTAAGCTTTGCTTTGTTTGCTAATCTAATATATAAAAGTCAAAGCTGTTTGTCTGTGTCAGACAAAGACCTCATATGATTGGCTGCCTAAGAAGATTCTATGCAATCCTGGGGTTTGCAATTTAGAGAGAGGCCTTTAGAATTCTCAGTCAGAGAGTTCTTGGGCTCCAGTCAATTGTATCTGTCTTGAACAGCCCGGATGCTATGGAGACATGGCCTAGCAGCAAGGAAGAGGGCAGTGTATTCCCTCAGGAACCCAACCTCTGTATGTTAATAACTCTGAATACAGATTGGATTGGGGATTATGGGAAAAATTTACAGGTACTGGACAAGACAGTTTGGAGAATTAGAGACACAGCATCTCAAATCTTTTATTTTACCTATGAGAAAATAAAATCCTAGGCAAAGCCAGGTATATATGCTAGTTATTAATACTTATGACTCTCTGCCAAATTTCCTGTCCTCAGAGAAGAACCTGGTTAATCAGGTCCTTGATTTTAGAAAGTCTTAGGCACGTGTTCTGCTATACAATATCCTGGTCTTAATATGTACTAACAAAAGTATTATGCACTGCAATAAAAATATGATATACAATGTCTTCTATAAGCATCACTTTCTACTTACCTTTTTGTACAACATTATACAAATGATATTATTTCCCAAATTAATCTAAATATTTTATTTTACTCAGGTTTAAATGTTTTCCCTTCTGGGTGATATAATGGCTATTTAACTGTAAATATGTTTTAATATGCATATCAAACAATTATTCCCTCACCAGACATGTTTACTAGTGGAGCATATGAAATAAGAACTCTAATTTTAAAATCATGGGATTTAACTGAGTTGATGCCAAACAATCTATCCTGTCATTCTCAGCTGCCATAAGCTGTTCTGTTCTAACTGTATGCATTATCCATTTACTGTTTCTTATTATCAATAAAGCTATACCTTGCCCTTCCTCCAATGATCTTAGGGTACTGTACATGGAGGTTACCTCAATTTATCTTTATAGCAACTCTGTGAGGTCTATTAGCTATAGAGAGAGAGAGAGAGAGAGAGAGAAATAAGACTTAGCTAAGATAACATTTGTGGCTCAGTAGTCTGAAGACAGATTTTCCTAGTTAGTGCCAATACTCACCATTACATCATACCAACTTCTTGCATCTAGTCTTCAGAATTTCATACCAGTGCTTCTTCTCAGAACCCACCTGTTTCATGAAACCATTGCTTAATTTGTTGTTTCCATTCCCAACTACAATTTCTACAAGGATGTCACTGCAGTTCCTAATACTCTTTCCTCTTACCTGCCACCCCTCTCTTTCCTTCTGTTAACTTCTCTCTGCCAAATTTTATGTTGTGAGTTGCATGAAGATAGGACAACTAGCATGATTGGCAATGAGGGATGTTAACAACAAACTTGCTGGAATAGATCATCAAATGACAATATTTGAAATAAGAAGTTCAAATAAATGAAGAGTACTATTAGTTTCAAATAGTTTAAGGATAGGTACTGATCTAACAACGAAAGAATACTTGACAGAAGACAGAAAGATGTAAGACATCAAACTTTGTTGCAAAACAGTAGTCTAGTGTACTTTTAAAGAGAAGTCTGGCCCATTTTTGTGCAACTCTCAATGTTTAATTGTAATTATTGGGTTTTAGAGAAAATGTAAAGTTGCTGGTAGTTATTTTGCCTTGCTTCTCCTCACCAATACTCTTCAGTCTTCATAAGGCAACATATAATTGCCTTATTTGGTGATACATCTGTAATCCTAAACAGATGTCCATGGAAATATTTCTAAGTTACTTACTACCAAGTAAATTAACTAATGGCCTGGGATTATGTTAATAAATCATTGTTTAAACAGTTATTTTGTCACACCAATTAACTGAGTGTACAAGAAGAGAGAAGCAGCACAACAGTGTCACAAATATATTGCAGACAAGCCACTTTCTTGGCATTGTAGGAAAGGGTCAGACTAGATGTGATGGTGGTACTTCCTCATATTCAAACATAGAATTGCCCCGACTGCACAGAAAAGAGGTGGACAGGAAGCACCACTAAAATGGAAAAGAAGTATCTATGGCAACCAAACCCTTAAGTGTGTGTATGTGCCTTCAAACAGTCTGCTGACTTATGGCAATCCCATGAATTTCATAGGCCTTTTTTAGGCAAGGAATACTCAGAGGTAGTTTTGCCAGTTCCTTCCTCTGAAATATAGCCTACAGCACCTGATAAGCATTGGCAGTCTCCCATCCGAGCACTAACCAGAGCTGACCTTGCCTGGCTTCCAAGATCAGATGGGATTTGGTGCCTTTAGACCTGTACCCCAAGCAAAATATGTAATGTCTGGAATTGATGTTCAGCAGAAGAGAACAGTGCTTGGGGTAAACAGTACCACATGAAAGGAAAATACATAAAGGGCTTAGCAAAGTACATAGTCTTAAAGTACATAGTCTTAACTCAAGCTACAAGTCTCCCCCTTTCCATGCTGCTCAGGAGCTCCTCGTGCTTTAAAACCTATTACATCTAGTTTGACTAGTCTGATAGTGTGCTTTCAGAGCTTTGATCGATCTACCCTTTACAAACATGAAATGTTAGCCAACTGCTATGTCAGTAGCAGCTGGATATCATGTGTACCTGAGTCAAAATTAGAGAAACCCAATGACTGATGGGAATCAAGCCAGGTGCCATGAAAAGCTCAGCCAAAACTTAAAACACAACATGTTTGCATATATATGCTTCCATTTGTATTAGCTTGTTATACACACATGGTCTTTGAAAGATCTCTAGAAGGCACATGTCAGCTGCTGACTCACTGAGGTCTTCGCAACTCTTCCGGCTAAGAGCAGTGAAACAAACAATAATAACAGTAATACTCTCCAGTAATACTCAGTTATACCAGAACATTCTTCCAGATTCTCCTCCTTTCAATAGTACCAATACCAGAAGACTCTTACAAATTCCTCTCAAGTATCCGTAAAACATAGATGGAATCCAAAGCAAGCAATAAAGCAAGTTCATGGAAGTATACACCCCAAATAAAGGTATCAAGAGCTAAATCAAACATTAACCCTAACCCATTGTTGTTGTGTGCCTTCAAGTGGCTTCTGACTTAATGGAGACCCTACGGTGAAAACCCCTATCATGGGGTTTTCTTGGCAAGATTTGTTCAGAGGGGTTTGCCATGGCCTTCCTCTGAGGCTTAGAGAATGTGACCTGTCTAAGGTCACCTGGTGGGTTTCCATGGTTAAGTGGTGATCCAAAGTCTGGTCTCCAGAGTCATTTAATTGCTAAATGAAAAGTCAACACAAATGTAAATCCTACTGAGTCAATGGTTTAATTCTATTAGAACTAGCTGATGGAATTAGGACAACTGGTTTATGCCAGGCAAGAAAAACTCTGGATTTAATGTTAAATCTTTAACGTGCTACGACATTCTGTTCCCAAGTGACAAAAAGGCAAGCAGAAATGAAGTGCAGAAGTAAATACTTATTTCAACATGTGTGGGATTATAGGAGAGCTTGAGTCTTGAAGATGAATTCACACACACATGTACAGAGAGAGCTCACCTGACCAATCAATGAAATTAATTTATCTCTCTTCAAAAGCTTGAACAAAAACAAATACATTTTTTGCGAGATAAGAAAGGTATCGTTACATTTAAAAAGCTGTAAAGTTTGGGGTGAGAGAGGTCAGCCCAGGAAGAGCACTTAAATATTCTACTTTGTGTGGCAAACACAACTTAGCCACCCTTAGATACTATGTACCTTGACTTTGGGCTCCATTTGCTATTCTGCCTCCCACAGCAAAATGTCTTCAACAAGCTCTTTGTGGTCTGAAGATGTGGGACCCAAATTTGGGAACCAATAGGCAGCCACTGTGTCATATCCACAATTCGTCAATGTCAAGTCACATTAATGTACACATATGAGTTACTAGAAATGGAATGGAGTCTTCTGCAAAATGGCAAGTGGTTGGCAACCTGGTCTACAGTACAGACAGGCAACTTTCTGTCCCTGGGACTCTCTGGAAGCCATACGGCTTTTGAAAAATGAAAACCAGAAAAATAAAACCATGAATAGTTAAAATCCACTTCTTATTTTGAATTTTTTGTGTGTGTCAAACTGCATAGTGATGGTGGTGTATGTATGTGCCCTCAAGTCATCTGTCAGTTCAAGGCAACATTATGAATTTCATAAAGTTTTCTTAAACAACGAATGCCTAGAGGTGGTTTTGCCATTTCCTTCCTCTGAAATGTAGCCTACAGCACATGGCATTCATTGGCAGTTTCCTATCCAACTACTAACTAGGGCTGACTCTGCTTAGCTTCCAAGATCAGCCAGGATCTGAACCCCTTAGGGTATTTAGGCTACAATGGTGGTTTGTTGTTGTGGGTCTTGAAGTTGTTTCCAGCTTACAGAGACCCTCAGGTGAACCTTTCATAGGGTTTTATGGGGGCTGAGAGTGTATGATGCACTGAAGGTCACCAGTGGGTTTCCATGGCCAAATGGGGAATCAAACTCTAGTCTCCAGGGTCATAGTCCAATCCTCAAATCACAACATCACACTGGTTCTCACAGTAGGTCCTATTTAAAGGAAGAATTGCTGCTTCTGGCGGATTCCGTGAGATGCAATTAACCTTTCTTCCCCCAGAAAAGGTGATCTGAGGAATTTGGGGGCAGAAAAAACAGACCTGCGGGTCATATGTGGTACTAGGGCTATACTTACCCTTTCTAGTCTATAGTAATTAAGGAATTACTTTAGCACTTGTACAAATAACTTAACCATAAAATATTTTTATGTACACATCTGGAAAGTCTTGAATTGTAAATTTACCAATGATAGTTTCAGAGAACTCAATGCACATCTAAGTTAAGCAAGACTTCAGAGCAGCATGAGATGCTGGTGGCTTTCTTTACAAGACTAATCATTTAACAAAGAATATCTACATGAATCATACTTCTGCATTTTTTCACACTCCTGGATATCTGCTTTCTTTCCACACCTGACGGTAAATGAGTAAAGTTCAACCATGCTGATCACATAGTCATATGATTTTGTTTCCGCTGGTTTTTACAAACAGAAATAAGAAAGTATACTGATTTAATCACAACCCTTGGCATGGGATTTTGAGCAAGAGTTATGCCAAGAATGGCAACTCTTTTCATAAATGTGTAACTTTGCTGGTACTTCAAAATGACTGCTATAACGGTCATTTCCCTGTATATTTCCACTTTATCAGTGCAAAGCAGCATTACATTCAGCAATTCTCTGAATAAAACTGAAACCACCTTCACCCAGGACTACCAGCTGTCATTGTGATGGCAGTTGTTGCAGAACCCAGTAATGTGACTTTAATCTCCAGATCACGCTAACTTTTTCAGAGGTGTCAAATGAAAAGCCTCAAAGTCTTTTGATAAAGGGAAAATTTAATCAAGGTTTTCTTATTCCACAGATTTTCTACAGCCTCATATATCAATATTATGCACATCCATATTATAAACATGTTTCACTGAAATCAGTGGAACATATTTCTATGCATTATGCAAACAGATTAACAAAAATGTTATGTGAAGCAGCTCAGAGAAACAGTGAGATCATCAGGCCTAGGGCAAAGTATATTTAGGCCCTTCAATCTGAGACATTTAGTTACTTCAAGGACAGAGAACCAATTTTCAAAAACTGAAGCAATGTAAAGCAGGTGGCAAAGTATAAGCCCAGATAAACAATGTAAAGTCGAAATCCACAAAATCCTGTAAAAAGAAATAAATTGTTCCAGTGAAATTATCATAAACATACACTCTCTGGTTTCACAGGACTGGGAAGCTGGTGCACTACCATACAATCAAGGCCTGCTAAAACTCAAACTTTCATGTTACAATGAGTTCCACAATTCTTTTATCTGGTTAAAAAACTCAAAAGCACCTTGAGGCAGACTGCATCTAGGTTGGAAATGGCTATTTAGCCCTTTTTACTGCTTTTCAGGTAAAAAACCACTCTTCCTAATCTCCTTTTCTGCTCATAAGGTAGGGTAGTCCTGTATCTTCTTCTGTCCATGTGGAGAGAGAAGCTTGAGAAAAGATATTTTAAGCTGAAAAAACAACTCTTTCCTTGTCAACTCTTAAATGCCTTTGGTTAGCTATGGTGAAACAGACTGTACAACTCAACCCTGCACAGTTTGAACCTAAGGAAGCAACGCCCATCAGCCCAACTAATGTTTCTGGCACCTACTAAGGCCTGCCTTATGTGTGGGAACTTGAAAGTGAGTACAATTCCTGATAATTCACATGAGTACAACTGTATCAGAAAGTTGCATATTTTGCCATTGAGACCTGTACAAAAACTATTCCATGCAGAATGACTGCTTTGGTTGGGTTTATCATCTCTGAATATGTACCTGGGCTTTTCAGGTTCATTATGTACACTTCACCAAACAGCATAAACCAATAACTAGAGACTCTGAGTCAAATTCCCCTACTCCAAAATGTTGCATGGTTTCCTCAGACGCTAATCTAAAGACAAAAACAAGGATATTAGAAGTGATATGTGAGATGACAGAACTTGACAACAGAGCATAGCGTTTCCATCTTCCACTGGTTCCTTGAAATGTTGTTCCAGAACAATTAGTTAAGGATGAGAAGATCACAAAAAACTCTCCTAGGAATCAGGAAAATGCTACATCTTCCTTTCTTTTAGTTAAGGATAATATATTTTTTCACAAAAATGTGATCAGTTATGTGCAGTCTTAATGCAGAAAGGAACCTCTACCTCACTCACCATTTTTAAAAGCACACACATTCTAAACCCTACATTCCAGTTTCACAAAACACCAAAAAATGTTTGGAGCTTTTTCAGAAATGCCATCTAGCTATACCATTTGCCACCCATGAACCATAGCTTAGTAAGAGGTTTGGAATAGCTATTTGTCAAGCCTATAAACTGGTTAGGGATCCACTTCCCTCACTTTTGAGAGCAGCCAAAAAAGGAGCAGCAATTTTAAAAAATGTTGGCTACAGTGGACGTGTTACAGTGTGTATGTGCTGGCAGAAAGGAGAACCTGTATACCCCTTTGGACTATAGCATCTACAGAAAACAGGTTCACTAATCAAAGGTGTGTTAGGCATTCCTAGCTGACCAAAGGAAAGCAACAAATGTCCTCAGCTTTGTGGTTCAAACTCTCCAGTAGAATTTAATGTTACCCGTGCCCAAACCTCAATGGGTAATTGGATTCATCCCTCTTATCACATTTCTTAGTGCTGCTGACCTAGCAAGACATTTACCTGACCATGAACGAACATATTCTGAAGTTAAGCTATAGATTACTGGATATTCACCAGCCACAATGTTCCCTTATGGGTGCTGAGGAACGATTCGGCCTGCCTTTTAAAGACAAGCATTCCGAGGCAATGGAACATGTCAGGCACAGACTTCGCCCTTTTAAACTCCCTGATCCAGTAAGAAATCCTTACCCCATGATGACCAATGAGACGTGCAGTTATGAGTTGTTTGGCTGACAAATTCCTAATAGGATTCTTCTCGCCTTTCACAACGCCCGGGGGCCAGTTAGCAATGCTGACACTCCTCTCCCGTCTGAATTTTCTGCCGTCTGTCGTTGTATATCCCAGGTGTTTCCACGAAATCCAGGTGGCCCTACGCGCCTTCCTCGACAGGATTTTAAACGCTAGAGTCTAACAGGCATGTGGGAGCGTAGCCAGGAAAAAAATTACAACCCTTATGAGGAGGAGGAGGAGGAAGAGGAGCAAGAGGAGGAGAGTCTCTGCCTAGGGAGCCAGTCCGAACAGACTCCTCTTCCCCATAGCCTCCTGGCTCCTGTCTTCTCCGCACCCCCTGCACCACGGGGTCCAGGGGCAGCTCCAGCTCCCTGCCAGGAGGAGGCGGGCGAGGAAGAGGTAGAACAGGAGCGAGGCAAGCAGCACCAAGCCAATCCTCCTTCCGCAGGGCGAAGGAGAGGCACTCGGGCAGAGAGGATCAGCCCACCCTCAGCCGCGCGTACGCCGCCGGCAGTCAATGGAAATGCCCCGGAGCGGCGAGAGCCCCGAGCCGCCGTCCGTCCGTCCGTCCGTCCGTCCGTCCTCAGGTGCAGAGCGGAATTGGGGGGCTTGCGGTGTGCGCAGCGCCGCGCGCCGCCCTTCCTTCTTCTAACACCCCCGCCGGCGGCAGCGGCAGCAGCAGGATGGGGGGTGTCGCTTCATTTTCCCAAGCAGCGGCAACGGCGGCGGCGGCGGCAGCAGCAGGCGGCGGCGGAAGAGAAGGAAGCCGTTTCGCCGGCGCTGACATCGGGCTCCACTGGACCGGCAGCTGAGGCAGGGCTCCGGCCGCGCATCCCCTGCGCAAGGACGGGAGGATGGAGGGCTGTGAGGGGAGAGAGCGGGCAGGAGAAGCGGTGCAACCCGGGGGGCGGGGGAGGAAGAGGAGGCTACGCCGCTCTTTATCCCGGCGAGGACTGGCAAGTCCCCCTCATTCACGCCTGCTTCTGCAGTGGGAGCGATTCTTCCATCTGCTCGGCCCGGGCAGGCAAATCAATCATTCGCAGCAGCGGCAATGGAAGCGGGGGAGGAGGAGTGGCCGTGGCCGTGGCGGCGGCGGCGGCGGCGGCGGCGGCGGCAGCAAGAGAGCCCCTCTCTCTGCTGCAGCAGCAGCGGGGCCACAGCGCGGGCTGCCGCCGCTGCGGAGACGGCGGGAGGGAGGGAGGGAGGGAGGGAAGGCGGCGCCTCGCCCCACAGCGCCTCAGACACCGTCCCCTGGCAGGCACAGGGCTCCCCAAGCCCCGGGTCAGCCCGTGCTCGGCTGCTGAGCCTGCTTTTCTCTCTTCCGAAAGCCTCTGTCTACGCGCTGCCCGCTCACATTTTCCTCCTCCTCCTCCTCCTCCTCCCGCCTCTTTGCTCCCTGCCGCCCGCGCACACGCCTCTGCCTCAGGCAGTCAGCCCGTCAGTCCCTCGCCCCTTTCCTCAGTCCCTCTCTCTTCCTCCCCCGCTGCCACTTTCCCGCGCAGGCAGCGCACTGCTGAGGGAAGCGCGCCTACTCCCACTCCAGTTGGGGCCTGAGACGACAGGAGGAGCGGAGGGAGGGAGGGAAGAGGAGGAGGAGGAGGCAGCGGCAGCGACGGCACCCCGCTCTCGCTTCGTATTCTCGTCCCTCCCACCGCGCACACAGCCACCGCCGCTGCCACTCCGCCAAAAAAATAACGAAGGCGGAGAGAAAGCGTGTTGCGCGAGAAGGAGGGAGCAGGGACCGGGCGCGAAGGCTGCCGCGCCGCGTGAGCAACCCCAGCTGGGCACCGAGTCCCCCGCTTTAGTCGGGTCCAGCTTTTCCTGCGGGGCTGCGCGGCGCAATCTCCCTCCGTTTATTCCCCAGCCACGACGCCGCTCCGCGCGCAGCGGGAGCAGCCGCTTAACTCTGTCTCCATCCTCCACTTGGGGACCTTTAAATAGGAGACGTCACCACGTTCCCCTACGCACTGGCGTCACACACTGCTCCCGGCGCTGACGTCATCGGGGTGCGGGGGATGATGTCAGAGTGCTGCACGCCGCCGGAAGCGCTTCTATAATAGGGAATGGAATAGAGGGGCGCAGCGCTGGAAATAGAGAAGAGGCTGGGAGGGATGCGAGTGCCACCCGCCTCCGGTCGTTGGTTTGTCCCTTGGCAGTTCCTTTCAACCAACACCTCCGTAATCTTCCTCGAAAATATATGCCAAGAAGCGAGGAGTCGCCCCTTCATGGATAGCGTAGCTTTCCAAAATGGAAAACGCACCGAGAAAATACCAAGCGGGGCCTCCTGCATGAAGTCAGCTTCGTGCTTTGATGCTAGAAATCGGTGTTGCAGTCAGCTACCGATTAATTACCCAGCGCTCTTCTTGTGGGATGCAGGACTGGGTTTTTGCTTTTTCTCGCACCGTTGAAGAAGGTAATGGGACCGTGGTCCCGGGAGGTATCCGCAGAGGGAAGTACAGTCAGGTGCTATAACTTTTCAAATAAGTTTGTATGTCCATCTGCATGCTTTCTACATAGAAAGGCCATTTGCGAGTACCTAAAATAAACGAATGAAATAACGGCCTGTTCCTAAGTCTAGGATCAGAGGAGAGGATATTAAAGCGCTTTTAGGAGAAATCCTACAAAACTTTGTTTGTAAAGAGAATTTCTGTTATTATTACATATATTAGAAAATATGATGGCCAAACTGTTGAATGCTTAGAATCAAGTGTGAAAAGATGTGGTTAATTTAAATCCTTGGATATTTAAGAAGGACTAATGATTTGCCAGTCTCTAAATTTTGTTTTAAGAGTCTCCATGAATTGAAGCTGACTTGATGCCAATTAACAACAAAAGTTTTGCCGTGGATTCAGGCTTAAAAAAAACAACAAAAAACTCCTGTACTGTATTTTCCTCATTTTTAGCTCCCTTGCTACTATGTATCCAACAAGCCATTATTTTTATTATTCTTTTCCCTGAGAACTGTTAAGTACATTGTAACTTGCTGAAAATATTTCTGTCTTGGAATCTTTCAGTGTTAAATATTCACATGTAAAAAACACAAGTTTGAATCCAGCCTTAGTTCTGTTTAGTCTCACAGCTATGGAAACCCACTGGATGACCTTGGGTAAGTCACACTCTCTCAGCCTCAGAGGAGGGCAAAAGCAAACCCCCTTTGAACAAATCTTGCCAAGAAAATCCCATGATAGGTTCACCTTAGGGTCTCCATAGGTTAGAAACAATTTAGAAAGCATACAACAATGAGAACACTGAAATCAAAGTTAAATTGGTCAAAATTAACTTAATTACCATTTATTGCTTTTTTTTAATTAGTATGTTAAAGAGAAACTTAAACTTTTACAATTTGTATGTTACATAATACATCTGGGGTCTTGTCATATGACTCCATTGCATTGTCTTAGTGCCAAGTTTGCCTGGAGCTTATCTCACGATTCTACAGCTCTCCAAATGCTGTACCATTGTTGACTTCTGGGAAATCAATTTTTCCCACTTGAAATAATCTGTTAATGAACTCCCATCTCACTATGATTTAGTAACCATTTTGCGTATGAATGTCACATTTTGCTTCATTGCAATAATGGGAATATAGCAGGTATGGTATGGATGGGGTTTCATTGGTTCTCCCTTGGAGATTCCCAAAGATCTCCAGTAGAGAAACCGCAGACTATTTTCAGTTGTTGGGCTGGGAAGACACTGGATTTCCCAAGAGAACCACTATATATTTGTTCTCTGTTGTCTGCCCCTTTTTAAGCATTATATTAATTTTCATTTAATTGGAATTGCACAGTAGTGCAATTTTAATGTAATCATATTAAGGATTAATGCCCAAAGAAAACAAGGGGTTCAGGACAAGTTTAAAGAAGAAATATACAAAAGCTTAAAGAGTAATATACCAAAGCAGAATCAGGCAAGTGTTGGCTCATAGGAAGAAGCATAGAAAAAATGGTGGAACTGTCAGGGTGTGTATTCATTGTCCTGATCTGGGTGGATAAGTGGGGTGGTTCCATGACAGCTTCATTCATAATTTTGCATTTACAGCTTCCATTTAAAAATAATAATAATAATAACCCAATCATAGAGCAGGACACAGATCAAACAGAGAAGCACAAATGGTACTGTCGTATTTCAAGTATGAGAAAGCAAACACAGGAACTAATGCCATTGAAGTACAAATGCAGTGTTAGAGGTTTATCAGTTCACTGTCATCTTCAATAGTTTAATAAATGAAACCCGCTTTTAAAATTCAACTGATTAATTTGTCCATTGCACTAAAATGTATAACTTAAGATTTTGATCATGTTGTTATTGTGTGCTTTCAAGTCATTTCTGATTTATGGCAACCAGAAAGTGAACCTATCATGTGGTTTTCTGGGGCTCAGTGTGTGTGATGTGTGCAAGGTCAGCCAGTGGGTTTCCATAACTGAATGGGAATTGAACCCTAGTCTCCAGAGTCATTGTTGTAGGTGCTGGCCATCCGTTGTCAAGCAACGGAGTGCCAAGATATTCAGCAGGCAAACACATACAGCTTAGCAGTCCAACAAAGCTTGCCTGGTCAGGGTGAAGCAGAAGCAAAGTCCAGTGTCAGTCCAAAGGTCAAGAATTCAAGGGGCAGCAAGGTCTTACAGTCTAAAGGTCAGAGAAGGCAGGCAGACGGCGAGCAGGGAATGCATAGCACACATAAAGTCAAGGGCCAGCAAACACATGTTGTTTCCGGCATCAAGTCACTGCCCTCTGCCTTCTTTACAAAGGCTGGAGCCAGCTGGCTCTTGTCCCAGCCTGATTAACTCCTGGTGTGTTTGCCCCTGCTTGTCCTCCTCCGAGGCTGCTGCTATTCACCTGGGGAAGCTGACTCCTGGCCCATGACGGTCATAGTCCAATGCTCAAACCACTACACCATGCTGGCTCATGAATATAAGACCTCATATTATTTTTTTTACATTGTTCCATTGATGTTAATTATGGGTATGATGAAGTTCCAGGGGTGTGGCTATGTGAAGTCCCAGTGCAATCTGGAAGAAGGTTGCTGTGCAACCAGAATAGCACCTCAGGAGAGCAACCTAGCCCAATGTGTGGGAGAGGCTTGTGGCTGAGAGAAAAAGTTGTATAAAGCCAAGTGCCTCTGGGTATTCATTCCTTTAGTGAGACCCTAGCAAGGAGCTAGAGAACAGAGGCTCTCAGCCAGCCAGAGAGTGTGTCTGTGTTGAGAGGTTTAATTCTCAGTGGAAGCCTAGTGAGAGGCAGAAGAATAGTTGAAACTTAGTAGAATCTGGTTAGAGAGTATGACCTGGATTGGGAGTTGAACGTTTGGGGACAGTTTAGCCAAAGAACTCTTATATGATATTTATAACTTACTAGCATATTTACCTGGCATTGCCCAGGATTTTATTTTCTCATAGGTAATACTTGTTAGAAAGATTTGAGATCCTGTGTCTGTAATTCCCCAAACTGTCTTGTCCAGTACCTGTAACTTTTACCTATATTTCCAAATCCAATCTGTATCCAGAGTTATTAACATACAGAGGTTGGGTTCCTGAGGGAAATACACTGGCCTCTTCCTTGCTCCTAGGCCTCATCTCCATAGCAACCAGCCAAGATTCCATAGAATCTTCTTAGGCAGCCAATCATATGAGGGTCTTCACCTCAGACAAACAGACAAACTTTGACTTTTATATATTAGATATGAAAATCTAAAATATAATTGAAGTGTTTCTGAGTAGAGAGTTAAGTGTTAGGTTGTCTAAAAGTACACTGAAGAAATATATCAACCTCATCCTGCATATAAACTCTAATACCTTATTCTTGTTGTTAGCTTAATGAATGTCACAATTAATTTCTATAAACATTGACTAGGTTGAATTGTATACAGTATTGTAAAGTAATGCAGAAAACACTCTACCATAAAATTGTTAAGTGGGTCTAAATAAATATTTAAAACCCTCACCCATTTATACAAAGGTGGTGCTATAACGGAGGAGGCAGAGCTGTATGGAAAAGATAAGAAGCCTTATCAGATTAGGAATAGCCATACCAATCTGGGGGAAGCAAGGGCCTGTCACAATGGGACTTGCCATGATTCTGCCAATAAAATTTGTGCACCAAGCACATATGAGAGTTAATCATTTAACTGTATCTCAAAACTTGGATTGCTAAGCACATCCCTCCAATGCTTCCGAGGCCAGCTTCAATGCTACCATATCTGGCCAAATATTTCCCTCCATCAAAATTGATCGCTAACACAAATAGTGGCCAAAACAAATCTATAACTAGCAAGTAACATGCTAGATATTCTTACTGGAGTATGATACCACATGGACATAATTTTATTAAGTTTTATTTTTAACTCACATGCCATACACATCAAATAAATGGTCAGGGAGGTTTGAACAGATATATTCATGTGGTTCAATCACAACCAGAATCCTACATTCTCTATCCCATTTCTACTTGACTTCAGCTAATCCACTATTTTGGACTACAACTCTCAAAATACTAGCACAATTACTGGAACAGGATTTTTTTTAAAAAATGAAGCAAAATATGATATGACAGTATGTAGGAGAGTAAACAGTTTTTTAAAAAATTAAACTTTGGAGAGAAATTAATTCAGCTTTTCTTACCTGTGCTTCAGTGACCAAAGGGTTTCCTTTCATTTCAGCTAAACTCGTTTCTCACTCTTTTTCTCTTTTGCTTTTCTCCTCTTGTTTATTTTTGATAATAATTTACATTTATCCGTTCTTCGCTCACATTTACACCTCTTTGATGCTGCTTAATTAATATAGGTCTATCTGAATTACTTTTTTAATGTTCCAGAGTACATATTCCACATTTGTCAGAAGTCTCATAAGCCTAACAGGCTCATCTGTCATCCCCATGGAAACCTCTAGAACCATCTAATTCCAGAGGCATAGAGGGGACATAGTTTTCAAAATCAACTTATTTCACACAAGTTAAGGATAGCACATTTCAAATGAGACAAGGAAAATGTCCAAATTATCTTTATAAACACTTCCAGACAAAATGGGAAGAAGTAGATTTTACTTAATTTCAGAACTCTGAGTTCTGATTACCTAATGAAAGCCAAAATGTCTCACAGGAAACATTCATACCACTATTTATAGACCTGTTTTCCCTGAAGTGTTTAGAAGTGTAAAAGAACTAACAAAGAAAATAAGATGGGAAGCCTGCTTTCAAACTTCAATATAATCTGAATGAACTTGACTTTTAATAGGATTGAATGTGCTCCTTTACTTATCCATGCATGTATTCAATGTTTTAACAAATATGTAGGCCTCACTTACATAACCAAAATATTTGATATTCAGATATTACTTTACTTGGATCCATATCTTCTCCAGCGATCATACCAAATTTCCTAGAGTACTGCTAGAACTTAAGGGCATACAGGACTGTGCATTCATTTTGAATGTGTGTGACCTTAACAGGACATATTAACAAGACATATTACTGGCCAATGCTGGTAAAGTGATTGTCACTTTCAGTAATTTCTGCATTCAACTGCTCTCTGACTTCACTTTGTATCCATAAAATGCTGCATAACATTCATGCATCCCATGAGGACACAGTGTTTTAATTTGATGAGAGATATATGTTTAAATTTCTTCCACTGAAAGTAACTTTGAACAGTTTGATTTGGGCTGAATTGTGTTCACACAGGCCAACTGTAACACATGCAAATTGCTCCCTCCCACCTGGGGACTACACAAGTATATATACTCTGTCTCACTTCCATGCCACCAGATCCTCTGAAGATGCCAACCATAGATGCAGGTGAAACGTCAGGAGAAGATACTAATAGAACACAGCCTCAAAGCCTAGAAAACCCACAACAACCTATGTGTTCAATATGTTTAAAATAAAGATCTGAGGGCAAATTAAATGAGGTTCCCTGAACATTCATAATCCTTTGGACTATGTTTAGAGCTAAATAAATGGGCTAATAACTAGAGCTGCATATAGTCTATGCATATAAACACAGAACACATGAGGTTTTGAAGCAAAGGATGTGGCTTTTTTGTTTCTTGAAGGCATATCAAAGGTGTCAGATGGATGGCCTACAGCTGTGTAGGCCACATCCTTTGCTTCAAAACCTCATGTGTTCTGTGTTTATATGCATGTTTATATTGATTTTTTAGAAAAACAAAGGTCTCTGCCCCCTGAGCTAGTGACACACCTGGCAATAACAAATTAAGCAATCATAATTTGGGAGAAGAGTTTTGTTGTGATGCCTCTGCCTGATACCTCTGCCTTTTTTGGACAAGTTTGCAAATGAAGAGGGGTTCATACAACACAATAATAGCATTTTGACACCATTTTAACTACCATGGCTCCATCCTATGTAATCGTAAGATTTGTAGTTTTGTGAAGTGTTTAGAATTCTCTGCCAGAGACTTCCAGTGCCTGACCAAATTACAAATCTCAGGATTCCTTTGTATGTAGCCATGGCAGTTAAAGTGATATCAAAGTGCTATCATTGTTTCATGTGAAAGAGATCTAAGTCTCTGTTACCAGCATTCCTTTGTTATCATAAACCCAAATCTTGATTAGTTAGCTGGAGCTAGTCTACTTAGAATGTACTCTTCCTAGACAGCATCTCATTATTTCAGACAATTGGTTGCAATACCTGGTAAAAGCTCTTTCCATCATCCAGGAAAAATCATTTTCTTTCACAAGATTGCTTTTCTTGTGTACTTTTTTTCTTGGTTGGAATCAGGTCTCTGCAAGTAGATTGACATTGGTATGCTAACATAATTTTCTAGATCAAACAGCTAGATGACTCAGTCCATATAGCTGGAATAAAATCTTGAACCTAAATCTAATTGTTAATCCTAGCTACAGTATATCCGTCAAGCCAAGTGCTGAATAGTAAATCAATATTTATGTAAATCTTACTGATTCAATGGATTTACTATAGTTGGGATTAGCAGTTGGATGTAGGCCACTAACCTCCCATCCCGCTTACCTAGGTTTCAGTTTTCTTGGAAGGGAATCACAGGAGGCTTAATTGAGTTTCTTTGATGTAAAGTTTATTTACACACCTAGGCACAGGTTGAGCATAAGATGAGTGTTCACAGGCATTAATATACTGATAGACTCTTGCTCAGCATCAGATGTCTGGGAAAACCAGGAAAGCCACAGGACTTTCTGCAGACAGCAAAATTATCTCTCCACCCCCAGATCCAGTTCTAGCACAGACTGGCTCAAAACTGCTGAGCTATCATTCCTTAATAAATGGGGAGAGAGAAGTAGGTAATTTCTAGCCAGACTTATGCCTTCTGGTGCCATCCCAGTACCTATTAAAATGCATCAATTGAGAATCCATGCTCTATTGCAGAAGGAAGAAGTTTATTAGAGTGGGAAACCAAATGACCCACCCAACAAGTTCTTTCTGGGCCAGATGTAAGAAAACTGTGGCCACAGCCTTGATGTCATTTGGTCCCAAGGAGCCAGATTTCTTTGCTTGGGTTTTCCCTGGAAAGGGAGTTGTGCAGTTAGTTGGTTGTGACACAAACCCCTTGATTCAGCAGCCTGCTACAGAAGCTTTCTGTAGCTAGTGCCTGTTTTGGTGTGGCTTTGACTTCCACATGCCTCCCTTGTATGACACTAATATTTCCCACTGGACAAGCAAGACTTGTGTGTTGTCATTTCCATTCTTATCTTTGACTCCTAATTAGAAGTAACAGTCAGTACCTGTGTATACCACTCATGCTCCCCACTGGACATCCTCCAGAAGCAAGGGGCAGGGTTTTGGGGCCAGATGGGGAGCCTCCTTGGATCAGATTAGCCCTAGTGGCCACAGATTCCCCCCTCCTGATCTATTTTCACATCTTCAAAATGTGTTGTATTAGGCATTTATATTTCTCCTAATTAAAATGTTAGAATCAAGAGTTAGAATGATGGGGGAGAATGTACGAGGTCATCATGAGCTACATATGATATGTGTACAGCAGATGTATGGTGCCGAGTCCTGTAGCATCCTGCTCAAGGAGTAACCCCATTGCACCTGTGCCCCAGCAGCTGTTGAGAGCCCTTCCTCTGCTTCCGTTCAACTGCCACTACTGTGGCCTCTGAGGGAAAGAAGAGCAGCCAGACAAAGCTTGATCATGCCTGTGCCTCAATGGCTGTTGAGGGTCCTTTTCTCATGGCCATTTCTGCCCTACAATGTTATAGTGCTGTTGTTCTACTTCCAACATCCTGTGGAATTCTGGGGTTTACTGAGGCCAAAGAGCTCTCTGGCTGAGAATTCGAAATGCCCTTCCCTAAACTGCAAACCCCAGGATTCCATAGGATGTTGAAAGTGGAACAGCAGCACTAACACAGTGTAGGGCAGAAATGGCCTATGTTCAGTTGCCATTACTGTGGCCTTGAGGTGGGGCGGGGGAGGAGAGCAGCAGAACTACGGAACTTAATTTTCACCCAACCATCCCTTTTTTCTTGTACATCCTGTTTTACTTAGATTGTTATCCTGAGGTCAGGCTAACTAGTTGTAAGCTGCTTTGGGAATCTTTGTGGTTGAAAGGCAGAGTATAAGTATTCTAAATAAATAAATAATGCATTTATTGTGGCATAAAGCTTTCATGAGTCAGAGAACCTGCCTTGACAGATGCATAAAGTGCATTCCTTTCTCTCTCTCTCTCTCTCTGTGTGTGCGTGTGTGTGTGTGTTGTATATATATCTTGCCTGCTGATGGGGAGAGGGGGGAAATGTTCTGCTCTGTTTAACAAACTGAGACCAAGATATTAATCAATACAAAAGACAGTTGTAGGACTTCTTATTGTTTTATTGTTGTGGCAATTGTACAACAGCAAAAAAAACTGAACTACAGCACAACAGGCAATTTTGTGCAATGCTCTCAATATTAAATGCACAAAAGTCCTAGATAATTGTATATGAGCACTTGATGATGACATGATCAGTTCTGTAGCTGAGCAAGGAACAACCTCCATTATTGCTATTAAGGAATCATATTGTTCAGAAGTCCTTCCACAATGTTAGTTGTTCAAGGGGAGTCTGTTGGAATTGGGAACAGTCATTTGCATGAGCAATGAAGATAAAACTTTTGCCCGTAATTCTGTCTCATTTTTCTCTACTCTTAGTTTGTTAGTTAGTTTTTTATAGAGTGATATATTCTAAACATTGGATAGCCGTGCTTCTCTGGTCAAACATTTCAGATTTGTCTAGTATCTGACACTTTCTGTCTAAGCAGCTGGCAATATCGTAATTATTAAAGCCTTATGCAATACAGTCCCATTACTTTAATAGAACAAAAAAAGAAATATTATCCATTATAATGGATTTACTGCCTAGTTAGTGAACTAGTTTCCAGAAGTTTATAATTACTGGACAGTCTGGCTACATGTGGATAAACAAAACATGTTGGCCACATCCACTGTAGCGCAATGCCAATAACAAATTATCAAATTTAGCAATTTTGGCTGTTCGTAGGTTTCATTGGCACTGGCATCTTTGCGTTTTCTCTCCTTTGTGATGAGACAGGGCCCTATAACGCTAAAATTATAACAGTGATTCCACTTAACTGCTATGGCTGCATTCTGTGGAATTCTAGGATTGGAAGCTTGGTGAGGCACTAGAGCTCTCTGCCTGAGAATTATAAATATCCTTTCTCTGAAGTTCAAACCTCATTATTCGATAGGACGGAACTGAGGCAGTTAAAGTGGAAGCATAGCACTATAATTATGTACAGTAAAGTGAAAGGGAACTGACACTCCTGCCTTTTCCCTCTTGGAATGTGGTTTATCAAGTCCCAGATCAGGTTTTCAAGCCAATTTTGACTTTTTTGCTTCCCCATACAAACTATCTGCCAGCCAGTCATATATTCTCCAGGCCTACCTACTGATAATGCTAGAGGATTCTACACAACTTTTTTACAAAATATATTAACAATCCAGGAGACTCTTGGGTGTGTTTTATACAAATAAGAAAGGCTTGTGTCCACAATTCTTGAAACCAGTTAATAACAATATGCTGGAGTTCAGCTTTTAAAGACTGTTCAGTTATTGGGATTCTTTGAAAGAAGACATGGAATTTAAGTAAATTTCCCAGTTGAATAGAAGTGATGATGGTTTAGGAATAGACACAAAGGAGATTGGATGGAACTCAAAGTTTTTATGCAGGGCTATAAAGCTCAGTGTGCTCTTGCCAGGAATGTGTTGGTCAGTTTGTTCACCTCAACATTACAAAGTGAAGACATGGGAGGGCATAGTGCAGCTGTTCACAGTCCTCTAATTCCGTGTCTATCATTGCGCTTGATTATGTGAATTAATCCCTTTAACTGGAATGGTTGGAAGTGCAATCTCAAATTGGGCATCGCTGACCTTTCACAAGAGGTAGGTGCATAGGAGGTCTTTTTTGTTAACATTTGATAACATTATGGAGGGAGTATGAGAACCAGAGAGTTGGTTCATAGAATGTGCTTTAAGAATAACAAAGTCTGGCAGTGATCCTATATGATGGACTGTGTACTAACTCATTTTGCTTCTTAGGGCTTTATCACATGAGGCAAGTAAATCACAATTACAGCAGGATGATAGCGTCTTTGCTGGGACTTATCATATTACCTCTCTCCTCTTCTGTTGTTCTCCTGATGGGAGACCATTTGGAAAGCATTTGTTTTACAAGGGAGGTCCTTAATGGTGTGTGTGTGTGTGTGTGTGTGTGTGAGTAAAAAAAATACTTTTCCAACAGTCTCCCACCAGGGGAAGAACAGAACAGAATCACGTCTGTCACTTACCATGTGATAAGTCCCAGCCAAAGACGCTCTTGTTCTGCTGTAATTATGACTTACCTGCCTCGTGTGTTAAAGCTGTCAATCAAGAACTAAAACTCCTCTCCATGATTCTGGCTCAAAGAATTAATTCCCCCCCCACCAGTTGTTACTGCTAACTTTTACATTCCACCTTTTCCCCAAAACAGGGATTCAAAAATGGCTGTATATTATATTCTTAATGTCATGTTGCTAATGACCAAAAAGGGTTTAGGCTCAGTTGCACTTACTCTGTACACAATCAGGAGAATCTTAAATGTGATCACAAAATGGAATCCAAATGGATCTTTTTCCTCCTTCATAAGATGCCCTCAAGTCATTCAGTGGCTGTAACTGTTTATGCTGTTTCTGAAACTCAACTTCAATAATAAAGTAGTGCCATTAATAATGTGAATGGGTAAAGATTCTAAGGCCACTGTCCATATTAACAAAATTGGTTCCAAGCCAATTCAGACAAATAGGCAATTGAGACATGAATATCCTCTATTCCCACTACTTTTGGCTATTGCCATTGAGCTTTTAGTGAGTTAGTTTGAACAAATCCCCAATTTGAAGTTGCCAAAAATAAAAGAAAATTTCACCTGATAAGCTTACTGCAGGTGGTGTGTTACTTTTCCTCACCAATCAAACTCAAACTATCCTGGCTACAAGCAACATTCCAAACCTACCCAAGGTTGAAAATTAACTTTTCTTAAGTCAGAGCAACTCTGCATCAATACTCCACTACAGTTAACAGTGTGATTTACAAAACACAGATGACCCTGAGATATTCTAGTCTTAAATATTTGGGAGCTGTGCTCAATAAAGATGACCTTCAACTTGTTCCTGGAAACTATAAGCTTCTGGATAAATATTTAGGACTAAGCTCAAATCCTGGAAAGAGCTTAAGCTTTTGTTACTGGAAGGATATTTATAGTTAAAATGTTTATCATTCCCAAATTCTTGTTCCAGTTTCAAAAACAACTGATTCAGTAGGCAGACACTTTGGTTTCTAAATGGCAAAAAGTGCTAGAGGACTTGATGGTAGGTGGGAAGTTAGATGGTGGGCAGTGAATTTTGTGGAGGGGAACAGCAAATGGTTTAGGCAATGGGCTTGGGGCCAGATTGAGGTCTGCTCGGCAGCCTGTCCCTACTGCACATCAGAGGAGCCTTCTAAAACTTTTCCTAAGAACTTTCCCTCAGAGCAGAGGACTTCTCAGAGAGGAACAGCAAATGTGTTAAGCAATGGGAAGGATCCTTCCTTCTAAAGCCTTTGAAGCTTCAGTAATGGGGAGTAAGAAGGATCCTATTCCCCACTTCCGAAAAAGTCTCCAGCTTCAGAAATGAGAAGTGTTCTTCACTTCCGAACCCACAGATGCTGAAATCACAAATGTGGAGGACCAACTACTTAAATTGTTAAAACTGACTTTATTTGACTCTGTCCAGAAATTATGGAATATAGGTTGGAGTATAAAGTTGGCTCCCAGACCTGAGACTTGACTTGAAAGTATCTTGCAAGATCTTAAGACTCGACTTGAGACTTGAAACTACAGACCTGAGACTTGACTTGAGACTTAAACTAAAAGACTTAAATATACCACTAGAATTAAGGTATAGTACTTAACATTGACTTGTGGATAAGTTGTCCCAGTTTTTGAGGGTCAATTTTTTGACTAAAATTTCTAGACTTATGCAAGAGTATGCAGTAATTTTGGAAGAGTAAATATATGGACACCTTTTCTTAAAAGTTTGTCTTTCTAAAAGAAAATATCCCATGATCTATTTTTTTCCAATTCTTTTTCAATTTTCAGGGTTTTTTCCTAGGGGAAAAAAAGGCTCCAGGAAAAAAAAGCAAGGGGAGACAGCTTTATTTCCCCCCGACCTCAGTTTTTCCGCTTTCTTCCCCAGGCATTCTCATCTCCAATTAGACCATCTATACACAGGCTTATGCACAGTGTTTGTTTGTTTGTTTTCTCCATTGTGCCTCTACATCAAATTACAAGTATACTTCAGTTAACTAAGTATATCTATTCCTGGACATTACTTTTTTTAGCAGAAAATTTGGTACCAAAGAAATAACATGGAGAAAGTAGGGGAAGGTTCCTACAGCACAGAAAAAAAAAGCAATTCAACATATTTCAGCAAACTTAAAAAAAAATTGGGGATGGGAGAAGGACGGGACCCAGATGAGGCTTATGCACAACGTCGTCTGTGTCCTGTCCTTCTCCCGTCCCCAGGTGGCACAACTGTATCGCAAATCATTGACAGGTAAAACTCATCATTGACTGATGATCGTGCAGCCCTGCTGCCACTCTTGCACACTTGTCTGACTGGAGAGGGTAAGGAAGCACATGGCTATGCTTCCTGTCCCAGCATAACCTGGGACAGTACCTGGCTGCACTGCAGAAGGAAGAAGCATGGCCATCACACCTCCATTCCCGCAGGCAGCCAGCGCAGAGGGCAGCGCTCCTATCGTGCTCCCCTCTCCGGAGAGGCGCTACCAGGATCCCCACGGGACATCATTAGGATCAGTTAGAGTGTGGAAAGGGCCTACGTCAACTAAGGAAGGAAGGAATCAGAAGTAAACAAAAGCATATTGAACCTTACAGAGACTACTTGAAGGTGTCTTCTGAAATATATTTGGGGTGACCTTTTGTTTCACCAATCTCCACTTTCCTTATTATTTCCATTTTGGTGTTTAAATTTACAGATCCATGCTTTTTTAGAAACCTAGGGGTAACTAGTGTGGCAGATTTATTTGCTCTCTCCCTTCCCCACCCTCAATTTTGCTGTTTATGAATGCTCAGTAAGCGATTCTGCAAGGATTCTGTTGTATACAGTCACACACAGTTACACTAGGATTGGTTAGAACAGAATCTTACTCTTTCCCAGAAAAAAAAAATTGTACTATTTACTACAGAAGTGCTGCTGCAACACAACACCAGATATCTGTATTTTTCCAGCCCTCCTTCAATGTTGATGCTAAAAAACTTCCAGCTAGACAGATAATGAGAAGGAAAGATGAAGTTGTGTGGGTATTAGAAGACTTCCTAAAAATCCTATGACATGGAGCTTCACCATCAGAGCCTTTTTTCACTAACATATGCCTGTATACATGTTTACTGCAATCATCTTTTAAAAAAAATTAAATGGTTTTATTTTCAAGATGAGCTGTTATCTTCAGATTCCTCCTCTCACCTTAAGGCAGGAAGAGAGGAACCAGGTCTCAGTGATCTGGGAAGTCTATTTAAAAATGGGAGATGGATAGCTGCATAATGCCATTTGATTGACCCAGCATATTGTAGTGATTTGAGTCTCGATAGGAGACCAGAGTTTGAATCCTCACCCAGCCACTGAAAATGCTGGTAACTTTTTCATCCTTAAAGAAGGAAATGTCAAGGTTCCTGTGAATAAATCTTGCCAAGAAAATCCTATGACAGGGTCACCTAAGTCTGAATCAGCTTGAAGGCAGGTAAGAACAAGCTGTTTGATTGGTAACATTCCACACTGTCCCTCTGAAACTACTTATGCAAAGCTGATGGATGATGAGGTGTTCTGACTAATGCATCATTCATCAGAACTGGAATGTATGTATCAGTGTAAGAAAAATTATCTATTGAAGCGGTAGAGAATATGGAGAATTTAGAGTTGTTTCTCAAATGGACCTGATATTGCTTAGAACGTGAAGAAATTACAGGACATATTAAGAGAGTATGGAGGAAAAGAATTACTGTTTGTTATCTATCCATTGCAAAACCTGCATTGCAAATACAACCCACAAAAACACCAGTTTATGACAATATTTTAATTTGTTTTGGCTTATTTCATATTCAAATAGCATCCTTTAGTTCACTTGGTTGTTTTTTTAGAGCCTTCAGGAGCAGAGGATATATTGTGTGCATCAGGACTCTTGGCATGAGGCTCCATTAATGGATTCATATTTTGAAAACACTTCAACCGCAACAAAAGAATCCACATCTTGTTTGCAAAAGCAATGCAGATTCTGCATTTTTTGGAAGTTTTGTGTGCTGTAATGGTTCTATTTCAAGTGAATTTATGAACCTCTAAAACTGATTGCTGAGCAGCCAAGTCAACATACATTATCTGGAAGGTTTAGAATGCCACACTTCAACGTGCTAATGGACTAGTATTATGCATGCAAGACATAAGATTGCAGATCAGCTTCAAAGTACCAGAGACCATATATTGACATGGCTGGGCTTGGCAGTGTTCCTTGAAAATGTGTGCCTAGCAGATTGTGAAGCAATTCATTCTTGCCCAGCTAGAACTCCCAAATGCAGTTGTAGCTCAGTGAGAAGGTCTTGATTCATGATGTCTGGAGAAGTTTTTTATTGACACTATAGAGACTCCCATGTTACACTTTTCCACCCTTGGTATGAGGAGAGGGGCAAATGTTCTTCACCCAGCAGCTGCTGTTCACAAACATTTTCACTCTTCACTAAATGACCCTGAAGAGGTGCCCTCAGGGAACCACCTCCCCTAGGACCATACTGTCCAGCAGCTGGAAGACCATTTCACCCAGCCTGATAATGTCACCAGAATAGCTGGTACTTGGGCTAGACAACAGGCTCAATTTGACTGAGGAGGAGGTGGTGCTGGAGGATGGACTTCTCCTGTGGATGGGCAGCCCTTGGAGGAGACAGCATAGGGTGGAGACTTGGCAGGTTTGGAGTCACCCCACATTTGCCATTGAGCTCACTCTTCTGAAGACCATATCAGCTCTTGGGGAGGGGGCCATATTGAGCATGCAAAGTTGGAGTTCATATGCTTGTGGCAAGAAGCTGTTGCTTCCCCTTACTGTGCTGTCACCACCGTCTGGGAAGGGATGGGGTCTCTTCAGGGGCATAGCTGGGAGGGGAAGGGATGAGGACATTGCCTTCCCCCACATAAATGTTCTACCTCCCTGCTGAAATTTTTTAGCATAACAGAGCAAGCCACTGAACATTGCTTATAGCTGGAACTCTAATATTTGCTGTGTTTGCTTTCTCAGGGTAACTCTGCTTGCCCCTTTAATCTGAATGCCTAAACCTTATTTCTCAATTGAAATTCAACAAAGTTTTATGTTACTGCAATGCTAGAAATTTCATTTGCAGGCCACTGTCCTTATTCCCCTTCCTCTTCACTACATCCCAGCTCTCAACACATCTGGGCAATATGGGCCACTTTTGCACTAGACTATTATAGTGTTATTATTTCACTTTCAACTTCTTATGGAATCCTGGAATTTGCAGTTTAGGGAATCCAGGGAAATTGACATTTGGTAAGCAGATTATTTGCTTTCACACATGAACACTGACTGATCACTGTAAAGATCTGAAAGACCTATATCCCTTCACCCAGCTTTTTGAAAATGTAGGGTGATGGACATGATTTGAATCTTTCTGCATCCTTTTACATCCTATCCCACTCTCCAAACTGTATAAATGTGCTTTATACCTGTACTGCATTGAAGAATTTGGTTTATATCCTTGAAAGCTCATGTTAACCTAAAAATCCGTCTTAAAGGTCATGCCATATTCCTTCTCCCCTCCTCCTTTGTATCCCCCACCCTCACACACACACAGAGTAAATGGTGCAAACATACACAAGACATTTTGTGCCAGGCCATTGACTCTGTGTGTGTGTGTCTGTGTGAGTGTGTGTGAGAGAGAGAGAGAGAGGGAGAGAGAGAGAGAAAAGGACATTTCGACACTACACTATTATAGCACTATTATTCCACTTTCAACATCCTATGGAATCCTGGGATTTGCAGTTTAGGGAGGAGCATTTAGAATTCTCAGCCAGAGAGCTCTTTGATCTCAGTAAACTACAAACCCCAGAATTCCAGAGGATGTTGAAACTGAAATTATAGCACTATAACAGTCTAGTGTAGAATGGCCAAAGAGAGAGAGAGAGAGAATAAGACAGAGAAAGACTTCAGAAAGGGGCTGCAAAAGGAGGCAGGGTGGAATTGCAAGAGCAAAGTTTTGTCTTCCCTGACAAGCCCCAGTTGTGGGGGAAGGGAACAGTCATTTGGCCATGGATTTTTTTTTTCAACAGAGAAAAAAGTTTAAAAGTTTCTCAGTTACTTTGCCCATTGGAAGGAAATCAAATTGAAATTTCCACTCCATCTCCGTTTCCCCTGATCACTGCAGATGGATTGACATTCCCCCACCACAGCATGCCTACTGAATTCCTCCTCACCACCCACAATTGGCATAAAAACTGAATTGAACTTTTGCACAGAAAATCATAGCACAACAAAAATGGGAAAGAAGGTCATCAATGGATTTTTTTTTATGTTAACAAAAAGAAACAGTTTCCAAACAGTCTCCTAGGGAGAACAAAAGAACAACAATGACATCATGTGATAAGTCCCTGCCAAAGATGCTATTATCCAGCTGTAAGTGTGATTTACCTGCCTCGTGTGATATCTGCGTATCTGCGCTTCTACACAAATGAGCACCTACACTATAGCGCGCATTGGGGGAAAACCCCCCACATTTTTCAAGGTTTTTAAAAAACACGGCGCCACCACTTCCGGTTGTTTCTGAGCGGTTTGAGGTGTGGAACGTCAAAATTATATACGACCCAGCGCACTCTACGGTGTGGAAGACCTCCGTTAGAGGTCGCACTGCCCCATTTTAATTACCCCGTGTGGAAAGGGCCAAAGCCCTGAGTGATCTAGGCCAATGATGTGATTGCATGTCTCTATAACAAATCGGTTGAAGTCTTTACCACATGAAAGTGGCAAAGCCAAGTGATGTGTGTGCATGTTTTAGGTCAAGTTTTTTTCATGCTAGAGATAGGAAAAAAACAGGAACAGAGTTAGCTTAATAGCTGGGAATCCCACAGAAGGAAGAAAGATGATCTCTTGTTGGCATTGTTAGTCTGCCACCAAAGCATGAGACATTAGGTGTGAAAATTAGTTTGATCATTTGAAATTTTAGAAACTAGGAAACTAATTCATTACCATGACCACTAATAATTTTGAAATAATTTAATAATTGAAATAATTTATAAGTTATTGTTGATTGACTTGTTTAGAATGGTAGAGTTGGGCCAGGCCATGGAATCTAGCTAATGGCATTGAGGTTGTCAGTGCTGACCTCAGGGGAGCACATTTTTAAGCTACTTCAGAAGGGCTCTTTTTGTCCCTTTAAAGTTGTCACCACCCTATAATTTTTCACGATAAGGACTAAAAAGCCTGAAATATATAATACTTGCCCTGGCATGGTTGGGAGTCCAAAATGTTTAGGAACTGTTCATTTGGGGAAGGATCTCCCATAGTACGAGACCTCATCTTGCAACCTCTTTAATTCAGTTGGTCACTCACCTGCATCTCTCTTACATTCCACCCCTACCAACCTGTACACTTCACTCATTCTTTCAAATTCCTTGTTTGTCTGTTTAGTAAGGAATGATTTCTTTCATTTACAGAGCACTGTTCCACCACAGGTTCACCAATAAGTGGATAACTACAAAGACCATTCATAGAATAAAGAATAAAGACTTCTTAATCTAAAATTTTTCTCTGAGCATATGCAGAGGATTTTTCTTCACCACTGAATCAATGCATTCTTTCTGCCTCTGCACTCCCATTCAAGAAGTATGGTCTGTACATACCTGTGGCAGAGCACAGATATTGCATGAGGGAGTCAGAGATCCTACTTTCACTATGTGGCATCTTCAGTTTTAATGATAAACCTACATGTCTCTGCACCCCGTTCCCTTAACTGTATAATTAAAAGGCAGTTGAGCAGCAGGAGAAGGAGGAGCAGGTGAAAAGCAGAATGGGAATGAGTGTGTGTGTGAGAGAGAGATGGACGAATAAAAAGAAATGTGGGGGGGAGGTAGAGGGTTGGGGAAGAATTTTCACTTAATTGTCTACTAGATGAGCAGCATTACAAAGGGCGTAATTATTTTATTACTTATTTTATTTGTTTATTTAATTTATATCCCACCTTTCTCCCAGCACAGCTTTTAAGGTGGCATACAACATTTTAAGACACAATTTAAACTCTTAATACAAAAGTTAAAACACACTCAAACACAAACTATGATTTAAAAAAAAACACAGGTTAAAATACAAGTTCAGTAAAAGAAATTTAAAACATAATAAAATATAAATACAACCCCCTCCTGCTGAAAGCTGTGTCTGCTGCAACGTGCTAAAAAACAAATGCCACCTTGAAGAAAAAGGACTTTATCTGCCAGTGGAAGGACAGCAGGGAGGGGTCCAAGCAGAATTCCTGGGGAAAGGAGTTCCAAAACTTGGGAGTAGCTTCCAAGAAGGCTCTTGCTCATGACCTGAACAGGCACGACTGATATAGTTGTGGGACCAAGCCAACCCCCCCACCTCCCATAGATCTTATAACATGGGCCGGTTAATTGAAGATCACTCCAAGTAATATTATATCAGATTGTATATTATACCTTAATATCCAATAAAAACTAGACCATAATAGAATCAATAGAGGAGAAGTTACTGGTGAGAGTCATGATGAATCCCACCTCAGAAAGACTCCAGATGTTTTTCTTCCATATAAGCCCATGGGGGACACTGCCTTACATGACATTCTAAAGGGGTCCTGGCTGATTATGGGCCTTGGTTTTCTGCTAAGCAGACAAACCATCTCCATTTCAGTGCAAAACTTATCTTTTCTTCTATCTCATTGAATTCTTCTGCTCTAGATAGTTATCTCTCTTCCCCTCCTGCATGTTTTTCCAAAGAAAACATGTAGATATCACTAAAATATATTTGCAACTTCAACATTAGCTGAGGAATCTAGTGAGTTAAGGGAAATCAGTAGAGAAATCTAGCAAATTAATAGCTTAGCTAGTTAATTCCAGAGCTTGGTCTTCCACTGCAGGCATAGATTCCAACAGTGAAGGTCCTCCTTACAAAGGATTTTTATGCTTGTTCATCTTTCTCTTCTTCCTCATCTAGCTGGGGGTAGAAACTTCAGGCTCAAATCATAAATTTTGAATCATAGAATCACAGAGTTGGAAGAGACCACAGGTGCCATTGAGTCCAACCCCCTGTTATGCAGGAACACTCATCAAAGCATTCCCAATAGATGGCCATCCAGCCTCTGCTTAAAAACCTCCAAATAAGGAGACTCCACCACACTCCGAGGCAGCATATTCCACTGCTGGACAGCTCTGACTGTTAGGAAGTTCTTCCTGAAGTTCAAGTGGAATCTCCTTTCCTGCAGCGTGAATCCATTGCTCCTTGTCCTAGTCTCTGGAGTAATGGAAAACAAGCCCGCTCCCTCCTCAACATATCCCTTCAAATATTTAAATATGGCTATTATGTCCCTTCTTAACCTTCTCTTCTGCAGACTAAACATACCCAGCTCCCTAAGCCACTTCTCATAGGACATGGCTTCCAGACCCTTCACCATTTTGGTCGCCCTCCTCTGGACATGTTCTAGCTTGTCGATATCCTTCATGAAAACAGTGCCCAGAACTGGACATCAAATTAGGTGGAGTTGCTAATACACCAGAGGACAGGATCAAAATTCAACATGACCTTGACAGATTGGAGAGCTGGGCCAAAGCTAACAAAATGAATTTCAACAGAGAGAAATATAAGGTCCTGCACTTAGGACTTAAGATTTATATTAATTGTGAAATCATAATTAATATAAATCTTAAAAAAGACTGGTGGAGATACCAGTATGTATTTTTGTTATCACTGCCCTTTTTACTAAAAATTCTCTGGACCCAAGTCTTCTCCATTCTTCCATACAGCTCTAAAACTGAGCAAACTACTCTTTCAGGGTGATGTATGTATTTTTTATTACAGTAAGGATGGTGTAGTGGCTTGAGCATTGGATTACAATCCTGGAGACCAGGGTTTGATTCCCTGCTTGGCCATGGAAACCCACTGGATGACTTTGGGCATGTCAAACACTCAGCCACAGGAAACCCCATGATAGGTTCATCTCAGGACCAAAAATCCAAAAGGACCTGAAAGCACAAGTAACAACTGGGCTGAGGAGAATGAACACTAACAACAAAAGAACAAAAGCTTGGTCAACCTGCCACCATCACCTGCCCTGGCTGCATGAGCTGGCTGAGAATCTGTTATTTTGCTCCTCATCTCTAGTTAGGATTGTTCTGACCTAGTTTTTGGTCTGAACAGAATGTTTGTTCATTTAAATATTTGTATCCTAATCTATATCACAAGATTTCAAGATGGTACAAAAGTAAAATCATTATAAGCATTTGAAAATAATTTAAAATAATAAAAATAACAGCTAGCATTCTGTATTGGAATTACATATGTTTAAACTAGGCCATTTCCACACTAGATTGTTATAGTGCTATTATACCACTTTCAACATTCTATGGAATTCTGAGTTTAAACTGCAAACCTCAGAATTCCATAGGATGTTGAAAGCAGTATAATAGCACTATAACAATCTAGTGCAGAAATGGCCCTAGAGTTACAGATCTTTAAGCTCTCCCTGTTCACTAACACTACATAGTTACAATCATGGCACTATTGTCACAATCATAAACACCCTCCCAAACCTACTTTATGAAGCAGCAGTGGAATCAAGAGATGGAGCACTGTTCAGCTGGCAGTCAGGGCACAGGGGAATAACATTTTTGCCACCTCCTTTCCCCTGAGCAACGCTGCAACATGGAATTGTGACAGGAGTCCTGCTTCTGATTGTGGTAGCATCACTCACTGATGAGAAGGACCCTGGACCCTGATCGTCATCTTCTTAGACCTTGATCTCTCAGTGCTGCTGCAGCCTGCTAAAGTAGATGTTGGGGGAGTTAGGTCAGGAGACATTACTTAGGCCATTTCTGCACTAGCCTGTTCTAGCGCTATTATTCTACTTTCAACATCCTATGGAATCCTGGGGTTTGCAGTTTAGGGAGCGGCCTTTGAGGCCCCTCCCTAAACTGCAAACCCCAGGATTCCATAGGATGTTGAAAGCAGCATAATAGCACTAGAACAGGCTAGTGCAAAAATGGCCTTAGTCATACATTCATAACCAAGTAGATGATGTAGAACATGGGCCAATGTAAACAAACTAAAGGAATTATAAGGATTATGAAAATTAATGAAAATGAGAATTATTTTATACAGAAAGGAGATCTGATGCCCCCATCTGTCCTTATGTTGAGGGAGGGACGATGCCATGGCCTTGGAGGAAAAAAATAAGCAGGCTGAGAAAAGTACCCTTGGCCCAGATGACCAAACTCCACCTGAACACCTCCAATGTCTGAAAAGCTTCTACCACCACTGTCGTCTGTGTCAAAGAACTCTTCCTTAGAAAAGAATGGTACAGCCACTGAAACTGAAGACTGGCTTTTGGAGCTATAGCATATCATGGAAATAGATAAATTGAGGATGTTTTTAAAAGACAAAACACTGGACAATTTTAGAAAAGACTGGAATTGTCTGTATATTTACTTAGAGGAGAAATGGGAAAATGCTTCGACAATAGTCTTGAAGGAATGACTATTTGCAATGTACACAAACATTGAATAAGGAATTATTTACGATAATAAATTTTAGAGCAGACAATTTAAGATTATGTAAGATATTATTAAGGGTGAAAGATTCTGTAATATCCTGGGAGATTCTGTAGTATTATCCTTCTTTTTGTATGTATATTTTGCATATTTGTACATGGTTTACTACAAATATTATGTGTATTATATAATAAAAGAAAAGAATGGAAGAGCCATAGTCCCCCCTACAACAGCCAACAACTCTGAAAACAAAGAAAACCTCCTTTAATCAATAGAGCAGATCTGCACAGAGATCTGTTAAGATTTTGGTTTGGGAGGGGGGTCAAGGATATAACTGCAGTTTCTGTGTGTGACTAAAACATATACACTGTGAGGAAAATAGTACAGAAATCACATGGAATTTTTAAGGAATGCCATGTGGTCATGAAGTGGTTCTCAACTAGATTTTGTTAACTAGATTTTAAGTGGAAAATCCAGTACAGTTGAAATTTTATATAGCTCTCTTTCCCCAGTGATCTCAAAACATTATTTCAGAAAACAAGGTCAACAGCAGAAAGAAAGAATAATCACTATACAGGCTGGCTGCATTGAAGTCAGAAAGCTTACTTGCTGGGCCATAACATCTTTTATAATAAAAAAGGTTTAGTTGATTGTGTTTGCAGACAAACGTTTTATCTTGTGTGTTTTTGCACTCTGTTTCTGAGACTACTCCAGGATAACATCCCTCCCTAGAATCTGCAAAACTGGTGAATGTTCTAAAGTTCCTCAGATGGTTTCATGTCCCCTAACATTGCTCCATCATCACTCTTGGCTTGGTTCTTGAAGATCATGGATAATAACAGCCCCTGATTGAAATTTGGTCCCAACAGTGCAGTGCTTGGTAGGGAATATCTATTTTCTTCCACAGTGATAGCCGAGATAGCAGATAGCTATGAGATTACTGCTCAGCACTTTTAAAATCAAATGTGGGTAGCGGAGCTTATTTTCCCTGGAATGCCATCACAGACAGGATTCCTTTGTTTAAGAAAATAAGCTAATGTTTATTACCAGAAATACACTGTGATAGGAAGGATATAGGAGGGGCATAACTGAGAGAGCATTGCTCCCCAGATAAGAACTCTGCCCCCCAAATTGCATTTTTCTTCAGCCCCCAAATTTCTAGCATCACAGTAACTTAAGGCTGTCGTTGAGCATTTTAAAATGCAGTTGAGACATCCAAAGAGAAAGGGCAGACAAAGTTACCAAGGGGATGCAAACCAAGCAAATAGAAGAACTGAACATTTTTCAGTGTCTCACTCACTGCAATGCTAGAAATTTGGAGAATGAAGAAAAATTTCATTGTGGATGCACCATTCTTGGTTGGAGGCGAACACCCTCATCGCCCCACCCATGGTGGAAGCTGAGGTGGAAGAGCAAGGAGTCCTGTTTGGTCCTACATTCTGAAACAAAGCCAAGATATCAAAGGTCACATTTTTGAGATGTATCACTCTAGGCCAGAAGGAAGGTCACCATAAGACAGAGAAGACAAAAGAGAGTCTAGGAAACAAGATGGAGTTTCTCTATTCCCTTCTCTTCATGCAAACACATAGCATTTTCACGGCAAGATGAGCTGCATCTCTATCACCTCCAACACCCAGGATCTTCCTCTGTTACAACTCTCTGGCACAGCAAAGCTGGCTGTTCGACACCAGTCCAGACAGCGCCAGCACTACTATTAGGCGACTATGGTGGGTTCCTCATGTAGCATTTTCAGGGCATTGTGAAAATGCATCAAATTACTAATTTTTATATTTGTTTTTGTATTTTTGTCACCAGGAACAGAAAGATGTGCTTGTGAGCTTTTCTGCCACAATGCAGAATTCTGCCAAATAAAACTTACCTGGCTTTGGGTACCATGCATTTTGAGTAGGAGTGGGCACCTTTGCTGTTCCATGTCAGGAGGCAAAACATACTAGGTCCATGTGGGAAGCTTGTACCATCAAAAGTGAAAACACCTGGCTTTCACCACGCATAGATCTGAGAGTCTACATGGAGATGGCTATTCCCCCATGGCCACTACTGGAGATACAAGAAGGCAGCAAAATGGAAGGTAGAAGAAGGCTTTGTATGGCACTGACTTGTTCCACATGCCATCCACTGCAGTTCTAAATATTAAGGCCCCATGCATACTATACAATTATATCACTAAAGAGCTGTGGCACTTTAATTGCCACAGCTCCATCCTCTAGAATCCTGGTATTTGCAGTTTAGGGAGGGATATTTAGACTTCTCATCCAGACAGCTCTAGTGCCTCACCAAACGACAAACTCCAGAGGATGTTGTCATGGAAATTAAAGTGGAATTATACTGCTATAATTGTGTAGTATGGCAGGCTCTAGGAGCCATTTATATCATTGTCTCTGAGTAAGCAATAGGAGGAACACTTGGTAGACTGGCAAAGGTCTCTGATAAACACTGCTTCAAAGAACCTCCCTTTTGTTGCCATGGCCATCGAGGCAGCCTAGAGCCATGGCAATTGAGCATCCACCTATATTCCCCTGATAAACCTTTCTGGCCAATGTAAGCTACTCTGGAAGCCAATTGCAAGTGCCTGGAACCCTTTGAGAATCATACAGCCAAAAATGAACAACAAAAGAAAACCTGGTTGGAAGTCAACTTCTGTTTTTGAATTTTTAAATTTTAAAAAAAATGTTAAATAGTGCAATTAAATGGAGCTGGTGATGAAACAAGTGGGACCAAGACTGAAGCAATTATAGCAGAAGGCTTGGAGTGATTCCAACAAAATATGGGCTAGAGCTCATTGGAAAATGTATGTTGGGGCAGTAGTGTCAGCAAAGAAATTCTTCTTCACTTCCACCATTACATCTGCACAGTGCTGTCCAGCACAGTTGCCTCAAGTGGTCAGAGGCCTTTACATTCTGCCCCATAAGCCAGTATATGAACCACTTGGCAGCTCACTGTGAAGAGTTTGCACAGTAGTTTGCAGATGAAATTGCTCTGATCCACTCTGACTTGGATGAGGTAGTTGACATAGGTCCAGTGGATGTAACACTGGCCCCTGCTTGTCCAATGTTATTGGATACATTTCAGTATGTGCTACCTGAGGACACAGACAGGATCCTTGGAGAGATGTCAGCCACCATGTGCATACTGGACCTATGACTTTCCTGGCTGTTGAAAGGAGCCCGAGGGGGACTGGCAGACTAAGGTCCCGATTACACTACACTGTTATAACACTATTACTCTACTTTAACTGCCCTGGCTACACCCTGTGAAATTCTGGGGTTTGTAGTTTGGTGAGGCATTGGAACTCTCTGGCTGAGAATTCTAAATGCTTCTCCCTAAACTGCAGATCCCATGATTCCACGTGATATTGCCATGGTAGTTAAAGTGGAATACTAGCACTATAATAGTGTGTGTGATAAGGCCCTTGGTAAGGGGAGTAATGAATGCCCTGCTACAGCAACGTAGGTTTCTATCTTGTCTACAAGAGGCAGTAGTGAGACCATTAATGAAAAATCCTCCCTGGATGCATCATACTGGAGAACTATCAACCAGTCTCCAATATCCTTTTTCTAGGCAAGGTATAGAAATGTGTGGTGGCCTCCCAGCTCCAGGGCTTTAAGCCAAAGACAGCTTTGGGTCACCTTGGTAGATGACCTACACAGGGAACCAGACAGCAGGAGTGTCTCTGTGGGTTCTGCTGGACTTCTCAGTGGCTTTCGATACCATCAACCATGATATCCTTGTGGACACCTCTCTGGGATGGGGATGGCAGTACTGTTTTACAGTGGCTCTGGTTTTTCTTGGAGGGATGGAAAGTAGTGAGCGAATGCCCGTTCGACATCCTGGCCACTATCCTGTGGTGTCCCTCAGGGCTCAGTTCTCTTCCATATACTGTTTAACATTTACATGACACTGCTGGGAGAGGTCATCTGGATTTTGGGGGCTCAGTGTCATCAGTATGCTGCTGACACACAACTCTTGTCTCTCTTTCCCATCTGATTCCAAGGAAGCTGTTTTTGTATTAAACCAGTGTCTGCTGTCAGTCATGGACTGGATGAGGAGGTTGAAAAAACTGAAACTTAACCCAGACATGACAGAGGTGCTCCTGGGCAGCAAGAGGCAGATCAGTAAATAGGGATTCAGCCTATGCTTGATGCAGTTACACTCCCCTTGAAATCTCAGGCTTGCAGCTTGGATGTTCTCCTGGACTCAACTTTGAGCCTGGATGTCCAGGTTTCAGTTATGACCAGCTGTGACTTGCATAGTTAAAACCAGTGGACTAGCTACTCCTATTCCTTGAGAAGTCAGACCTGGCAATGGTAGCACATGCCTTGATCACATTCCATGGTTTACATGGGGCTCTGCCTTTGGAAACTGCTCAGAAACTTCACTAGGACCAAAATGCTATGGCCAGGCTGTTGACCACAGATGATTACAGGAATCATGTGAAACAGCTCCACTGGCTACTGATCTATTTCTGGGCAGAATTCAACATGCTGGATTTAACCTTTAAAGCCCTATATGGCTTGTGTCCAGACTTGGGGGACAGCCTTCTCCATGGATGCTTTCAGGCTGTGGAACATCCAATTGTTGGCCCCCTGAATTGACCCCCTCCCTGTTCTCTTCCTGCTGGCAAGTAAAGAAGTTTTTATCCAGGGAGGCCCTTGTATTTTAATTATGGAGCAGTAGTGTGCATATACAGTGGTATGCTGTATTTTTTAAAAATCTTTTATTGAAATTAACATTTTGAAGGTATCTAAAGTGTTTTTAATTGTTTTTAATCATATTTTAGATAATATAATCATATATTTAAATAAAATCATATTTTAATCATCAATCAATTTAATAAATTTAATCATGTCTTTTAAAATAAAATAAATATAAGTAAACTTACTTCTCCTGTCCCATGGATGCACTGTTGACTAACTGAGCACTGAAATAATCATGTAAGGTTATTCAGCCAGGCTGCTTCATACTGGTACTAGTGGAATCCTAATACTACTAGATTATACTTTTAGGTTACATTTATTGGGGCTCAGCGTCACATAGGACCAACAGAGATCAAGATAAACAATAGATGCTTTCAAGATGAGAGGTTATAAAACACAGTGCTACAAGGCACAAGAGAGACTGACTGATAGATCTTCAGAGTCGTTGAAGGGACTTTTTTTTTTACCATTATCTTTATTGAGATATAAGTCATAATAAATAATAAATATAAATCATAATAAACAATAGCTTGCTTTCTATACTTCAAATACTTCATTTTTAAACACCAATTTCATTACATTTAGTTGTATGTATATATTTTCCATACTTTTATCTGAATTCTCTCTCTTTTTTTTTGATATTCTAAAACTTGAGGGGAAAAAAGAAAAGAAAGGAAAAGAAAAAACAAATACACAAAAAATATAATAATAATAATTACAATTTCCCTAACCCCCCCCCCAAAAAGGAAAGAAACTCCCGTAAATCTGAACTCGTATCCTTACTGTCCAATAAAATAAAGGTCTCCGCCTTTTTTTCTCTGTACTTCCCTTCATTCCAATTTTTTTTCCTTTTTTTTCACATTTCTCCGTATTTTACCACCATTTCTATTAAATATTATATATACTCAATATTTGCCAAACCCCATTTTCTACTTAGGTACTTTGTTACTGGATCCCATTCTCACAAAACATCGTCGGATTGCTCTTTAACTTTTATAGTGAGCCGGTCATTTTCTTTCATTTCTATTATTTTAACCATCCAGTATTCTATGGATGGCGGATCTTTATTTTTCCATTCTGTAGCTATAAGAATTCTAGCAGCTGTGATGAGGTATAAAAGAATCCTCCAATATTTCTTAAAAATTTTCATATCTATCATTTGAACCATATTTAATAGATATATTTCCGGTTTTAGAGAAATTTGTGTTTTAAATATTTCCATCAAGTGTTTATTCACCTCTTTCCAAAAGCTACTGATTTTTGCACATTTCCACCACATATGCATAAATGACCCTGCTTTCTCCTGACATCTCCAACATTGATTCTGTGATGTATGATACATTTTTTGGATTTTCGTTGGTGTCAAATACCACTTGTAAAACATCTTTATATAGTTTTCCTTAAGGTCTTGGGCTACCGTAAATTTTTGTGTTAATTTCCATGTTGTCTCCCATTGATCGAGTTCGATCACCTGATTGGTCATCTTTGCCCAAGATATCATGGTATCTTTAACTGTTTGATCCTCCAACTTATGCCCTAACAAATAACCATATAATTTAGCAGTAATATGATCCGATTGATCAAATACGATTTTTTCAAATTCGTTTTTCATCTGTCTTATGTCAAATCCTTCCAGTCTGACATCTATTTTAAACCTTTCATATAACTGTCTATATGGAAACCAAGCCAACATGTACCCCATCTTTTCTAATTTTTCCCTAGGTTTTATCTGGGGGGTTGAAGATTCCGTATGTTTTCCAGCAGATCTTTATATGTTAACCAATCCGTTTGTGTCCCTACCCATCTTCGCTGAAAGGCTTCCTGCGGTGATATCCATATTGGGCTTCTATTGTATAGTTTCTTCTTTATCTGCATCCAAACCCTCAATAATGATCTTCTTATAAAATGGTCTGTAAATTCTTTATCAATGTTAGCTTTACCATACCAGAGGTAGGCGTGCCAGCCCATCCTGTTGTCTGCCGTTGAAGGGACTTTTGTGACTGATGGAGAGGGAGCGGAGCTGCTGCCTGCCTCACTGTCTCTAGGGAAGCTTGACTGTGTGTGTGACAGACCCTAGATTAAAGAAGTCCAGACTCCAAACTTCTTATGAACACCCAGAGCCCCAGAACACTATCTATATGGTGAGTAGCAAGGAATGTTCAGCTAGTCACGTTAGGGCTTAGGTTTCTTCTATTTATTATAAATTTTTATTGAAAAATTTAGCAAAATTACCAGAACCTTAAAATTTACATACAAACACACAAAAATCCATCACCTAAATCTTATTGAGAATATTATATCATCAATGAAAAGAAAAAGTAAATAGTTAAAGAGAAAAAAAAGAAAATAGAAAAGGGAAGATATAAAAATATTAAAAAGGGATAGAAGAAAAAAGGAAAGGAAAAGAAAAAAATAGGGAAAGCATAAAAAAGAAAAAGAAATAAGAAAAAAGAAAAGAGGGAAATGCTAGAAAGAAGAGGAGAGAGAGAATATATAAACAAAAAACAAAAAAAGGAAAGCAGGGAGAGCACCCCCCCAAAACAAAAAAAACCCATAAACTACCATAAACTTACATACCTAAACATTCTTATCTTAACACTCACATTCATTCTTAAACTTCCTCCTGACACCAGCCTGGTTATAAGTTGTACCACGTATAATCTAAACTAAGTAATTCAACCTATAAAGTGCAGAATCTATTTACCTCATCATTCATTTCTATTCATGATAGTAATATGAACAAACAAGAGCTATACTAATCTCAAAATTCGAAATTAATCACCTTCAAATTTCCCCACATGTTCTTAAAATATGTAATGATTTTATCCCAGTCGTCAATAAATTTATTATATTTCTCCCCTCTCATAAGAAGTGTGAGTCTATCAATTGGTTTTATATCCAACAATTTCAAAGTCCAGTAGAAAGGCTGTTTTGTCTCCGTTTTTGAGCTAGAACTATTCTCACTGCAGCTGAGAAATAAAATAATACTGTTATCTGTTTTCTTTTCAAGGTCCTCCTCCAGGGCTTATGTTTCTTCTAATCTCAGCTGAATATGGGCTGTTTTTTTAAAAAAATTGTAACTTCTCCTAAGCAATGCCTGAGGGAATTTACCTTTGTGTACAAGATACCCTTTTGCTAATGCAAGATTACTTGCTTAGAATAAAAGCCTTGCTTAAAAGATCTCTCCCACGCTGTCTTCATATGCCTTTGCTCAATCCGTGCATACATATGATTATAGGATTCTCATCTTCCATGGGAGGGGGAGGGAAGTCTCCGCAAACTCAGAGGTGGAAAAAGGCAAGTTAAACCCCATAGTAACTCCCACTAGGTTACTGAGTCACATGAGGGGAATTAGTGGTGATGGCAGCAGATAGAATTCAGGGATTCTCTCTCCTACTCAAGAGAAGAGGTGGGACCAGAGCCCATTGCAGGCCATCATATCATCTCTCACTCTTCTCTTCTCCATGCTAATGTAGCCAGCACCCAAAGCTGTTTCTGATAGGACTTGGTTTCCAGACCTTTTACCATATGGTTGCTTTCCTCTGGACATATTCTAGCTTGTCAATATTCTTTTTAAACTGTGGGGCCCAGAACTGGTCACAGTTTTCAGGTGAGAACTGTCCAAAGATGAATAAAGTGGGACTGTCATTTTTGTTGATCTGGACATTATACTCTTTTTGATGCAGCCTAGAACTGCATTGGCTTTTTTGGTCAATCCATCATATTTAGCCTGGGCTATACTGAGACTTCTGGATCCTTTTCACATTTACTGCTGTCAAGTCAGGTGTCACCCATCCAATCTTTGTTCATTTGTTTTTCCTGCCTAAATTCATGTTGTTAATTTTGGTCCAACTCTCCAATCTTTGCAGAATATTTTGTATCCTGATTCTGGCTTCTGAGATATATTAGCTATCCCTTCTAAGTTGGTGTCATCTGAAAATTTTATAATCATAACCTCCATTCATCCAGGCCATTTATAAGAGGTTGAACAACACCAAGCCTAGGACAAAACCCTGTGGCATCTTACTTGTTATTTTTCTCTAGGACAAAGAGGAATAATTGGTCAGCATTGTGGGTTTGGTCAATCAACCAGCTGCTTATCCACCTAACAATGGCATGTGGTGTTGCCCTCAAAGGGCCCTCCCTAAACTGCAAAGCCCAGGATTCCATAGGATGTTGAAAGTGGAATAATACCACTATAGCAGTCTAGTGCAGAAATGGCCTTTAAAAAAGAAAGAGAAAAGAGTAGCCTGACATTCTTTTACTTTATTTATATCCTGCCTTTCACCAAATCTGGGACTCAGGGGGGTATAGATTAAGTCTGCCCATCTTTTAATAAAAGGTTATGCCCATGTTTATTCCTGGTGTGTCTGTTGGCTATCCTCACTACTAACATGATATTTACAAAGAGGGCTCTCAGTTCTCTGAGTGCTGGTTTTTAGGAAGCGAGAACAGCACTATCAACACACAAGATGAAGATATCATTAAGTTTCCATAAAATATAGGGTTTAAAAAGTACATGATGTAGTAGTAGGGGAAAAAAATCATGGGAGGAGACTCTTCCAAAACAGTCTGATGAGGACAGTGAGCACAAAATGCTGGCTGACTGTTGGGCAAAAATAGAAAATGGGGTGGGAGGAGAAATGGAACTAAATACCCTAGAAAAAGGCATGCCTGACTCACTGAAACACTAAACAAGAGCATTCCACAAGACACCATTTATTGCAAGTTTCACTTATGTCCTTAAAATAATGCTAGTTATTACTTATAATATTTCAGTGCCTGGGTGTGCTGTCATGCTTATTACTCACTTTTGAGACACACAATTCATGTCCATGGAATGAAGACAATTATTAATTGGTTATCTAAGCTTTTTAGCGTTATGCAGAATTTAAAAATGCAAGATTGTCCATAATGAACAGAGATCTACAGAAAAATGTGTCAAAGTAATTAAAACATAATAGTGTGAACAACATGTTTGCTGATCAATAAAGGGAGTAATTAAACTCATAGCACATTGCATATATTAAAAACTCAAGGTTGCTATAGAAACCTTAACTTTGAGTTCTTTTCTATTTGCAGGTTTAAATTTTAGTCTCAGTGTTGCCTTAATGTAGAGTTATTTTTTTCAGCAAATACATTTGCCAATAGAAGATTATTAGGAGCTTGACATTTCTAATATATCAAATATTACAGTTAATTTGCTGAGCAACATTTGAAATCACAAAGAGTAGAAGTATATATACTCTGCTCACAAACCATCCAAAATGATCTGTCTTCGAAGTATTTATCCAAGATGCTAGCCATTTTAAAGCTACAGCTGTACTAACTTCATGGAGAAACTTTCTTCCTTTCTATTTTCCATTTGAGTTGAAAAACTGTTCAGCCTTAAAATCACTCAGCTGAAGCTAAAGTGGAAAAATTAGCAAACATGGACTATAAATTCAAAAAGCAGAGGGCAAACAAATCTGTAGAGTATGTACAATGTCTAGTAAATGTAGGCAAATTCAGTGGGCAGTGATGTAGACTCGAGTAGATTGATTTGGACTCAAGTCGGACTTAAGTCACTTTAATGACTTGGACTTGACTTGGCAATAAATGACTCACTGACTCAACTTGACTTGTTTTTAGTGACTGACTTGAAGCCCTTGGTTCAGTAACATAGCAAGTTCATCCAGAAATCTTACAACTTTAAACAACACTTCCATCTCTTTTTGCCTACTGGTCACATGACAATCTGTCTCAAGTCCAAAAAGTAGGCACATTTCTTGGAGGGGAACAGTAAACGGGTTCAGCAATGGGTTTGAGGCAAAGTTGAGCTCTGCTCAGCAGCCTGTCCCTGCTGTATATAGGAGGAGCCTTCTAAAAGTTTTCCTAAGAGCAGAAGGCAAGGCTCATCACCAAAGTGCAAGGCACATTTCTCAGAGGGGAGCAGCAAAAGTATTGGGCAATGGGCTTGAGGAAGAAGGATCCTTCCTTCTAAAGCTTTTGAAGCTTCAGTAATGGGGAGTAAGAAAAGATCCTATTCCCTACTTCCAAAGTGCCTCCAGCTTTGGAAATGGGAAGTAAGAAGAATCCTATTCCCCACTTCAGAAGCTGCAGACTACTTTATGCCCATTGACACAAAAACCTCCAGCTTTGGGAAGAGAGAGAAAGAAGGATCCTATTCTCCACTTCCAAACCTGCAAATGGCAAACTTGCAAATGTGGAGGGACAACTCTACTTAAATTGTTAAAGCTAACTTTATTTCACTCTGCCCAGAAATTCTGGAATGTAGGTTGGGGTTATAAAGTTGGCTCCCAAACTTGAGACTTGACTTGAGACTTGACTTGAGACTTGGAATATAAGACTTAAATACATCACTGGCTGTGGGATGCATTGTGTTTTCTCCGAGAACTGTATGAACCACCAACCGCAGTCTGGTGTCTAAGATCTGTAACAGAACTGAAGAATTTTGAGCTCAGGAATTTGTTTCAAGCACCAGAACTGAACTGATCTCACAGTGTTTCCATGCAAAAATCCAGTCCTCAGTATCGAGCAGAGCTTTCTTCATTTCAGCAATCTGATTCAGGGCAAGAGGCTTGTCATTTTGTTGGTGCTATTGTTAAATAATTGGGAATTAGAAGTCCTTGTTCATCAAATTATAACACAGGGAGATATAGCACTAAATACAGATATACTTATTCCTTCATCTTCCAGTAGATTAGACAGTTATTTGTTTTCCCCTGCCTCCACCATGAAAACTAGCCTGGTACCAAACCCCAAATTCTTTTATGACTCCTCTGATGAAGAAGAGTGAGCATCAGCAACATAACTGGGTCTATATTGGGTAGGCAACTGGGGTTCTTTAGATATTGTCGGATTGCACCTCTCATTATTGACTATAATAGCTAGAGCTATGATAACTAGGATTGCTTTGATCTGCAGTCCAACAACATCTTGAGGGCTATGAATTGCCCACTCCAGTCTCAATGAGAAGATGGTTTTCTTGAAAGGATGAAGGTGGGCCAGAGGATTGCTTGGCTTTGCCATACCTGCTGGCTCTGGACTAAGAAAGAACAATCTGAACTTCATACGCCAGCAGCCCCTGCTGCCAAATAATCCCTAGCTATTGTCATTAAGGTGGAGCCCAAACCCCAGTCCAGTGGCTGAAGGGACCACACACTTTAAGTAATTCAGGAGGCAAGCACACTTGAATCTCTTCCAGCTTGTGTCAAAGATTATGAAAAATGCTATGCAGAGCAGTACCCAGACACAAATACTTTTAAGGGACACTTTAGGACATGATTGGGGAAAACAAAGCATACTTTTAATCTCATTTTTGTTGCCCCTCCATTCAAGACAAAACAACCCCCAAATAATAGGGTGAGATGGTTCACTCAACGGAGATAGCTGAGTTGCCAGGAAAATCCATTTTCTTTCTATTTACTGTGAGAATTACAGCTAAGCTCAGAAGAACCAGACGAGCTTCATGAACGTATCAGATGGTATCATTGTCCCTGATAATTAAAAAGTCTCACCACTTTGACCTTGCAAGTCCTGGTTCCACTATACCACTAATGGTGTAGGATTACACTGGACTGGATAGCTCTTCCTAATTTGCTTTTTAGCAAAAAGGAATGCAGTTATGCCTATACCATATTTTGTTTAAGTCAGGAGTGAGACCTTTCAGATGTGGTTGAACCACAGTTCCCATCAGCCCTGGCCAGCATAGTCAATGGTGAGGAATGTTGGGAGTTGCAGTCCAATAACATCTGGAAGACCATGTAATTCCTATCCCTGTTTAAGTGACTGGGGGCCATTAACCTTACCCATTACTCTGTGCAATCTGTACAGAATAAAGCATCTTGCTCTCTGAATATTCTTTCAATATTTGCCTATTAATTTCTGGAGATTTTCAAGTTAGTTTGGCATTTATCAGGCTTGAACTTGTTTTTATGTTTTACTCTGTTACTGCCCTGTACTATTAAAGTCTTGTATATTGCATTTTCAGAGAAAGATTTTCTCCTCTGGTAAAGAAGATGTCCTTTACTGCTAAGTCAATCTCTTGGCTTGCATCCCAGAATGAGCTTCAAAGTACTTCATATGGGCATTATATTTAAAGAGCTACAGTTTCCTCTGTGGATAGTAGCTTAAATTAAAGCCAATTAATGTCATTTATTTCTTAGCTTCTAGAATAAAATATTAAATACATTTTGGTTTACTAGGTCATATTAGTCCTCCTGATATTCTAGTATACATTTAATTATATGTAAAAATAGTTACAAAAATGTTTTGCTGGGAATCAGCAGTAAGGAAAAAATGACTACTTATAGCTAGCTGCTTTGACTCTGCATATGTGCCACCAAAACTCAGGCCCTTTTTGCACGGTATTCGCCATGCGAAAGGGCCTCTGAAGTGTTGCACAATTGCGAGGAAAGGTCCACATGACGTCCTCGCAATTGTGCGATGCTGCTGGGGCCGGCAGGTGCCAATTGTGCACTATTTCATCTTCGGCTTGTAGCTGAAAATGGTGTGCGATCGCGCATCGCTTGAGGACCCTGCATGCACTTACTGTGCGTGTGGAGCCTCTGGAGCCACGGCGCTCATGCTTTCCGCCCCAGCGCAGCCTGAGAAAATCCCAGGCTGCGCTGTGGAAGGAAGAGGAGGAGCTCTCACGCTGCCTGCTCACCAGCAGGCAACAGCCGCAGAGGCGAAGCAGCGGGGACGCGAGAGCCTCTTGCAAGAGGCTGCTCATGCGATCTCCGTGCCCCAGAGCAGCAAAAAGGTAAGGTGCGGATAGGGCCTAGGCTTACTCTCAAGTAAATACATATAGGACTGATCTATATGGCTACAGTCCTCAACAGAGATATTAATTCAACTCTACTCAAAGGGATACCCACAGGCCAAGAAAAGTTTATCTAGAAGTAGCCCCACTGAGCATAATGGGATTTAATTCTGAGTATAAATGCGTAGGATTGCATTGTTAGTTCTGAGTGAATTGCAGAAGTGTTTAAAAAAATGGCATGGCAGATTTTAAGAAAAGTTCATTCATCCCACACAAAGTGAGTGTTAACAGTAATACTAACTTGTAGTCAGTGCAAGATTTGTGCACATGCTAAGTAATTTATTTAGATTAAATTGTTAGTTGTACATCATAGAGTAAAAAAAAATAAAGGAACAGATATTATCATTCTGATACAACAAGACATACTGAGAGCCACTAAGAACCAGTGTGATGTAACGATCTGAGCATTGGGCTATAACCCTGGAGAACATGGTTCGATTCCTCACTTGGCCATGGAAACCCCCTGGGTGATCTTGGGTACATCACACACTCTCACTCCCAGGAAACTCATCATAGGTTTGCCTTAGGCCATTTTCGCACAAGACTGTTATAGTGTTATTTCACTTTTGACATCTTATGGAATCCTGGGGTTTGCAGTTTCAGGAAGGGCCAGGCGGCCCCTCCTGAAACTGCAAACCCCAGGATTCCATAGGATGTCGAAAATGAAATAATAGCGTTATAACAGTCTTGTGCAGAAATCGCTTTAGAGTTGCCATAAGTCAGAAACACAACAAGAAGACACAAGTGTTCCTTGTTAGTCAAAAAGCAGATTAGGGAATGATATTCTTCATGTTACACTTCTCATGAAATCTTGAGTTCACTGCTTGGGTGTACTCCCGGACTCAGGCCTGAGTTTGAATTACAAGGTTTTGGTAATGGCCAGGAGTAAGTTTGCATAGTGAAAACTAATGTGCCAGTTGCACCTGTTTTTGGAGTTCTGGAGATCTGGTTGCAGTGATACATGGTTTGATTGCATTCCATTTGGTTTACTATAACACACTCAGCATGGAGCTGCCCTTGGAAACTGTTTGGAGATTTCAGTAGGTCCAAAATGACTGCTGAATAGGGCTTGTTAAAGGTAACATACAATAGCTTATTGCAACAGCTTCACTGGCTACTGATTCACTTCCAGGCATATTTGAAAGTGCCGGCTGTCATATAATGTCCTGTGTGACTTGGGCTGAAACTATCAGAAAGATTATCTCCCTAAATGAGCCTGCCTAAATTTTGAAGTGCTCAGTGGGTGGCTGTTTCTCAGACCCATCGTAGGCATGTCTAATGAGGACACGTGAGAGGGCCTCCTTGGTGGCTTCTCCCAGGCTATGAAACTGGAGAAGAAATGGGGGGCTAAGTAGGCTCCTTCTCCGCTGTCCTTCTGCAAACAGGCAAGTATCATTTTTATTTGGACTGGCTTTTGGTGATTAAACAGCTGCTGAAGAAGAATCTTTTAATGAGTGTGTGTATATGTCCTGCACTTTTACTCATACAGTTGTTTTAAATACTTTCAAACAGTTTTAAATTAATGCTATTTCTAGCAGGATAGCTTATTATTAGGAAATGGGCCAACCGAATCCTCGAATCCTGGGTAAGGATTTGAGATTCCCGAATCCGAGTCCCTGTGTCAAAAGAGGCAAACCAAATCTTTTGAATCTGCCAACTAAATAGATAGTTGGAGACTGGGATGCCTGAAAACCAGGGAGACTGGAACACCTGAAAACTAGGGAGACTGAGATGCCTGAAAACCTGGAAGACCATACATACAAGGGAAGATAGTAAGTAGGCGAAGTTTTCCCTTGGAGTAATAATGGTCTTTGCTAACAATTTCACAAATTACATCTGGGCTTGTATTCTAAGATATTTTAATTGAACGTTTCATATTTAAGTTCAGCACTTGACTGGAAGCTACAGGCTTGAGATTTCAAGGACAGTTGAAACATTCCTTTGCATAGCTCCCTTGTAAACCTCTTTCAGACACAGTTCTGGGGTTTGGAGTTTTACAAGCCATCATAGCCTTCTCTGCCAAAGTGTACTGGTGCATCATCAAACTACAAACCCCAGGATGCCAGAAGAAGCTATGCAAAGAAAAGCCAGTTTTGACCTGGATTATCTCTCTACTGTAGTAGGTGGCCCTGTTTACACAGGCAGGAAAATGGGGGATTAATCCACATTTTCCCGACTGTGTAGAAAGGGCCTTCATGTCATTTTCAATCTGGGGAGATTCTATGACAATTGGCTTGGCCAGATTTCTTCAGAGGGAGGTTTGCCTTTGCCTAGGCTTTTGCTAAGGCTGAGAGAGAGTGTCTTGCCCAAGATTATCCTTCTTTGCCTTGCTTTTTAAACTATTTTTTAAAAAAGGATTTGAAAGATTTGAGATTTGTGGATTCCCAGAACCTTCCAGGGATTTGGATCCAGAAAATTCTGTATTCGTCCCATCCCTACTTATTATTAAAAATTCTTCATTATAATCATTGCATTTTAGCTGTACTTTGATTTAATGTGTGAATTGAGATTTCTTGAGGCCTATGTTAGGTGAAAGGGAGGCAAGTTAATTAATTCTTTTGGTAATGCTATGGGGAGTCTCAGATTTGACATAATTTAGGCCCTCAGTATATTTTAACCAAATCTTGCCCATAGTGGTATTTGAATATAACAACAGCTATGCCTGAGTCAGAACTAGATGCTTCTTGGAAGACTATTCGGGGCAGCAGCCTCTCTCTCTCTCTCCCTCTGACTCCAAGTGCCAAGACAGCTTGGTGAGTTGCTGCCATCCAGTGTTGGCCCCTCCCTCCCCAACAACTGTTGCCAGGACGCCTTCTGAGGAATAATCTTGATCTGAGGTAGGGTTACCATATTTTGAAAAGCTGACTACTTCAAGCCACTAATCACTATGACAGCTCTAAATTTAAATATCCCTGCTATACAAGCTGTGATAATTGCTACTAGAAATATTCCTGACCTTCATTATATTTAAATAATAACAATTTTGCCTTAGCTTTCCCTCTTCTCCACCTCCTCTGACAGCCACCTCACCAGGGCCATTTCCGCAGTAGACTGTTAGACCGCAGTAGACCGGCTGGTCCCTCCCTAAAACTGCAAACCCCAGGATTCCATAGGATGTTGAAAGTGGTATAATAGTGCTATAACAGTCTACTGCAGAAATGGCCCAGTTCCATGTGTTCCATCGGCCACAGGCAGCCAGACTCCTCAGCAATCTTGCTCAGGTACCTCACCTTTCCCCTCTGGGTTTATCTCCTTTCTCCTCCTACCCCTGAGTCTCTCTGTCTCTGTTCAGTGCTCTGCTGTGCTGCCCTCCATCCCTTCTCCTAGTGGAGCTCTCAGTGGAGCTGGTGAAATGATAAGGAGCAGGTAGTGTTGGCAGGCAGGAAGTGAAGCAGCAGCAGAAAATGTTTTAAAAATCTCCAGATATCTTAGAAATCCACTCGGATAGACACTTTAGGTCATAAAAAGAGGACGTGCCTGGGAAAAGGAGGATGTATGGTAAACCTACCTTGAAGAGATGGAAGAAGAAACAGACCAGGGTCTGATACAGATGTGCGTGTATGTGTCTTCAAATTGCTTGTCAATTTATGGTGACCCCATGAATTTCATAGGGTATTCTTAGGCAAGGAATACTCAAAGGTGGTTTTAACAGTTTCTTCCTCTAGAATACAACCTACAGTATCTGGAATTTTTTGGCAGTCCTGAGGACCTAAAGTATGTCAGGTTGAAGAAGGCTCATAGCATTGCCAAACTATGTGTTATTCTAACAGATTTGAGGGGGTTGATTTTTTTTTAATAAAGGCCTTTCATAACCTTAGCCACCAAACAGTAGTTTACTTAATTTGTGTTTAAATCTGGCAGTGCAGCTGTCACCATTCAGCTTCCAATGGGTGCTCCTCCCTCTGTCAGTTATCACCAGAACACTTCTGAGGAATCATCTTGTGCTAAGAGGGGTAAAAGAAGAAGCAGACACAATGTGGTGAAGTGGTTCCATCCAGCTCTCATGGAGTGGTGGTTTCTCTCTCCCAACTGTCTCTAGAAGGGCCTCTAAAGAACCAAAATGGGAGGAAAATAATCTTGAACTCTCTCTTGGAAAGCAATAGGATAAGACAAGCAGCAGAAAAGAAGAAAGGAAAGGAAAATAGAGCAGTAAAGAATTTACCATCCAGAATGAGAACAGATATAGTGCAGATTTGAGTGATATTTGGACCCAAATTTGAGTGATATTTGGATTCAGAACAGCTATCTGAATCAACTCAGTGGTGTCACTAGGGTTGGTCTAACCTCCATGGAGTCTTTTCTACCCAGGATCTGGAATTCCAGGGATCCTGGTCTACTGCCATGGGGCCCCCATTCTCTGGATATCCTGATCTACACCCATCTAGCTGTGCATGTGCGAAGGCACTGGGGATCTCATCCAATCATAAGAAGTCATCCTATGTAAAGATATATAGCAAAGCTTTCCAAACTGTGTGTCGTGACACATTAATGCATTGGCTGCAGTGTGTAGCTGTGTCACTACCACCCTGAGCTGACAAGGATCTCACAAGGGTTAGTTAGTTTAACCTCTCGTTTGCTAGTAACTATGGACACATAACATAAATTGTAATAACAAAATGTATGGGGACACAACATATCTCATGAAAATCTGTCATTCATATTTTCAAGAATATATGGTTTTTGCTTTATGATTTATTTATTTATAATACTTAAAACTGAATTACTGTGTCATGAAATGATGCATGTCTAAAGAGTGTGTCATCAATATGAAAAGCTCTGGAAAATCTGGAAAGCTCTGATATATAGGCTGTCGTGGAAGGGGAAGAAAGAAAGGGCAGGCAACCATGTTGATGTCACTCCCCTTTGATGGCCCACCTGGTGTGGACCACACACCCCAATTGACACCATAAATCAACTGCCACCATTGCATTTTTCTTCCCTTCTTTCCTATTTTATTTCCTTCTGTGTTGTGTATTTTACACTGAAAGCCGAAGGGCATAGACAGTCTAATTATTTATATTTTTAAACCATTCTGGAATGTGTGTTTGGTTGAAAAGCCAAAAATTCTACAGATAAACAAATAGTAGAGGTGTAATGCTTCTGAACGTGAAGGTTTTGTTTAGCTATCAAGATAGCCCTGTTCTCCGCTTTCAAATAATCAAAGTATTTTTCTTTCAGCTGTCCTTAATCTACATTAATTTTCATCTCTCAGTTCTTAAAAAAAGAAATTCAAGCTCACCCCCCAAGATAATTTTATAAATGTTTATCATATTTCTTCCTCTCTCATGCTCTTTCTCTTTCTTTACTATGGCCCAAATCCTCTTGGTTATTCCAACTAGACTGAATCATTGATTTTCAAGTGACTCCATGGACCCAGTGGGATTTGTAAGTGGTAGTTCACCAAGCTATTACCACTGTGAACTGGCCTGGCCTTTGGTAACCTAGATATCATTTTGATATCATAATTCGGCCCTGCTCTGCCACCAGCCAAGGGTTTGTGAGGCCACCAAACAAGCACGACGCTAGGCATGGCTATTAACTGCTGAATCATTTCTGTTTACACCTAAGCAAGCCAGAAACTGCCAGATCTGCTTTAGGAGACCTCCCGAAACAAACACCTTCATTACAAATGTGTGTTAAAACAAAGAGACCTATGCCCCGAAAGGGCACCCTAGTGAGCTGGGTGCTTAACGGTCAAGCTAGCTGCATTTACGTACTGGCCATACTATTGTCAATTCAGAACCTTAACTCAACCATGTAAATTCTGACCTTTTGGAGACATTGTCTCCAGCCCAAACCTCATTGTTTTCGCCCAAGACCAGACTAGCCCACGGTCATACCTTCCCGAATAAAACGCCCAAGCTCTGAGAGCTTCCTTGGACCGCTCCGGAGTGCTATCCAGCCTTGCCGCCACTTCATTCTGTGAGCTCCCCTTGGCCGCCACGCCGAGTTTCCTTCTCTCCAATTGGACTTCTTCAGGACTACGAGAAAGGTGGCGTATCACCCATTTTCCCCCAAACTCTCTTTTCCATTTCTTAGTTAGCTATGAGGTTGTGTTTTCTTATTAATCTGCCTGCTTGTTAATAAATATTGTTGCTATTTCAACTGTCTGACTGCTCACTGACTCGACGCTGTATACATTGGGTAAAAGATCCCCCCTAAGTTACCCTGCCTCTCGTTAACTTAAGAGAGTGCTTGAGTTAATTTCCCCATCTTGCTTGTGTTGGTTTTGGTTATTCGGCGCCCCTCACGGGACCCCCAATTCACAGGGTAACAAAGCCACATATGACTCAGTGGCCCTAATCTAGTTGGCATTGCCCACAGGACTCAGGCCTTTACCTCTTCTTCATAAAAAAGTGTTCTGATCCCTTACTTTTGACATTTTTTTTTGTTCTACCCGACAGAATCCTTTCTGAAATGGGAGGACCAGAAGTATACACAATATAACACTCTCTGTTTTCACTATTCCTTTCCCAGTAAATCATTTTTGACTAGTGCTGTACACTGAGTTGCCATTTTCATTCAACTATCAGCGTACATCATAATGCAAGTTAAAAACAAAAAACAACCCTGGAAAATCAACAGGCAGTTCAGATTACATCAGGATGAAATTGGGATTATTTTACACTTTACACTTAATTTTACACTGTACATTTTATCCTTAATGATCACTGAATATTTGCTTTAGCTGTTGTCTCAGAAGAAAGGCCGAATCCTCATCCCAAACATTTTGCTGCATTTTGAGGGATCAAAAGTACTTTGCCATTGCCAGATATTCTCAGAATATAACATGTTCACCCTGGAAATAGCTGAGCATTATATATGATACTTAATAACAATGTTATGGCAATGTCTTGGCAATCTGACTAGACTTCTCTAATAAATTTTCAGTCAGTCAGTCAGTCAGTCAGTCAGTCAGTCAGTCAATGAATGCAATGCAGAACAATAAGGTTAATAAAAACCAGTAAAATCATGGAGCAATATAACACTTGAATATGAAGAGGCAGTAGTAACATAAAAGCCAGTGTAAACATGATATTCTGTAGAGTTGAGGAAAATAGTTAAATCAGTTCATCAAGCAGTTAGTGTGAGGAATCTCTCCCTGCCGGGCCACAGCCAGCAAGGGAGGAGAGAGGCCAGGAACACTTCGGGAGTCCAAATATACCAAACACCAGGAAAACACAAGCCGAGCCAGGTCAAGTCCAGTCCAAAGGTTCAGGGGGCAGAGATCCGTCCAGAGGGTGTCAGGGAGCAGGAGACACAAAGGCTGTGAGAGCTTGCTAATAATTTGCTGCAAGCAAGGAGCAGCCATGCCGGCAGACTTAAATAGCCCCCGTGAGCAGGTGCTGCTTGTTATTGTGTCCTCAGCCTAGTCCAAGCAGCCTCCCTCTCCACCATCTGTTTCAGTCTTCTGCGTGATTGAGGGCTGATGGGCACAGCTGGCTGCAACTCCTTTGCATCACTGCTGGTTCCCCCTCCATCATGAGCTGGCTGGGGCAATTCAGTTTCTGTTTGACCTTCCAGTGCAGGGGATGTTTCCAGGTTGACTTGCTCACTCACTGGTTCGGCCCCCTGCACAATCAGTTGCCCCTCAATCACAGCATCATCATCTATCACACTTAGTTAGGTCCCATCAATTGAACTCCATAGATTGCTTGCTTCTGTAGCTAGCATTTCAGTTATGCCTACACTTTAACAAATTATTTGAGATTGTTAGAATTTGTTGGGAGTGCAGTGGCTGTCTTTATTAGCTAAAATAAAAGAGGAGGGCTTCAAGAAAATTATTAGAACTGGAAGAAATGCATCATTTGGCTCTCTAATTGCTGACTTGTTTGCATATTTTTGAAGCAAGAGAATGGTGAGGAAGCGAATGGATGAGCACTGGCCTGGAATGGAATGCGGTTTGTCAGCTAATCTCTTTTGTTTGCTTGATAGCAGGTTCTGAAACAAGAGCTCTTTCAAAATGGCAGGAACTTTACTAGTATATGCTGCTGGCTCCCACGTGCCCTGCCCCGAGTCTGTATGGAAATTCCTTGAAACTTACTAAGAAGCAATAGATGGATGAGGAAAATTGTGAGTCTCTGAAATTCTGCTTTAATTTTTATAGAGTTTAATTTCTGGTTTTGAATATTATTTGGGATGACCTTCAATAAAGCCCTTTGTACTACTTTGGTATATTTATTGCTCACATAGTAGTGGATACTGAATTAAGTAAAATGTGTTCTGCAATCCCCTCCCCTCCATGTCTTTCTCTCTTGGCTTCTCCCTTTCTTCCTACCTGACTTCTGCTTTCCACCCACCACTTGCTTTTGTGCTTTGAAGAGTTTGGTGGAAGTTTTGAGTAACCTTGGAGCAAGAGGCAAGAACATACGTCCCACCTCTACTTTGTGTAGGTCTTTGTTTAAAACAAAAGAACAACAACAACAACAACAAAGCACAACTTTGTGCCAAGGTTATATGCCGAGCAGGCATGGTTTCGTTTAACTGGACGGCAGAGGAAGAGGTGATGTGGCCAGATGAGCAGGTGCAAGGTTATCAGGATTGTTTTGACTATAACTTGTGTACTGGAGAAGGCCACATGCCAGAATGCTGATTTGGTCACCCCACTTGTTCAGGGTGACAGGAAGACTTAAAAAGGCTGGTGTTTGCCTCCACCAGCAGCCAGTTAGGATTGCCTAGTTGGACCTGTCATGCTGCTGACAGTTTACGCTTTGTAAGGGGAGATGCTGTCCGTTTATCTTCTGTTGTTTTTACATGCTTAATTGCTGCTGGAATGTTTTGCCAAAAGCCTTTATCTTAATGTGCAGCAATAAATCTGCCTCTAACCCTAACTTAATAAGCCTCTGGATTTTTTTCTGCTTCACTGGGAAATTCTGCTGTGGTGAAGCCTTGCTTCACTGTTTGAACTCTGCACATGCTCACAGGAGCTAGATCCTGCTAACCCTGACAGGTTGTGGGCCCAGCCTCACACTCCTGCAGTGCCAGAGGGCCAAGTGGATCAGGTGAAGCAGCTACCTGCTAAGGGCCTGCTCGAGGATGAGCTCTGATAAGTGAGAGTCTTGGCATAGGAGGGGCCTGGAAAGTGAGAGACACTGCAGGGATGGTGCCCAAGAGGAGTGCAGTCTGCCCCTGGACAGATTAAATGAGAGGAATTATCTCACCTGGGCAGTGAAGATGGAGATGTATCTGTGGAGAGAGGAGTTGTGAAAGACTGTTGCTGATCCCCCAATGCCTCCTCTTAGTGCAGCAGATGCCAGAATAGAGGAGAAAGCCATTAGCAACATTTTTCTGGCTTTGGAAGACAGCCAGGTAAACCACGTCAGGCATCTCACCACAGCATGGGCATGTTGGGATGCTTTGCGGGCCATTTACATCTGTGCCACAGCTGGGAGTAAGCTGCCCCTGCTAAAGAGGCTGTACAGGGCACAGCTGCAACCTGGTGAGTGCATGCGGGACCATCTCCAGCATTTAACCTCCCTGTTCATTGCCTTGCAAGAGAGGGGAAGGAGAACTCTGAGCCTGACAGAGTCTACTGCATACTCAGCTCCCTAGATGCAAGTTGGGACGTGTTCATGGCAACTATCGAAGGCATGCGGGAGCAGGACCTCGCTGTTCAGTACATCTCCAGACGTCTGTATGAGGAGGAGGAGGAAAGGCGTGTCAAGAGGAGCAGGTAAGAGCTTAGCAGCAGCAGCAGTGGAAGCAAGAAGAATGCCAAGGACACAGTTTCGTCAGACTGAGTCTTCAGAGAGGGTGAATGCTGTGAAAAGATGTCTCTGGGTTCACAAAACATCTACGGAAGGACTGTCCGGACAGCAGAGGCAGCACACCAAAGACTCAGAGCAAGAGCTCCAAGGACAAAGGGAATCACCAGCTGGTTTCAGCTGTGGTTAAGGGTTGTGAGCCCCAAGGGGCTCTCTGGCTGCTAGATAGTGGGTGTTCCCAACATCTGGCTAATAGCAGGGGCATGTTTAAGACACTAGGCAAAGCAAACATTGACTCTGTTTTCCTTGCTGATGGTTCTAAATGCAGGGTGGAAGGTATGGGGAAGCCTTTTTTCCTGCTCAGGGGAAATACCTAGATAATGTGCTCTTTGTGCCTTCATTAGGGTTTTGTCTGCTGTCAGTATCTGGGTTGGTACTGAGTGGGCATGATGTTCTTTTTTCTGGGAATGTGGGAAGGTCATCAGAAATGGGACTGTGTGTGCTGTGAGTGAGCTCAGAGACTGGCTGTATAAGTTCATGCCAAAACAAAACACCCACATGGCGTATAGCAATAAGCCCCAGCTTGATGATTGCATCCACCTGTTTCATAGGAGGATGGGGCATACCAGTTTCCAAGTCCTAAGGAAACTGCCTGGGGCTGTAAAGACTGCAGACCCTTGTGATGCCTTTTTGGACTGTACTGTCTGCAAACAATTCAAATCAAAGGCACAGCCATTTCCCAAGTTTAGTACCAGGGTGTCATCGCAGCTTTTTCAGTTGGTGCACTCAGATCTCATTGGTCCCATGCCAAGGTCTCAGGGTGGGGCACGGTATGTGATGCTCCTGGTAGATGATTATAGCAGGTACACATTCTGCTACCCCCTGAAACAAAAACCTGAAGTTTGTGAAGTGTTTAAAAATTGGTATGCCTATGTGGAATGACAGTTTGGGTGCAAAGTCAAAGTCTTCCAGACTGATAGAGGAGGTGAATATGTGGCTGGGAGTTTGCAGCACTGGTTAAAGAAAAAGGGCATTAATCATAGGCTGACGACCCCCCATTCCTCACAGCAGAACAGCGTGGCAGAATGCAATGGGGGAGTGCTGCAGATAATTATGAGTTCCTTGTTGGCATATGCTGACGTGCCTCAGAAAGCTTGGGGTGAGGCAATGCTTACTGCCAACGACATTCGTAACAGGTTGTGGAGCAGCATTGTAAATCTAACTCCCTATGAAAAGCTGTATGGTAAGAAGCCTTCTTTGATATTACAACAGCCTATCTCAATGCTGAGTTACCAGAAACCATCTATATGCAGCAGGTACCAGGGTATGAGACAGGTAAACTCAATCTGGTGTAAAGGCTAAACAAAGCCATCTATGTTCTAAAACAATCTGCCCGCTGCTGGAACAAAGCCTGGATGGTGCTTTGCAGGGCTTGGGTTTCAAGCAGAGTGTGGCAGATCCGTGTGTGTACACCAAAGGGTCTGGGAAAGGCCAAAATGTTTTGCTAGCCTTTGTTGATGACTTGTGTTTAGTCACAACAACAAAGGCACAGGTGACAAGGTTTGCCAAGGAACTGGGTAAAAAGTTCCAAATCAAAGACCTGGGTCCTATTAAGCAGTACCTGAATATTGAGGTACAAAGAATTGAGAAAGGGTTTCTGCTTAGTCAGAAGCAGAAAATATTGCAACTGCTGCAAAGGTTCAACATGGTTGATTGTAAAGGTGTGCAAACCCCCATGGTACAAGGATTTACAAAATCTGTGGATGACAAAGTGTTCCCTGACAAAGAAATGTATCAGTCTGCTGTGGGATCTTTGTTCTATTTGGCTGGTTACAGCAGACCAGATTTGTCCCTGGCTGCTAACATTCTGGGAAGGGCATGTTCTGAGCCCACACAGCAACATTGGCAGGGGGTAAAGAGAGTGTTAAGGTGTCTAAAAAGCACTCTGGAGAAATAAGGTCTCACCAGAAAACATCGTTATATGTTATAACTGCGGCAAGAATGACATATGCGCAACACTGAAAAGAAGGAAATTATATTGATATAAAAGAATGGAAATTAAAAGTTCTGGATATGGTAGAGATAGAAAGGTTGGCTTTTTCACTTAAAAATAAACCAATCCAGAACTTTGAAAGAGAATGGCAAGAAATTCTGAACTGGATAAAGGAATGAGGGAAAGAATAAGAAAGAGTGTTGGAAAAAATGGTAATGAAAATTAAAGATGTTATAGAATAAGTATAAGCTGAATGTAATAAGGTTAAAAGTAATAATGTGTCAATCTTAGAATAGAAAAAATGTATAAATGGGATGTAAACACAAACTCAACTGGGAAAATGATGCTCGGAAGCGGGGAGGGTTTTTTTATTTTGAGTAAAACGTTGATAAAAATATATACAAAAAAATAAAAATAAAAAGCACTCTGGAGTACTGTTTATGTGTATCACCCTCTGAGAAACCAGAATTGGTATGTTACTGTGACAGCAACTTCGCTGAGGATTTATGTGACGGGAGGTCAACCTCAGGAATCCTCATAATGTACAGTGGCACACTGGTGCACTGGAAGACTAAAAAACAAAGTTTTGTGGCCACTTCAACTGAGGAAGCAAAATATGGTAGTCTCCTGTATTTGTGCAGTTTACTGATTTGGTACACACAACTTGTAAAAGACCTCGGTGTTAACATTCCAATCCCTGTGACGGTATTTGATGATTCCTAAGCTTGTATCTAGATGGCAAGTAACGAAAAGGCCAGGGGTCGCACCAAGCATGAAGATATCAATTACCAAAATGTAAAACAGATAGTAGAGAGTAGTGTGATCAGATTAGAGCAGTGGTTCTCAACCTGTGGGTCCCCAGATGTTTCTAGACTTCAGCTCCCAGAAGCCCTGAGCATTGACCATAGTGGCTGGGGCTTCTGGGAGCTGAAGTCCACAAACATCTGAGGACCCACAGGTTGAGAACCACTGGATTAGAGTATTGCCAATCTGAGGAAAAAGTGGCAGATGTGCTCATAAAACCACTCATGACTGTAAAGCACTGGGACATGCTCAAGAAACTGGGAATGGCTGAGCACAGGGTGTAAACTGCCAGTCCACTATAGAGGAAAAGGAAGGGTGTCAAGGTTATATGCCAGGCAGGCATGGTTTCCTCTAAGTGGATGGCAGAGGAAAAGATGATGTGGCCAGATGAGCAGGTGCAAGGTTATCAGGATTGTTTTGACTATAAATTGTGTACTAGAGAAGGCCACATGCCAGAACGCTGATTGGGTCACTCTACTTGTTCAGGGTGACAGGAAGACTTAAAAAGGCTGGTGTTTGCCTCCACCAGCAGCCAGTTAGGATTGCCTAGTTGGACCTGTCATGCTGCTGACAGTTTACGCTTTGTAAGGGGAGATGCTGTCCGTTTATCTTCTGTTGTTTTTACCTGCTTAATTGCTGCTGGAATGTTTTTAAAAGCCTTTATCTTAGTGTGCAGCAATAAATCTGCCTCTAACCCTAACTCAATGAGTCTGTGGAATTTTTTCTGCTTCACTGGGAACCTCTCCTTGCTTCACTGTTTGAACTCTGCACATACTCAGAGGAGCTAGAGCCTGCTAACCCTGACACTCTGAGTCTTATACCCACTACTGTGGGAGTAAGCCTCTATGAAGTCAGTGGGCCTGAGCAGACATTATTTCCGAATAAATAACTTCTCCTGCTCCTCTTTCTAGAAAATTGATGAAATTATTACCATCAATCCTCTTTCATAATACTGGTTACGATGATGATATCTACTAAGAAATTTCTTACTGAGTCCAACAAGATTTATTGCTAGAGAAGTGAGTATAAAATTGCTACCTCTCTTTGTAAGTAAGATTTTCTTAGATAATTGGAGGGGAAGTCAGAATGTGTTAGGGTTTGACCACAGAGAATCAGCAAGGCCAGATTGTCAGAGAGGATGTTTGGGGCTGTTCTAATAGTGATGAATTAATCAATCCTGGGCTACTTTCATTCCTTCCTCAGCCATTGCTGCAAGATATTGAACCTACATCATGTGAAACAGAGACAGACAACCAAATGATAACAGCGAACACTGCTTTATTTCATTAGCCCTACAGTGCAAGGTTAAGAGATTTAAACAAACAAATACTAAGGTAAGACTGGTGCATAGAATAATATACAAGATCTCTTAATCTGAAGATGTCATGGACTGAATGAGATCTCTGCCTCTTGCATGTAAAACATGCTCTGCTGCTAATTGTTCAGGCCACACCTTTGGATTCTCAGTGGGGAATCAAAGAGGATGCAGTGATTCAGTTGTGAAGAAAAATGTTCTGCATATGCTTGGAGAGACTCAAAACATTTCCAATTAAGAATTCTCTGTCCTTGATCCACTGACTGATCTTCATAGGCATCCACTTACAGCTGCACTTGTAGAGCATCAGTGTCCCTTAACATACTATTCCTTATTAAACTTTAACAAGTAAAGTGTTAGAACAGTATGTGAAATGCATGTTAAAAAAAATATGTTAAGTTTTCCAGAGGCACAATAATGATAGTAACAATAACAAACAAAAAATAAATTGTATATTTTACACTAAGAGTCATCAGATCTCACATACATGTTGATGGGACTGGGAGGGGGGGGAAGAGCAACTAAGTGAAAACATTTAATTGAATAGATCGTAAGAATGACATTGACTGCTTTAGAACATCCTTTCCCAAACTGACAGTTTCCAGACATGTTGGATTTCTACCATCCCTAGTCAATAATTGTAGTTCATGTGGAAAAAGTAGCTGTGGAAGAGGCAAATTTAAAAGAAAACAAAGAACACCTTTGAATTAATTGATTAAAAAGATCCCCTAGGAGCCTGTGATGACAACTCCCATCTCATTTTCTGTAAATCTTGTGGTTTGTTCTGAAAACGAGTGCCTTAAGTAATGAATTAATTAATGTAATCCAATGGATCAGACTATCTCAGTTAGCTTTAAACTACAGAATTATTTTCTCCATTTGTAAATGGTCAACATTAATAAATTCATTTTCAAATACTCTGGAACTCTGCAAAAGCATTTTACAAGCAACTAAAATCAGAACAAAGAACAAAAACTACAAAAAATAAATCAAATAAACAGACCAAGGCTATATGCAGTGTATCACATGCAGAAAACATACCATCATTTTTGTAAAAGGACTCTCAAAGAAAATGCAAATATACAGATGCATTATGGAAAGTTTTCCCATCAGTTTTGTCTGAATACAACTATCATTGTGGCTTTGACTTCAAGGTGCAATTGGCAACATGCAGATCATGGACCACATGTAACCTCCAAGCTTGTGGGCAAATAGGTGGGTCCAGGAGCCAGTTTTCAGTCCCTGGGACACTTCAAGAATCCACACAAGCACCTAAAATGCCAAAAGAGTTAAAAACAGAAATTGGTGGAAATCCATATCTGCTTTTGAAGAACATCTCTATGTTCTACCAATACTTACTTATAAAACTCTGTAGGTTAAATGTGATCATATCACAAAACTATAGAGACTTATAAATAAGCATTGATATTTCATGGAAAATATCCCAGGATGTAAGGACAAACCTCTTATATCCTATAAAAGAACCTAGAATCAGGAGCTTGGAGTGTGCGGTGGATTGGAGGGGGGCTACAGAGCATGGAGCATGGCCACTGTGCATGGGTCATGGCCAGGGCACGCGGGAGCATGGCTATGGGCCCAGATGCTTCAAAAACATTGCAGGCCAGGACGAACTGCCTCCTCGCCCTCCTTCCCTATACGACTGCCTAGAACAGTGGTTCTCAACCTGTGGGTCCCCAGATGTTCGTGGACTTCAGCTCCCAGAAGCCCCAGCCACTATGGTCAATGCTCAGGGCTTCTGGGAGCTGAAGTCCACAAACATCTGGGGACCCACAGGTTGAGAACCACTGGCCTAGAATATCAAAGATATTGTGAGGCATACAGAATTTAATGCCAAAAAACAACTACATAATCTGAGTACTATAATAAACCAATATGACATCATCCATGTGGACATTTTTGTGCTGTACATACACAACCAAAATGACAATATTTATAAGCAATATAGATCAAGAACAGTACAAATTGAACCATTTTAGTACCTCTTAACACTAGCTATGCGATCTATGCCATTTTGTGTATCTGTAAATATATATATATATATATATATGTGGGAAAAACTTGCAGACCTGTTAAACAAAAAATAGGAGAGTACCGTTCCAATTTGAAAAATAAAAAGGTAGATGTTCCTTTAGTCAAACTTTTTTTAGAAACACAACATTCCATATCATGTATGCATTTTTGGATTCTGGAGAAAATTCACAATAACAATGAAGATACACTTAAAAAGAAAGAAACAGAATGGATTTTAAGATTAAAATCACTAGAGCCTACAAGTCTAAATGAAGATTTGAATTTACAATTTTTAATATAAGGATGCTTATATTAAAGCTGTGAAAGATATAATTGAGGTAACATTTAGGATAATTGCACCAGGTATCCTTGTGACCAATTCAAGAAAAAAAATTGGTTTTTCTTTTTTTCCTTCTGAGTATCTGAGTCCATGTATAAATATCCAAGGATGACAGTGTCTAGTTCTCTTTACTTAATGGCTTGTTTCTGTGGATTTTCTATACAACTCCAGAAATTTCTATGTAAGGTATGTATATGCACTTCATTATGTAGAACAATGTAATTTATATGTTTTCAGTGCTTATAATTAATTTTGTGTAGTCCTTGGTAATATATTAAATGGAATCATTTTTGTATTTTTTTTATAGTGTAGCCCCTGAGGAAGGCGAACTTTCACAGAGGTCGAAATGTGTTGGGCTTTTTAAATAAAATGAAGCAAGTGGCCATCTATCATCACATGGAGCTTTCCCTCCTGTTTTGCTTTGCTTGACAACAAATTAAAACAAAGTACAGCTACAAAAATTGGAGAAAAAACAATTAAACAACAATTCTATGAAAACACAAAGTTAAACAGTACAAAACACATTTAAAACTTAATTTTAAAACATAAACAAACCCCATTACAATCTCCTTTTGTCTAAATAAAACTGTCGTGGGCTTCCAGGACCTAGACTCAGACTCAGAGTCTGAGACAGCAGAATCTCCTCTGATCCCTGGCACAGAGACTGCTGCAGCAGAACCTGCAGGGCAGACAGTACCACCACCTGCCCCAGGGACAGAAGTATCAGCCCCAGCAGGGAGCCCTGCTCATTCAAATACAGAGAATGATCTAGCCAGACCTACCTTTGTCCATCGCAGACTCCAGAAGGGTCTCTTGTGTCGCTCCCAGCAAATTTATGCCAAGCACCAATTAATCAGGCACCAGTTGCACTGACCCTGGAACCTATAAGAACAGAGCCTTTCCCCTCTAGCTTTTGTCAGCAATCAATTGACCATTTCTCCTGTGCATTCTTTTATTTGCTGCCCTTGCCTGTGTTTCTGCCTTTGACTTGTGTTTGTTTTGCCTGCCTCTGATTTATGGACATTGTTGGGACCCGTATTGCTTCTCATTTGCAAAGCTGTTTCCTTCCTTCAGTAAACTGACCACTGCGTCCCTTCCTGGACTTGGAACACCTAAAAACAGTGGTACATGCGCTGGTAACTTCACGGCTTGACTTCTGCAATGCGCTCTACATAGGGCTACCCATGTGCTTAGTCCGGAAACTTCAATTAATTCAGAATATGGCAGCCAGGTTGGTCACCGGAAGATCTAAAACTG